>CM075980.1:80414805-80844932 GCA_038087875.1 Malacoraja senta | reverse complement strand
GACCTCCTTGCTCTTCCTGTGGTTCACCCTGGCTCCTGTGGCCGACTCAAACTAGTCGCAGACGTTCATCAATCTGTGGACCGACTCTGGATCCGATCGGACGGCGACATTGTCCATGTACAGGGAGGATTTGACCCGAGTGCCCCCACTGCCTGGCAATGCCACTCCTCTTATACTCACGTCCTTCCTGATGGATTCGGCAAAAGGTTCAATACAATAGACAAACAAGATAGGGGAGAGAGGGCACCCCTGCCTGACTCCAGAGTTGACGGGGAGGTGTTCTCGGGACAGCTGTACTTGGCGCAAGTGTGGCCTGTCCCTCCCTCCTACGCCACAGGGATCACCCAGGCCGTCTTCCAGTTTATCTGGGGGTCGAGGATGGACCGGGTGCGATGGGCCACAATGCACAAGTTGGCAGACAACGGGGGTAAAAGTGCCCAACGTCGCCCTCACCCTGATGGCCACCTTCGTGAGCCTCACCTGTCATACTCCCAATGAAAATAGCTGTTAAGAAAAGTAAAGAAAAATAATAATAAAATAAAATAAATATAAAGATTTTTCCACTGATCTGTGTTATAAATGTCATTTCTATTTGACTCTAATCATTTTTATAGTCAAAATCGTCAAATTTGCGCAGCTCCGCTGCAATTACAGGGAGAGATGAGAGGTGGGGTCACGACGAGCTGAGCCTCCCTTCTGATTGCGTAACCCCTCAGAAACTGCATGGAGGGCGGGCAATAAGCGTGTGCCTGTTACTATCTCTATGTATGTCACCAATGTAATGTTTGTAAATCCCTTCATTACATGTCCTCACCTTCCATAGTCCAGGTAACTTATTTCACGTATAAATATATTACATTTGTGCTCGTTGGTCTCATTATAAAACTGCAATGAAAAAGCACCAGGGAGGCAGCGATCACATCTGCCTCACAAGGGGGCGTGTCTTGAGCCCAGTGGAGGAAGAGCGAGCGTCAATTACGCAGGCTCAGCCCACGTAATTGACGTTGCCTCGCTCTCCCTCCACGTTAGCTAGCTTCAGCAGCGGCGGCGCAGCACTGGATTCCACCGCAGGCAGCGCTGACTTTCCAGCCGCGGGCGGCATTCACCTTATCATCGCGGGGGTCGCCAGCGTTGAGTCTCGGCCCAGTTCGGCCTGTGGACTTCGGAAGCCGCGGTCTCCGGTAGGGAAGTGGCTGATTCGGAGGCGCTAGGCCGTAGTGACGACTGCAGAGGCCTCGAGAGGCCCCCGACCACGGGTGAACAGAGGAAGAGGACTGAACTTTCAAAGTTCCGTCCTCTTCCTCTGTTCACCCATGGTCGGGGCCTGTTCAACTTTGGTGCCTTCCCTCACAGTGGGAAACGTTGATTCCGCTGTGGGGGGATGTTTTTATGTTTAATGTTAAATTCTAAAGTGTTGTGTTTATCTTTTATGTGTGCTGCATGATAACTCAAATTTCACTGCACCCAATTGGTGTATGTGACAATTGGTGTATGTGACAATAAATGTCCTTTGTCCTTAAGCTCTAGCAAAATTTTTCCAGCAGCTGCAAAAATGGAAGACGTTATATCTAACCTTAAAAATTCTCAAAATTGAACTTTCAATCAAAACAGGGAGTGATAAACACTGGAAGACCAATGCCTGAGCTTAAGGACCTACTTCAAACGACGGGACAGACAAAAAAAACCCGGTTGTTTCAAATGGAGTGGTAACAACAAAAAGACTGGCTGTGTGGCTGTGCTAGAAGAATCGCCTTTACTGCTTTCCCTGCCTTCTGTTTTCCACTACCGACAACGTTTGGACTAACGCGGGATTTTGTGACTTGAAAAATCTACCAAGGAGCCTCAAAAAACATGAAAAATCGACAACTCACATTCAAAGCCAAATTGCTTTAAAAACTTTTGGAACTTCAAGGATAGATCTGGCTTTGAATGAACAGCGGAGATTGGCGAATGGACTTCATTTACAAGTAAAGGTAAGTCCATGCAATATTTATTTTCATTTGTGTTGAATGAGTATGAATAGTGGAACTGCATTTGCCTATAAAATGTGAATCGAATACGTAACTTACCTGTATGCGTGTGTTGTAAAGAATGCTGATATGAAATATGAAACATATGCCTTGCCTATCCAATAGTTATTGTGCAACCTGCCAATTGGATGGTGAATTTATTCTACCTCTATCGGGTTAATATGTGTGTAAATCTGGCTTTGATTCTAGCCAGTGCCTCCCCAGCCATTGACATCACGGCACATCACTGAAGTGTCACTACCTGCTGAGGTTCTACCTGTCCCAGATGTTGCGAAGGATGGGCCTGGCACAGATGCCATGCAATGTGCCAATCAGCTGGACATTGCAGCACCATCTGTCGTTCGTGAAAGGTTCGTCCGAACCAACACCGTTGACCACAAGTCCATCAGGCAGTGGTCAGCCCGAAACGTCCTGAAGGCACTGCAGGTAAATGATTCCATGGATCCTGTGGCGTGGTTCCCAGAGCAGACTGCCCAGCTTGTCTGGCAAAATGCCTCATGGCCAGAACTCACCAACAGGCACCAGGACCTGGCTTGGCTGGCGATGAGGGGAGCCCTCCCTCCCAGTCAGATCCTTCCTGCACCATCAGAACCTCACTACCAGCACACGCTGCCAGCGGTACGGCTGCTAAGGAGAGGAGACGGTTGCCCACCTCTTTGCAGAGTGTGGATTTGCAAAGAAAGCCTGGAGAGGTTTGCAAGGGTCCCTGTCACGATTTATTCTGAACAACTCCTTCGCAGAGGACTCTGTGATTTACGGACTGTTCCCAGGGACGCATTCAGAGACTGACATCGAGTGCTGCTGGAAGGTCATCAACTCGGTGAAAGATGCTCTTTGGTCTGCCCGAGCTTTGTTGACCTCCCAGCGGAGCGGGATGTCGGTCGGGGAATGTTGCCGACTGGCCCGCTGCAGACTGCAGGAGTACGTGCTGAGGGACGCACTGAAGCTCGGTGCAGCCAACGCCGAGGCTCTGTGGGGGAGGGCCACAGTCTAGGGTCCTTCCGCTGCTGGACATAAGATGGGCAGGGTGTGGTGGAGACGCCCCACAAAATAAGGGAAGGGATTCCACGCCAGTGGGCCACATGAGTGGCATGGATGGGGGGAGAAATTTGGGTAATGTGTGTAAACAGTATTGAATGTTTATAGAGCCTACAAGAATGTCCGATGAATTTTTTGCACGGTTCCTGTATATATTTATTACCTGAATAAAGTCTATTTTGAAATAAAAATACTTTGTTGGGAACTGCAGATGGGCAGTAATGGAGACAAAGTACTGGAGGAGCTCAGTGGGTCAGGCAGCATCTCTGGATAATGTGGAATGTGACTAAAACAGCTATCCCCCCCAAAATGAAGGTTATTGATAATAATAATGTATACAAAACCCCCCAGAACAATGCCAAATACAAATAAAATACAAATGGAAAAAAACTACAAAGCGACGTTTCAAACATTGTAAGGAACTGCAGATGCTGGTGGGGCAGAAAAGGTGACAGTGCAAGAGATGCTGCCTGCCCAAAGATCCTATAGCAGAGCAAGATAGATCACTCGACGAAAAACACGTAGTACGGTCATGGGCAGATTCGTGGGTAATTTTCGGCCCCATTTCCGTAACCGGCTTCTGTCTCCGCACCAAAGATCCCATAGCGGAGCAAAGATAACTAGTGCGGAGACGGAAGCCGGTTACGGAAACATCCTCGTAAAAATAAAAGTTATTTGGTAAAAATCTTCTCCTCATTTTCAGAATTTTAATTTATTAACACAAACTGTTACCCCGCAATGTTGATTACACTGCGAGTCGGGTCGGGTCGGGTTACGGAAATGGATGAAAAAAAGGCCCACGTTCCGTTCCGTTGCGTACAGCACGTCAGCCCATTGCATTTAGCAGGAGTAGTCTATCTTGCTCCGCTATAGGATCTTTGATGCTGCCTGTCCCGCAGAGTTACTCCAGCATTTTGTGTCCATCATATGTGCTAAAGGAGCTCAGTTGGTCAGGCAGCATCTCTGGAGAACGTGGAACGTGATTAAAAAATAGGGTTTTCCCTCTAAATGAAGGTTATTCATAATACAACTATACACAAAAAAGGAAACAAATAACTGTGCCAAATACAAATCACGTAGAAATAGAAATAACATACAAAGCGACTTTTCATACATTGTAAGAAACTGCAGGTGCTGGTGGGACAGAAAAGGACACAAAGTGCTGGAGGAGCTCAGTGGATCAGGCAGCATCACTGGAGAACGTGCGCACCCCTCAAACAAGGGAAGGGATACCAACCGAGGAAGGTCACCATGAGTGAGTGGCAAGGGGAGCCTGGTATAATTATGTTTTTTGGAAATACTACCAAATATAATGCTAACGCATGTATGTATAGCTGTGGAGAATGTGGGAGCAACCCAGGGTGTTCCCAGACACACATTCAGAGATGGACGTCAAGATGGACGTCAAGTACCACCAGGGGCGCCGCACGATTGGCAGCCCCTCCAACAGTCTGTCTGTTTTTTCATCTTTTTTTAAAAACAAATTGTGCGTTTTAAAGTTTTTGTAAATGTTCTCCGGTTTGTTTTATGAGGGGGGAGGGGGAAACCTTTTTTTCAGTTTCTTACCTTGTCGGAGATGCGACTGTTTTCATCTCCGGTCGCTCTATGGCCTACCATCGATGGAGCTGGAGGCCTCCTGACTTTGAGCTCCAGGAGGCCAAAGTGGAGGGGACTTAACTTCGGAGTCGATCCCTTGCCTGGGATCGCTCCAAACGCGGCCCGCGGACTTTACCATCGCGAGCTCGCAGTCTCGGGAGAGGCCGAGTCGGGGGCTCCAACGACGCAGAGGCTCGACCAGTCCCAACACGGGGTCCGATCGCCAGCGCGGGGGGAGCTGACATCCCCCCCCTCCAATGCAGGAGCTGATCGCCCCGATGCGGAGGGCCCAAACACCGCCGGCTATGGGAGTCAAGATCGTTCCGTCAACGGTGGGCTCGAGGCCCCCGACCGCGAGAGAGCAAAGAAGGGAAGAGATCTGAACTTTTTTTTCGCCTTCCATCACAGTGAGGAACGTGGAGGAGTCAATGTGGTGGATGTTCATGTTAAAATGTGTTTTGTGTGTTCCGTTGCTTTTATTTGTATGACTGACTTGGCAAATGAAATTCCTTGTATATGTTGCAAACATACTTGGCTAATAAAGTATTATTGTGATTGTGATTGTGATGCTGGAAGGTCATCAACTCGTGAGGCCCTGAGGGTTTAAAGACTGCTTTTCCCCCCAAAAATGAAGGTTATTCATAATAGAAATAGTCACGAAAACCCCAAAAAAGTGACAAATACAAATAAAAATAACATACAAAGCAACTTTTCATATTTTACGTGGAAATAAGGAACTGAGGTGCTGGTGGACAGAAAACTGCAGGTGCTGGTGCAGGGAGGCATTATGGAGCAGTGGTAGAGTTGCCACCTTACAGGGTATGCAGTGCCAGAGCCCGGCATGATCCCGACTACAGGTGCTGTCTGTACAGAGTTTGTATGTTCTCCCCGTGTCCGCATGGGTTTTCTCCGAGATCTTCGGTTTCCTCCCACATACCAAAGACGTATTGGTTGTAGGTTAATTGGCATGGTATGAGTGTAAATTGTGCCTAGTGTGTGTAGGATAGTGTTAGTGTGCGGGGATCACTGGTCAGTGCGGACTCGGTGGGCCGAAGGGCTTGTTTCCGCACTGCATCTCTAAACTAAACTCGACTAATCTAAATGCAGTCCGTGTAGATCACAGTTACTGAGGTTAGTGGTGTGCTGTGTTCAACACCCTGTTTCAAGGGTGACGGAGGAAGGCCCTGCAGGAGCCTGGGGCTTTCCTGGATCTGGAACCGCTCCAGTAGACCAAGCGCGCGACTTTGGAAATGGCCCGCACGTGTCAATATGCAAACAGAATTTCGGAGGGGATGTGTAGGAAGGAACTGCAGATGCTGGTTTACACCAAAGATAGACATAAAATGCTGGAGTAACTCAGCGGGACAGGCAGCATCTCTGGAGAGAAGGAATGGGTGAATTTATGGGTCGAGACCCTTCTTCAGACTGAAGAATTAGTCTGAAGTTTGAAGAAGGGTTTCGACCCGGAACGTCACCCATTCCTTTTCTCCAGAGACGCTGCCTGTTCCGCTGAGCTACTCCAGCATTTTGTCTCTATCTTCAGAATTTCAAAGGAATGTGGGCCGTGCAGGCAAATGGGACTGCCAGATATGCCAACTTGGTTGGTGCGGAGTCCTTTAGCTGAGGGGCCTGTTTCCGTGCTGTATCTCTAAACTAAAACTAAACTAAACTGAACTAAAAGTGCTGGAGGAGCTCGGTGGGTCAAGCATCATCTCTAGTTAATGTGGACACCTCTCAGACAAGGGAAGGGAATCCCCCAGGCATGCAAATCCCGTTGGAGGCCCTAAAGATTAAAAAACAGTTTTTCCTCCCCAAAATGAAGGATATTCATAATAAATATGTATACAAATATAAATATCTGTGCAAAGCAGTTTGTCATACATCACGTGGAAATATGGAACTGCAGATGCTGGTAAAGGACACAAAGAAGAAGGGAGTCGACCCAAAACATCAGCCATTCCATCTCTCCAGAGATGCTGCCTGTCCCGCTGAGTTACTCCAGCATTTTGGGTCTAACCAGCATCTGCAGTCCCTTCCTACACAAATAACACAAAGTGCTGGGGGAACACAGTGGGTCAGGCAACATCTCTGGAGAACATGGACACCGCTCAAACAAGGGGAGAGAATCCTGATAACCACCTTCATGTGTGGCTGCATCAGGCTGTGCCTAGAGCCTAGGCACATGGGCACCGAGTGTCACTACCTGCTGAGGTTCTACCTGTCCCCAGTGTTGCGAAGGATGGGCCTGGTGCAGATGCCACGCAATATGCTAGTCAGCAGGACATTGCTGCACCATCTGCCCTTTGTGGAAATGTTTTTCCGGACTAACACCTTTGACCACATGTTCATCAGCAGTGGTCAGCACGGAACATCGTGCAGGCACTGCAGGGAAAGGACTCGATGGATCCTGTGGCGTGGTTCCCAGAGCAGACTGCCCAGCTCGTCTGGGGAAATGCCTCAACGCCAGAACTCACCAACTGCCTTCGAGCTGGTGGTGAGAGGAGCCCTCCCAGTCAGATCTTTCCTGCATCTTTACTACCAGTGCAATGCTGCCCTAGGGAGCACTGTTACAGAGAGGAGATGGTTGCCCATCTCTTTGCAGAGTGTGGATTTGAGAAGAGGTTCTGGAGAATGACGTAAGGATGTTTGTCACGGTTCATCCTGAGTAGCTCTGTAACGGAGGATTCCGTAACTTTACGGGCAGTTCCCTGGGACACATTTTGAGACGACAACAAGTGCTGCTGGAAGACTTGGTGGTCTAAAATCATGGGTGAGATGGGAACTGGACTGATTGGAAAGAACTTTTGCTGACCAATCCAACCCCTATGAGCTGTTAGAGTCATGGAATCATCAGCATGGAAACAGGCCCCTTGGCCCAGATTGCCCATGCAGACCAAGATGCCCCATCAACACTAGTTCCAACTACCTGTCTATTGTCTTAAAGAAGGAACTGCAGATGCTGGAAAATCGAAGGTACACAAAAATGCTGGAGAAACTCAGCGGGTGCAGCAGCATCTATGGAGCAAAGGAAATAAAAGAAGGGTTTCGGCCCGAAACGTTGCCTATTTCCTTCGCTCCATAGATGCTGCTGCACCCGCTGAGTTTCTCCAGCATTTTTGTGTACCTGTCTATTGTCTATTGTCTGACGCATTATTTCAGGATCCAGCCACACGACTAGCAATTTAAATATTTCCATTGCATTTGTAAAATGATTTTCTTCAATACAGTGAATGTTATATAACAAATACAATTTTGTTCTTTGCTCTTTGGTCTGCCCAAAAGTTGTTGGTGTCCCAGCAGAGCAAGATGTCCGTCAGGGAATGATGCTGACTGGCCCGCTCCAGACTGCAGGAAGTGCGTGCATAGGCAACGTTTCGACCCAAAATGTTGCCTATTTCCATCGCTCCATAGATGCTGCCTCACCCCCTGAGTTTCTCCAGCATTTTTGTTTACAGCAGAGGACATAGGTTTTAAGGTGAAAGATTTAACATGAACCTTTAGTTTAGTTTAGTTTCGTTTAGTTTAGAGATACAGAGCGGAAACAGGCACTTCGACCCACTGAGTCCATGCCGACCAGCAATCCCGCACATTAACACAAGCCTACACACACTGGGGACAATTTACACTTATACCAAGTTTTTACAAACCCAAGCCAATTAACCTCCAAACCTGAGGTACACAAAAATGCTGGAGAAACTCAGCGGGTGCAGCAGCATCTATGGAGCGAAGGAAATAGGTAACGGGGTGGGGAGAAGAAAGGGGGTGGGGAGAAGAAAGGAAAAAAGGAAAAGGAGGAGGAGGAGCCCGAGGGCTGGGGGAGGGGCGGAGACAACCAGATGGCTGATGAAGGGGAGGGGACAGCCAGGGCTAGCAGAATTGGGAGAATTCAACGTTCAGGCCACCAGGATGTAGACTGCCCAAGCGGAATATGAGGTGCATTTCCTCCAATTTACGGTGTTGCTCGCTGTGGCCATGGAGGAGACCCAGGACAGAGAGGTCAGATACGGAATGGGAGGGGGAGTTGAAGTGCTGAGCCACCGGGAGTTCAGGTTGGTTATTGCGGACCGACCGGAGGTGTTCGGCGAAACGATCGCCAAGCCTCCGCTTGGTCTCACCGATGTAGATCAGCTGGCATCTAGAGCAGCGAATGCAATAGATGAGGTTGGAGGAGATGCAGGTGAACCTCTGTCGCACCTGGAACGACTGCTTGGGTCCTGGAATGGAGTGGAGGGGGGAAGTGAAGGGACAAGTGTTGCATCTCTTGCGGTTGCAAGGGAAAGTACCAGGGGAGGGGGTGGTATGGGAGGGAAGGGAAGAATTGACAAGGGAGTTACGGAGGGAGCGGTCTTTGCGGAAGGCAGACATAGGGGGAGATGGGAAGATGTGGCGAGTGGTGGGGTCACGTTGGAGGTGGCGGAACTGACGGAGGATCACTTGTTGTATGTGACGGCTGGTGGGGTGAAAGGTGAGGACTAGGGGGACTCTGCCCTTGTTGTGAGTGGGGGGATGGGGAGAGAGAGCAGTGTTGCGGGGTATGGCAGAGACCCTGGTGCGAGCCTCATCTATGGTGGAGGAGGGGAACCCCCGTTCCCTGAAGAATGAGGACATTTCAGATGCCCTGGTGTGGAACGCCTCATCCTGGGAGCAGATGCGGCGTAGACGGAGGAATTGGGAGTGGGGGATGGAGTCCTTACAGGAAGCAGGGTGGGAAGAAGTGTAGTCCAGATAGCCATGGGAGTCGGTAGGTTTGTATATCTTTGGAGTGTGGGAGGAAATCGAAGATCTCGGAGAAGATCTCGGAGAAAACCCACGCAGTCACAGGGAGAACATACAAACTCCATACATACAGCACCCGTAGTCAGGATCGGACCCGTGTCTCTGGCGCTGCAAGAGCTGTAAGGCAACAACTCTACCGCTGTGCCACCGTGCCGCCTCTGAGGATTGCTTAGAATGGTGGATATATAGAATGAGATACCAGAGGAAGAGCTGAGGCAGGTACCATAACTATATTTAAAAGACATTTAGACAGGTATGTGGATAGGAAAGGTTTAGAGCAGTGGTTCTTAACCTGGGGGTCGTGTCGTTTGGGGCTTTGCCAGGGGTCATGAAGGGGACACAAATAACATATCAATTTGTTGAGCCCATGTTTAGGAACCTAACAAAAGTACATACCACATACAGTATTTTGTTCGCGTATGCGCGTACTGGTGCCAAAAAGGTTAAGGACCACTGGTTTAGAGGAATATGAATCAAGTTGGGACAACTCTTAGATGGGGCATCTAGGTTGGCATGGGTGAATTGGGCCACAGGGTCTGTTTTGGTGATGTATGACTCTATAATTCGAACACTAGAATTCATGTCAAAGGTGCTGTTTTGACTGCTCATCCAGCCACCCAGATTTTAGGATATCTAACAATAGTGACAATTGCTTTATTCCTGGACAATTGTTTCCTTTGGCATTAGATTGATTTACCGGGGTTTAGCCCTTTCCCTTTTGGAACTGTCTCTCACTTTTGCTGGCCAATCCAACCCCTATGAGCCGTTAGTGTCATGGAATCATCGGCATGGAAACAGGCCCTTTGGCTCAGATTGCCCATGCAGACCATGGTTCAAGGTTCAAGGTTCAAGGTTCAAGTTTATTTATCACATACACCAATTAAGGTACAGTGAAATGAATTGCCATGCAGCCATACAATCAAAAAGAGCACAATACACAATAGAATACAACATAGACATCCATCACAGTGGAATCAAAATTCTTCACTGTGATGCTCCATCAACATTAATTGCCTGCGTCTGGCCCATATTCCTCAAAACCTTTCCTATCCACGTAACTGTTCTGAATGTCTTTTGAATGTTGTTGTAGTACCTGCCTCAACTAACTCTTTCGGCAGCTCATTCCATATACCCAACATCTTCTGTGTGAAAAATTTGCCCCTCAGGTTCCTGTTAAATTTATATTAAAAAAATATATATATATTTTCTGGAAATACAGCGCAAAAACAGAGCCTTCGGCCCACCGGGCCCATGCCGACCAGCGATCCCTGCATATTAACACTATCGTACACACACTAGGGACAATTTTTACATTTACCAAGCCAATTTACCTACATACCTGTACATCTTTGGAGTGTGGGAGGAAACCGAAGATCTCGGAGAAAACCCACGCAGGTCACGGGGAGAACGTACAAACTCTGTACAGACAGCACCCGTACAGTAAACGCTGTAAGGCAGCAAATCTACCCCCTCACCATTCACAATCTTTCCCCTCTCACCGTAAGCCTATGTCCTCTGGTTCTTGATTCCCCAACTCTGGGTAAAGGACTGTGCAACTACCCTATCAATTCCCCTCATGATCTTATACACCTCTATAAGGTCACCTCTCATCCTCCTGCGATCAAAGTAACACAGTCCCAGCCTGCCCAGCTTCTCCTAATAGCCCAGGCCCTAAAGCCCTGGAAAATATCCTCGGAAAAAACTGTTCTTATAAGCTGAGCAGTTGATATGTTAAGCAATATGGTTGTGGTATAACATGAGTCATGTACTGTATTCCCTCAGTCGGTATTCTTGAAGCCATGATTCATTGTGTGGTCTAGGGCCTATGAAATGAACAGTCCCCGTGGAATGTTTGGATTAAAATGAGGCAGCTGTGAAGGACAGTTTCTATTTTTAAGCAAACCTAAGTGTTGATGATTCAAAGACATAAAATAGCCTGGGCTGCATCGACTGCTCATCTGATCCCAGTGCACAAAGACTAACATGTGCTAAAGCACAAAAGGAAAATACTTTTAGACTGTAGAATAGAAATATAACGTGGAAACTGGCACTATCACGTACACTAGCACTATCCTACACAATAGGAACAATTCACAATATTTTGTTAACGGAGCCAATTAACCTACAAACTTGTGTGCATTTGGATTGCAGGAGGAAACCGGTCGGTGCTCCTGGAGAAACCCACACAGGTCATGGGGAGAACGTACAAATTCCATACAGAAGGCACCCATAGTCAAGATCGAACCTGGGTCTCTGGCGCTGTTAGGCAGCAACTTTACCGCTGTTCCACCGTGCTGTAAAATCAACAAAACTGATAATACTTACAAAAATGCAGTAACTGTTTGCGGTTTGAGAACATTTGACATTTTGCGTACTTAGGCTTAGTTTGAAAACCTTTAGCACAATTTGGGGCAGCACAGTGGCACAGAGGTAGAGTTGCTGCCTAACAGCGGCAGAGACCCCGGTCGATCCTGACTATGGGTGCTGGCTGTACGGAGTTTGTATGTTCTTCATGTGACCGCGTGGGGTATTCTCCGGGTGCTCCGTTTTCCTCCCACATTCCAAACATGTGCAGGTTTGTAGGTTCTTTGGCTTCTTCAAAAAATTGGCCTTAGTGTGTAGGATAGAACTAGTGCACCTGTGATAGCTGGTCTGTGTGGACTCGGTGGGCCAAGTGGACTGTTTGCAAAGGGCTGTATCTCTCCAGAGATGCGGCCTGTCCCGCTGAGTTACTCCAACATTTTGTTGTCTATCTTTGATGTATTCCAGCATTTGCAGTTCCTTCTTTCACCTTTGTGATCCTCCCCTAAAGAGCTTTTGTGATGCCCGCATTAAACTTCACCATGACCCTCAGCACCAAAGAACCTATAGCGAGCAAGAGAGATCACTCGACGAAAAAGACGTAGTACGGTCATGGGCAGATTCGTGGGTAATTTTCAGCCCCATTTCCGTAACCGGCTTCCGTCTCCGCACCAAAGATTCCATAGATAACTAGTGCGGAGACGGAAGCCGGTTACGGAAACATCCTCGAAAAAAAAAGTTATTTGGTAAAAATCTTCTCCTCATTTTCAGAATTATAATTTATTAACACAAACTGTTCCCCCGCAATGTTGAATACACTGCGAGTAGGGTCGGGTCGGGTCAGGTCAGGTCGGGTTACTGAAATGGATGAAAAAAAGGCCCACGTTCCGCTCTGTTGCGTACTACACGTCAGCCCATTGCATTTAGAAGGAGTGGTCTATCTAGTGGTCTATAGGATCTTTGCTCAGCACTTGTTCCAGCACTTTGGAATGTGCTGGTCAATAGTATTTCATTGCTGACACCTTACACTGAAAGACCAACAAGTTTCAACCGATACAAAATTGTATAAACATGTTATGCAGTCAGTCTACTTGCTTGTTCCCCAAGCTTGAAAAAGCACACGGCATATTATATGAGCTAAGAGTGTATACAATTTTTACAGTTATAAAGTTGATAAAATGGCAGCCATTTTACACACTGCCAAGGTTCATAAACAGCAACGTGATAATGATGAGATCATATTTTTAGATGTTCGCTGATGAAAAAAATATTTCATTGAATAGCCAATTCCTCGTCAGGAGATAATCTTTTGGGATTGATTATACCTTCATTTGAGAAGGCAGACAGGACCTTGTTTTTACATTTCATCCAAAACACTTCCAATATCGCAACCATTTCAAAGGCACTTTCAATTGCACTTTAGTTAACACATGTATCGAGGTCCAGTGATATACATTTTTGCATGCAGTTCAGCGTTCCTGGGGAGCCGTGATGTCGAGGAGGGCCATGACGACCCTGCAACGTCGCCAGGACAACGGGCCTTCATGGTCAGGTCAAGAACCCTGCACTTACAACAACTGGGACTTGACAATGGTGCCAAACTGGAGACGCTGTATGCAGTCTCAGTGTACTACTGCTACACACTAGTACTGTATCTGAGATGTGTATCTAAGATGTATCTACGTGCTTATGTACAGTGACACTGGTACTGAGGTGTATACAAAAATGAATTTCACTGTACCTCCGTACGTGTGACAAATAAAGTACCTGACCACAACTATATCGAATACCAAACCATACAAGTATCAATATACACAAGCACTTAGATACATAGAAACATAGAAAATAGGTGCAGGAGGAGGCCATTCGGCCCTTTGAGCCAGCACCGCCATTCATCTTAGATAAGCATCTCAGAAACAGTACAAGTGTATAGAAGTAACAGGAGTGCCAGATCATAGCTTGTTCTTCGTCCTGAAGTCTCCACATAAACTACAGACTGGATTGCTAGCACTCAGATACAAATTTTGAAGAGGACAAAACAATTTTGGAAAAGGTATAAATGCCATGTATTACACCAAGTTTATAATAACCCATTTCTGTGAACCCTATTTGTACAGGTTGTGATTCATTGTGCCTGAACCCTTGAGATATCACAAATTAGGAAATATCCATTTTTTTGTCATCTTATCCAAGTGACAACAATACTTACATCAATTGCTTTGGTTTTGGTAAACATGTCGAATATTTGAATACATAGGTTTCTGCTACAATATGTACTGGATATTGGATATAACACAATTGATGAATGTGGATCATTTTCCTCATATTCCGCTTATGACCTTGGGTAGCTTGCAATGGTATGAACAGAGAATTCTCCAACCTCTCACTAATCCCACCTACATCAAACCCTCCCTTTTCTCCCCTACATGCCTTTCCCTCCCCTGTGCCCTGCCTGGACTCCCATCTATTTCTTACCTCCACCCACCCCTCCACCCTTCTGCTACTTTCTTCCCTCTGACTTCACCAATCCGCAACTCTTCAAACCTGTCTCACACCTTCCTTTCTTATCACTGGCTTTTGTTCCAACCATCTGCCTATTTTAAAAAAACCTTGCCTAAGTCGACCTATTACCTGCCATGCTTTGTCCGGCCTCTTCCCTTTTCCAGTTTTCTTCTCCCCCCCCAACAATCAGTCTGGGTCTCGACCTGGATCGTCACCTATCCATGTTCTCCAGAGATACTGCCTGACCCGCTGAGTTACTCCAGCACTTTGTGTTCTTTTGTTTCTTATTAACCAGCATCTGCAGTTCTTTGTTTCTGCCAGGTTTTAATATTGGCTAACTTTACAGTCTTCCTCTTTCGTGTCTATCTTCCGAGTTTCAAATGTTGACATCGCTGTCATGGTCCGACCTGAAAAGGATGCAAGCTTCCGGCGACAATCAGTGGAAGCCATCACTTGTTGCAATAGATGATGGTGGTAGCAGAATTAGCTCAGGCTACTTCCAGTTTCCAGCCTCGCGACGTGGACGCTTCTGCTCTGGGGCCACTTTACAGTAGTAATTCATAAGTTATAAGTTCATAAGTTATAGGAGCAGAATTAGGTCTTTCGCCCCATCAAGTCTACTCCGCCATTCAATCATGGCTGATCTATCTTTTCCACTCAAGCCCATTCTCCCCATAACCCCTGACACCCTTACTAATCAAGAATCTGTCAATCTCTGCTTGAAGAATACCCATTGACATGACCTCCACAGCCACCAGTGGCAATGAATTCTGACTAAACCTCTGACTAAAGAAATGTCTCCTTTCTGAAGGTTTATTTTTTTGGCTAACCCCTGTAATGAGCTGTTGCATTAAAACAAAATCAGAATATTTACTGTAACAGCAACATTGTTTAAAACACAACATATTTTAAATAAAACTGGGAGAAAGTACGTTAAAAAAATTTCTGCTGTATGCCTAATAATATGAAGTGCAGCAAATGAATATAAATAGCGGCCTCGATATTCTGGTCAATGACAAGATGTGGCCCTTGTGGCTATAGGGATCAGGGGGTATGGGGAGAAAGCAGGTACAGGATACTGAGTTGGATGATCAGCCATGATCATATTGAATGGCGGTGCAGGCTCGAAGGGCCGAATGGCCTACTCCTGCACCTATTTTCTATGTTTCTATGATGGTTACTACTGACCATGAGCACCTGCCCACTAATGTTAAGACGGTTTGTTGGCATGGATTTCCATTTTTCTAATGGATTTTGCAGTCTGTCACCAGCTGACAGGAATCTGTGCCTTCTGCCGTGATGCCATCAAATATTTAAGCAGCCAAGCAGTTTGAACAAATGTCACCTATCCATGTTCTCCAGAGATGCTGCCTGAGTTTAGAGCTACAGCTCTGAAATAGGCCCTTTGGCTCACCGAGTCCCACATTGCCCACCAATCACCCTAGTCACACTAGTTGTATGTTATCCCACTTTCGCATCCACTCCCTACACATTTGGGGGAAATTTTACAGATGCCAATTAATCTACAAACCCGCACGCTCTTTGGGGTGTGGGAGGAAACCGTCGCACCTGGAGGAAACCCACGTCATCGAAGGGAGAATGTGCAAACTCCACACAGAACAGCACCTGAGGTCAGGATCGAATGCGGGTCTCTGGCACTGTGAGGCAGTAGCTCTACCAGCTGCTCCACCGTGCTGCCCTGACTTACTCCAGCACTTTGGGTTTCTTTTGTGCCAATAGGTATCATGGTCTTGTGATACAACTGTCACAGAATCCTAGTTAAACAGCACGGAAATAGGCTATTCGGCCCCTCTTGCCTATGGTGACCAGTACGTCTCTATGAGCTGTGAAGATACCTCATCAAATTTACCACAGAAGTCAACCTCTGGGTTTATGTGTTTACCAACACAGGAGTGCACTCTGGAAGTTGCTTCTACTTTTAATTATAGACAGCATTTTTGTCATTAATACTAATTCTAATGGCTCATTATTTAATTCCAAGATAACCAGTAAAAATGACAGCAGCCAAATAGAATCAAGTATAAACAATTTTTCTTTGCTTAAATTGCACTTAAAGTTGTTATCTCAACCATATCTCATTCTGCCTTCCTGGTCGTGACCGCAGAAAGTTATATTTCCACAGCTGGTGGATGTCACTTTACTTTGCATGTTCGCTGGTTTTTGCCATTAATAGTTTAGCCTAGTTTAGTTTATTGTCACATGCAGCAAGTGCAGTGAAAAACTCGGTCTGCGTGCTATCCAGTCAAAGACTATACATGAATGCAATCAAGGCGTTCACAGTGCACAGACGCTCTTTGGTCTGCCTGTGACGTTGACCTCCCAGCAGAGCGAGATGTTGTAATGAAATTTTGCAGGATTCAACGATTCGGATCAATGAATGGAGGAAGCACATGGTGAAGAGCACAAATAACTATTTATTCAAGCAAAATACGTTTTGTTGCGTGTTATCCACTCAGCAGGAAGACAATATATGATTACAATCGAGCCATTTACAGCGTATAGATACATGATGAAGGGAATAACGTTTACTGCAAGGTAAAGCCAGCAAAGCCCGATCAAGGTCAGTCTGAGGGTTCACCAAATAGATAAATAGTAGTTCAGCACTGCTCTCTGGTTGTAGTAGGATGATTCAATTGCCTGATAATTGTTGGGAAGAAACTGTCCCTGAATCTGGAGGTGTGCGTTATAAAACACACTTCTATATCTTTTGCCTGATGGGAGAGGGAAGAAGAGGGAGTGGCCAGGGTGCATCTCATCCTTGCTGAGGTATAAATGGAGCCAATAGAAGGGAGGTTGGTTTGGGATGGTTTGTGGGCTCACATAAACCAACCTCCCTTCTATTGACTCAATTGAAGAATTGCTATTGACTCAATTGAAGAATTGTCTGAAGAAGGGTTTCGGCCCGAAAAGTTGCCTATTTCCTTCGGCAAGAAGGAACTGCAGATGCTACCTTCGATTTTCCAGCATCTGCAGTTTCTTCTTAAACAATTGATACCTCATTCAGCCTCGGCAAGGCCAGCAGACTGCAGGAGTATGTGCTGAGGGACGCACTGAAGCTCAATGCAGCCAAGGCTCTGTGGGGGAGGACCACAGTCTAGGGTCCCATCCGCTGCTGGACATTGGGGGACAGGGTGTGGTGGAGACGCCCCTCAAAGGGGAAGGGTTATCACCCCAGTGGGTCACATGAGTGGCAAGGATGCATGGTCTAATGAGATTGTGAACGCAACCGATTATAACACTAATGAATGTAGGAATGCTGAGAATATCTGAGGAGTTTTTGCTTTGTCCTTGTTTTGTATAGGGTTTTTTTCTATTCTGAATATAGTGTTTTTTTTGGGGGGGGGAGTGCTCAGATAAAGGATAAAGGGCCGAACAATTTACATTTTGTAAGTTTTTCTTAAAAAAAAAAAAATCTTTGATTGGCTTTTATTAAAAAGCAGGAATCTTTTGTTTTGATTGCTGGCTTATCTGTGTGGTTTGTTTTGGAAAAGACATTTGATTAAGCCTGCGTGCAGTGGCCTTGCACTGTTTTCACCCCCCAGTGTGGATGCAACCTGCGCATCAGACTTGAGTCAGGCAACGTGATCTGGAGGAGAGGCGGTGGCAGGAACATTCGGCAGTGACGCTTTGTCAAGAGCTGCTACTGCTGCTGTTGCTGTTGCTGCTGCTGCTGCTGCTGCTGCTGCTGCGGTTTCCTTGCCTCTCTCTCTCTGTCTCTCCACCACCACCGCCGCTTAACATTAACATGGAAGTGAAGTTCGCTCCTTTAAGACCCTGGGACGATTTTATCCTCGGTTCCACGCGTTTCGCCCAGCCAGATTTCCGAGACTTGGCGAAATGGAACAATCGGGTGGTCAGCAACTTGATGTTTTACCAGAGCAACTATCTCGCCGTGGCTCTCTGTCTCTTCTTACTAATCGGGTAAGGCGACTGGCTCACTGCTCAGGGCCTGCAGCCATTTGTTTCACAGGTTTGCTTAAATGGAGCTTGGAAAATACCACTGCCTCTTTGCAATAGTCTATGTACTGTCATTATTTTATAATGCTTGTGTGAGCAAATTCTAGTTTGGTGCAAGGGTCCCTGCAACGCAGGGGGTATCATAGAACATCGAGTATAGAACAGTACAGCACCTTTCGGCCCACTCTGTGCTGAACATGATGCCTACTTCAACTCATCTCTTTTGTCTACATGTAGAAAAAAAAAATACCCCAGGCCAACTCAAAAATAATTTTAGACGTTCTCGGAAAAAGCTGTAGGAAAAGTAAACCTAGGGGACTCCAGAAAAGTGCAACCCTGGCTGGAGAAGCCAAGTCTGAAGAAGGGTCTCGGCCTGAAATATCACCTAGCCATGTTCTGCAGAGGTGCTGCCTGGCCTGCTGAGTTGCTTCAGCACTGAGTATCCTTTTGTAAGCCCAGTCATAGCTCAAAGTCGATGCCTCTAGAATGCAGTGAATTAGCTCGTGTTGCACCCATTCCCTAATAACACAATTTTAATCGTATTCCCTGTTACACCCCAATGTCTCCTGAGAGCGAACTTGTAACATTTATTTTTGTACCTGCGTTGAAACAATTTAGTCCCTAACAATGATTGGATTCTACCGTTGGGATCCTCTATTCGAATGAACGCCATAATGGGTTTCTATTGCAGTTTTGAAAACTGTATTATTGAGAGTTTGTGTCCAAATATTTCAATGAAACTGGAAGGTAACAAATGCACATTTGTTAGATTGGACTCAATTGTGTCAGATCCGGATCATTCTCGTAGCCAACACCCAAGATGATTATTGAAGAGTATTTATTTTAAGAGTATTGGCTGGAAATCATACTGGAAACGATTTAACATATGTTTTCCACAACAAGTTCATAACCTTATGTATTAGCTACACAATACTACTTGTACGTTTAATTCTGAGATTGCAACAAAATGTGCAGGATAGTTTTCTTTGTTTTGTTTCAAAATATTTTAAAGGCCATATTTTAACCTTATTACGACATTGGCAATTTTTCAAGCTTGGAATTTGATTCTCTAGGTTAAAGCGCCTATATAAAATTTGTTTAAGAAGGAACTGCAGATGCTGGAAAATCGAAGGTAGACAAAAATGCTGGAGAAACTCAGCGGGTGAGGCAGCATCTATGGAGCGAAGGAAATAGGCAACGTTTTGGGTCAAGACCCTTCTTCAGACTGATGTGAGGGTGGGGGTGGGAAGAAGAAAGGAAGAGGTGGAGACAGTGGGCTGAGGGAGAGCTGAGAAGGGGAGGAGAAAGTAGGGACTACCTGCAATTAGAGAAGTCAATGTTCATACCGCTGGGGTGCAAACTGCCCAAGCGAAATATGAGGTGCTACTCCTCCAATTTACGGTGGTCCTCACTCTGGCCACGGAGGAGGCCCAGGACAGAAATGGGAGGGGGACTTGAAGTGTTGAGCCACCGGGAGATCAGGTTGGTTATTGCGAACTGAGTGGAGGTGTTGGGCGAAGCGATCGCCAAGCCTACGCTTGGTCTCACCAATGTAGAGCAGCGGATGTGTTTTTTTTTTTGCCTATTCGATGTCAGGATGGTTCCAGATTAAACTCACGGTGCACAGTACACAGTTTCATAAGTTGCATAATGTAGGTTTCATTCAAACAATATTTGTTTCCAGCAAGGAAAAACAGTGCTGGAGGAACTCAGTGAGTCAGGCAGCATTTGTGGAGGGAAATGAATAGTCTGTGTCTTGGGTTAAGATTCTTAACTTGGGCTTGTCGATCGGGTGGAGATAGTCTCAATCCAAAGCATCAACTCTCCATTTTCTTCCAGGTATGGCGTCATGTTCAGCACAGATTTAGTTTATGGTCACGGGTATGAGGTACAGTGAAAATCTTATGTTGCGTGCTAACCGGTCAGCGGAAAGACATGCAACAATAGCTTTTCAATGTACCTCAGTACAGGTGACAATAAACCAAACTGTACCAATATCTGTGCGGAACATGATGCTATATCTGGAGGGAAATGGAGAACTGATGCTTTGTGTCGACACCCTTCATCTCAACTGGGCTGAAGTGCCTGTTTGGATCAATGTTTGGATCATGCGCTGTCCTGTTCTATGTTCCGTGCGACACAAGTACCTGCTGAGTTCCTCCAGTATCTAACTCTCTTGCCTCCATTATTTCTTTGCCCTTTAACTTTAGGTTATACCTTCCATTGGTTGAGTTGTTTAATCCGACTGCAACTCTGCAATCATGCAAAACTCGAAAAGGTTTCCAGCACAATAATTCACAAAATGCTGGAGTAACTCAGCGGGGACAGGCAGCATCTCTGGGGAGCAGGAATGGGAGACTTTTCAGGTCGAGACCCTCCTTCTGGCCTCTGGATCTCGATCCGAAAAACATCACCCATTCCTTTTTCTCCTGAGATTCTGCCTGTCTCGCTGAGTTACTCCAACATTTTGTGTCTACCTTCGATTTAAACC
This sequence comes from Malacoraja senta, assembly GCA_038087875.1. NCBI lineage: Eukaryota > Metazoa > Chordata > Chondrichthyes > Rajiformes > Rajidae > Malacoraja > Malacoraja senta. The sequence continues at coordinate 80,824,220 of CM075980.1, read as the reverse complement.
AGCATCTGCAGTTCTTTCCTACACAAATAATTTGCTCCTACTAAAAAGAAGATTTAATGTAATTGGGTATTTGAGTGCTTATTGTTGGTTAAATAGACCATAAGTATAAGAAATAGGCTCACCATGAATTGTTAATTCTACCCAAATTACTGCATTATCTTGTATCTGGTTTATTTGCTGTTCTGCACAATAATTGATGTTTGGATCATGCCTATTTATTGCCAAATAACCATTACTACTTGGACATTTTTCATTTACTTCAGAGCGGGAGGGTAGAGAAATTTTGAATGTAAAAGTGTTTTGCAGCTGAGCAGTACCTTGTTCTCACCTCATGGTTATGTGGACTTTTACAATCAGGATTGTTTATTACTGCTTCAATTGTCAGTAATCAAGGCCAATTAGACCAATTATTCCACTTAGTGGTGACATATCGGAGGTCAGAAAATTCGGAGTGCTCAGAATAGAATATGGAACTACCCTGAGTTGTGGAAAAGGCAACATTGCAGATGATGAAATCCTGAAATAAAAAACAAATGCTGGGGATGTATTCAGCAGATCAGGCAGCTTCTGTGGAGAGAGAAATGACTGGTCAGTTCTGATGTCATGAGAAAGTGCTGTTTACATCACTGAAAGGTGAGAAGGGAAAATAATCAAAGGGCACCTTCTACCTGCAGAATGACTTTTACAGTTTGAGATAACTTGCGGTCCTCTTGGTAAATTTTGCAAGTAGTTTACTACAGTATATTTAACTTTCTGTGTAGTTTAAACATCTTTTAAAGTGAAGTATGGGAAAAAAAGCTATTTAAAACAGGTTGAGTATTAAGGGTAAATCAAACCTCAAGACTGGCAGATATAGTGTGGCTTAATGCTTGTTTTAGAAACCGAAAATAGGTGCAGGAGTAAGCCATTCGGCCCTTTGAGCCAGCACTGCCATTCAGTATGATCATGGCTGATCATCCAAAATCAGTACCCCGTTCCTGCTTTCTCCCCATATCCCTTGATCCCGTTAGCCCGAACAGCTATGCCTAACGTGATCCTTGGCTGTAAACTGATGGAAGAAAACGATGAGAGCTTGACTTTAATTTTCCAAAATATTTTGGAGAGCGGTTTGGAGAAATTTGAGGTGTCAATATGACAGGATGCTATCATGGGCCAATTATTGATTCATTTCCTGCTCAGTGTAGTATAATAGGGAACTTATTTGCATCAATTTGAGCTTCAATCATTCTTTGAACATGTGTAGGAAGGAGCAGCAAATGCTGGTTTAAACCAAAGATAGACACAAAAAGTTGGAGTAACTCAGCGGGTCAGACAGCATATCTGGAGGAAAGGAATGGGTGATGTTTTGGGTCAAGACCCTTCTTCAGACTGAGATTCAGGGGAAAGGAAAATGAGGCGGTCTGGTTTAAACCTAACGGATGTTTCCACTAGTGGGAGAGTCGAGGACTGGAGGTCACAGCCTCAGAATTAAAGGACGTTCTTTCGAAGGAGACGAGGAGAAATTTCTTTCGTCAGAGGGTGGTGAATCTGTGGATTTCTTTGCCACAGAAGGCTGTGGAGGCCGTCAGTGGATATTTTTAAGGCAGAGACAGATTCTTGATTAGTTCAGGTGTCGGGGGTTATGGGGAGAAGGCAGGAGAATGGGGTAAGGAGGGAGAGATAAATCGGTCATGATTGATCAAATGGCCTAATTTTACTCCTATCACATGACCTAATGACCCTATAACCCTGAGTCTTGACCCAAAACGTCACCTATTTTTTTTTCTTCTCCAGAGATGCTGTCTGACCCGTTGAGTTACTCCAGCTATTTGTGTCTATCTTCTGTTTAAGTAGCATCTATGTTCTGAAGAGACAGTGGTATCTGATTACTGCAGAGGTCACATTGAAATAAGTCTTTTTCCCATGCTGTTTAGATCAAAGAGCTTTTTTTTTGCCTGTCAATTTTCAAAATAACTTAAGTGTTTTTCTTGTTCCTGATTGCAATCATGTTGTAACCACTTAATGAAAATAGTGCATTAGGGCAGCACGGTTGCTCAGCCATAGAATTGGTGCCAGAGACCTGAGTTTGATCCTGACTACAGGTGCTGTCTGTACGGAGTTTTCACCCACAATCCAAAGGCGTACAGGTTTGTAGGTTAATTGGCTTGGTAAAATTGTAAATTGTCCCTAGTGTGTGTAGGATCGTATTCGTGTGCTGGGATCGCTGGTTGGCGTGGACACAGTGGGCCGAAGGCCTGTTTCTGAACTGTATCTCTAAACTAAACTAGTGCTCCTTAATTTGTGTCATGGAAAACATAGGAAGGAACTTCAGATGCTGGTTTACACCAAAGATCAACACAAAATGCTGGTGTAACTCAGCGGGACCGGCAGCATCTTTGGAGAAAATGGTCTTGATCCGAATCGTCACCCATTCCTTCTCTCCAGAGATGCTGCCTGTCCCGCTGAGTTACTCTAGCACTTTGTGTCTTTCTTTTCTGTCATGGAAACGTGGCCTACAATAGGACTACCTGCTTATGGCTGAGCTTTCAGTATTCAAACATATTTCTCAATTGGTTATGGAAGAAACCTTCAATGACCAGCAACAATATTGTCATTGAACAAAGCACAAAGTGTTGGAGGAACTCGACGGTTCAGGCAGCATCTGTTGTTCTGTTGTCTGCCTGGAACTGGTTGACCTCCGAGCAGAGCGAGATGTCCGTCGGGGAATGTTGCCGACTGGCCCCCTTGCCAGACTGCAGGAGTACGTGCTGAGGGACGCACGGAAGCTCTGTGCAGCCAACGCCAAGGCTCCGTGGGGGAGGACCACAGTCTAGGGTCCTTCTGCTGCTGGACAATGGGGGGCAGGGTGTGGTGGAGACGCCTATCAAATAAGGGAAGGGATATCACCCCAGGGGGGCCACATGAGTGGTAAAGGTGCTGGGTATAATGATTAGTTCTGTGAACACGACCAACTACAACGCAAACGAATGTATGCATAGGCGGTGAGAATATCTGATGAGTTTTTGCACAGTTCTTGTATATTTTTTATTCTGAATAATTTTTTTTTTATTTTTGGAAATTAAAAAAACAAAAGCAGGAAATGGACAGATGACATTTTGGGTCAGGCACTTCTTCAGACAGTCATTGGCTGTTCAGCCAGTCACGATGAAGTCAAGTGTGTTTTATTGCCAAATGTACCGAAATGGTAAAATTTAGTAAGTTGCAAAGTACAACGCGTAGCCTCCTGATTTTATAAGAATGCATGTGTAGGAAGGAACTGCAGATGCAAAGATGGACACAAAAAGCTGGAGTAACTCAGAGAGCGTCAGACAGCATCTCTTGAGAAAAGGAATGGGTGATGTTTTGGGTTCAGACTCTTCTTCAGACTGAGTCTGTCTTGTTTCCCTTTCCCCTGACTCTCAACGTCGCCTATTCCTTTTCTCTAGAGATGCTGTCTGACCCGCTGAGTCACGCCAGCTTTTCGTGTCTATCTTTATAGTAATGCATCTTGCCTCTACGTAATAATCAGCAGGAACAGTAGTGGCTCGGGGTCAGTTAATTCCCGCGACACAGTGCAATGAGCTGAAACTATAATTCTTGCAAGACACATTTAAGGGCCTGCAGTTCCAGAAAATGTTAAATTTTTAATGAGCAATAGTTGCACCATGAAAATATCTTGAACGAATAACAAAGTCAATCAATACCAGATGACTTGCTGCTCTTTCTCCCAACCTGTTCCCACATCACAACAATATAAGAGAGGAGACACAAAGAACTGCCGATGCTGGGGGAGGGTTGATTGGTATATGGTTGGACAAAGGCCAAAGATGTAAAGACAAAAGGCTGAGAGATAAGGAGAGAAGAGGTTTTAAAATGTGAAGCCAGATGAAGGGATGTAGATGGGGTGGGGAACCTTTAGATTTGCTTACTGTGCCAATGGTTTTGTAAATTTTGAATTATTTGCCTAGCTCTCTTACTGCAAGGATTATTGATATTATGTAGTATTTCTCTCGCTTTGCATGGCAAGCTGTTGAGGGGGAACATAGATTAGCCAATCTTGGCTTCAATCCACAATAACAAAATGCCACGTGTGGTGGTGAGATGTTTATAACACTCACAGTGCAGTCAAGGCTGCCGTCTGTGGGTTCATTTGTGTAGTACATGGAACGTTTGAAGCAGGTGATTCCCCCCCCCCCCACAGGTCTTATACCCTGATCTATCAATTGTGGCCACAATGAACTCGTAGTCAGTGTCTTACAAAATGGAAACAAGGCCTTCGGCCCAATTCGTCCATGTCGACCAAGATGATCCATCTAAGCTTGTCCCGTTTGGCTCGTATCCCTCTCGAGGGGAGGCTTGGTGGTGCAGCGGTAGAGTTGCTGTCTTACAGCGCCAGAGACCCGGGTTCGATCCTGACTACGGGCGCTGTTTGTACGTTCTCCCTGTGACCACGTGGGTTTTCCCCGGGCGCTCACACTCCAAAGACGTACAGGTTAATTGGCTTAGGAAAAAATTGTGAATTGTCCCTGGAGTGTGGGATAGTGTTCACGCACTGGGTGATCAATCGCTGGTCAGCATGGACTCAGTGTGCCGAAGGAACTGTTGCTGCACTGCATCTCTACACTAAACCTTTCCTATCCAAGTAGCTGTCACGTGTCTTTTAAATGTTGTTTTCCTACAACCACCTCTGGCATTTCATTCCAAAAACCAACCCACTGAAAGGAAATATTCAGCCAGGGATGTAGGTGAGAGTGCAAATTTTATCTTGGGCTATATTTGAAGGCCCACCATTATAGTTCTCCTTATCCTATTCTGTTCCATTGACGGGTTTAATTGACTATCAAATGAGGCAGATAATAAATAGCTAAAATAATATGTTTAGCACTATACTCAATTTAATAATAATAATAATAATAAATTTTATTTATGGGCGCTTTTCAAAAGTCTCAAGGACACCTTTACAAAGTTTAACAAAGTGTAGAAACATGTAAGCGGAATGAAATAAATAGTAACGACATCACGAGTACAGAAATTAAAGCCAGAATTCAATCCAAAAACAAAAATCAAAAAACACAATTTGCATTTTTAGCCTAACTCGTGTCTGATTCTTTTTACAAAATGCCTTGGTTAGACACCTATTTGTACGTAACCAGGATGTTAGTTTTATTAGTTTAGAGATACAGTGCGGAAACTGGCCCTTCGGCCCACCGAGTCCGCACCGACCAGCGATCCCCGCACATTAACACTATCCTACACACACACACACACACACACACACACACACACTAGTTACAGTTTACACTTATGCCAAGCGTAATATGTACCTACATACCTGTACGTCTTTGGAATGTGGGAGGAAACAGAAGATCCCGGAGAAAACTCATGTGGTCGCCGGGAGAACATACAAACTCCTACAGAGAGCAGTCTGGATCAAGCCTGGGTCTCTGGCGCTGCACGTGCAGTAAGGCAGCAGCTCTATTGCTGCGCCACCGTGCCGCACTCACACTGCTGCTTCCTTGGTGTTTATAACTTGGCAGTGTGACTTTGACTTTTCCAAATTTTGGCGACCAGTACCTCGCCAATGACTATTTATAAAAGCCTGGGAAGTATGCCTTTAAAATGGAAACTATGATACTCTGACTGCATGGTAGTTTCTAGGGTGGAAACTTGGGAGTTAGTTGAGCTTTTAAATTGTCTGTTGTTCATAATTGACAGAAGGGTTGTGGGGAAACTAGGTGGCAAGCACTCATAGTTTCCAGTGAATTTGGCAGCAGAAAATGGATGATGAGTTCAGAGCTGTGGAATGACAAGTGCTGGCTAATTCTAGAGTATGCTCCAAATACAGTCGGCGAATAAGCATTATCGGTGGACTAATTTGTTTCCAAACTCTGATATCTGATTACATTATTAAAGGTTACACATCTTGTTTTCTGTAATTCCCTGTTTTCAATCTTCGCAACGCAGCAGCAATGGCTTGAGGGAAAAGTGTAAAAATACTGATTGGAAATTTCTCCAGACTTTTGCCCAAATAAGCATGTTATCTCAGTGCAAGTGGATCATTATAGAAAAGATTATGTACAAATATTCAAAGTATAGCCAAAATATAGCCCAGTTATACAAAATACAAAGTGTGAAACAAAATGCTGGAGTAGCTCATTTGGAGTGGCAAGTCATTTGGTCGATCAAGTCATTTATTGCGGCACGGTGGCGCTGTGGTAGAGTTGCTGCCTTACAGCGCCAGACACCCGGGTTTGATCCTGATAACAGGCACAGTCTAGATGGAGTTTATATGTACTCCCTGTGACCGCAAGGGATTTCTCCAGGTGTTGCAGTTTCCTCCCACATCCTTTGTAGGTTAATTGGCTTCTGTTTAAATTTGTCCCCAGTGTGTAGGATAGAACTAGTGCACAGGTGGTCGCTGGCCGGCGTGGAATCGAGGTGCCAACGGGCCTGTTTCCATGCTGTATCTCAAAATAACATTCAATGGGTCAGGCGGCATCTCTGGAGAAAATAGATTTGATACTGCCTGACCTGTGTTACTCCAGCATTTTGTGTCTATCTTTAATATAAACCAGAATCTACAGTTTTAAAATATGTGTATTTTTAAATTACAATATACAAGGTATATTGAGCTTGTCTTGCACACACTTTTCAGGATGTCCAATATTTTATGGCCCTCCATCAAACTGCCCATGTCACAGAATTTCTGTAAAAATAAGAGTGAAGAAGGTCTCGGCCCGAAACGTCACCTATTCCTTTTCTCCAGAGATGCTGCCTGACCCGCTGGGTTACTCCAGCATTTTGTGTCTTTCTTCGGTGTTGAACAGCATCTGCAGTTCCTTCCTAAAATCTCTGTTCTCCCCGTGAACTGCATGGTTTTTCTCCCGGTGCTCCGGTTTCCTCCCACACTCCAAAGATGTACAGGTTTGTTAATTGGCTTGGTATAATTGTAAATTGCTGTGTGGGTTGGTGTGTGTGTGTGTGTGTGCGCGCAGGGAATGATGGTCGGAGCAGACCTGGTGGGCCAAAGGGCCTGTTTCCACGCTGTATCTCTACACTACACATACGTCAGGCTGTTGTTCATTGATGACAGTTCCACACCATCGTCCCCTCCAAACCTTTTACCGAAGTCTGTGAACTCCATCTCTACACATCCCTTTGAAACTGAATCCTCGACGCCAAGACAGAGTTCCAACTCCATCTTTAAATTCACTGTAGATCCACATTGTTGGATGAATTACAGATACTGATGAGTGCAGAACGGGGGGGGGTGGTCGATCATCTGATTGAATGGTTCCATTACGACAAAACCTTGCTCTCAACGTCAGTAAATCCAAGGAACTGATTGTTGACTTTAGAAGGGTTTCAGTTTAATTTATCGTCATGTGTGCCGAGGTACAGTGAAAAGCTTTTGTTCCATGCTAACCAGCCGGCGGAAAGACAATACGTGATTACAATCGAGCCATTTGCGGTGTACAGGAAGGCTGAGGATCCACAAACCTGCCTTCAGTCAATAACTTAAAGTTCCTGGTCGTATATCTCGGAAGACCTGTTCTTGACCCAGCTTTCTTTATGATTGCATCAATGCCTATATATATCTATACAAGAGTGAGGAGATTCGGTATGAAAACTCTCTTGACCTTGTATACGTGTACGGTAGAGAGCATATTGACTGGTTGCATCACGCCCAAGAATGAAGGGGATTACAAAAAGTGGTGAACACCCCTTGCTACAATAAATAGACTGAAAAGTCTTGCTTATTCATTTCCTCCAGAAATGCTGCCTGACCTGTTGAATGACTCCACCACTTTGTCTTTACCTCTCCCTTTGTTGATCTTTCCACTCTCTTTGCACCTTCCTGCCAGCAACTGGCTTCCGTACAGTAACGCCTTAACCTGCCATCCTCTCTCCCACACACACCCCCTGCCCCCAATTTACACCTTTTGTATTCGGATGTTGCTCGACCCGCGGAGTTCTTCTAGCGTCCTATATCATTCTTTCAGCGTTGCAGTCTGACCGTATTGGTGCAGCTTTGCAGATTCAGTTTCACAGGGCACCACTTTGTGTCTGAAGTCTAAGGGCGGCACGGTGGCGCAGCGGTAGAGCTGCTGCCTTACAGCGTCGGAGACCTGTGTTCAATACTGACGACGGGTGCTTGTTTGTACGTTCTCCCCGTGACCTGTGTGGGCTTTCTCCGGGATCTCCAGTTTCTATCCACACTCCATAAAGTTTTGGAGGTTAATTGGCTTCAGTAATACAATTGAAAATGGTCCCTAATGTGTGTAGGATTGTGTTAGTGTGCGGGGGGGGGGTCGCTGGTCGGCGCAGCCTTGGTGGGCCGAAGGGCCGTTTACCGCGCTGTATCTCTAAACTAAACCAAGCCGTCTAATTCGGCACTGCTTTATAAACATCACCGAGGAATACAAGGTTCACAGGGTGTAAGCCTGTTTGTTGGGGGTAGATCTATGGATTTCCATTTACCTTGGGCATATGAGTTCCTTCTGGAGATTTTGACAGGCATTTCCGATTGTAGATGTTGGAATGTTAAATTGCCCCAACAGTTTAAATTGAATTCTCTCGCAATTTGTAACGCCAAACTAAAATAATGTTTGTGGCACAGAAGGACACAAAGTGCTGGAGTAACTAGTTTTGCAGGTCAGGCAGTATCAGTGGAGAACATGAATAGGTGACGTTTTGGGCCGGAACCCTTTTGACATTGTGAGACTTGAGGCTGAGTCTTGAGAAAAATGTCCTACTCTCGTTTTACACAGATGTTGGTGAGCTGCCAGAGGGAGTGGGTGTGGCAGGTACAATAACAATATTTAAATACATTTGGACAGGTAAATGGTGGGAAAGGTTTGGAGGGACATGGTCCAAAAGTGGGCAAAATGGGACCAGCGTGGATGGTACATCTTGGTCAGCATGGATGAGTTTGGCTGTGTTTCTGTGCTGTACAACTGGGACTGATTTTAAATATTGTTAAGAAGATAGATGGCCTCATCTCTACACAGTTTGTGCATGTAATATCTCAGACCTTTAGTGACATTTCATTGGTGTGATTTGGATGCTGCGTCAAGGGAAAAGTATGTGAGACGAGCAGAAGCACAGTTTAAGGACTGTTCCTAAAGGTTAATAGAATAGAGAGATTATATTCCAATCAGTCCAAAGAAGGGTCTTGACCCAAAACGTTGGCAATCCATTCTCTCAGGAGATGCCCATGCGTCATAGAAGCAGAATTAGGCCATTTGGCCCATCAAGTCTACTCTACTATACAATGGCGGCTGATCTATTTTTGCCTCTCGACCCCATTCTCCTGCCTTTCCCCAAAGCTCTCAACACTCCTACTAATCAAGAATCTGTCAATCTCCGCCTTTACTATACGATGCGATAGAACTTTATTTATTCCAGGAGGGAAATTGATCTGCCAACAGTCATAAAAACACGAGATACATGAAACATGAAGTTAAAGTGACGAGTGGAAAGGATTGGGGATGTGCAATGATTGGGGCGGGACGGAGGGGAAAGGGGAGTCGGTCTATCCCATGACCGAAGGGGAGGAGTCATACAGTTTGATAGCCACAATTAAAAGGATCTCCCGTGTGGCGTTCTGTAAAGATACCCAAATGCTGTCTGTTCTACTGAGCTGCTCCAGCACTCTATGCCTTTTGTAAACCAGCATCTGCAGTTCCGTGTTTCTGCAATAGAACAGAGAACATTGTTAAGGAAGGGAAATGTTGGATCCAAGGAAAGAAAATGTTTTCTCCCCACCGATGTTCACATCTCGTCCACACTGATCAGCTGTTAATTGTCATGGTTTCACTGACCTCTCCAGGCTGCCACCACTATCTTTTACGTCATTCTTTTGGTCTTCACCCGACACAGATGAAACATTCACTCTGTGTGTCAGCATTTTAGTTGCCGCATTGCTCCTTACTATTTGTTTGTGAGTTGATTAAACCTCTGCTTGCATCAACATAAAGCCTTTAAACAATTTGACCTATATAACATCTATAATTCACGCACCACATTAAAAAACATTAACACTTTTACATGATCCACATCAGTAAAAATTCTCTCTTTTAGTGAATTAATTTCATTTCCTTTGTCCTTTTTAAGTTATTGATGTTTCACCTGTTAATTTTAAAATGGGTCAGTTGGGACATGCCACATGTTTGGGAGGGAGAGAGGGAATACCTTCTAGCAGATGTGTGCAGTAATCCCTCGTTTTAAGGCAGAGATAGATAGATTCCTGATTAGTACGGGTGTCATGTTATGGGGAGAAGGCAGGAGAATGGGGTTAGGAGGGAGAGATAGATCAGCCATGATTGAATGGTGGAGTAGACATGATGGGCCGAATGGCCTAATTCTGCTCCTATCACTTATGACCTTGTACGATATGAGAAGATAGAACTTTATTTATCCCAGGATGGAAATTAATCTGCCGACAGTCATAAACCACAAAATACATAAAAAACATGAAATTAAAGTGACGAGTGGAAAGGATTGGGGATGTGCAAAGATGGGGGAGGGGGAGAGGGAGAGGGGAGTCGGTCTTGACCGCTTTATAACGGATTTCCGCTATAGCGGACGGGCCTGCCAACGTCACCCGCGACAGCCCCGACTTCCGGCTCGCAGGGTGCACCAGCAAGCCCCCCTTAACCCACCGCACGAGCTAGTTGGTGCGGCTCACGTTGTAGCCCCTGGGGACAGCGCTCTCTTCAGGCCGCCGCCACCGACAGGACGCGCTCGGTCACTGTGGGGCTCCCTCTCCGCTCACCAGCTGCCGCTTCTTCCTGTCAGCCGTCACTTTATCCGCTCCCCACTCCATCACTGCCGCCTCCCCCTCCTGTTGCTCAGTCCGCTCAGCCTTTTCTCCCCCCCCGTCCTCCACTGGTTCAATGGTGTTTTTATAGTCACAGTGAAATTCTTTTTCACAAACAGTCCAGTAGAGTATTGCCATGCCCAAGTAATCCTGTTGGATATTTAAACATTATTCTTGTTGGAACGAAGCCTATGAAAGCAAGTCTTGTGTTTGAATGGCTTGTTCAAATGAATGAATCATAAGGTCATAAGGGATAGGACTAGCATTAGGCCATTCGGCCCATCAAGTCTACTCCACCATTCAATCATGGCTGATCTATCTCTTCCTCCTAACCCCATTCTCCTGCCTTCTCCCCATAACCTCTGACACCTGTCTGCAAACACCAAGGTATGCAAAGAGTCGCTACATAAAGGGCGTTGACAAGTATTTCATTTGTGGTTCCCCTTTAGTTCATGGTGGCTCCCGCCCCACTCTGGGTCCTCCTTTATTCTCCCTCTCGGCAGTAGTAACCTAGTAAGCCAGATGGCTGAATGTGTATCGGGTGACAGCAAAGTTGTAGATACAAATAACTTCTGCAGCTGATGTTTTCTTTCTCGTGTGACTCCTCAACTATGTTACTATTGGGTGGAGAACTTTGGAGAAAAACATACCTCGTGGGTGATGTTATGAAATATTTTGTAGCTGTGTATCATGTGACTTGCTGAAATCTAGAACTTAATCTTCTAACGTGTTGTTGCTTAGCACCTTTATGCTGTTTTTAAAATTCCGATGTTTTTTTTTATCAGTTATCAAAAAAATCTAACCATTGGCATGTTGATGTCAAGTTCATGAGAATTAAGGGCAGAATGTCTGCTCCTCTCTTCGATTGTGGCTGATTATTTTTCCCTCTTAACCCCATTCTCAACCTTCTCCCCGTAACCTTTCACAACCGGGCTAATCAAGAACCTATCAATCTCCGCTGTAGAAAAACCCATTGACTTTATCTCCACCGCCGTCTGTGGCAATGCATTCCACAGACTGATAACTGAAAGCTTGCTCAAGGCAGCAGGTATTCGGAACTTGGAGTAGTGCGGAGCCAGAGAGCATTCTTGAACTTTGTGTACAAAATCATGAGAGGAATAGATGTACAGAGGTAGATGTACAGAGCCTCTTGCTGAGAGTAGGGGAATGGAAGGTGAAGGGGGAAGGATTTAATAGGAACCTGAGGGATAGCTGTTTCACACAAGGTGTCGAGTGTATGGAACGAGCTGCTGGAGTTGAGGCAGTTACCAAACGCAATATTTAAGAACCATTCAGATGGGTACATGGCTAGGACAGATTAAGAGGGATATGGGCCAAACACAGGCATGTGGGACTAGTGTAGATGGGACATGTTGGCTGGTGTGGGCAAGTTGGGCTGAAGGGGCTGTTTCCACGCTGTATGACTCTGTGACATGAATGTCAATAGGAAATGATCAACGTGGAGAAAATTCTGTGTGTACATTCTCCTCGTGACCATGTGGGCTTTCTCCAGTTTCCTACCACACTCCAAAGACTTGCAGGTTAATTGGGTTCCGTAATTAAACTGTAAATTGTCCATAGTTTGTAGGATAGTGCTCGTATACGGGGTTATTGCTGGTCAGTGCAGACTCGGTGGGCTGTAGGGCCTGTTTCCAAGCTGTGTTGCTAAAGTCTAAAGTGAAGTCGAAAGACCAGTTCAAACGGCTATTGCTGTTTTCTGGGCAATACACTGGATTTGCAGCGGCATCCAAAATGAAATGTTGAATGATGTTGGGCTAAGTTACTGATGAATCTTCCTTTATCGGCAGGTTTATGAGTCCATTGGAAATCGTCCTGGGAGGAGCAGTGGTGACAGTGATATTCACGGGCGCGCTGTGGGCATCTGAAAATAAGGCGGCAATTGGCCATTTCAAACGGGAGCACCCAACTTTCTTTGTTATGGCCATTCTAATGATGAGCTACTTTTTGATTTCCATAATCGGAGGTGTAATGGTTTTCCTGCTTGGAATCACACTGCCGTTACTTTGTAAGTATTCTGTTCCTCCCCCACCCTGGTCGTCGTACTAGTTTCACTGTCGCCCTGCCTAGTTTCACTGTTTACATCACTTGTTATCACCTTTTCCACAGCCAACAATGGACCATTGTGGGCTCTGCCTTTCCTTGATATTGATATTAGGTATTGATATTAGATATTGTAATAAGTAAAATGGCGCCTCTTGCATATGGACTCAAGTTATTAGAGTAGAATTAGGCCATTCGACCCATCGAGTCTGCTCCACCATTCAATCATGGCTGATCTCTGCCTCCTAATCCCATTTTCCTGCCATCTCCTCCTAACCCTTGACATCCATTCTAATCAAGAATGTGTCTATCTCTGCCTTAAAAATATCCACCGACATGGCCTCCACAGGCCTCTGTGGCAATGAGTTCCACAGATTAATTACACTCTAACTAAAGATGTTCCTCCTCGCCTCCTTTCTAAAAGAGCACCCTTTAATTCTGAGGCTATGTCGTCTGGTCCTAGACTTTTCCACCAGTGGAAACATCCTTTCCACATCCACTCTATCTTCGCCTTCCATTATTCTGTAAGTTTCAGTGAGGTCCCCCCTCAACCGTCTTAACTCCAGTGACTTGAGGCCCAGTGATGTCATAGAAACATAGAAAATAGGTGCAGGAGTAGGCCATTTGGCCCTTCAAGCCAGCACCGCCATTCAATATGATCATGGCTGATCATCCAAAATCAGTACTCCGTTCCTGCTTTTTTCCATATCCCTTGATTCCGTTAGTACTAAGAGCTAAATCTAACTCGCTCTTGAAAACATCCAGTGAATTGGCCTTCACTGCCTTCTGTGGCAGAGAATTCCACAGATTCACAACTCTCTGGGTGAAAAAGCTTTTCCTCATCTCAGTCCTAATTAACCTACCCCTTATTCTTCAACTGTGAACCCCTGGTTCTGGACTCCCCCAACATCGGGAACATATTTCCTGCATCTAGCCTGTCCAATCCCTTAAGAATTTTAAATGTTCTATAAAATATCCCCTCTCATCTTTCTAAATTCCAGTGAAATCCCAGTCGATCCATTCTTTCATCATATGTCGGTCCTGCCATCCCGGGAATTAACCTGGTCAAGCGCACATCATATGGTGACCCACTCATTCCTGGACTCTGGACTGCCCTGCGCATACTGCACTCACTGGGGTGATTGTGCTTATGTACTGGGATAGCCTTGTGGATCTGTATGCAAAAAATGTATTTCACGGTATCTGATGCATGTGACAATAAAGAAACCATTGAAACTAGATAATTATATTTATTGTTAATAACCATTTGCTATAAATAAAAATTAAACAAATTCTTATCATTATTAATCTTACTTATTAAGCCAAAAGCTAACGAAAATTGTGCTACTTTGTTCAAAGATAGACATAAAAGTCTGAAAAAGGGTCTCGACCCGAAACGTCACCTATTCCTTCGCTCCATAGATGCTGCCTCACCCGCTGAGTTTCTCCAGCATTTTTGTCTACCATAAAATGCTGGAGTAACTCAGCGGGACAGGCAGCATCCCTGGCGAGAAGGAATTAGGTGATGTTTCTGGCCTAAACTCTTCTTCGGATTAGAGGCAGGGGAAAGGGAAACGAGAGAAATAGACGGTGATGTAGAGAGATATAGAACAAATGAACGATGCTAAAGGAAACAGTCCATTGTTGGCTGTTTGCCAGTTGAGAACGAGAAGCTGGTGCAACTTGGGTGGGGAGGGATGGAGGGAGAGGGGTTACTTGAAGTTGGAGAAATCCTGTCTAATCTTAAAACCGTTTCACTTTATTTTAGTAATATTTGTGCATTCCTCTCTGCGGCTTCGTAACCTTCAGAACAAGTTTGAAAACAAGATGGAAGAGATTGGACTTAAGAAGACTCCCATGGGCATCTTATTGAATGCTCTCGGTCAAGAGCAGGAGCACATTTCTAAAATTGCTGATATCTTGTCACAAAGCAAAAACTAACCAGGTTCTGGTTTAATTTAGCTCCTCCTTAAGAGTTGTGTTGTGCAGTATTCCTGGAATAAGGTTTTGCAATTCTTTAAAGAGCCTTAACAAGCTGGTATTAATATTCATTTTCAAGTATTCCAAGCTGATATTAATGCTTCACTCTTGTTTATTCCAAAGTACAACTGGAAATGTTTTTTGCAAAGTGAGATATAGTGTGGAAAATTAACTGCTTATTACAGTGACAATATGCAGTTTTGTCTTTGTGTACATTTATGGAATTTTTCTTATCCGAATCCCAGCTATGATGGGATGTAAACAATTTATTTGGATGACGTGTAAACTTGCACTTTCTGTTATTGGTACCTGTATTTATTTCTGTTAATTGGTTAAAGGCTGATTTAGAATTGAAGAAAATTATCATTAAAATATTTTCATTCACAACTAGCTAAAAGAACCAGAGTATATAGAGTTGGTGTGGGGTTATATGAAAGCACTGTTGACATTTTCACTAGTTTTGAACAGGTCATGTTGCATATCCTTCCTGTTCAGTATGATCTTGCACAGAAATGTCTATTAAAAAGCCTTCATTAATTTGATATTTGGCAAATAGAATGATCAGTTTAACTCAATAGACACAAAAAGCTGGTGTGACTCAACGAGACAGACAGCATCTCTGGAGTGAAGACATGGGTGACGTTTCGGGTCGCGACCCTTCTTCAGAAGATGCTGCCTGTCCCGCTGAGTTACTCCAACCTTTTGTGTCCATCTTCGGTTTAAACCAGGATCTGCAGTTCCTTCCTACACAGTTTAACTTGATAATTCCACCTAATTTGATGAACAAATTCGGGTTTGTTGTGAAATTGGAGAAATCAAAACACGAAAAGAACAACAGCTATCATTTAAAATTAACTATGTGATTGAAAAGTTGAGTACATTAGGAGCACTGGTGTTATTCTATCAGAATGAGAAGCATGTTTCATGACCAATGTTTTTCCTTGGCATTCATATCAACTTTTATAAAACTGAATAGTCCTGAAAGTGAGCTTTGACAAAATTTGCATCCTTGACGATTTGGGCTTATTTTTATTGACAAAACTGCAGATGTAATGCTTCAAGTTTTCCAGCAGCTGTTAAATGTGGAGTATGAGCTCAATTTTGTGCATAAGGTGTAACTATTTTCTGTGTTATCTATTTTCAGGTCCAAAGATATGCAACATCTTTTGCATGCAATAAAAACGACTTTAAATTACTGTTGTATTCTATTTTGACTATCATTTTTCAGAAATAATTCAGAAATCATTGAATTGGGCCATTTGGCCCATTGAGAAACTAAGAATTGTAGCATAACGGTACAGTGACAGAGTTGCTGCCTCACCAAGCCAGAGACCCGGGTTCGATTTTTGACTATAGGTGCTGACTGTACATAGTTTGTACGTTCTCCCGTGACCTGCGTGGGTTTTTTCCGAGATCTTCGGTTTCCTCCAACACTCCAAAAACATACATGTCTGTAGGTTAATTGATAAAATTATCCCTGGTGTGTGTAGTATAGTGTTATGGGCCTGTCCCACTTAGGCTATATTTTTAGGCGACTACAGGCGACTAGGCTGTTGCCACATGTTCACCGGGGGTGTCGCCTGTATGGTCTCCTCTGTCGCCCAAAGAGTCAAACCTTCAGCATTCTCTGGACGTGCACCCTTTATTTCCCTTCACTTTTCTGTATCCTCGTATTTCCAGACCATTTCCGACTCGTGTGCCTCCTGCAAATGCATTACCTTGCGCTTCCACTGGCAGAATGTTATTTAGCTGCGTTAATCCATCTGGCCCGGCCATTTGTCCTGCACACAAGCAGCTTTTTTGTTGCTTATTGCTGGCCCTGGTTCACGGTCACATTTTCAAGGAATCTCTCCGGTGAATACAAAAATATTTCTTGTGGCCACCGCTTGTTTAATTTACAAAATCCCTTTTTGTATGGAGTGGTTCCCCACCGAGGCATTGAGGGATTAGGTTTGCCGCCTCCAGGTAATCTTAATGTAAAGCTGCTATTTCGAGAAGCTGGTGATGTCGTCTTAGTGTCCTGGTTAGTAATCTCTCCAGCATCGTGATTTGATCAAATTATCATTGTACATAATGTAACCGCACAATATTCACATCTGCGCTCGTGACTCTGCCTTGGAAGTGTAAATCGGGTAAACGCACAGAGTTTCTTTTGCCCAGAGCAGAGTGAGGTAACTTTTTTTTACTCAAAGGCCAGTGGGTGTATGGAACGAGCTGCCGGAGGAGGTATTGGAGGCAGGTACTGTTGCAGTGTTTAAGAAGCATTTAGGCGGGTACATGGACAGGACAGGTTTAGAGGGATATATGGGCCAAATGCAGGCAGCTGGCAAGTTGGGCCGAAGGGCCTGTTTACGTGCTGTGTGACTCTAATTGCAAAATGCTCTGACAATCAGAGGCTATAAAAGATATAAAATTGTCCCTCAAAATATTACCTACAGTGGCTTGCAAAAGTATTCACACCCCTTGAACTTTTCCACATTTTGTCACGTTACAACCACAAACGTAAATGTATTTTATTGGGATTTTATGTGATAGACCAACACAAAGTGGCGCATAATTGTGAAGTGGAAGGAAAATGATACATGGTTTTCAAATTTTTTTACAAATAAAAAACTGAAAAGTGTGGCGTGCAAACGTATTCAGCCCCCTTTACTCTGATACCCCTAAATAAAATCCAGTGCAACCAATTGCCTTCAGAAGTCACCTAATTAGTAAATAGAGTCCACTTGTGTGTAATCTAATCTCAGTATAAATACAGCTGTTCTGTGAAGGCCTCAGAGGTTTGTTAGAGAACATTAGTGAACAAACAGCATCATGAAGCCCAAGGAACACACCAGACAGGCCAGGGATAAAGTTGTGGAGAAGTTTAAAGCAGGGTTAGGTTATAAAAAAAATATCCCAAGCTTTGAACATCTCACGGAGCACTGTTCAATCCATCATCCGAAAATGGAAAGAGTATGGCACAACTGCAAACCTACCAAGACATGGCCGTCCACCTAAACTGACAGGCCGGGCAAGGAGAGCATTGATCAGAGAAGCAGCCAAGAGGCCCATGGTAACTCTGGAGGAGCTGCAGAGATCCACAGCTCAGGTGGGAGAATCTGTCCACAGGACAACTATTAGTCGTGCACTCCACAAATCGGGCCTTTATGGAAGAGTGGCAAGAAGAAAGCCATTGTTGAAAAAAAGCCATATGTAGTCGCGTTTGCAGTTTGCCACAAGCCATGTGGGGGACACAGCAAACATGTGGACGAAGGTGCTCTGGTCAGATGAGACCAAAATTGAAGTTTTTGGCTTAAATGCAAAACGCTATGTGTGGCGGAAAACTGACACTGCACATCACCCTGAACACACCGTCCCCACTGCGAAACATGGTGTCAGCAACATGCTGTGGGGATGCTTTTCTTCAGCAGGGACAGGGAAGCTGGTCAGAGTTGATGGGAAGATGGATGGAGCCAAATACAGGGCAATCTTGGAAGAAAGCCTGTTAGAGTCTGCAAAAGACTTGAGACTGGGGTGGAGGTTCACCTTCCAGCAGGACAACGATCCTAAACATACAGCCAGAGCTACAATGGAATGGTTTAGATCAAAGCATATTCATGTGTTAGAATGGCCCAGTCAAAGTCCAGACCTAAATCCATTTGAGAATCTCTGGCAAGACTTGAAAATTGCTGTTCACAGACGCTCTCCATCCAATCTGACTGAGCTTGAGCTATTTTGCAAAGAAGAATGGGCAAAAATTTCAGTCTCTAGATGTGCAAAGCTGGTAGAGACATACCCCAAAAGACTTGCAGCTGTAATTGCAGCGAAAGGTGGTTCTACAAAGTATTGACTCGGGGGGGCTGAATACTTTTGCACACGACACTTTTCAGTTTTTTATTTGTAAAAACATTTGAAAACCATGTATCATTTTCCTTCCACTTCACAATTATGCACCACTTTGTGTTGGTCTATCACATAAAATCCCAATAAAATACATTTACGTTTGTGGTTGTAACGTGACAAAATGTGGAAAAGTTCAAGGGGTATGAAAACTTTTGCAAGCCACTGTAAATAAACTTGCAGCAAAATGCATTTTACTGATCCACTCACTTCAAGTATTATGCTGATAATCTCTTATTCTTTGAAGCATCTTCGCAGGGAATTTTAATCTCAATAATGAATTGATTTTTGTCATTTAAAGATTATAAATGGCAAGCGAACTCTAACTTTCATTGAACAATTTATGGGCATTGAAAGAAGTTTTAGTCTCTGTTTTTAATGAATCTTATCCTTGCTTTTTACCTCCATCTCCTGGAATATCCTCTTAATGACAGGAAATTATTCCTAGGTCTTGAGCTATATTTACTTGTGCATTTCCCTGCTTTGTTTTTGTTGCAAAATCCATTCCCTAAAACCCCCCTCCCCCACATTTCTGCTTGAATTACTGTGCTCATCATGTTTGCTTGTATACTGCTTGCATTAATTTGGAACGGGCTGTAAAGCATGGAGCTTCTCGGCCAATAACATCAGACAGCTTGAGGCTTTACAAGGGCAATATTTGGCTCTGCATCAGTGGACTTCGCTGCTGGGTTTCCAAAGGGCTCAATCAGATCAGCTGCAGAGGTTTGTGTTAATATACATTTTCTTTTTCCATTGATTACAGTGTAAATTGAAGTCTAATCAGAGGGGCGATTAAGTTGATCCAAATAAGTAATTAGAGGTTTAGTTTAGAAAAATAGTGCGGAAACACCCTCACTTGTAGTCAGGATGAAACCCAGGTCTCTGGCGCTGTAAGGCAGCAAACCAATTCTACCGATGCACTTCTGTGGCACTCAAAATTGTGCTGAAGGTTTTCAAACTCAACTTAATTATGCAAAATGTTAAATGTTCCCAAACTGGGAACAGTTACTACATTTGAGTTAAGTATTACCAGTTTGTTGATTCAAGTCAGTGTAACTTCTAAAAGATTGCAGGAGCCTATATCAGTTTTACAGCTTACTACTTAGTTGTACCCAGCAATTGTAAATTAGCCACCCATGCAACTTTGAACTTTGAACACCATCTGAAGTCATGGAAAAGCAACAAACAATGCACCTGCATCCCCCAATGATAATTAATTGCAGATTAGCTTTATCACTGAGTTGGGTTAATTACCAACAGGCAGTTTAGTTTTGATTGTGCAATTTGTGGTGCAATAGCACAATTCTTAATTCCAGGCACCAAGTAATATGTCCAGTAATACTCCCATTAGCTATGTAACATTCTGTTTAATTGCAGCACAGTGGCGCAATAGTAGAGTTGCTACCTTACAACGCCAGAGACCTGGGTTCGATCCTGACTACGGGTGCTGTCTGTACGGAGTTTGTACGTTCTCCCTGTGACCGCGTGGGTTTTCTCCGGATGCTCCGGTTTTCTCCCAAAGACGTACAGGTTTTTATGGCAATTGGTTTGGTAAAATTGTAAATTGTCCCTGGTGTGTGATGGATAGTGTCAGTGTGCGGGGATCGAAGGGTTTGTTTCCGCGCTGTATCTCTAAACTAAAAAATTAAACAAAATATTCAGTGGTCTAGAAAACGAGGTATTCGTCTTTGTAGATTTTCCACAAAATGTGTGTTTAAAACTTAAAAGGTCCGACAAGAATAAATGCATTTAGTAATACTCGTCCAACATGTGGAGTCTGAAGAAGAATCCCGACCCAAAACGTCACCCATCCATGTTCTCCAGAGATGGTGCATGACGTGTTGAGTTACTCCAGCACTTTGTATCCTTTCATGTGGAAAAACTTACCACTTGATGGTTCATTAATAAACGAGAGTGGAGTGAGTGCTCTCCTGAAAACGTTCCTGCGGATTCTAGGCCGTTGTAATGAAGTCACAGAGGGCAGCACGGTGGGGCAGCGGTCGGGTTGCTGCTTTACAGCGCCAGTGATCCGGGTTCGATCCTGACCATGGGAGCTGTCTGTACAGCGTTCGTACGTTCTCCCTGTGACCACGTGGGTTTTCTCTGTGTGCTCCAGTTCCCCCCCCCACACTCCAAAGACGTACGTTTGTAGGTTAATTGGCTTTAGTGAATTTTTTTAATTGTCCCTAGTCTGTAGGAAAGTGCTAGTGTATGGGATGATCGCTGGTCGGCACGGACTCGGAGGGCTGATGGGCCCGTTTCCGCGCTGTATCTCTATAGACTAAAGTAAGGTAAAACATGCTAAAATGTCAAAACATGACATGACATCAACATGAGGCTAATATTTTATAATTTCATTTTATAATACATTCCAAATTCCAAGATACAAATCAAAGTGAATAAGTAACTTTCTAAGACAATACGCTTTTTATGCATATAGTTTATGCAAAAGATAAACACCTGTAACCTGTTCTTATTAATTGTTCCCACACAGATATGCAAATAGTAGGGATCTGCCAAAGGTTTATTGTGACACACCATTTCCATTGCTGCACAGTTTAAAAATGCTAGCCAAGTATCCATTTCACTCGCTCCCCATGTTAGCACGACTAATCCAACAGCTTTGGAAGTGGAACCTGTTAAAGAGAGAAAACAAAGAATGAATGTCATCATTTGGATAAATTGCAACCACTTATGTAAGAATTTCAGAAGCCAAATGCCTTCTGACATTTTGAAGAACTAACTGATTGCACAGTGGCTGAGCAGGGCCTTGCATCATTCGTGAATGCATAGTGTCGGTCATATGACATTGGCTTCCATTGCAAAATATTCAGCAGAGAAAAGGGCAGCACGGTGGCGCAGCGGTAGAGTTGCTGCCTTACAGCGCCAGGGACCCGGGTTCGATCCTGACTACGGATGCTGTCTGTACGGAGTTTGTACGTTCTCCCTGTGTGACCTGCGTGGGTTTTCTCCGGGATCTCCGGTTTCCTCCCACACTCCAAACTTACAGCTTTGTAGGTTAATTGGCATTGGTAAAATTGTAAATTGTCCCTAGCGTGGATGGGATAGTGTTAATATGCGGGGATCACTGGTCAGCAAGGACTCGGTGGGCCAAAGGGCCTGTTTCCTCGCTGCATCTCTAAACTAAACAAAAAAATTATGCATTTGAAATCAGTAACTCATAAAATGTTCCCAAACGTATCATCTATTTGTGATAAATGTCAATCCCAAGAAGCAACTATAGCGCACTCATTTGTCTTCTGTACAAAAATTCAAAAATTTTGGAATGAAATTTTTGAAATCTTTACAAAGTTATTTAAAACAAGACTGATACCCAAAGCAGAATGGATTATCTTCGGAATAACGGAAGATGATCCAGAATTAAATGTGTTTCAAAAGAAATTAATGGATTATGGGTTAATAACTGGAAAAAAGCTAATTCTAAAATTTTGGAAGAAGGCTCCAATACCAACTATAAATATGTGGATTTCAAATATGTTTGAAACATTACACCTTGAAGAGATAAGACTCCTCCTAGCAGGTAAACCAGATCACTTCCACCTGACGTGGTCTGCATTTATAGAATTATTACAAACATAGGGTGCAAAAGTACTTAAAAAAAAAAAAAAAAATTGAGGT
Organism: Malacoraja senta; assembly: GCA_038087875.1. NCBI lineage: Eukaryota > Metazoa > Chordata > Chondrichthyes > Rajiformes > Rajidae > Malacoraja > Malacoraja senta. Next base: position 80,801,857 of record CM075980.1, on the reverse strand, counting down.
CGGGTAAGGGGGGATGATAGTTGAAGAGTTGGTATGTCCTATTTACGTGATGCTCAAAAAAAAAAACATTTGTTTCTCTTTTTTTTCTCTTTCTCTTTTCTTTTCTTAGGGCCTATTTCTTAACTCTTTTTCTTTTTGTTTTTAATTTCGCTCTTATAGGGTCTTCGTCCTTTTTTGTTGTTACATTTTCTACACTTTTCTACACTTGCACTTTTTCCTTCACTTTCTTCTCTCTTTCAATCTTTTCTTTCTCTAGTGTAAAAAAATAAATAAAGGGAGTACATTAATTGTAAGATGATATAAATGACGAGTATTAATGTATGTGGTTGTAATGTAATGTACTTCTAATAAATAAAAATTAAAAAAAAAAAAAAAAGAAATCAGTAACTAATGAGGTGCTACAGGGAGCGGTGGTGAGTCTTAACTATTTATATTAATGGCTTGGGAAGGGGGCAAATGTATTGTAATCACATTTGCTAGGTAGTATATAATATAACGTTAGGCAGGTTAGCAAGTTGTGAGAGTACAGGACAAGCAAAAACATGTAGATTGATGGTCGATGAAGGCCTGTGTTCCTGTTACCTGCCACTATTTGTCCTTCCCCTCTTATCTTTCTTCCCCGCCCAATAATCAGTCTGAGGAAGGAACCTTCTGAAGATCCGAATTGTCATAAGGACATAAGATTATAAGTGATAGGAGCAGAATTAGGCCACCTAATTGGACGTCATATAAACAAGTTCTCCGGAGATGCTGCCTGACCCGCTGAGTTACTCCAGCACTTTGTGTCTTTTTTTTTAGATTGGCAAAGTGATTGGGCAAGGGATGGGCAGACAGGATGAAGTGGGAACACATCAAGATTATCAACATTTGGGAAGGAAGAATATAAAGGCACGTTTTTAAAATAGCGTCAGACTACAAAATGTTGCTTACTAAAGTATTCACGTCACCTCGCTACATGAAAAACAAAGTTAGCATGCACTTACAGCAAGTAATGAGCAAGGTTAATTGAATGACTTTTATTGCAAGGATTGCAGATGATATAGATAAGAAAGATTTGATGCAGCTTTGTAGACAGTGCTGATGCTGCATGTGGAGTGCTTAAAGCAGGCTGGTCTCCATGTTTAAGGAGGAACAGAGAACAGTATAGCAGCAGAACAGGCCCTTTGGCCCACAATATCTGTGCCGAACGTGATGCCGAGATCAATTTGCATTTCTGTCATTTCTTTGTTCTATATCTCTCCATATCTCTTGCTCCCCTGTCCCCACCCTCTTGTGCTTTAAGAAAAATAATTGCCTTGCGCATCTCTGTTAAACATTGCCCCTCTCGCCTTAATGCTATGGTCTCTAGTATTTGATTTTTTTTGCGCCATAGGGTAAAAAAGGTTCTGACTGTTAGGATGTGCGTGCATTGGAAGGCAGGGCTGCAAGGTTATGTTGGTTTCTTTCATGGGAGTAAGGGGTTGACTTATGCAGAAAGGTGAGGCAGATTGGCACTACATTCAGCGTAGAAGAATGGGATATGATTTTACTGCGTCATTAAAGACTCAAAGGGGGATTTACAGTAAACTCTTTTGTAAATGGCGAATGCCCTGCAGGACCTGACATATATCATAACCCAAATAATTGAATGAATGCTTTTTGCTGATATCAGCAAGTATTGGTTGCGGTAGAGTTGTTCCCTAACAGCAGCAGAGTCTTGGGTTCCATCCTGACTAACGGCGACGTCTGTATGGCGTTTGTACGTTCTGCCCGTGACTGCGTGGGTCTTTCCCAGGTGCCCTGGTTTCCTCACACACTCCAAAGACCTACAGGTATGTGAGTTAATTTGGTTTTGGTGAAAATTGTAAATTGTCCCTAGCGTGTAGGAGAGTGTTAGTGTACGGGGATCGCTGGTCGGCGTGGACACGGTGGGTCGAAGGGCCTGTTTCTGTGCTGTATCTCCAAAAACTAAAAAACAAAACAACTAATATAACCATATGGTAGACACAAAAAGCTGGATTAACTCAGCGGGTCAGACAGCATCTCTGGAGAAAAGGAACCGGTGACATCACCTATTTCTTTTCTCTAGAGGTGGTGTCTGACCCGCTGAGTTACTCTGGCTTTTTGTGTCTATCTTCAGTCTAAACCAGCATCTGCAGTTCCTTCCTGCACATAACATAACCACAAATTAGATATATCAATCACCATTTGATTTTGCCTTGAACCGCACTGTCAATCCCCCACAGACCCTTTAATGATACAGTAAATCATATCCTATGCTGGCAGAATATTTCCCTTGGTGCGGAAGGGGGAGGTTTAGGACGTGGGGACATGGTTTCTGATTAAGGAGTCGCCCTCCCATTTCAGATGGAGGTGAAAGTAATTTCTTTTCTCTGAGGATCGCGGGTTGTTGGAATTCTCCACCCAGAGAACTGTGGAGGTGGAATTGTTGAATATGTTCAAGGCAATTGTTGATTATTTTTGGCGACTGCCAACGTCATGTCAGTGTCGGCAAAAGATTTTGAACTTTTCAAATTCCAGCGCCGACAAAAAAAATGTTGCGACACTTGAAAAAACACCGCGCGTCAAACGTCATCTCGCCGCATCACCGCCGCGTCATACCGCAAATTTTTCGGTGACCTGATACATCATTCAATGATGCAGGCAGTCGCCGAAAAAATCGGCAAGTGGGACAGGCCCTTAACACTAACACTATCCTGCACACACCAGGGATAATTTACACTTATACCAAGCCAATTAACCTACAAACCTGTACACCTTTGGAGTGTGGGTAGAAATCAAAGATTTCAGAGAAAACCCATGCAGGTCACGGGGAGAACGTGCAAACTCTGTTCAGACAGCACCCGTTGTCAGGATCCAATCCGGTTCCCTACCGCTGTAAGGCAGCAACTCTACCGCTGCACTACTGTGCTGCAGTTGGGAAAGTTGTATTTAGGTTGAGGTTGCATCAGCCATGATATTATTGAATGGTGGAGCAGGCTCAAGAGGCTGGTTAGTTCCTGGTCCTCAAAGAAGGAACTGCAGATGCTGGAAAAATCGAAGGTACCCAAAAATGCTGGAGAAACTCAGCGGGTGCAGCAGCATCTATGGAGCGAAGGAAATAGGCAACGTTTCGGGAGAAGGGTTTCGGCCCGAAACGTTGCCTATTTCCTTCGCTCCATAGATGCTGCTGCACCCGCTGAGTTTCTCCAGCATTTTTGTGTACCTTCTAGTTCCTGGTCCTGTTTCATTGCTCTTCTGCCTTGGGAACGCAAGGAGCTTATCACCATTCATCTCTTACATTTAGTGACCAAAGTTTGTTTGATTCTGGAGACAGATACAACTTGTAATATAAACATTGATGAGACATCTCAATTATGATTCTCAATTTTGATTTTTGCATTGAACCAATAGTTGCTGACATCAGTAGAAAACGTTGATTCAATTATTTGGGTTGTGGCATATTTCATGCCTTGTTGCGGCATAAACTTCATGAACAAAAGAGTTAATGTCGCTGCCAAAAGAAGCAAGATGACGCCAGACAATACGAAAATATTGAACACTGACAACAAAGTAAAATTGTCAAGTTTACAATGAGCCTGTGAATGGCAGGAAATGTTAACAATCTCTTTCTACTTAAGAATTAAGGATAATCTGAAGAACTTCATTAAAATTCAATGATCGATTAATTTGCTTTTTTTTTTTAGCATTCCAGAGCTAGTTGTAATAAATTGCCAGGTTGCCTTCTGTTTTGGGGATGATAATTTTGAATTTTGCACCAAAGTATTATGCTCTTTGTGTCACCTGGAATTTGCACTTGATTTTATCAAGGAAGTGGACATTACAAAACTGCAGGCAACAAGGAGGTTGTCAGGACAGTGGAAGATTTAAAACAAAAGTGGAGAAAATAGGAGAGGCTCAGCGATAGTTGCAGCTTACAGTGCCAGAGGCCTGACATCGATCCTGACTACGGGTGCTTGCCTGTACGGAGTTAAAAGACATACAGCTTTGTAAGTTAATTGACTTGGTAACATTGTAAATTGTCCCTAATGTGTGTGGGATAGTGTTAATGTGTGGAGATCGCTGGTCGGCGCGAACTCGGTGGGTCAAAGGGCACTATCTCTAAAACAATCTAAAACTACCAGAAAAACTTCCAGTACTTAAAATAGACACAAATTGCTGGAGTAACTCAGCGGGAGAGACAGCATCTCTGGAGAGAAGGAATGGGTGACGTTTTGGGTCGAGACGCTTCTTCAGACACCCATTTTGTGTCTATCTTCGGTGTAAACCAGCATCTGCAGTTCCTTCCATTCTACACTTCCATTCTAGTCAAACCTGAGGGTTTTCACTTCTTTGAAAAAGATACATTGTCTTGGAAATACAGGGCATAATACTGAAATGTGCCAGCGATCCAAAAATTGGAAATGTAGTAAATATTGAGGACAATAATGGACTTCATGAGAACATAAATTAGTGGAATGATTTGAGACATGCCAATGTGAAATGCAATACAGAAACAGTGAGGTGGCCTATGTTGGGGCAGAGCATGAGGAGAGGCAGCACATGTTAAATGGGGCAATATTAAAGGAGGTGCAGGAAGAGAGATACTTTAGGGATATTAGTGATACATAATCTTGGTATCTGGCAGGAAAGGTTATAAAGCATTTGGGATCATGATATTTAGAGAGGTAGAGTGCAAAAGTCAAGAAATTATACCAAAACAATAAAAAACTATAATTATGTTCCAAATGTGTCAGCACTAAACTTACAGAAGGACATGGAGGCTTTCAACATGTGTAGTAATGGTTCAGAACAATGGTTATTTAGATGCAATGATTACTGTTACATGGTGTGGATTCTTCTCGGAGCAGAGAAAGCCAAGAACAGCATGTAGAGCATTGTTCAAAATTATGTAATTTAGATAGAATAAATTATAAAAAGGCTGAGGATTTAATAACCAAAGAGGAACAGAATTATGGCGAGAAGCGTCTCGACCCGAAACATCACCCATTCCTTCTCTTCAGAGATGCTGCCTGCCCGCTGAGTTACTCCAGCTTTTTGTGCCTATCTTCAGAAGGTAACTCTTCACAAAGTGTGGATGGAATTAATATGTGCAGCTTTAAGGAAATAAATTCAATATAGTTTTCCAAAACAAACTGGATAACTAAAATTACACAAAATATACAGCATAAAAACATATACAGCATAAATATTCGGTCCAGCCATTACATGATGCCATTTTTACTCGGTCCAAGCCTCCTATGTCCTTCCATATCTAAATCTATCTGTCATACCCTCTATTCACCCTAGTGAATTTCTCTAAACTCCACTTGCAAGGACCTTATCTATTCACCTCAGTTATTCCAGACTATATTAGGGTTCTTATTGAGGAAGATACTTGCCAAGGAGATGGTAAAGCAAGGATTCAATTATTTGGTCTCTGACTTGATCTCTGTGGAGTTTTGGAGACTGAGGTGATCTCATGGATAGGTAAGATTCTTAGAGGAGTTGCCAAAATAGATGCTATGAATATGTTTCACCTTGTACATGAGTAAGGAACTAGTTTAGTTTATTGACACGTGTACTGAGGTAGAGTGAAAAGCTTTTGTTGCTTAATATCCAGTCTGCGGAAAGACTGTACACGATTACAATGGAGCCATCCACAGTGTACAGATACATGCTAAAGGGAATAACGTGTAGTGCAAGATAAAATCCAGTAACGTCCAATTAAAGATAGTTTGAACGTCTCTAATGAGGCTCAGGGCCGCTCTCTAGTTGTTGATAGGGTGGTTGCCTGATAACAGCTGGGAAGAAACTGTCCCTGAATCTGGAAGTGTGCATTTTCACACTTCTTTACCTCTTGCTCGATGGTAGGGGGGGGGGGAGAAGAGGGAGTGACCAGTGTGAGACTGGTCCTTGATTATGCTGCTGGCCCTGCCGAAGCAGCACGAAGTGTAAATAGAGTCATTGGAAGGGAGGTGGTTTGTGTGATGGTCTGGGCTGCGTCCATAATTCTCTGCAATTTCAAGCTGTCTTGGATGGAGCTGCGGGACATGCCAAACTTCCTAAGCCTTCGAAGGAACATTGTCACATTATATCTGTGATGAGTCATCATTGTTTATACTTTGTAACTCTAGCAGACAGAGACCTAACCTGCTAGATCGCTCCTCAAAAATGTCACCGTCCAAGACGCGGGTGAATCTCACCGCATTCCCTCTGGAGCAAGTATCCTTTTTTTAGTGAGTAAAACGACACAGTGGTCCAGATCTGTAGCAACTCTTGTACTCTCTTACAATAATGGCCAGGGTACCATTTGGGTCCCTGATTGCCTGCTGCATTGGCATGTTCACCTCCAGTAACGCCCTTATCAGTCTGAAGAAAGGACCCGACCCGAAACATCACCTAACAAATTTCATTCCTCATCACCTCATTTCATAGCAAAAGGATTTGAGTATGGGAGCAGGGAGGTTCTACTGCAGTTGTACAGGGTCTTGGTGAGACCACACCTGGAGTATTGCGTACAGTTTTGGTCTCCTAATCTGAGCAAGGGCATTCTTGCCATTGAGGGAGTACAGAGAAGGTTCACCAGACTGATTCCTGGGATGTCAGGACTTTCATATGAAGAAAGACTGGATAGACTCGGCTTGTACTCGCTAGAATTTAGAAGATTGAGGGGGGATCTTATAGAAACGTACAAAATTCTTACGGGGTTGGACAGGCTAGATGCAGGAAGATTGTTCCCGATGTTGGGGAAGTCCAGAACAAGGGGTCACAGTTTAAGGATAAAGGGGAAATCTTTTAAGACTGAGATGAGAAAAACATTTTTTACACAGAGAGTGGTGAATCTCTGGAATTCTCTGCCACAGAATGTAGTTGAGGCCAGTTCATTGGCTATATTTAAGAGGGAGTTAGATGTGACCCTTGTGGCTAAAGGGATCAGGGGTTATGGAGAGAAAGCAGGTACAAGATACTGAGTTGGATGATCAGCCATGATCATATTGAATGGCGGTGCAGGCTCAAAGGGCCGAATGGCCTACTCCTGCACCTATTTTCTAAGTTTCTATGTTTCTAACCATGTTCTCCAGAGATGCTGCCTGAGCCACTGAGTTACTCCAGCACTTTGTCTCTTTTTGCAGTTCCTTGTTTCTTCAACCCACTTAGATCCTTTGTTAACACCAACATTTCCCAATCTCTACCAACTTAAAATTACTCAGCTTTTCTATTTTTTTCTACCAAAGTAGATAACCTCATGTTTTTCCACATTGTGCTCCATCAACCTTTTCACTATCCACTCATCCATCTCATCCACTATCCCCTTCAAATCAATTGACATGTTTATTACTGCTCACATTTGCAATTTATTTCTAGTCATCAGTAAATTTGGAAGCATTTCATCTAATCTCCTTGATGTTGATTGTGAATAGTTAACATCCCAGCACCAATCTCTGGTGTACCCCAACAGTCACAACCTGTCACCCTGAGCAGAACCCACTTATTCCCACTCTTGTTATCCAACAATCCACACAAATCTATCACCACAATTTTGCATTCTAACCATGTCCACCAACCTCTTATTTGGGACCTGATCAAAAGTCATCTGAAAATCAAAATTGTTAATACCCACTGGTCCCCCTGATCTATCTTCGAAATACATCTTCAAAGAGCTCCCGTAGATTAGTCAAACATAATTTCTCTTTCATAAATGCATGCTGACTCTGTTCGATCAATACTATTTTCAAAATGCCTTAATATCCTTTGATGTAGATTCAAACATTTCCCCTGCAACCAAGGTCATATAATATTCATAGAATGTGGAAACAGTCCCTTCGGCCCAACTTGCCCACACTGCCCAACATGTCCCATCTACATTAGTCCTCCCTGGCGTTTGGCCCATATCCCTCTAAACCTGTTCTCTCCACATACCTAACAGGTGAAGGGTTCCCTGTTTAATCTCTCTACATCTTTGCTTCTTAAAAAAAAGGGTCTCATGTGATATCCTCCAAACTGTAGGAATCATAGCAGAATCGATGGAATTTTGGAAGATGCTAACCTGAGCATTATTATCTCCGCAGCCACCTCTTTCAAAACTCTGGATGCAGATCATCCACTTCTTGGGATTTATAGTTTTCAGGAATGTTAACTTCCCGAATTTAAAAAAACAACTAAATTATATTTCCTCATTTGTACTGGCTCCTACTTTTGCGAGATTTTCTGTAAAGGCAGAATTCACTGCTATTTCCTTATTCGTGAGAAATTCTCTCATTTCCGTCTCATCTTTGAAATTCGCTGCTGAGGGTGCTGTGGATTATGAATAATTATTTTGGGTTGAAATAGATTTTTTGCATCATGGTGAAATTGTGGTATCTAACCAATAAACTAAGCAGTCGTGATCTTACTGAATAGTGGAGCAGGTTCAAGGGATCTCATGAATTACTCCTGCTCTGATTTCTCATATTGTTTTTGTTCTTATCAATGTCCTATCTTGTCCCATCAAAACTTTTCAAAATGTTAAGGATCTTATTCAAGTCATTATTCCGCCGTTTCAAAAGAAGAAGCTGCACGATAGCACAGCGGTAGAGTTGCTACCTTATAGCACCAGAGACCCAGGTTCGATCCTGACTATGGATGCTGTCTGTACGGAGTTTGTACGTTCTCCCTGTGACCTGCGGGGGTTTTCTCCGATATCTTCCGTTTCCTCCCACACTCAATAGACAATAAACAATAGGTGCAGGAGTAGGCCATTCGGCCCTTCAAGCCAGCACCGCCATTCAATGTGATCATGGCTGATCATCCCCAATCAGTACCCTGTTCCTGCCTTCTCCTCGTATGCCCTGACTCCGCTATCTTTACTCCAATGACGGACAGGTTTGTAGGTTAATTGGCTTGGTATAATTGTAAATTGTTCCCAGTTTGTGTAGGATAGTGCTAGTGCGAGTGTTATATAATAATAATTGTTATAATAATTGTTATTATTATTATTGTCACATGTACCGAGGTACAGTGAAAAGCTTTTTTCGTTGCGTGCTATCCAGTCGGTGGACTGTACATAATTAAAAAGACTATTAATGATTAAAAAGACTACACGTGATTTATTGGGGTTCTCCTTGATATTGACAATACGGCAAAGTAGGTCTTGATTGAGTGAAAGGTATGATATGGAAACAGGCCCTTCTGTCCACTGAGTCCATGCCGACCATCGATCAGCCGTTCACATTAGTTCTTTGCTATCCCACTTTGTCATCTGCTCCCTACACACTAGGGGCAATTTACAGAGGCCAATTAATCCTCAGACTAAATATGTCATGGACACATTTAGAAATGTTTTTGATCCCAAGGCATTGATATAAACTATAAACAGCGGTGAATTCAGGACCAGTTCTTGAGCAATCCAACTTTCTTTCTTCTGGTATTCCTAATGTTACTTTCTTTCTTCTGCCTTGAAGCTAGCTAACTCTCAAGAATATCCTGACCCAAAAGGTCTGAAGCAAGATCCTGATCTGAAATGTCCCCTGTGCATGTCCTCCAGAGTAGCTGTCTAACTTGCTGAGCTCCTCCAGCACTTTGTAATTTTTGCTCAAGATTCATGCACCTGCAGTTCCTTGTGTCTAACTCTCCATTCGACCACTTGTAACCTGATTTTCCATTTATTGATCCTGTGGATTAATCTGTTGATAGACGCAAAATACAAAAATAACCAGCGTGCAGGCATATTCAGCAATTAGTTTGGCAAATTCCAGCCTCTCCTGCTTATCCTAAGATTCATTTTTTCTACCATAATCCAATTCTGCTGAAAACTAATACTTGAAACATCAACATTTCTCTCTCCTTCCCAAGTCCACTGAACAAGTATTTCTGTTCTTATTTCAGATTTGCAGCAAACCTAATTTCTTATAAAGTTAGACACAAAGTGCTGGAGTAACTCAATGGGTCAGGCAGCATCTCTGGAGAACATGCAGAGAGGATTTACAAGGATGTTGCCAGGACTCGAGGGTCTGAGCTATAGGGAGAGGTTGAGTAGGCTGGGTCTCTATTCCATGGAGTGCAGGAGGATGAGGAGTGATCTTATGGAGGTGTATAAAATCATGAGAATAATTGATTAGGTGGATGCACAGTCTCTTGCCCAGAATGGGGGAATCAAGAACCAGAGGGCATAGGTTTAAGGTGAAGGGGGGAAAGATTTCATAGGAATCTGAGGGGTAACTTTTTCACAGAAAGGGGGTGGGTGTATGGAACGAACTGCCGGAGAAGGTAGTTGAGACAGCAACTGTCGTAATGTTTAAGAAGCAATTAGACAGGTACATGGTTAGTACAGGTTTGGAGGGATATGTGCCAATCGTAAGCAGGTGGGACTAGTGTAGGTGGGACATGTTGGTCGGTGTGGGCAAGTTGGGCAGAAGGGCCTGTTTCCACACTGGGCCTGTCCCACTTACGCAACCTTTACAGGCGACTGCCGGCACCCATGATAGGTTGCCGAAATTTTCAACATGTTGAAAATTCAGTGGCGACCAGAAAGACACTATGATTCTTTGGAGACCTCTCACGACTATACAGCCTGTATAGTCGTGAGAGGTCTCCTATGGTCATGAGAGGTCAACCACGACATGTCGCCAGGGGTTGCCCGTATGGTTGTGAGAGGTCCCCTATGGTTGTGAGAGGTCAACCACGACATGTCGCCAGGGGTCACCTGTATGGTCGTGAGAGGTCTCCAAAGAGTCGTAGCATCTTTCTGATCGCCGCTGAATTTTCAACATGTTTGGTCCATATCCCTCCAAACATGTCCTCTCCATGTTCCTGTCTAGCTGTTTCTTAAATGTTGGGACAGTCCCTGCCTCAACTACCTCCTCTGGTAGCTTGTTCCATACATCCACCACCTTTTGTGTGAAAAAGTTACCCCTCAGATTCCTATTAAATCTTTTCCCATTAAATCTTTTCCCCTTCACCTTGAACCTATATCCTCTGGTTCTCGATTCGCCTACTCTGGGCAAGAGACTCTGTGCATCTCCCCAATCTATTCCTTTCATGATTTTATATGCCTCAATAAGATCACCTCTCAACCTCCACAGAATAGAGTCCCAGCCTACTCAACCTCTCCCTATAGCTCAGACCCTCTAGCCCTGGCAATATCCTCGTAATACCTCTCTGTAGCCTTTCCAGCTTGACAACATGTCACCCAGAATTGGTGACGTTCTGGGTAGTTTACAAAATAAGTTTCAGGCTTTATTCATGGGAAATTGATACAAGTTAATTTTTCATACTGGATGACCAGTATCATGAGAAAGACTTCTACTGATACGTTACGGAGGAGTTATGCAAATGTTACTCACAGATTTTAAAAAGGCCACATTGCTCTGTCGAATATGACTTAACAAGTCATCGCGAGGGGTGCTTTCAACCATAGGTGCCTGTCTCGCCCTGGGAACTGGTTTTAGTGACCTTATCATTGCCTTTAAGTTTGGCGTTTCATTCCCATCCACTCTGTCTTGATTGGCTTTTTTTTTGCTCTGTTTTTTTGCCACTTTTCTGAGTTGAACTCGCTGGGCAGTGGTTGGCGAGCGATTGTGGAAGGCAATGGGCGGAGGGAAGGGATGGTCTTCACAGATGGTGGAGAAACTTGGCATGTATGCGTCCAACATCGCCAGCGTGTCGGGGGAGATTTTCCGACAGGCGTTCACCATGATTTCTTGCTCCTGTGCAAACTGGTTCCTCTGCTGCTTCAGTCTCCGCTGCCTCTGCTGATCCAGGTTGCGGCTCAGCAGGTTGGTCACCACCATCCTTGGGCCTGGCAGCTCGAAGTGGTAGCCCAGCTTCAGCAGGGTTGAATTGGCTTTGAGAAGGCGGGCGATCTCCATCTCGGCGTGGTGCCCTAACATGTGCCTCTGGTTGTGGAACCTCAGCTCGGTGAGAACCTCATTGAATTGCAAGCACCTCAGGATAGCTACGATACCCTTGCCTGAGATGAAGTTGGACTCGATGTTGAGGGTGACAATTCTCTTGTTTTCTCTCAGCATGTTGGCTATGGCGAAGGCGATATTATCATCGGCCCCCGTATTGGTGATGCTGAACAAGGTCACGTGCTTGTTCTTCTTCAGAGCTTCCACAAAGCTTTTCAACATCTCTTTCGGGATGTTTTCCACATTATTCAGGTTAACCTCTTTCACATCGGGCTTGTTTTTGCGAATATTTGCCAGTGCATCGTCCAAATGCGTTGGGTTTCCTGAAGGCCTGGTGCTAATTTTGAGGAAACTGCTGTCCATTTCTAGTTTCTTCCCTGCTTTTAACTTTCCCTTTGTCACCTCAGTATTTTCTTGGTCTTCTTTGAGCAGCGTAGGAATGGGAAGCTCTTCCTTGGTCTCCTCTTTGCTGTCATTGACTGTGTCCTGATCTTCAGTGGATGAGATTGGATCCGGCTCGTTGCACAAGGGAATGGTCTCCTCAATCTTCTCCTGCTCATCCTGTGGCTGATCAGCGACAATCTCCTCCACCACCTTCTGAGGATCACAGCTCTCGCCTTCAAGTTCGAGACTGGGTTCAGTCGGTAGCAGTTCTTTGCTTTCCTGTTCCTTCATCGTCTCCACCAGCTCCTTCTCCCTCTCTGATTTGTACGCAACCTTTTTGCTCTCCGGCTCGCCATTACCCAGTTGCTGAATCTGCTGACTATTCCCAGGCAGGTTTTCAGAATTTGTTTCTCCTTCATCACTGCTTTGCGCCTCGCTTTCATTACTCCCTCCCTCAGAGTCCTTTTCGATTTGCGTTCCATTGAGTTTTTTCACCACATTTTGCTGTTTGGAAGAGAGAAGTTTTTACTTTTTTTTGTTAGTAATGTAGAAAGTCATCAGGTCAGAGGGGCAGAATTTGGCCATTCGGCCCATCAAGTCTACTCCGCCACTCAATCACGGCTGATCTATCTCTCCCTCCTAACCCCATTCTCCTGCCTTCTCCCCATAACCTCTGACACCCACCCGTACTAATCAAGAATCTATCTACCTCTGCCTTAAATATAAGCTAGATAGGGGTCTTAAAGATAGCGGAGTCAGGGGATATGGGGAGAAGGCAGGAACGGGGTACTAATTGGGGATGATCAGCAATGATCACATTGAATGGCGATGCTGGCTCGAAGGACCGAATGGCCTATTCCTGCATCTATTGTCTATATATCCACTGACTTTGCCTCCACAGACTTCTGAGGCAAGGAATTCCACAGATTCACCATCCTAGTTAGCTGTAAAGCTAACCAACAACCCAGTTCCAACTGAAAGTAACCCATCCATTGAGTCTCAGACCAATCATTTTGTATCTGTCTTGCACCTTAGCTGGAAGTTTTCTATTTCAAGGGATCACAAGCTGAGCTGCGTTGACAACTGAATGTGTGGCATGAATTTACATTGCTGTACATGCACTGGGTAGGTAGAGCTCGTTCCCTCGGAGACTTGCTATTTATATGTCTGACCATATGTCTGACATATGAAGGGCTGGACTGAAACGTGGCGAGGGAAGAGATACCAAAGTGTAACGCTAATAATGAAGAGAGGAAGGGGGGGAAAAAAACAGCCCAATTATTTAACGTAGATACAAAGAACTGCAGATGCTGGTTTAAGAAAAAAAAAATAGTGCTGGAGTAACTCAACGGGTCATGAATCTCCTGATCCGCTGAGTCACTCCAACATTTTGTGTTGCTTTCCCCAGTTATTTAATAATTCCCTCTTCAGGTCTGAAGAAGGGTCTCGACCGCGAAACGTCCCCCATTCCTTCTCTCCAGAGATGCTACCTGAGTTACTCCCGCATTTTGTGTCTACCTTCAGTTCAAAACCAGCGCCTGCAGTCCCTTCCCACAGATGTTGTTAACTCGGTTGCCTTTGCATTGTCACGGCCGCAGTGACTTCTCGTTGAGATACAACCCTTCTACTAAGCCTTGCTGCCTGCCACCATGTGCAAGTTCAACACACCCACCTCTCCCTCCAGCAGAGTGGCCGGGGGGACCCTCTCTTTCTCCAGCAGCCGGTCCGATTCCTTCTCCCAGTGCAAGTATTCCACCAGGGAGCGGTGGTCGAAGGAGCCGGTGGGGGTTTTGCCCGTGTGGTCCCTCTGCCTGTGGCCCAGGGGGACGTGCGTGTCGGGCTCCAGGTCTTCCATGTCGCTCTGCAGTTGCTTCAGTTCCTCGGCGGACAAGGTGGCGAGGATCTCGTCCTCGTCCATCTCCTCGCCGGAGCCGTCGCCGGCCTCGGAGTCCTGGCTGTTGCCGCAGTCAGACATGGTTTGTGGCTTGTTGCGGGATATCTCCAGCCTAGCACCGGTCGGTCGGTCTCTCCAGCCCCAGTCCCAGTCCCAGTCCCAGCCCCAGCGCCGCTCTCCGCCAATGTATTTATGGACAGCCAGCAGCGCTCGCCAAGAACTCCAAGTCACCCTCACCCCCCCCCCCCCTCCCCTCCCTGACATCTCACTACAGCTGCCTTCCCTTTTTCGTCCCTTCCACGGGTGACGAAAGGTTTTCGAGAACATTCGTTGGCAAAACCACTCTGGACCACGACGTAAACAGTAGTGGTTTCACCCCCTTCACCCCAACCTGGAGCTTCGACTGTGGGATGGACAAAAGTCAAAGTATCCTTTATTGTCATTCACACCTTTCGGTCTGAACGGAATTTCGTGCCTTGCAGTCATACATATAATAAAAATAACAACAACACACAATAAACACAAATTTAACATCCACCACAGTGAATTCACCAGGCACCTCCTCGCTGTGATGGAAGGCAAAAGTCTTAAAGTCTTTGTCTCTTCCACAATGCACAAACAAAAAACTGGAGTCACTCATCAGGCAACATCTCTGGAGAAGAAGGACCAGGCAACCTTTTGTTAGGTCGTGACCCTTCATCTCCAAGCACTTTTGTTTCTTGTATAAAACTTCATGGATTTTGGAGTGATATTTTCGAAATATTTACAAAACTATTTAAGACAAAAATGGAACCCAATAATGAATTGATTATATTTGGGGTAATGGAAGACGGGAACAAATTGAGCTCATCTCAAAAGTCAATTTTAAATTATGGTTTAATAATAGCAAAAAAATTAATATTGAAATTTTGGAAAAATACACCAATACCAACGCTCAAAATGTGGATTGCAAGTATGTTGGATACTGCACATCTTGAGGAAATGCGATTCCTCCTAATAGATAAATTTGACCAATTCATAACGAGTTGGTCTCCATTTGTCGTCTTTTTGGAAACATATGGTGCAAAACAGGTGTAAAAGCTAATCCGTGACTGCGGATAGTCAAGATTATAAATGATCTCCTATTTTCTTTTCTTCTCTTCTCTTTTATTCTCTTTCTTCTATTTTCTATGTCTCAACTTTCTTTTTTCATTCTTTATTTTTCTTTTTCACACACTATATATCTCACATTTTTCTATTTTTCATTATCTAACTTTTTTCTTTTTCTTCTTTATTTCAAATTTTTTTTAAAATAAGAAGCTGTACATAAAAGGTATTATGAAAATATGATTGTATACAATTGTACTTACTTCTAATAAAATAAAAATATTAAAAAAAAAAAAAAAACGCACAATAAGCACAAATTTAACATCCACCACAGTGAGTTTACCAGGCACCTCCTCACTGTGATGGAAGGCAAAAGTCTTAAAGTCTTTGTCTCTTCCACAATGCACAAACAAAAAACTGGAGTCACTCATCAGGCAACATCTCTGGAGAAGAAGGACCAGGCGACCTTTTGTTAGGTCGTGACCCTTCCTTCATCTCCAGAGATGCTGCCTGGCCCGCTGAGTTGCTCCAGCCGTTTGTGTCTATCTTCGGTTTAAACCAGCATCTGCAGTTCCTTCCTACACATTTCGTCCATCTATGGGGTCTGGGCGACGGGAACGTGCGGGGAACGCTGGAATTAATGAAGTGGGTTCATGTTCATAAGTTCTAGGGGCAGAATTAGGCCATTCGGCCCACCAAGTCTACTCCACCATTCAATCATGGCTGATCTATCTCTCCCTCTCAACCCCATTCTCCTGCCTTCACCCCATAACCCCTGACACCTGTACTAATCACTCCAATTGATTAATTCCAGCTTTATTCCAGTTCAGAGACAAATAAGAAAATCAGTCTTAGATCACAGTACAGAATATTTTGTTAAACATTTCAAAATTAAACTTTATTCATGAATATGCAATAAAGAGGAACTGCAGATGCTGATTTATACCAAAGATATAAATATTTTATTTATGACCAAAAACGACACAAAGTGGTGGAGTAAATCAGCGGACCAGGCAGCATCAACACGAATAGGTCATAAGGAATAGGAGTAGAATTAAGCCATTCAGCCCAACTCTGCCATTCAATCATGGTTGATCTATCTCCCTCCTAACCCCATTCTCCTGCCTTCTCCCCATAACCTCATACTCCTGTACTAATCAAGAATCTATGTATCACTGCCTTAAAAATATCCACTGACTTGGCCTCCACAGCCTTCTGTGGCAAAGAATTCCACAGATTCACCACCCTCTGCCTAAAGAAATTTCTCCTCATCTCTGTCGTAAAAGAATGTCCTTTAATTCTGAGGCTATGACCTCTAGTCCTAGACTCTCCCACTCATGGAAACATCCTCTCCACATACATAGATACATAGATACATAGAAAATAGGTGCAGGAGTAGGCCATTCGGCCCTTCGAGCCTGCACCGCCATTCAATATGATCATGGCTGATCATCCAACTCAGTATCCCGTACCTGCCTTCTCTCCATACCCCCTGATCCCCTTAGCCACAAGGGCCACATCTAACTCCCTCTTAAATATAGCCAATGAACTGGCCTCAACTACCCTCTGTGGCAGAGAGTTCCAGAGATTCACCACTCTCTGTGTGAAAAAGTTTTTCCTCATCTCGGTCTTAAAGGATTTCCCCCTTATCCTTAAGCTGTGACCCTTTGTCCTGGACTTCCCCAACATCGGGAACAATCTTCCTGCATCTAGCCTGTCCAACCCCATAAGAATTTTGTACGTTTCTATAAGATCCCCTCTCAATCTCCTAAATTCTAGTGAGTATAAGCCAAGTCTATCCAGTCTTTCTTCATATGAAAGTCCTGACATCCCAGGAATCAGTCTGGTGAACCTTCTCTGCACTCCCTCTATGGCTATAATGTCCTTCCTCAGATTTGGAGACCAAAACTGTACGCAATACTCCAGGTGTGGTCTCACCAAGACCCTGTACAACTGCAGTAGAACCTCCCTGCTCCTATACTCAAATCCTCTTGCTATGAAGGCCAACATACCATTTGCTTTCTTCACTGCCTGCTGCACCTGCATGCCTACTTTCAATGACTGGTGTACCATGACACCCAGGTCTCGCTGCATCTCCCCTTTTCCTAATCGGCCACCATTTAGATAATAGTCTGCCTTCCCATTTTTGCCACCAAAGTGGATAACCTCACATTTATCCACATTATACTGCATCTGCCAAACATTTGCCCACTCACCCAGCCTATCCAAGTCACCTTGCAGTCTCCTAGCATCCTCCTCACAGCTAACACTGCCCCCCAGCTTAGTGTCATCTGCAAACTTGGAGATGTTGCTTTCAATTCCCTCATCCAGGTCATTAATATAAATTGTAAATAGCTGGAGTCCACATCCACTAAGCCTTTCACTATTCTGTATGCTTCAATCAGGTCCCCCCCCCTTTTCTAAACTCCAGCGAGTACAGGCCCAGTGCCGACAAACGCTCATAACCATATAACCATATAACCATTACAGCACGGAAACAGGCCATCTCGGCCCTTCAAGTCCGTGCCGAACATTTTTTTTAAATTTTTTTTTTTTTAAATAAATACTTCCCCCTAGTCCCATCTACCTGCACTCAGATCATAACCCTCCATTCCTTTCCCATCCATATACCCATCCAATCTATTTTTAAAGGATAAAATCGAACCAGCCTCCACCACTTCCACTGGAAGCTCATTCCACACAGCTACCACTCTCTGAGTAAAGAAGTTCCCCCTAATGTTACCCCTAAACTTCTGTCCCTTAATTCTCAAGTCATGTCCCCTTGTTTGAATCTTCCCTACTCTCAATGGAAAAAGCTTATCCACGTCAACTCTGTCTAACCCGCTCATAATTTTAAAGACCTCTATCAAGTCCCCTCTTAACCTTCTGCGCTCCAAAGAATACAGACCTAACTTGTTCAACCTTTCTCTGTAACTTAGTTGCTGAAACCCAGGCAACATTCTAGTAAATCTCCTCTGTACTCTCTCTATTTTGTTGACATCCTTCCTATAATTAGGCGACCAAAATTGTACTCCATACTCCAGAATTGGCCTCACCAATGCCTTGTACAATTTTAACATTACATCCCAACTTCTATATTCAATGCTCTGATTTATAAAGGCCAGCACCCCAAAAGCTTTCTTTACCACCCTATCTACATGAGATTCCACCTTCAGGGAACTATGCACAGTTATTCCTAGATCCCTCTGTTCAACTGCATTCCTCAATTCTCTACCGTTTACCATGTACGTCCTATTTTGATTTGTCCTGCCGAGATGTAGTACCTCACATTTATCAGCATTAAACTCCATCTGCCATCCTTCAGCCCACTCTTCCAAATGGCCTAAATCTCTCTGTAGACTTTGAAAATCTAGTTCATTATCCACCACACCACCTATCTTAGTATCATCTGCATACTTACTAATCCAATTTTCCACACCATCATCCAGATCATTGATGTACATGACCCAAGTGGACATGTACCAACACAGTGGACCCAACACAGACCCCTGAGGCACCTCATAGGTTAACCTACTCATAAACAGCACATCATAGGTTAACCTACTCATTCCTGGGATCATTCTTGTAAACCTCCTGTGGACCCTCTCCAGAGCCAGCACATCCTTCCTCAGAGATGATGTCCAAAATTGCTCACAATATTCCAAATGTGGTCTTACCAGTGCCTTATAGAGCCTCAACATTACATCCCTGTTTATGTATATAAGCCCTCTTGAAATAAATGCTAGCATTGAGTTTGCTTTCTTTACTACCGATTCGACTTACAGAATAACTTTTTGGGAATCCTGCACCAGCACACCCAAGTCCCTTTGCACCTCCGATTTCTGGATTCTCACCCCATTTTGAAAATAGTCTACACCTTTATTCCAACTACCAAAATGCATGACTCCACACTTTGCTTCACTATATTAAATCTGCCACTTCTCTGCCCACTCTCCCATCCTGTCCAGATCCTTCTGCAGAGTCGCTGCTTTCTCTACACTACCTGCACCTCCACCTCCACCTATTTTCGTATCATCCGCAAGCTTTGCCACAAAGCCTTCAAACACCTCATCCAAATCATTAATAAACAACGTGAAGATTAGCAGCCCCAGCACCGACCCTTGCGGAACTACACTAGTCATTGGCAGCCAACCCGAAAAAGCCCCCGTTATTGCCACTCTTTGTCTTCTGCCGTCCTGCCAACCTGCTATCCATGCTAGTATCTGCCCTTTGATACCGTGGGCTCTCATCTTCTTAAACAGCCCAATGTGTGGCACCTCATCAAAGGCTTTCTGAAAATCTAAGTAAACAATATCTACTGACTCTCCTTTGTCTGTCCTGCTATTTACTTCTTCAAAGAATTCCAGCAAGATTGACATCGACAATGTCTGGGCACATTGTAATCTGCAGGATTCAATATCACATCTTCCCACTTTAACTAATTCATTCTTTCTTTCTGTCTCTTTCTGTCTGTAATCACGTGAGGTCAGGGAGATAGCGAGCTTAGTAACATGGTGTCAAGACAACAACCGCATGGGCAACGAGAATTTGATTTCTCTAACTTCAAGCAACCCCTCCATTTCCTCTCTCTCCATCCCTCCCCCATCCAAGCCACACCAGCTTTTCGTTACCTAGCAAACAGCTAACAATGCCCTGTTTCCTTTGTCATTGTTACTTTTTTGCATATCTTTCATTCATTTGTTCTATATCCCTCTACATCACCGTCTCTATCTCTCGTTTCCCTTTCCCGTGACTTTCAGTCTGAAGAAGGGTCTCGACCCAAAACGTCACCCATTGTTTCTCTCTAGAGATGCTGCCTGCCCCGCTGAGTTACTCCAGCATTTTGCGTCTATCTTCGGTTTAAACCAACATCTGCAGTTCCTTCCTACACAACCTCTCCCTCAATGTCAGCTGGTCATTGAGTTCAGGAACCGGGGTGAAGTACACGCCATAGTCTAACCCAATGAACTTTGCCTTGCAAGTTGGTGCTCATGTATACCAAGTGGATATTTAGCTCTCCCAAAAACTGTGGATGGCTCGATTGTAATCATGTATTGTGTTTCAGCTGATTGGTTAGCATGCGTCAAAAGATTTTCACTGGAACTCGGTACATGTGACAATAAACTAAACTCAAACTTCTTCTTTTCGTGTCCATCTTGTGACAAATGTTGGCCTCGCTGTCATCGTCCGCCATGAAAAGGACACAAGCTTCCGACGACAATCAGTGGAAGCCATCACTTGTCGCAATAGATGATGGTGGTAGCAGAATTAGCTCAGGATACTTCCAGTTTCCAGCCCCCGCGACATGGACGCTTCTGCTATGGGGCCAACTCAAACACAAATGTTCACACTCTCACAGTTGATGACCACTCTTGGGACAGTTGACCTCTGCTTTTACATTCCTAATGGAACCCAGCGGAGGAGCACAAACCACTGCAGATTTTCCTGCACTTACTAGGTTGGGAAGAAACTGCAGCTGCATTAGATTAACCTGGCATTGCTCCAGCAGGCAGGAATTTATTTAAATAGATGAAAATTTGCAGAGCAAACCCTATGTGGCAAATTATTTCCTCTTTATGATTTAATTTTGGGTTCATTTTAATTATTTTTAACTATATCCTTTGGGTTTAAAGTTTTTTAACCTATTTACTTATAAACATTTTAATATCCATATTACTTTTGTCTTTTTTAACCTATTTAAACATTTTCATGTTAATGTTACTTAGTTTTCTTACCTATTTAAATTTTTTAATGTTAATTTTACTTAAGTTTTACCATTTTAAACTTTTTCATTTTAATATTTACTTTTAATGTTAATAGCTTTGGAAGGTTTGTTATTGCCAATCCCATTGACAGATTTTGTAGCTGGCAAACCTTAATTGTGGATTGAATTCAGTCTCAAGTTACTTCTGGGAGCAGGCTTGTCACCTTTAATTGAAAACTCATGTGCTAGCCAGCTCCTTGCCAATCATGTGGAATACTCTCTGCAGAGGAAGATTGTGTTTGAAGACTTATTCCAGGTAAGGCCTGGTTTTCAAGGTCTGGTTTGGGGATGAGTTTGGCCATGTTAGGAGAAGTACTTGATTATGTGTCTGTGAGGAGAATTTCAATTTTTATTTAGCATGTTTAACTGAGTTCAGCATCCCACCACTAAGGGATCTGTAATACAGATCAGCTTTCTACTTTTATCTACTGTGCTTGTTTGAAATTATTATTGACCATTAAAAATTCATTGACGTGCAACAGATGAAGTGTGGCAAATATTTAGCAATGACATTAAAGGAGTAATTTGAGTTCTAATGTGTGCTGAATTTGAAAGTTACTTTACATAATGTGCAGTATGTCAAAATACAAATTCCATGACACCAGGGTTAGATTGAAGACTTGTAAATGATTGAAAGCCACCTGGTTTATTTATGCAGCATGTTCTCAGAGGTTTGGAATGTGAACCAGCCCAGATGGCACTGCAGTTGTTCATTTGACTTGGATGCACAAGCGTGGAAGACCTTTTCAAACATATTGCAGGTGGGTCATTTTTGTTGTTGTTGATATTTTTAGCTAGTAGTTTGGTCAGAGGAGTAATGTTCTCCGCTTTTGATTCCATTATATTTAATTTCAAAAATGTTTGCCATATTTCAAATCATCACAGTGGAACTATTTTTGATATTATTGTAAAGTAATGGCCTTGTGATACATAATAAGCATGGTTCGATCCTGACTACGGATGAAATGCAGGTCTGTATACACACAGCAGCACAGCTGCCGAGAATGTTCATCGCGAGTGACCTATGACCTGGGCATGCTCAGTCGGAATACCGAACTCGCTTATTACAAGGAAAAGGGTGGCACGGTGGCGCAGCGGTGGAGTTGCTGCCTTACACTGTCTACAGCGCCAAAGACGCGGGTTCGATCCCGACTACGGGTGCTGTCAGTATGGAGTTTGTACGTTCTCTGCGCGAGATTTTCGGTTTACTCCCACACTCCAAAGATGTACAGATTAATTGTCTTGGGTTTGTATACTTGGTATAAGTGTAAATTGTCCCTAGTGTGTGCAGGATGGTGCGGGGATCGTTAATGTGCGGGGATCGTTGGTTGGCGCGGGCTCGGTTGGCCAAAGGGCCTGTTTCCACGCTGTATCTCTAAACTAAACTAAAAGGTTTAGATATGTAAAATTGGCAGCAGAAGTTGAGCAGCGAGGATGGAGAGCAAGAGTACATCTTGGGTTGCAGAGGTTTCATAGCTGGATCGACCACGTCGCTATTTGGAGAGCTGGGAATTCACGGACAGAGTTTGCGTCAGGCCATAAATGTCAGCAGATGTCAGAGGCAGCGGGGCAAGGCAGTCGGTGGATTTGGTGGAGAAGAAATAGTGTCAGTTGGGGGCAGAAAGGAAATGTGTAACATGCAGTATGTGTATTTCTTTGTAATTGTTGTCTGTGTAAGTGTATCCTGGTCTTATGCAAGGTGAATATTTGTGGCATTACGAGTTCAATGATGGGTTAGGATAAGTGGAAGACAGGATGTGAGTGTATAGCATTTGTTAAAGTGAGTTAATCGTCTGAAGTTTCCTTTATTTAGTAGATACTGGTAACATAGATATTATGGCACAAGTACTTTGTGTTTTAATTGTAATTTAAGGAAACAAAAGTTCAAGTGTCAGTGATGAAGCCTCTCTTAACCATTACAGCCTTGTGTGAAATTGAGCAAAACACAAAGTGCGAGAGGAAGTCAGTGGATCAGGCTGCTTCTGGAGAGGGCACAGACAGTCAATGTTTAGAGTTGGAGCCCTACTTTAGTCTGATCTGTCTGAAGAAGGATTCTGACTTGAAACATCATCTGTTCATTCCTTCCGCAGATGCTGCCGAACCTGCTGAGTTCCTCCAGTAGTTTGTGTTTTGCTCCAGATTCCAGCATCTGTGTTTCTCCGTGATACTGAGCAGATTGGTTGCTGGACTATATCTGCCAGTTTCTTTTGTTGGATTGCATAAAGTAATTCTATCCTTTTTTTTTTGCTCAGTTTTCTTACTTGTTTGCATTAAATGAATATTGAATACATGCACTATATAAAACGTTTACATCGCAGCTCCTCCCTTTTTCTCCATGTTGTTTTTTTAACAACCAACACCTAATATAGAGATGATTTAAAAATTCAATTTGCATTAGAAATGGTGCTAAGAAAGTTCCAATTGTTTTTAGACATTAGAGATACAGCTTAGAAATATGGCCTTCGGCCCACTGGTCTGCAACGACCCGCGATTCCCGTACACTAGCACAATCCTACACACTAGGGACAATTTACAATTTTTACCAAAGCTAATTAACCTACAAAACTGTACGTCAGGTTTGAGTGTGGGAGGAAACCAGAGACAACCCACGCGGTCGCAGGGAGAATGTACAAACTCCGTACAGACAGGATCAAACCCAGGTCGCTGTCGCTGTAAGGCAGCAGCTCTATTGCTGTGCCATTGTGCCACACCTACTGAGCCTCGCTGAACTCTATTGCTATCAGTATCTATGCAGGGCATTGGCAGTGGTCCGATAGTTAAGTCACAGGGTGAATTGTTAATATGTGAGTCTTAATATCAAGTCCCGGCAGGTTAGTGAATATCATGGGGAAGAAGGTCAGAGTGAAGCCCGAACTTGGTTGCTATTTCAAAGTTCCTAATTATGCGTTGAATGTAGCAAACACAAAGGTAAATAAAGGACACAGCACTGGAGTAACTCAGCATCCCTGGAAAACAAGGATAGGCGCTGTTTCTGGTCGCGACCGGATCAGCCTGAAAAAGGGCATACAGTATGTAGCAAGGTGAAAAGTAAAAGTGGCAGGCAGACAAATCCAGGGCAAAAATCAAAAAGGGCCACTTTTCAACATAATTGTATAAGGGGTAAGAGTGTTGTAAAAACAAGCCTGAAGGCTTTGTGTCTCAATGCAAGGAGCATTCGTAATAAGGTGGATGAGTTGAACGTGCAGATAGCAATTAATGATTATGATATAGTTGGGATCACGGAGACATGGCTCCAGGGTGACCAAGGCTGGGAGCTGAACATCCAGGGATATTCAATATTCAGGAGGGATAGAGAGAAAGGAAAAGGAGGTGGGGTAGCGTTGCTGGTTAGAGAGGAGATTAACGCAGTGGAAAGGAAGGACATTAGCTTGGAGGATGTGGAATCGGTATGGGTAGAGCTGCGAAACACTAAGGGGCAGAAAACGCTGGTGGGTGTTGTGTACAGGCCACCTAGCAGTAGTAGTGAAGTTGGGGATGGCATCAAACAGGAAATTAGAAATGCGTGCAACAAAGGCAAAACAGTTATAATGGGTGACTTCAATCTACATATAGATTGGGTGAATCAAATTGGCAGGGGTGCTGAGGAAGAGGATTTCTTGGAATGTATGCGGGATAGTTATCTAAACCAACATGTAGAGGAACCAACGAGAGAGCAGGCTATTCTAGACTGGGTATTGAGTAATGTGGAAGGGTTAGTTAGCAGTCTTGTTGTGCGTGCCCCCTTGGGCAAGAGTGACCATAATATGGTTGAGTTCTTCATTAGGATGGAGAGTGACATTGTTAATTCAGAAACAACGGTTCTGAACTTAAAGAAAGGTAACTTTGAGGGTATGAGACGTGAATTGGCCAAGATTGACTGGCAATTAGTTCTAAAAGGGTTGACGGTGGATATGCAATGGAAGGCATTTAAAGACTGCATGGATGAACTACAAAAATTGTTCATCCCAGTTTGGCAAAAGAATAAATCAGGGAAGGTAGTGCATCCGTGGATAACAAGGGAAATCAGGGATAGTATCAAAGCAAAAGATGATGCGTACAAATTAGCCAGAAAAAGCAGCATACCAGAGGACTGGGAGAAATTCAGAGACCAGCAGAGGAGGACAAAGGGCTTAATTAGGAAAGGGAAAATAGATTATGAAAGGAAACTGGCAGGGAACATAAAAACTGACTGCAAAAGTTTTTATAGATATGTGAAGAGAAAGAGATTAGTTAAAACAAATGTAGGTCCCTTACAGTCAGAAACAGGTGAATTGATCATGGGGAACAAGGATATGGCGGACCAATTGAATAACTACTTTGGTTCCGTCTTCACTAAGGAAGACATAAATAATCTGCTGGAAATAGCAGGGGGCCGCGGGTCAAAGGAGATGGAGGAACTGAGTGAAATCCAGGTTAGTCGGGAAGTGGTGTTGGGTAAATTGAATGGATTAAAGGCCGATAAATCACCAGGGCCAGATAGGCTGCATCCCAGAGTACTTAAGGAAGTAGCTCCAGAAATAGTGGATGCATTAGTGATAATTTTTCAAAACTCTTTAGATTCTGGAGTAGTTCCTGAGGATTGGAGGGTAGCAAACGTAACCCCACTTTTTAAGAAGGGAGGGAGAGAGAAAACGGGGAATTACAGACGAGTTAGTCTAACATCGGTAGTGGGGAAACTGCTGGAGTCACTTATTAAAGATGGGATAGCAGCACATTTGGAAAGTGGTGAAATCATTGGACAAAGTCAGCATGGATTTACGAAAGGTAAATCATGTCTGACGAATCTTATAGAATTTTTCGAGGATGTAACTAGTAGAGTGGATAGGGGAGAACCAGTGGATGTGTTGTATCTGGACTTTCAGAAGGCTTTCGACAAGGTACCACATAAGAGATTAGTATACAAACTTAAAGCACACGGTATTGGGGGTTCAGTATTGATGTGGATAGAGAACTGGCTGGCAAACAGGAAGCAAAGAGTAGGAGTAAACGGGTCCTTTTCACAATGGCAGGCAGTGACTAGTGGGGTACCGCAAGGCTCAGTGCTGGGACCCCAGCTATTTACAATTTATATTAATGACCTGGATGAGGGAATTGAAGGCAACATCTCCAAGTTTGCAGATGACACTAAGCTGGGGGGCAGTGTTAGCTGTGAGGAGGATGCTAGGAGACTGCAAGGTGACTTGGATAGGCTGGGTGAGTGGGCAAATGTTTGGCAGATGCAGTATAATGTGGATAAATGTGAGGTTATCCACTTTGGTGGCAAAAACAGGAAAGCAGACTATTATCTAAATGGTGGCCGATTAGGAAATGGGGAGATGCAGCGAGACCTGGGTGTCATGGTACACCAGTCATTGAAAGTAGGCATGCAGGTGCAGCAGGCAGTGAAGAAAGCGAATGGTATGTTAGCTTTCATAACAAAAGGATTTGAGTATAGGAGCAGGGAGGTTCTACTGCAGTTGTACAGGGTCTTGGTGAGACCACACCTGGAGTATTGCGTACAGTTTTGGTCTCCAAATCTGAGGAAGGACATTATAGCCATTGAGGGAGTGCAGAGAAGGTTCACCAGACTGATTCCTGGGATGTCAGGACTTTCATATGAAGAAAGACTGGATAGACTTGGCTTATACTCACTAGAATTTAGGAGATTGAGAGGGGATCTTATAGAAACGTACAAAATTCTTATGGGGTTGGACAGGCTAGATGCAGGAAGATTGTTCCCGATGTTGGGGAAGTCCAGGATAAGGGGGAAATCCTTTAAGACCGAGATGAGGAAAAACTTTTTCACACAGAGAGTGGTGAATCTCTGGAACTCTCTGCCACAGAGGGTAGTTGAGGCCAGTTCATTGGCTATATTTAAGAGGGAGTTAGATGTGGCCCTTGTGGCTAAGGGGATCAGGGGGTATGGAGAGAAGGCAGATACGGGATACTGAGTTGGATGATCAGCCATGATCATATTGAATGGCGGTGCAGGCTCGAAGGGCCGAATGCCCTACTCCTGCACCTATTTTCTATGTATCTATGTATCTAGTATATTCACCTATAAACTCGCATGTCTTTGGGATGTAGGAGGAAACCGGAGCACCTGGAGGAAACCCATGATGTCACAGGGAGAACGTGCAAACTCCACACAAAGCCAGGATTGAACCAGGACCTCTGTCGTTGCAAGGCAGCAACTCTACCAGTCGTGCCGCTGTGCCACCCTAGTTGACTACGCAATAAGTCTATAATATAATGTGTAGGAAGGAACTGCAAATGCTGGTTTACACTGAAGGTAGACACAATATGCTGGAGTAACTCAGTGGGACAGGCAGCATCTCTGGAGAGAAGGAATGGGTCGCTTGAATGTCTCCGCTATGCTTAGTTAACTGCATCAAGATGACTTGGAGCAAGACCTCCTAGTCGTGAGTAATGCTGTACACATCCCAATCTTCCGTTTAAATGAGGAGATGACAGTCCCGTATATCCCTTGTAGTCCATGTGCCAGTAAAACATGTAACGTGATGCTGTTTGTGATGGATAGAAGACAGTAAGCAAAATAACTTAATGTTCAGGTTTGTCACTCGGATCTCAGTGAAACACAAGATGGTGTCATTACTTTATTAGTCACTTGGGATTGCACGGAGTCATATTTGAACAAATAAAACCCACAGATATTTTTAGCAGGAGGTCAGAGATGGGTCATGAACGGTTTATGTTTTCTGCCACACATGACTTCTGATTCAGTGTCCAGGCAACGGGCTTCATGTCGGCAACACAATTTCCTTTGTGAGTTATCTTCCTGTCATCACCAAACAAAATGGGGAAATGGTCCAATGTAACATCTAATATAGACATGATCACATCCAACACTCCATGCCCTGCCCTAATCTCAAACTACAGCTTGGCAGGTTAATGCAGGAGATTCTCCCTTCATAGAATGGATTGACTGGGCTTATATTCACTGGGAATTAGAAGGATGAGAGGGAATCTTATAGAAACATATAACATTCTTAAGGGATTGGACAGACTAGATGCAGGAAAAATGTTCCCGATGTTGGGGGAGTCCAGAACAAGGGGTCACAGTTTAAGAATAAGGGGTAGGCCATTTAGGACCGAGATGAGAAAAAACTTTTTCACCCAGAGAGTTGTGAATCTGTGGAATTCTCTGCCACAGAAGGCAGTGGAGGCCAATTCAGTGTATGTTTTCAAGAGTTAGATATAGCTCTTAGGGCTAATGGAATCAAGGGATATGGGGAGAAAGCAGGAACGGGGTACTGATTTTGGATGATCAACCATGATCATATTGAACGGTGGTGCTGGCTCGAAGGGCCGAATGGCCTACTCCTGCACCTATTGTCTATGTTTCATACATATAACTATCATATCCACAAGGCCCCTTTAGTGGGATTTTCCTGTGGCATGTTACCAGGCAACTGAGCCATCCTACCAACAACTAGAGAGCAGTCCTGAACTACTATCAACCTCATTGAAGACCCTCGGACTATCTTTGATTGGACTTGACTGGCTTTAACTTGCACTAAACGTTATTCACGTTATTCATTTTATCATGTATCTGTACACTGTGGATGGGTCGATCGTAATCATGTATTATCTTTCCACTGGCTGGTCAGCACGCAACAAATGCTTTTCATTGTACCTCGGTACACGTGACAATAAAGTAAACAAACCTTGATTCCTCAATTATGGTTTTTATTCTTGCATATCTGACATTAAAAGCAAGTTTTTAAAGGAGAAATTATATTGAAAGCCCTCTGTACCACACAGCTTTTGTAGGTAGAGAATTTTTTTTTTAAGCTGCAGAAGCTGGATATCTGAAATAAATGTGGAAAATGTTGCTTCACCTAAGTGCTTCCAGCATCTATTGGAAAGAGGAACAAGCTAACTCTTTGGTCCAAAGATTATAGTGCACACACACAGTAAAGGAAGTAATCTTCTATGTAAGTGTAACTTTGAATAAGAAAATGTATAAATCCCAAATATTGCACTACTGTTATGTTTGCTAATTGGGGTCAAGGAAAGAGCGTTCACGTCGCGGCCCTGTTTCCACTAATCTTTCCACCACCACGCACAAGAAACACAAGATAGACACCATTGTATGCAGGCGCCGAGAAGTGTGTTCATCTCTGGCTGAACAACTTCTAATCTTGGTCAAATCCGTTGAGACCATTAGGAAATCTAAGATAGATCAAAATGTATTAGCAGTGTGTAGCGAGTAAGTGCAGATGCTGGTTTACACCGAAGATAGACACAAAATGCTGTGACAGGCAGCTTCTCTGGAAAGAAGGAATGGATGACGTTTTGGGTCGAAACACTTTTCAAGGATTAGAAGTTTCTTAATGTAGCCAAATAGTTTTATGCACATTGTAAAGAAATTGATTAGAAACTTTCAAAGAATAAGAAAGTTTGTGTAGATATATCGTTGATTCCTAGTTGTCTACGTATACAACGTACTGACATTGTTCATGTCCTGTTATATGCAGTGGTCAACATGGATTTCTGTCAATCTTTCAGCTGAGGTAACTCATGCAGAAGCAAGCCTGCACAAGTGTGTCTGGTATTTTTTTTTAATCAAAAAGAATTTATTCAATTACGATACCAAATAATATTTACAAGCGAAACCGTGGTAACACACCCGCCACCATAAAACAAAATCACCAAATTATATGAGACACTAAATATTCAAATAGCTATAATACAATCCTTATTGAGGATATTTGTCTGGTATCTGCAGGTGTATCAACTGGAGCAACACTGGAGTGCCAGACTTGAGTCAATGTTAACAGTGACTGGAGAAGCAGATTGGTAAATGGAGATGAAAATGGATGGACGTTAATCAGGCTAGGGTGTGGTGAGAGGAGACATCCTTGTGACTAGGGTGGGGATAGATGTCAACAGTGAGAGAGAGCTTGGTAATTGGGCAGAGGCGAAAGGTCAGTGTTAAGGATTATAAGGTGAAGGGATTGATAAATTGGGTTGGAGGTGGGCAGAAGTTAGTTTTGGGGAGCGGAGGCAGTGTGTTTAGGTTGAGTGAAGACGTGAGTGACTGGAGTCAGGGCAAGGATTGAAAGATACACCATGGAAATAGGGTCTTCGGTCCATCGAGTCCACGCTGATCATCGATCACCTGTTCACTAGTTCTATATTATCATTCACACTACACATTAAGGGCAATTTACAGTGGGCCATTAACCTACAAACCTGCTCATCTTTGGGATGTGGAGGACCCAGGGGAAACCCACCCGGTCACTGAGAACGTGCAAACTCCACACAGATGGGGATTCAAGACCAAGAGGGGACACCTTTAATAATTGCAGATGGCGGATGTGGAGGTACGGTTGGAGGCAAGGAATGAATGTGGTTCTGGGGCTGAAGGAAGATAATTGTGGATGAGGACAATGTTCAGTAATAGAGGAAGGTCAATAATGACGAGAGTGGATAATGGGGTTGGAAAACTGAAAGGTCATGTCAGTGGGTAGAGTGGGGTGGGAGCCCTCTACTCTGTTAGTCCCCAAGGAATGTTTGAAGCAACTACTGTGGGCAGCTGGGAGCTCTTGGCTTCCTTCCGACACCGTGTTTCTAACCACCCCGTTTCCAAGAAATCAAGACGGCAAGATTACATTTTCAAGTGAGCACTTAATATAATTAGACACTAGTCTGAGGATGATGTTAAAATAGGTTCTTAATTGGGCTAACTCCAATATTGCGAGTCTGAGCAGTGATTTGTCAAGGCTAGATGGGGAAAACAGCTGCTTGAAGATAAATCAAAGTAATCAAACACATAAAGGGTGGCAGGGTGGTGCAGCGGTAGAGTTGCTGCCTTACAGCGCCAGAGACCCGGGCTTGATCCCAACTACGGGTGTTGTCTGTACGGAGTTTGTATGTTTTGCTGTGACCTGCGTGGGTTTTCCCCGAGACCGTTGGTTTCCTTCCACACACCAAAGGCGTACAGGTTTGTATGTTAATACCAACCCCCTCCCCCCAATCTTTGCACATCCCCAATCCTTTCCACTCGTCACTTTAATTTCATGTTTCATGTATTTTGTGTTTTATGACTGTTGGCAGATCAATTTCCATCACACTCATCTCCCCGCTGCCTTCAGGTAGAAGGTACAGGAGCCTGAAATCTGCAACATCCAGGTTCAGGAATAGCTACTTCCCCATAGCCATCAGGCTATTAAACTCAACTCAAACAAAACTCTGAACATTAATAGCCCATTGCACTTTATCTGCTTATTTATGTGTGTGTGTATATATGTATATATATATATATATATATATATATATATATATATATATATATATATATATATATATATATATATATATATTCAATGGTATATGGTCACACTGATCTGTTCTGTATTTATTTATGCCTACTATATTCTGTTGTGCTGAAGCAAAGCAAGAATTTCATTGTCCTATCTGGGACACATGACAATAAACTCTCTTGAATCTTGAAGTTCCATCGTATCGTAAGTAAACTCCAGATGCTGGTTTATAGAACAAATAATAAAAATGAAAAGACACAAAGTGTTGGGAGTATCAGGCAGCATCTCTGGAGAACATGGATAGGTGACGTCTCGGGTCGCGGCCCTTCTTCAGACTGTTACTTGGTTCACACTTCGACTGAAGTTATTTTGCAGAATCAAAAGAAATGAAGCAAATAGCTGGCTGCTTTAGCCGAGGCAGACAAAGGACTGTGGAGTAAATAGAGAACACATGGAAAGCAAAGAAATGAAAGAAGTCAAAGACAAAAGTAAATAGGAAAGGAGCCAGGGCAGAAAATGGATAACTCTGGGCTGGAATAAAACCAAGAACGTTTATAAAGAAAAATTCCACATGGAGGAGGACAAAGAAGGCAGTAATTAAACTATAAATGCAAACAAAAGAGCCAACAGATTGAATGGAAACATTTACGTGGGATGGGTGGGGGACGCAGAGCAGAAGGCCGGAAGAAGTACAAATAAAACAAGTGAAGAATGAGCCAGCCCAGAGGTTAAAACGAACAAGCTGAATGTAACAAAGGAAGATTCTGAGGAGAAAATGGCCAGTTTTCAAACAAAGCGATGCTGCCTCACAGCACCAGGAACTTTACACTTTAGAGATACAGCACGGAAGAGAGATCGAGCAACTGTCCATATGGTGCCAGCACAACAACCTGGCCCTCAACACCAGCAAAACCAAGGAACTGATTGTGGACTTTGGAAGGAGTAGGATGGGGACCCACAGTCCCGTTTATATCAACGGGTCGATGGTTGAAAGGGTCAAGAGCTTCAAATTCCTGGGCGTGCACATCTCTGAAGATCTTTCCTGGTCCAAGAACAATTATGCCATTATTAAGAAAGCACATCAGCGCCTCTACTTCCTGAGAAGATTACGGAGAGTCGGTTTGTCAAGGAGGACTCTCTCTAACTTCTACAGGTGCACAGTAGAGAGCATGCTGACCGGTTGCATCGTGGCTTGGTTCGGCAACTTGAGTGCCCTGGAGAGGAAAAGACTACAAAAAGTAGTAAACACTGCCCAGTCCATCATCGGCTCTGACCTCCCTTCCATCGAGGGGATCTACCACAGTCGCTGCCTCAAAAAGGCTGGCAGCATCATCAAGGACCCACACCATCCTGGCCACACACTCATCTCCCTACTACCTTCAGGTAGAAGGTACAGGAGCCTGAAGACTGCAATGACCAGGTTCAGGAACAACTACTTCCCCACAGCCATCAGGCTATTAAACCTGGCTCGGACATAACACTGAACTTTACTAGCCAATACTGTTATTTGCACTTTATCAGTATATTGACCATTGTGTATATATTTATAGAATGCCTTGTAGTAAATGCCTACTATGTTCTGTTGTACTCAAGCAAAGCAAGAATTTCATTGTCCTACCAGGGACACATGACAATAAACTCACTTGACTTGACTTGAAACAGGCCCTTCGGTCCCATGTAGTCCGTGTCGATCAGCGATCATCCCTATACGCTAGCACTATCCTACACGCTAGGGACAATTTACAATTTTACCGAAGCCAATGAACGTACAAACCTTTGGACATCTCTGGAGTGTGGGAGGAAACCGGAGCACCCGGAGAAAACCCACCCGGTCACAGGGGGAACGCACAAACTCAGTACAGACAGCACCGTCTCTTGTCTCACCGAGCCCAGGTCCCTTGCCCTGCGAGGCAGTGACTCTACCGCTGTACCACTGTGCCGCCCCTAGGACCTAGGGCACTGTCTGTGTGGAGTTTGCAAGTTCTTCCTGTGATGGCGTGGGTTTCCTCTGGGTGCTCCAGATTCCTCCCACATCCCAAAGACGAGCGGGTTTATAGGTTACTTGACCCTAGTGTGTAAAGAGTGAATGTGAAAGTGTTCTAACGTAGAAGCAGTGTGAACGGTGGATTGATGGTCAACGTGGACTCGTTGGGTCGAAGGGCCTGTTTCCCTGAGATCGAGAGTATTTAAATCTCATGTGCACCACGAATGGAACAATTATATTTTTATTTGCTGTAGCTTTTATAGGCCCAAGAATGCAACAACACAACAAATAAATATACACGATAAGCAATTATTACACTCAGTCATTCTGATGATTCACTATGAATCAACGGTGTCAAAGACGATAGAGCAACCCTTGAAGTTCCGCCCCGGCCTACGATATCCCAGTTGCCAAACACTTTAACTCTCCTTCCCATTCCCATACTGGCCTTTCTGTCCTAGGCCTCCTCCATTGTCAGAGGGAAACAAAACACAAATTGGAGGAACAGCATCTCATATTTTGCTTGGGCAGCTTACAACACAGTGGTATGAATATTGAATTTTCCAACTTCAAGTAACCCTTGCATCCCCTCTTTCCCTGTCCCCCAATTGTTGTCCTGTTGCGTTTCATTGTCTGTATAACTCGTTAACACCTAGCCCACAGCCAACAATGGACCATTGTGGACTCCACATTTTCTTGATCATCATTACTATTTTGCATATCTTTTGATTTATTTCTTCTATCTCTCTCTATATCACCGTCTACATCTCTCCTTTTTCTTTCCCCTGACTCTCAGTCTGTGGAAGGGTCTCCACCCGAAACATCACCTATTTCTTTTCTCCAGAGATGCTGTCTGACCCGCTGGGTTACACCAGCAATTTGTGCCCATCCTTGAAGTTCATAGTAGCTCAGTGCTGAGGTGGGGTAGTGTTTGTGGTTAGGATGGGACAGCATGGCTCCAGAGCCTGGTGGATAATGGATAGAAGTTGTTCTTGAACCTGGAGATAATGCTGCATGGGCTCCTGTACCTCCTTCCCGATAGTCAACGAATCCTAGTGATGCAGCATGGAAATGGGCCATTCGGCTCAACTTGCCCACACCAGCCAACATGTCCCAGCTACATTAATCCCACCTGCCCGTGTTTGATCCATATCCCTCCAAACCTGGATCTGTCTAACTGTTTCTTAACCATTGGGATAGTCCCAGCCTCAACTACCTCATCTGGCAGCTTGTTCCTTACACCCACCACACTTTGTGTGAAAAAGTTACCCCTCAGATTCCTATTAAATCTTTTCCCCTTCACCTTAAACCTATGTCTTCTGGTCCTCG
The DNA here is from genome assembly GCA_038087875.1 of Malacoraja senta. Taxonomy (NCBI): domain Eukaryota; kingdom Metazoa; phylum Chordata; class Chondrichthyes; order Rajiformes; family Rajidae; genus Malacoraja; species Malacoraja senta. The sequence goes on along the minus strand of CM075980.1, from coordinate 80,767,278 downwards.
GTTCACCTACCCTGGGCAAGAGACTCTGTGCATCTACCCAATCTATTCCTCTCATGATTTTATACACCTCTATAAGATGTCCCCTCATCCTCCTGCGATCCAAGGAATAAAGTCCCAGCCTACTCAACCTCTCCATATAGCTCAGACTCTCGAGTCCTGGCAACATCCTCGAAAATCTTATCTGCACCCTTTCCAGCTTGACAACATCTTTCCTATAACATGATGCCCAGAAATGAACAAAATACTCTAAATGCGGCCTCACCAATGTCTTATTCAACTGCAACATGACCACCCAACTTCTATACTCAATGGACGGTACGGTGGCGCAGCGGTAGGGTTGTTGACTTACAGAGCTTTCAGTACTGGAGATCCGGGTATGATCCCGACTACGGGTGCTGTCGGTTAGCAGTTTGTACGTTCTCCCCGTGACCGCATGGGTTTTCTCCGAGATCTTCAGTTTCCTCCCACACTCCAAAGATGTACAGGTTTGCAGGTTAATTGGATTGGTATAAGCGTAAAATTGTCCCTAGTGTGTGTAGGATAGTGTTAATGTGCGGGGATCGCTGGTCGGTGCAGACCCGGTGAGCCGAAGGGCCTGTTTCCACGCTGTATCTCTTAACTAAACTAAAAAATTCATAGTAACAGCAAGATGAGAGTGTGGCATGGGTTGTGTGGGTATCGCTGCAGATCAAACATGTGGTCATGGGAATTCCCCTTCATTCGCCAGTGTATAGAATCCTTTCGCCTCTGCAGATGCTGCTTGACTCATTAAGTTCACTCTTTGCTCCAGTTCAAAAACCATTTGAATGTTTGTTCTGGCCCAATAACTGCTGTTCTGTCATCAGTCTGAAGGTGGCACCATTTTACAAATGTTCACATTTTGCTCTGAGTTTGTGAAGAGACGTAATCGCAATTGGCGATTTAAAAAAAAAAAGCCAGTGGACTGATGAGTCTGTAGGAAGGAACAGCAGATGCTGCTTTAAACTGAAGATAGACACAAAATGCTGGAATAACTAAGTGGGACAGGTAGCATCTCTGGAGAGAAGGAATGGGAGACTTTTCGGGTCGAGACCCTTCTTCAGACCCTCCTTTGCACCCATTCTTCTTTCCAGAGAGGCTGCCAGTCCCGCTGAGTTACTCCAGCATTTTGTGTCTGTCTCCAGACTCGTGAGTTTCCTGCGTGTGCTGAATTTCATGATGCTTAACAGACAACAAAGAATATCAATCTAGCAATTTTGGATTAGTTTGCCAACAGTTTGAACTCTTCCTATTAATTGCTTTTTGGAACATTTATTGGTTGTCTTTCTTTTAGTGTCTGCCCTCTTACCATTTCTTTCAACCTACAATCTTTACTTTACAAGCACATTGCAACCCATATGCTTTCCTCCTTCAGTGGCCTTTGACATGTCTGACATTACCTTTTCCCCATGGCGATCTCAGTCTCTTGAGTTGAGTCTAGTTTATTGTCACGTGTACTGAAGTTCAGTGAAATGCATTTGCATGTTAACTAATCAGCAGAAAGACAATACATGATTACAATCGAGCCATCCACAGTGTACAGATGCATTATAAAGTGGATAAAGTTTTTTAGTGCAAGATAAAGTCCAGGAACGTCTGATCAAAGATAGTCCGAGGGTCTCTAAAGAGGTAGATAGTAGCTCAGGACTGCTCTCTAGTCTCTATTTTTTGGTAGGATGGTTCAGTTGCCTGATAACAGCAAGGAAGAAACTGTCCCTGAATCTGGAGGTGTGCACTTTCACACCTCTGTACCCCTTGCCTGATGGGAGAGTGGCCGGGGTGCGACTTGCCCTTGATTATGCTGCTGGTTTTGCCGAGGCAGTGTGAGATGTAAATGGGAGGGAGATTGGTTTGTGTGCTGGTCTGGACTCCGTCCACAATTCTGTGCATAACGAGATTGTAATATTATATATTTTACTGTAGTTATATCATCTCAACCAAAGCCATCATCGAACACCAATGCCTCAACCTCTTGACTACTTTCATCTGTCTTCGGACACAACCAGGCTGTTTATTCCAATGCAGCACTCATTGAATTTAGTAACTTCATATCATATGTAATGTTTTCTTGTTCGAATTCTTCCATCTTCTAACTACAACTATAGGACCAGGAGTAGGCCAGTCATCTTCTTAATCCATCATGCAATAAGGTTTTTGCCTGATCCAATATTGACTCCTATATCATTGTTCCACTTTTTTCCCCCATATCTCCTTGACTGCCTAGTCGTTGAGTTGTCTTGAGCAGAAAACAAAGTGCTGGAGTAACTCTGTATTAGAGAATTTCAAAGATTCATGACCTTTTGGAGAAGACATTTCTTCTCATCTCCATCTGAAATGGCCAATCCTTCATTCTGAAATTATGCCCCCTGGAGTCAAGTCAAGTGTTTTACTGCCTTGCATCTCGAAATGTAACAAATAAATTCACATTTGCTGCAGCACAACAGGTATGGAAACTTAGCGCTCAGTAGATAATATAATGAACCACAAAATATGTTCAATACATTTAAAATATACATATATATATATAGTGCAAAAACAAATACAAAGCCCATGTCCCTTGTGCAATCAAAGCATTTCTGAGTTTAGTTGCAGTTCATGGTGTTCAGTAGCCTGATATCTGTTGGGAAGAAGCTGTTTCTGAAACTGGACGTTAGTTTTCAGGCTTCTATGCCACCTTCCCGATGGCAGGAGTGAAATGAGAGCATGGCCAGAGTGATGTGGGTCCTTGATGATGTTGGCTGCCCTTTTGAGGCAGCGAGTCCTAGAGATCGCTTAGATGGTGAGGAGGTCAGTCGCTGTGATGGACTGGGCAGTGTTCACCACGTATTATGCGTACCTGGGCTCAGAGGAGAGTCCTTTTGGCAACCACCCCATCACCCCCCTTCTTGACACCCAAGTGGGACAGGCCCTTCACTCTTCTACACTCCAGTGATTATAGCCCCAATCTGTGCAACTTTTTTCTATATCAACCCCTTTAGCCCAGAATTCGATCTCCCGATGTCTGTCTTGCCTTCATTGCAAGCATATCCAACTTTGAATAAGGACATCGACACTCCATTGTGGCTTCTCAGGGTGGCACAATATTTTAGATAATTTTGTACCTATGATCTATAAGAAACATTGTACAATATTTGGGATGTAATAGAAATGAGCCGCAGAAATGGGTTTCTACCAAAGATAGGCAGAAAATGCTGGAGTAACTCAGTGGATCAGGCAGCATCTTCAGAGATACTCCAGTTTCTCTCTCTCTCTATCCCTCCCCCACCCAAGTCTCCCCCCCCCCCTCTCTCTATCCCACCCCCACCTGAGTTGCACTAGCTTCTCGTTTTCACCTAACAATTTCACCTAATCTTCGTTCCTTTTTTGCACATCTTTCATTCATTGATCTTTATCTCTCTACTGCACCGTCTATATCTCTTGTTTCCCTTATTCCTAACCAGTCTGAAGAAGTGTCTCAACCCGAAACGTCACCCATTCCTTCTCTCCGGAGATGCTGTCTGTCCTGCTGAGTTACTCCAGCTTTTTGTGCCTATCTTCGGTTTAAACCAGCAACTGCAGTTCCTTCCTACAGATTTTGACTTGTTATATACCAGGTTCCAGATGTAATATGAAGCATAGTGACAATCTCAGGCACAGAAAGAACCTGGGTCAGTCTGGAAGCACCTGGGTCAGTCTGGAAGAGCCAGCAAGACCTATCCACCCACTGATCCACTGAAGTAATGCACGGTTGGGAACAGATGTCCATCAACACTTTCAGCTGGCAAGTAGTTACTCAAAGATTGTTTTACTGACCTCTGCTCTTGATCATGACCAAAAGTCTGCATGAAATGTGCTGGTACGGAACTGTGTGACAAGGAAAATCAGGTGCCATTGACAAATGTTATCAAGGAGTGAGTTTTGTGCTTGTGAAATAGTGTAGCAGAATCTGCAGACGTGAGATGCTGGATTTCTTCAACCGTAGGAATACCCGACAGAGTGGCACAGTGGCTACCTCATGGCGCCAGAGACCCGGGTTCGATTCTGACTCCAGGTGTGATCTGTATGGAGTTTGTATGTTCTCCGGGTGACCACGTGGGTTTTCTTCCGGACGTTCCAGTGTCCCCTTGCATTCCAAAGATGTGCAGTTTGTAGGTTCATTGGCTTCTGTCAATTGTTCCTAGTGTGTAGGATAGAATTACTGTAGGGATGATGTTCGGCGCGGACTTGATGGGCCGAAGGGCCTGTTTCTATGCTGTATCTCTAAATTAAAGAACTAAAAACCTTGAGGAGATTTTGCAGTAAAAGGGAGACACAGGGACGGGAGATACGACAGAAAACTCTGCTTATGCTTTCTGAATATCAATACATGAATAAAATTCACAGCAAAGAGCAGAAATTCTAAAGTTGGTCAGTTACCTGCCAAATATGCAGTTAAACATACCATCTTTAAAAAGATGCAGAATTAGCATTTGGGAATGTTTGTTTGGAAGGTATATCGGTAAGACAGACCTAAATATATATATATATATATGGAAACTAGGAACTGCAGGTGCTGATTTACAAAACAAAAAGTGCTGGAGTAACTCAATGTCTCTTGTGAATATGGATGGGTGATGCTTTGGGTCGAGACCCTTCTCCAGACTGATTGTAGGGGAGGGAAAAAAGTGGAGAGAGCAGAGGGAACACCAAAGCATGACAGGTTATAGGTGAAGGCAGGTGGTTTCATAGGCAGATGGTTAGAACAGGCCAGAGATTAAAACACAAGGTGTGGGATAAAAGGGTTGAAGAGTTGCAAATTAGGAAGCCTTTATGGGCCTGTCCCACTTAGGCGATTTTTTTAGGCGACCAGTTTGTCGCCGGTGGTCGCCGGGAGTAGTCTCCTCAGCCGCGCAAAAAGTTGTAACGTCTTTCTGGTCGCCACTAAATTTTCAACATGTTGAAAACTTTTCGGCGACAGTGGGTTTGACGCCAATGAGCGTAACTTGACTTCTCCTGATGTAGATGCTGTCGTAAGTTGTCGCCAGGATGACGTAGGATGACGCCGGTTTTTCGGCGACCTACTACAACTATGACAGTCACCGGCAGCTGCCTAAAAAAACAGGCCCATTAATAATATATTCTACGCTTCGGTTAGGTAATTTTAGCCATCAAGTTACTTGCTAGGATAGTCACTGTTTTAATGTGGGAAATGGAGCAACCAAATAATACATAGCAAGTTCTCATTAAAAAAACAACCTGATAATTAGATGAAAACAGAAAATTCTGAGGCCATTCAGTGAGTCAGGCAGCAGCTATGGACAGAGAAACTGAGTTACTGTTTGAAGTTAGGGACCCTTCATCAAAATTGTGAAAGTGAGGAAATAAATTAAGTTTCTCCCTTTTCCAGTTGCATGAAACAGTCTTTGGCCCGAAACATGAACTCTGTTTCTCTCCACAGATTGATATCTCTCAGACTGAAGTAGGGTTCCGACCAGGGTTGCCAACTTTCTCACTCCCAAATAAGGGACAAAAGGTCAAAATAAGGGACAAATTCCCGACGGCAATTGGCCGACACGGCCGTGGCTGGGTGAATTAGCCCGGGTGCTGGACTGCACACCAAGCCCAGCCGGCGGGCCAGCTGAGGAGTTTAGGTCAGGGCCGCGCGATGTTGCGCGCAAAGTCCGGCGCCCCATCCAACTCATCAACCGATGATCGGCCATGAGAAGGAAGGGTGGTGGTGTCGACGGTAAGCGAAAGTCCAATGGTCGGGCAGCTGGCCGGGCTGCCGACCGACGGGGCCACGGGCGAGGCGCTGCTGCTGCACTCCATGGGCTGCACTACGTTGGGACAGGTGGGGCGGGGCCGGACGCGGCGCTCCGACAGTCCCCTCCTCCCAAGTAGTAGCAGTCAAATATGGGACAAGGGCGGTCCCGAATGGGACAAACCAATTTAGCCCAATATACGGGATGTCCCGGCTAATACGGGACAGTTGGCAACCCTAGTTCCGACCCAAAACGTCGCCTATTCCTTTTCTCCAGAGATGCTGCCTGACCCGCTGAGTGACTGAGCAGTTTGTGTCCAACTTAAGTTGGCTGAGAATACCAGGTAGAATTCTCCTTTAAATAGTGTCACTGGGTCTTTTGCATTCCATTTGAAAGTAGTTTAGGGACACAGCATGGAAGCAGACCGATTAACCTACAAACCTGCATGTGTTTGGTATGTGGCATGAAACCGGATCACCCGGAGGGAAGCCATGCAGCCACAGGTATAAATGCTTTTATAAATGTTTTTCAAAAAGGAGAGTTACAGGAGTTGCCCTAGATTTTGGTGCCCCAGTTTTGAGGATATTGGAATATACAACGTCAAGATGTAAAGTGTTTAAAAGGGCGACAGCACTCAGAGCCACTCCAAATTGCCCCACTTGTAACCCGAGTACTGATGGACATCACGTCATTATAAAATTCAAATTTACACGGTGGCACAGCCAACACCATTCGATCTTTATAATTGCTGCTGAATAATCTTATTGACCTCTTAATGTAAATCTTTTGGCTGACCTAATAGCACAAAGTTACATGATGCAAATTATATAATTTGCAACGACAGGAAGGAGCAGGATTGGATAGAGATGAGGTAGCTAACAAGATCATTGTATTTTGAATGTGATATATATGTATACATGCACATATGTATGTATGTGTGTATAGAAAAAGCGTCATTCTTTTATACATATAAAATAGGGGCAGGAGTAGGCCATTCGGCCCTTCGAGCCAGCATCGCCATTCAATACGATCATGGCTGATCATCCAAAATTAGTACCCCGTTCCTGCTTTCTCCCCATATCCATTGATTCCATTAGCCCTAAGAGATCGATCGATCGATCTATCGATCTATCTATTCGATATATATATATATATATATAAATATATAGAACTCCAGAGATGCTGCCTGAGTTACTCCAGCATTTTGTGTCCATCTTCAGACTGAATTGTTCTATAGTGGGACCACTCCTCTACATTCTCCACTGGAACACACACAGGTTGAGAAAAATGGCAGAAATGCTTGAAGGTCTGCTGGGCTACTCCTGGTCTCGTGCCATGTTCTTCTAAGCAAGAGCTGACCTGTTTCTGACTGGAGTAGAAATCAACTCTTGGGAATCTGGCAACTTGGTGGGCCACAGGATCTATTTCAATACTGTATGATTGCATGGTGCGGCACAGTTGTGCAGCGGTAGAGGCTCGGCTTCAATCTTGACTACGGGTGCTGTCTGTACGGAGTTTGTACTTTCTCCCTGTAACCTGCGTGGGTTTTCCCCGAGTGCTCCGGTTTTCTCCCGCACTCCAAAGATGTTCAGGTTTGAAAGTTAAATGGCTTCGATAAAGTTATGAATTGTCCCTAGTGTGTAGGATAGTGTTAGTGTACGAGGTGGTTGCTGGTCGGTCCAGACTCGGTGGGCTGAAGGGCCTGTTTCCACGCTGTATCTCTAAAGTACAACATGTGTCTGAAGAAGGGTCTCGACCCGAAACTTTGCCTATTTCCTTTGCTCCATAGATGCTGCCTCACCCGCTGAGTTTCTCCAGCATGTTTGTCCACCTTCGCTTTTCCAGCATCTGCAGTTCCTTCTTAAACATGTGTTGAGCAAGTATTTTTCAAGGAAAGAGAGGAATAAGGATTGAAAGAGGGTGGGAAGAGGAAGTTTATCATTGGTTGAAAGGTGGGAGATATTCAGAGTGTTGTCCTGAACTACTATCTACCTCAATGGTGACCCTCGGACTATCTTTGATCGGACTTTACTGGCTTTTCCTCGCACTAAACATTATTCTCTTATCATATATCGGTACACTGTCACTGGCTCGATTGTAATCATGTATTGTCATTCCGCTAGCTGATGAGCATGCAACAAAAGCTTTTCACTGTACCTCGGTACACGTGACAATAAACTAAACTGATATTAAGTGAAAGAAGGGTCAAATAACACGTCTTAAAACTACTTAGACTGCAACATTACACTGTGGCACAGCTAACACCATTCACTCTTTATAAATAATTGCACAAATTAGATTGGATTCCTGAAGGGCAGGGTATTGGTGCAATCAGCCCAGAAGCCATTTTGTTTTAGATAAGCCTTTTATCTAAAGAAGGCTCTTATTTCAACCTGAAACAGATACAGCCTCAGAGCTGGCCGTCTTTAACAATGAGCTAACACAGCTCAATATCGGTTGACAATTCTTGCAATTTAACTCTAAACCAAGATGCCTGACCAGATTATATTCCTCGCCAAGTACACAGAATGATACCCTGTTTTAACGGGTAATTTTCACATGAACTGCCACGTGGATATTTGGCATTCCAGCATCAACTGGAAAACACATAAATTAAAACTTTTTTTTTAAACTGTCAAGGAGATAAAAAGAACTGCAGATGCTGGGTTAAAAATAACGACAGTGCTGGAGTAAAACAGCATCTCTGGATAACATGGGTAGGTGACGTTTTGAGTTGGGACTCTTCAAGGGTCTTGACCTGAAACATCACCTATCTTTGTCCTACAAAGATGCGAGATGCTGCCTGACTTGTTGAGTTACTCCAGCACTTTGTCCTTTTAAAACAAAACTGCAATACTGTAAATCCAAAATAAAATGGATTGGTTGGCATGCATGTGTTGGGCCGAAGGGCCTGTTTCTGTGTTGTCTCACTCTGTCTTTAAAATCAGAAAAATCTGGAATCACTCAATCAGGCAACAGGAAATACCCATTCCTTCTCTCCAGAGATGCTGCCTGTCCTGCTGAGTTGCTCCAGCATTTTGTGTCTATCGAATATATACATATCTCCCATCTATCTATAGAAAGATAGTTTAAATTGGAGATGGAGGAACAGGTGGAATGGAGTGGAGTACCTGCAGGAGGTAGTTGGGAGAAGTTGTAATCAGGAGTTGAAGGAGTCGGAAGACACTTAACAGATAGTTGTCTCAGGGTGGGAGATTGCAACCTTCATGCGGTCTGCCCTGTTTCAACGAATGCCATCAACCTGGCGGGCACAATCAAATAAGATCATATAGAACAAGTTGCCCCACAACTTTAGGCTGTGCACGCCACACGCAAGAAGAAGATAGTTGTCTCGATCCTAACTCCTGAGACGGAGAGATCCTGAAAAGGTATGCCAGAGTTGGATAGATCATACAAAGGAAAAAAATGACAGCAAATTTAAGGAAAGCTGAGTGCAGGAAGCAGAAACAATGCAATCATTGACTCACTGGAAAAATAGATTGGGGAAGAAGCTAATCAGGATAATAGGATTGTTTTGCATTTCCAATTAAAAATCTGAGATAGCTTGGGTCCACACGAGATCCTATTGTAATCCCTTGTACCTGGCCAGTAGATTGTTCAGGTAGAAAAGATTTCTTTTAATGGATTTACAAATGTTTAATTGGGTTAGAAATTCATCTTTTAAACCATATATGCAAGTTGCATTTTTCATTCCAAAATTCATAATGGACACAAAGTTTAATCATGGGGTTGTTATAACTGCGTTGAACACAGTGGCACTTAATGCAATTTTCAAGCGTGTAAAGAAAAATGTGATGGTAAACTCAGCAATTCGTAGTATCTTGGCTTGGTTTGAGTGGATAAGTGTATTTCAGAAAGAAAATAAATACTTCTTGGCTCAATGCAAAGTTTAGTTTAAAAAAAAGAAGTAAAATGCTGTATTTCAATTGCTTTATCCTGTGGGATGATCCACTGGGAAAACCGATGCAATCATGCACTCTCTGCCTGTTCTTTATAATTCTGCTGTTACATTATTTTACAAGAGCTGCTTATTCCCAGGAGCCAAACATTAACACAATCACATTGAGGGAAGGAAATGGAGAAGAAAGATTGAATTGTACATCTGCAGAGCAGTGAAGGAATAAGGAAAATATGAAAACAACCTTGGAAAGCTGTGATGGAGAGTTGTTGAAATGACACAGGGCGGCAAGGTGGCGCAGCGGTAGAGTTGCAGATTTACAGCGCCAGAGACCCGGGTTTGATCCTGACGATGGGTGCTCTCTGTACGTTATCCCAGTGACCGCGTGGATTTTCTCCGGGTGCTCTGGTTTCCTCCCACACTCCATAAACGTACAGGTTTGTGGGTTAATTATCTGCAAACTGTACATGTAATCATGTATAGTCTTTCCGCTGACTGGTCAGCACATAACACGCAGATGCTGTTTGAATCTTGTCACTGACCTTGACGATGTGGATAAACTGCACCAAAATTTGCGTTGTGCTCAGCTGAGAGAAGGCAAATGGCGACTGGTCTCCCATATTCCTCTAAACCCATCCTATCCATGTATTTATCTAAATGTTTCTTAAACTGTAATAGTGCCTGCCTCAACTGCCTCCTCGTTCCATACATCCATTCTTTGTGTGAAAAAAAGGTTACCCCTTAGGTTCCTATTAAATTTTCCCCCAACTTAAACCTATGTCGTCTGGTTCTTGCATTTACCCATGCTATTCTTCTCATGATTGTGAACACCTCTTTAAGATCCACATCCTCCTGCGCTCCAAGGAATAGTGTCCCAGCCTACTCAACCTGTCCTTATTGCACAGTCCCTGGAGTGCTGGCAACATCCTTGCAAATCTTCTCTGCACCCTTTCCAGCTTAACTACCTGTCCCATGAGATGGTGTCTCAAACTGTACCCAATATTTTAAACGTGGCCTCACCAACGTCTTTATACAACTGCGTCATGACCTCCCAAATTCTATACTCAATAATCTGCCTGATGAAGGCCAATGAGCCGAAATGTGTATTAACAACAGTGAAAATATCAAATGAAGAAGGAAAGGTTGATCTGCCCAACAACAAGGCAAGAAAGCCCTGGAGAACACGGTGGTGAAGCAGTAGAGTTGCTGCCTTACAGCACAAGAGACCTGGGTTTGATCCTGACCACAGGTGCTTGTCTGTACAGAGTTTGTACGTTCTCCCATTACCTGCATGGGTTTGCTCCCACACTCCAAAGATGTACAGGTTTGTAGGTTAATTGGTTTGGTGTAACTGTAAATTGTCCCTCGTGTGTGTGTATACGGTAGCGTTAGTGTACAGGGATCAGCTGGTTGGTGCGGACTCGTTGGGCCAAAGGGCCTGTTTCCATGCTGCATCTCTAAATTAAACAACTGTCTACAATTACAACATAACAACATGCACTGATATCCATACACTTTTATTTACTGGTCTCCTGTTTTTTTTTCTTAAAAGCACATTTTTATCAAAGCAAGGAAGACAGGGGTATAATGTAAAGGCATACACAAAAATGTCTGTATTTCTGGGTAAAGCTGTACAAATATGCAAAAGAATAAGTTAAAAGCTTTGTTCCAAATTTTCCACATGAATTGAAACTTCTTATTGAATAAAAAAAATGACTAAGAACCAGCTTACCAAATTAGTTTTACTATATATTACATGCTTTGGAACAACAATAATAAAAATGTTCACAAAAAAAAGTCAATTCAAATCTTTACATAAACACAATTATCAAAAAACAAAAACAAAAGGAAAATGACAGCACCTTTCCATGGATCACCAGCGAGGGAAACATGGAGTCACCAGTTAAAGAGCTTGGAGTAAAATTGCCAGGAATTCAACATATAAAATTCATGCATCGTAGTGAATGCCTGGCCCCCAAACTGGTGAACGTGTATATATATTCTCAAAGAAATAGTGAGGTAGTGTGACCCTCATGAGCACTTCATGTATAAATGAAAACATGGAAGGTTCATTTTGTTGCCTGCAGAAGTCGTTCTTGTGGGATTGTTCCTTTTTTGTGTTCATGTTTCTGTTAATTCACTTTTCTTTTAAGAGACGAGTTTTGAACCCTGCTCCTCTGAACCTCACCATGATAACGAGAGCCCGAAGAGCGAGCTGCATCTGAGGAACCAATTTCATCCCTTTTTCTCTTCTGAAAAGGTAATCCGCGGCTGAGATACTGTTTCGTGGGCTTGGGTCCTAATGCTCAAAGATCCCGATGGGAAAGTGGACAGGGGAGTACAGGAATGTTATTTGACCGTGGGGGTCAATCATTATAGTATCTCTGGGTTTGAGTAATTCTTCAAAAAGTCACAAGTAAATAGTGGAAGTCTAAACTGTGGGTGATTCTTCCCTCCTCACCTTATACCATTATTTTCCAACCTACCGCCTTGAGATGGAGATTGCAGTGAGGACAATGAGGCTTAGGTGTTCAAAAGTTTACCATCCAACCCATTGAATCTATGGATCTCAGCAGAGCATTCATTCATCACCATAAATACATAATCTGTCTGATATAACATCTGCCAGCTCTTGAATAGTCGGAAATGATTGGGATTTTTGTTTTTGAATCAAGTTTAATACATTCTGGTGGCGCAAGAGAATAGTACTCTACCCGAGTCACATGTCTCATAACAGTACCATCTCAATCAAGAGCTCTCTTGCTTAACTTGAACAGATATAATCAAACTGAAGTATTTAAACCAGATTGTGCTATGACTTCAACTGCCAGTTTTAGGATTGTGCTCTTTGTTTAAAAAGTTTTATTGCGTTTTAGTCTTTTTCCTGCTTCTCTCAAGCCATGTGCTTTTTATTTGGAAACACAGCGGTTTAGCTACATTTGATCCATCATTTCATAACTTGGTAAATTGTGCTACTCGATATGGTCCACTAACAATTGACATTACATGGACCAATAGTTCATTAACTCCATCCCCTTCCGATCCCTCCCATGCAAAAAAAAAGAAAGCCTATTTGCAAAGTCTAACGACTGGCTAAATTAACAATTGGTTTTCAGAATCACAAGTATGATGAATCTTTGTGCTTTAGAAAGACCATAAAAACCTTTAACAAAATGCTTCTCTCACTAATTTCTGGTCTGGTGTCCAACTAATCATTTTGAAAATCTATAAGCCCACTAAACTCTGCCCAAGTAATCAGAGAGTCACCAGTGTCTTGCCAAAGTACAAGACATCCTTCATTTAATAATCTGCAAAGTACTCCTTTACTTCCGAGGTTATCGCCTACCCTGCTTTGTCCTCTTGCATACCTATACGTGAAGCACAGTTCCTCTTGTTCTGCTCAAGACTCAATGAGGAGGCCCCTGCTTTCATCAATCTTGAAAAGTGCATTTTCAGTTTAAAAAAATGATTTCCAAATGCCATTTTTCCGAGCTTCAATTTAATCCCAAAGTCAATCTACTGCGAGGTTTGTCTTTAGAATGTACTGTGGTTATTAAGGGAACCTTTACTGAACTGTGAAGTGTAGAACTTAGAAAACTTTCACTCCTTCTGCACAATGAACATCCCGGCATCCAGGTAGAGTACCTTATGAAAAACACTGAAATGTTCCGAGTGTGATTCCTAGTAGTAGAAATAAAGCATTTCAAACAGATCGAAAAGGATGCAAGGCACACTGATTACTTTTTCCACATGTTGGACAGGGAAGGTGGAAGGTCAGCTAGCTGGTCGCCAACCTAAACCAGAGTCCCGGGTTTAGAGTCTTCATGCCATAGCAACATTTGCTCATCTTCGTACAAGTCATTTTCCAGCTGGCCTGTGTCTCCACTGTCCGAATACATTCTTTCTGGATAAGGTCTGGTAAACATTTTGAAAATAAGAGTTACGAAAATGGACTCCAAACAACAATCCAAAAGGACATGCATTTTAGAAGGAAAAAAAAAGACATTAGTTTGAAGGGTTAGCACAACATTCATCACAAATTGCAAATGTTTACTTTTGAAAGCTTTAGGTAATTTAGTTTAATTACGTACACTGGCTAGAAAGGTCACGTGGCTCTTTGATAGTGGAATAAAGAATCCATTATCTATCCATTTACTCCACATAGAATTGGAATCCTGTCCTCTTTTTACTGTTAGTATAGGCTCTCAGCAACAGGCATTTTATGAATGAGTTAATTCTTGAAATGGTGCTTAGAAATTTTATGTCTAAACATTACATAAGGTTCAAATTGTGGGAGGACTAAAATGCCTTTATCAATAAGATTCCATTAATAGTTCTGCAAGAATTCTAATGTTAACATAGATACAATTAATAACCATCATTTTAGTTGTTGGAATCCACCAATACTCCAGATTTTTATCGTGAATACGGGAATTATTTCAATTGTTGGCTTTCCAGCTGTGAAATGGGTGGAATTGTCTTTTGACCAATTCATGCAATTTTATTTTACCTCAAGACAGATTTACAGGCAAGATAACTGTCATCAAATCTCTGGTATTTTAGGGGTGGCACAGCGGTAGAGTTGCTGCCTTAGAGACCCGGGTTCGATCCTGACTACGGTTGCTGTCTGTACGGAGCTTCTACGTTCTCCCCGTGACCTGCGTGGGCTTTCTTCGAGTGCTCCGGTTTGTTCCCACACTCCAAAGAGGTACAGGTTTGTAGGTTAATTGGCTTGGTATAATTGTAAAATTGTCCCTAGTGTGTGTAGGATAGCGCTAGTGTGCGGGGATCGTTGGTCAGCGTGGACTCGATAGGCCGAAGGGCCTGTTCCCGCGCGGTATCTCTAAACTGAACAGATAATATTTATCAATATGCTCATTGAGAAATGGAAAACTGTTAATGGTGTCAGGTGAAAGGGCATGTGGCCTTGCGATGTTACAAATGAAATGTCCTATGGTTGCGAGGTTACGTTTGATAATAGATATTCTGTGAAATTAGGGAAATCCAGGATCATGTGTTGCATCTTATCCAATGCAGCTTCTGCCAAAGAGGTGCAGACTTTCAGATTAATTTCCCACAATTTCTTCTGTAGCCATTCACATCTGGGTTCAAATATGAATAGTTAGAAGAAATGTTCGGTACAGATTGGTACCTTTTTTGATCAATTGCTTTTTTAGAGGGATTGAGTTATTGCTAGTAATAGGCAGAATAACCTAACAATAGAGGCCATAGGTGATTATCTCCCAAGAAGACCAATAATGCTGACTGCGGTTGAAATAACATAACATTGGGGTAGAAATAAGTCTCGTACTAAATCAGGTGTGATTTAGTAGTATGTGTGTGTGTTGAAGTTATACAGAGCTCTAGGGGCTAGTGAAATCAAGGGATATGGGGAGAAGGCAGGCACGGGTTATTGATTGGGGACGATCAGCCATGATCACAATGAATGGCGGTGCTGGCTCGAAGGGCCGAATGGCCTCCTCCTGCACCTATTTTCTATGAACTCCTCTTCTGAAATTAGTTGAATAGAACCATTTGTCTGAAGCTGAAGATAGATGCAAAATGCTGGAGTAACAGCGGGTCAGGCAGCATCTCTCGAGAAAAGGAATAGGTGACGTTTTGGGTTGAGACCCTTCTTCAGACCTTCTGAAACCGAGTTCAACATGAATTTATTATAAACTCCGATCAATCTTGAGTTGTAATGAAGCAATGATTTTTACTCTGTTTGAAAATATCATTATGATTGCAGCTACATGATATTCACAATGGAACATCAAGTGGCTGGAGAAATATCATTGACATTTCAAATCTCTTCCTTAGTGGTAGCACAATTCGAACCCATATTTAAACACTGGTTCAGGTTGGCAGGTAGAAAGGGAAACAATGGCAAACTGGGGTTGAATGTATTATTATGAAAGTCCCATCACATTAGGAATGTTCCAACTTTCGGAAATTATTCAATCACCAACTACACTGAGATTTGATTCTGCAGACATCCTCAATACCTCAAGTCTGGTTGTGTTGAGTTTAGGTTATGGTCACATGTACTGATGTACAGTGAAAAGCTTTGAGTACCCATTTTCAACTGTGTTAATCCAAGATAGATGATTAGAATGGATTTTTAAAAATATGCTGATCTGATTGGTGCCTTTCCAATAGACAAACAACAGGATACCTAAATCTCAGGAACAAAAATCCTGTTATTTTTCCTCCCCCCTTTTCCTAGATTTGCGATACCAAATTTGCCTGAAGCACTCCAATTATTCAGCCAATCCCATACAAATCCAAATTGGAAGCCGAATCTAAATACCTCAACTATGCCTCTGCTTACTAGAACACAGAGGAACTAGTTAGAAGAAACGTTTTAAAATGTAATTTATATAACTAGTGAAAAGCCAAGGAGGTCTTATTGTCAAATCAATCCAGAATGATTTAGCCTAGATTATTAAAGGAGTAGAATTCAAAAGGGCTTTTTCCCACTGTAAATATCTTCAAATTGGACAGCTGCATGAATACATCTAGATAGGTTGCAATGGTAATTTGGACGAATGCTGGATCATTTGTTAGCTTATCAGATCTAAAACTTTTAGTTCAACAGCTGTTGGCTATTTGTTAGAGCAACAAGGACGACAACATTACTGTTGCTTTAACGTATGACTTAACATTACATTGAGAGACAATCTATGTAGGAAGCAGATAAACTTAATGTCAAGCATTATTAGTAAGCGTTCTACGTCGTAAGCAGCTCAGCCAACGTCAAGCCTCTTTAGCAAGCGTAACGACCAACAGTCACACACACGCACACAAACACGCAAAGATACTTACTACCGCTGACTACATTTTGCGTATGAGTATTTAATGAATATCTCATTTCTGTAGACGCGATGTTGGCGGCAGTCAGTACACTTAGGGAAACACTCCTTTTCTTTGTGAGGGAAAGTGGAAGTGGATGAAAAAGAGGAGGAGGAAGAGGAGGAGGTGGAGGAGGCAGATGAGTGACTGGTAGGAGCTGTGCCGACAGTGGGGAAATGGTGGCGCGCAGCAGAAAAAGGATCGCCAAGAGACTGGAAGGAGCTAGGCCTACAAGAAAATGACCGACAAGCAAAATAAGAAGTAAATCTCCAGATTATATTCTCCATTCCCCCCCTCCCTCCTTATCTCTTGACAGTGTTAATGCATTCAAGGACATCTGTACACTTTACAAGCGTACATTGGCAACCATGGCCAATGGCGCCTTGCCTACAAGGGCAATTGCTGTCTACATCCATCAACACACATAACGTTCAATACTCCACTTGAGTTAATGAATCCGAGATACTCTGCTGGAGAATGGGAGCACCAAGCAAAATATCTCCTTGTAAAGAGGATGGCAGAGGCAATAAGTGCATCAACACCAAGGGATATTAAGAGAATGAGGAAATATGGAGATAGTTTGGAATAGTTGACTGATAATAATAGGATCATGGTTGGTCCATTATATGATGAAGTAGCCTGAGACACCATGTGCCCAATACTGCTTCCACCACTTCTTTCCTTGTGAGTAGACTTATCTTGAAACCAGCATTACAAGAATGCTCAACTTAACCAATTTACAATGTTAAATTTAAAGTTTGATCCATTCTGCAAAACCAGCAGTTTTCATCTCCACTGCAAGTTACTTTATGCAACTGCTGAAACCTTAATCTGTAACAATTCAATGGCAGGTAGTGCTGAAAAAACATTAGTCCACCAGATCTTGGCTGCAGTGAATCTACAAACATGGAGGTGTGCTAAAATATACTTTGTGCTATCGTTGAACCTTGGAACCGGTGACAATTTAATGGCCGGTAGTGCTGAATAACATTAGCCCTCCTGACCATTGCTGCAGTGAATCTACAAACATGGAGGTTGTCCACATTGGAGATGACATAAGTGAGGTACAGCTGCTAAGTAAGGTTAGCTGAAATGCCAATCGCATGGCGAGAGTTCTGCCAAATCTGTGTACCGATGTACAGTGAAAAGCTTAGAATGTCCAATGATCACTGGCCAAACAACTGATCAAACAACTTTGTCTTCTTCAAATTTGATCAAATTACAGGAACACCCCCCCCCCTCTATATTAGGGCATAAATGGTTAACCTACCTCAGCAAACATTTATAATTTCATTCATAGATTGCTTATTATAATGCTGAAGGTCCCTTTAAGACGTCCCCACTATTTTAAGGTCATATAAGGCTAGTAAATTGCACTTGACCAATTTGCTACATTGTAGTATGAAAATTAATTCTGCAATAGAACAGAACAACTTAATCCAAAATTAGATGTCCGAAGGCCCTTATAAAACATTTAACTATGCTCTCCTTGGGGGATCTGAGAGGATGTTGAAAATGTTTTTGTATTTTAAAAGCAAGCAACGTTGTCCAAAAACATTAGAAGAGTGGGTAAAATGAGAGAATAGATTGGGTGTATGCGGTCTCTTGCCCAGAGTAGATGAATCGATGACCAGAGGACATAGGTTTAAGGTGAAGGGGAAAAGATTTAATAGGAATCTAAAGGGGTAACTTTTTAACACAAAGGGTGGTGGGTGTATGGAACAAGCTGCTGGAAGAGGTAGTTGAGGATGGGACTATCCCAACGTTTAAG
Source organism: Malacoraja senta (assembly GCA_038087875.1). Classification (NCBI taxonomy): domain Eukaryota; kingdom Metazoa; phylum Chordata; class Chondrichthyes; order Rajiformes; family Rajidae; genus Malacoraja; species Malacoraja senta. The sequence continues at coordinate 80,748,998 of CM075980.1, read as the reverse complement.
AAACAGTTAGACAAGTACATGAATAGGACAGGTTTGGAGGGATATGGACCAAACGCAGGCAGGTGGGACTAGTGTAGCTGGGACATGTTGGCCGGTGTGGGCAAGTTGGGCCGAAGGGCCTGTTTCCACGCTCGATCACTCTATGACTCTATATTGTGTTGTGATGAATGTGCAATTAGGTAATTTAGAGCAAAAGGCAAACAGCATCTGTGGAGCCAAATGTATGGTTTGGTAGAAGTCGTGCTCTCCTCTCTACTTACAAATTTAACACAGTGCTTTTACCATTAGATACTTGGGACAATTTCTTCCTGACATGTCTTGCGTTCACATATATCTTACTTTTGCAGATGTTAAGTGCTAATTACTTTCACACACCTCTCCTGCAATCCCCAGTTAAATACAGTAAACCCCATTACTTCACTATAGATGCATTTTCTTTTCTATCAGAAATGTCTTTGTTAATGTAAACAGTAACCTACAGTTGAAATTTGTTGAGTACTGCTGGAAATTGAATGGTTGTTGAACAGAAAAACAACCTATTTCTCAAAGGGCAGTATGGCTAAGGCTAAGCAGACAGGTGTGTTATACTGACACTCACCTGGTGTGTAATGTTGTATTGCTGTAGGAGTTATTGAAAGGAGTTGCATAAGGTAAATGATCAAAATCCTGGACGCCCACAGTGATCTGGCTCCGCCACGTTCCTGTACTAGCTGCTGAAGAAACTGCGATTGAAAGAAAAATATTTTAAAAATAAAATTGCTGCAATTCATTCCTATGTATCAATCCCTTCATATTTTATTTAGAGTCAGAATCATACAGCACATGAACAGGCCCTTCAGCCCAACTGGTCCATGCCGACCAAGATGCCACATCTAGTCCCATTTGCCCTCGTTTGGCCAATATCCCTCTAAACTTCTCCTATCCATGTACCTGTCCAAGTGTCTTTTAAATGTTGTCATTGTATCTGCGTCAACTACCTTCTCTGGCAGCTCATTCCATATAGCCACCATCCTGTGAGTGAAAACGTTGCCCTCGGGTTCCAAGGGTACGATAGAACTTTGTTTATCCCACGCAGGAAATTGGCGACGTTTCGGATCGAGACCCTTCTTCAGATCAGTAGAAGTCAGACCAGTCTGAAGAAGGGTCACGACCCGAAACGTCGCCTAGAGTCTAAAGAAGGGTCTCGACCCGAAACGTTGCCTATTCCTTCTCTCCATAGATGCTGCCTCACCCGCTGAGTTTCTCCAGCATTTTTTTTGTCTACCTTCGATTTTTCCAGCATCTGCAGTTCTTTCTTAAACACCACGAGGGAAATTGATTTGCCAACAGTCATAAAAACACAAAATGTCCCCTGTCCCCTTAAACCTATGCCCTCTGGTTCTTGATTCCCCTATCCTGGGTAAAAGACTCTGAAAATTCACCCTATCAATTCCCCTCTATAGGATCACCCCTTAGCCAGTTGTCCTCGAAGGAATAATATCCTAGCTTGCCCAATCTCCCCACAACTTAAAAGTTTGATACATTATAGGATAACTTTAACTCCAAACACATTTAGTCATGGCACAACTACTTGTATTAGACTTTAGTATGTTTATAAAATCATATATAATTATGAGAGGAATAGATATCCAGTCAGAATTTTTGTTCATAGAGGGTGGTGAGTGCCTGGAATAAGTTGTTGGGGGCGGTGGTGGAGGCAGATATGATAGTGGCATTGAAGAGACTTCTGGATAGGCACAATGATTTATGAGCAGGCAGATGATAGTTGGTCTTAACTTCATTTTGGTGTACACATTGTGGGCTGAAGGGCCTGTTCCTGTCTGTATTGTTCTATGTAGGAGGAACTGCAGATGCTGGTGACGTTTCGGGTCGAGACCCTTCTTCAGACTTCTTCAGTTCTTCAGTCTGAAGCAGGGTCTCGACCCAAAACATCACCCATTCCTTCTCTCCAGAGATGCTGTCCTGTCCCGCTGAGTTACTCCAGCTTCTGTACTGTTCTATATTCTATGTTACCAGTTACCCAATCATTTGCCATTCTAATATCCATTAAACTCGACAGATTTACATAATATGCTGCCAATTTCCAAATTTCTCCTAAGATAACTCCAGGGTGACACAGCGGTAGAGCCACTGCCTTACAGCGCCAGAGACCCGGATTCGAACCTGACCACAGGTACAGTCTGTACGGAGTTGGTACGTTCTCCCCATGACCTGCGTGGGTTTTCCCTGAGATCGTCGGTTCCCTCCCACACTCCAAATTAATAAATGTAAAATCGTCCCTAGTTTGTGTAGGGTAGTGTTAACGTGCAGTGGTCGCTGGTCGGTGCGGACTTGGTGGGCTGAAGGGTCTGTTTCCACGCTGTTACTCTAAACTAATTGAACATTCTGGATTTGATTCACTGGAAAAACACAGGTTCTGTTTTGCTTCGACTTGCTATTTATTCCGACGTATTATGCAACTGAATTCTACTGTATGCAGTTTACATCATAACAAATCATGTTTGAAGTAATAATTGACCTACATTTGGGTCCCTCCTCCAGCTTCAATCTTCAATTGAATCAATGAGCACACAAAACTTTGCAAATTTTTTTTCAAAATAAAAACGCTCTCATAATTATATTTAATGGTAGATCTGCACAAGTTCGGTCCAATTACTTTCCAATTAGTAACAATGCAATATTAAAAATAGGAAGAGTTTAATGCAAAAATCTGTTCGGTTATTCTTATTTTCACTTTGGTTTTGTCACGTTCTCTCCCCACTTTTGAGGCCATTCCTACTCACTAATAATTTGCCATTTGTTGAATTGGCGATATTGTAGTCTGAAAATCAACTCTACAATAGAACAATGCCACTTAATCCAAAGGTAAAAGTCCTGAATGGTCCTAATAAAAGCCGGATAATATTACAATATGAAGCCACAATAATGGTTGTTATTAGCTCTCTTTCCTGTTACCCGCAGTTGGGGAATATACAGGGGTTATAACATATTTTGAAAGTAGCAGCCATTAATTCAAAGCAAGGAGCAGTCTTCGTTATATCTCTTCTAATGTACATTGAAAGCAGTAATCAGTTTGAAATTAAAAGGACAACTTTTAAAACGCAAGTTGTCTACTAAATCAATTGAATATGTCAATCGTACTTACATCAAAGCAAAAATGTAGACCCAAGGAACTGCAGGTGCTGGTTTACAAAACAAAAGGACACAAAGGGCTGGAGTAATCAGCGCGTCAGGTTACTCCATCTGGAGAAAATGGATGGGTGATTTATTGGGTCGGGACATTGGGTCGGGCTAAGTGTTCGGCTGGCAACCGGAAGGTAGCCGGTTCGAATCCTGCTTGGAGTGCATACTGTCATTGTGTCCTTGGGCAAGACACTTCACCCACCTTTGCCTGCGTGTGAATGTGTGTGAGTGATTGGCGGTGGTCGGAGGGGCCGTAGGCGCAGATTAGCAGCCACGCTTCCGTCAGTCTGCCCCAGGGCAGCTGTGGCTACAGAAGTAGCTCACCACCACCGAGTGTGACTGAGGAGTGAATGAATAATGCGATGTAAAGCGCCTTGAGTATTAGAAAGGCGCTATATAAATCCCATCCATTATTATTATTATTATTTCATTAGAGAGGGTCCCGACCTGAAACGTCACCCATCTTTTTTCTCCAGAGATGCAGTCTGATCCGCTGACTTACTCCAGCACTTGTGTCTATCTGTGGTATAAACCAGCATCTGCAGTTCTTTGTTTCTACGCCTTAAAAATATCCATCGATTTGGCCTCCGCAGCCATCTGTGGCAATGAATTTTACAGAATCACAGCCATCTGTGGCAATAAATTCCACAGATTCACCACCCTCTCTTTGACTAAAGAAATTCCTCTTCCTTTCTAAAGGTACATACTTTTATTCTGAGGCTATGGCCTCTGGTCCTGATTCTCTCATTAGTGGAAACATCCTCTCCACATCCACTCTGTCCACGCCTTTCACTACTATGGTGTTTAAAACATCCATAAACAGTTTACTTTGAGTCTGAGAGATACTATTGAGAGGGTCTCCGTGAGAATGTCTATATATAGTAAGATTTTTACTGGATAGAAGGAATGGGTGACGTTTCGAGTCGAGACCCTTCCCGAAACGTCACCCATTCTTTCTATCCAGAGATGCTGCCTGTCCTGCTGAGTTACTCCAGCATTTTGTGTCTATCTTTGTTTTAAACCAGTATCTGCAGTTCCTTCCTACAAGATTTTCACTGAACCGTTTCCAAAAAAAGGAATTTCACCATACAGGAAAGGAATTGAAATGCTTAGAGTTTTTAAATCTAGAATAGTGGAATCAAGAACAAGGGGGTCTAGGTTTAAGGACAAGATTTAATAGGAAGCCAAAGGGCAACTTTTGCAACCAGGGGATGGTGAATCCATGGAACGAGCTGCTACAGGAGGTAGATGAGGCAGGTATTAGCACAACATTTAAAGGACATTTGGACAGATACATGGATATGCATGGTTTAAAGGGATATGGGCCAAACGTGGGCAGGTGGGACAAGCATAGACAAGGCATCTTGGTCAGCACGGTCAAGTTGAGCCAAAGGGCCTGCCTCCATGCTGTACGACTCTATGCACTTAGATACATGTGTCAATAAAGTACCATTGATTTCTCTTGATGAATAAAGATTTTGATATCAACTAGCTTTAGCTCATGACTCATGTTAAAAAATCAGAACCGGATACAATTAAACTAAATTATTACTTGAAGTTTTCAAATTATATATTTCACTCTATTGACTTCTTGATAAATTCCTGATCAGACAAATTCTTGATTAGAACTGGTGTCAAGGGTTATGGGGAGAAGGCAGGAAAATGGGATTCAGAGGCAGAGATCAGCCATGATTGAATGGGCCGAATGGCCTATTTCTACTCCTATAACTTGTGCACTTTTCCTCAAAGAATTAGAATTCATATTCTTAATATTATCCATTGATGAAACTACACTTTTAAAAATGGAGTTATGAGAAACAAATATTAGAAATTATAATATAGTTAAGCATATCATTGCTACCATTAAGAATGCAAATATTTATAGATTTTTCACCCCCCTCTCTAACGCTTCATATTTTCTTATGACTTAAAGGAATGCTTTTGGCTCTCTGCGTGCTGGTCCCAGAAGTGGATCTGCAATCACGCATTACAATTGCGCCACTCTTTTAAACATCCACGCCATCAGCAGCATTTCGTACTTTAATCTCCTCTCGTCTTAATCTCCTCTCAGATCTGTTGTTCTTAAATCGGACTTTATCATTACACCCTTCATCACGTATCTGTACACTGTGGACGGCTCGACTGTTATCATGTACAGTCTTTCTGCTGACTGGATAGCATGCAATAAAAAGCTTTGCACTGCACCTCTGGACATGTGACAATAATCCAAACTAAACTACTTGTCGAGTCTATGCTGAACTTTAATGCATCGCCCCTATTCAGCATATCATTGCTAAAGTTAAGCACACCATTGTTACATTTTTAAAAGCTGCAAATGACAAATGCTGGATAACACTGGATGCTGGATCGAGGATAAGTCTCATCCCAGTCACTCCCTCTTCTCCCCTCTCCCATCGGGCAAGAGGTACAGAAGTGTGAAAATGCGCACCTCCACATTCAGGGACATTTTATTCCCAGCTGTTATCAAGCAACTGAACCATCGTATCACCAACGAGAGAGCGGTCCTGAAGTACCATCTACCTCATTGGAGACTCACGTACTTTAATCAGACTTTCCTGGAGTTTATCTTGCACTAAACGTTATTGCCTTCATCATAGACAATAGAGTGTAGGAGTAGGCCATTCGGCCCTTCGAGCCAGCACCGCCATTCAATGTGATCATGGCTGATCATCCCCAATCAGTACCCCGTTCCTGCCTTCTCCCCATATCCCCTGAGTCTGCTATCTTTAAGAGCCCTATCTAGCTTTCCCTTGAAAGTATCCAGAGAACCGGCCTCCACTGCCCTTTGAGGCAGAGAATTCCACAGATTCACAACTCTCTGTGTGAAAAAGTACCCGTAGACTGTGGACGGCTCGATTGTAATCATTGTATTGTCTTTCCGCTGACTGGTTAACACGCAACAAAAAAGCTTTTCACAGTACACGTGATAATAAACTAAACTACTCATCGAGTCTATGCTGACTTTTAATGCATCGTCCCCATTCAGCTTATCGTTGCTAAAGTTAAGCACGCCATCGTTAATTGTTACAGCTACAAAAGACAAGAGCTGGGAGAAGAGAGGGACGATGGTTTGCGGTTCAAGCCTGTCGCGGGCGATGGACGTGATCGGGAGCCGCTCCGGTCGAACGATCACACGGGAATCATAAGGTCATAAGGGACAGGAGTAGAATTAGGCTATTCTGTGGCAATGAATTCCACAGATTCACCACCCTCTAACTAAAGACATTTCTCATCATCTCCTTCCTATAAGAATGTCCTTTAATTCTGAGGCTACGACGTCTCGTCCTAGACTCTCCCACCAGTGGAAACGTCATCTCCACATCAAATCCGGACTTTGAACTCGATAAAATGGCGCCACACATGGCAGCAGCGGCATTACTCTATGCAAAATGAATTTTGCTATGTAACGTTTAATTGCACGTGCGACAATATCCATTGAACCTGGATGACACTTGAAGAGCTGCCACTTACCGGATGTGAAAGATGTAGCCCTGTTGTTCGGCGAGAACGGACCTTGCATATACGTGAAGCCCAGACTCTGCTGTGAGCCCCTCTCGGAGTCCAAACCTGCCTGCAGGCCGTGATCCTTGTGAGTCGACGCTCGCTCGTACCAGCCCCGCAAGCTTTCCGCCACCAGCGCTTTCTGAATGTTTTTGGTTATTTGTTCACTCTTGGCGCCTCTCCTGCGCATATTCCTCAGCGTGGCATACGGGTTCTGAGACATGGTCTCCACATCCTCCTGGTAAAAGCGACCGTAGTCTCGACTGTAGTGGTCAGCGTTGTATGAATGCACCGATCTGTGCGGGGCTTTGACATTATAGTGGCCTTCGGTGTCATTTTCAAACGTATACCCATAAGGCTCATAGTCACTGTACTGAGGATATGCTGGGATATAATAGTCAGAGCAAGGCTGATTGTAAGAGTTTTGGTAAACTCCATTCCTCACGTCTTTCGGTGCCAGATTGGGCATGCTTCCTGACGGAGCGGCAGTTATCGTCGGCTTCTTGTGCCTCCGTCTGTCTCTTGACCGGCAGCCGACCGTCATGGTGTTGTAGTACTGGGGGGGTTTGCTAGGGGGAGCGCTGTAGTACTCGGTACTGGACTGGCTGGTGTAGGACGAGCCATCGTCCAGCAGCTCCGTGCTGCTGCTGCGCTGGGCCGCCGTGAGGGGGAACATGGCCCTCTCGCCGGGAACCTCGTCCAGGAGATGGGACTGGGATTCCAAGCTGCCGCTGCGTTGCCTGAAGTGATCTGGCGAAAGATCGGGTCTGCGAAAACAGGAATATGAAAACATACTCAGTATCGGTGAAAGATTGAATAATAAGCTGATTGAATAAAAGATTGAACAGCAAGGAAACAGGCTCTTCTTCGGCCCACCGAGTCCATGCCGACCATCGGCAACTAGTTCTATGTCATCCCACTTTCCCATCCACTCCATACCCACCAGGAATACACCGCGTTAAAGATACAGCATGGAAATGGGTCCTTATGACAATGGAGTCCATGCTGATGATAAGACACAAAATGCTGGAGTAACTCAGCGGGACAGGCAGCATCTCTGGAGAGAAGGAATGGGTGATGTTTCCGATCGAGACCCTTCTTCAGACTAGTCAGGGAAAAGGGAAATGAGAGACAGACGATTATGTTGTATAAGATAAAGAACAATGAATGAAAGACATGCAAAAAATTACTGACGATAAAGGAAACATTGATAGCTGTCAATGGCCCGTTTCTTTTATCATCATCTATATCTCTCATTACCCTTTTCCCTGACTAGTTTGAAGAAGGGTCTCAACCTGAAACGTCACCCATTCCTTCTCTCCAGAGTCGCTGCCTATCCCGTTGAGTTACTCCAGCTTTTTGTGTCTGTCTTTGGTTTACACCAGCATCTGCAGTTCCTTCCTACACGAGTCCATGCTGACCATCAATCATTAGTTCACACTACTTCTATGTTCTCCTTCTTGTTGGTGTGGGACTGTTTGGTAAATGTTTGTAACTTTGTCGCTGCCAGGAATGTGGCGACTCTTGTGTACTGCCTGGGGTCTGCTGTATGATTTTACTGGGTTGTCTGCAGAAACAAAGCATTTCACTGTACTTGGGTACATGTGGCAATAAAATATCATTGAATCTTACCTATCCACTCCCTACACACTTGGGGCAATTTACAGAAGCCAATTCAGCCACAAACCTGCACGTCTCTGGGGTCTGGGAGGAAACCGGAGTACCATGGGGAAAACCCACGAGGCCACAGGGAGAACTTGCAAACTCCACATGGAGAGCACCCGAGGTCAGGCTCGAACTTGGGAGTGTGGCGCTGTGAGGCAGCAGTTCTAGCAGCTACATCTCAATATTCCTATTCCTATTACTGTCATGCTAACAGTATGTTTAAATATGGTTTAGAATCCGGCCTAAAGAAATATCATGAATGTCACAGTGACCATTCAAAATGTAGGTATTTATAGATTTTTTCACCTTAAAGTAATATCACGGATGTAACAATGATCATTCAGAAATCAGATATTTATAGATTTTTCACTTCTGCCAAATGCTTCATATTTCCTTATGACAAAGGACAACCTTTCAACTCATCGAGTCTATGCCGACCTTTAATGCGTCGTCCCATTCCCCCATTGATTTTCTTAGTAATCTAACACCACCCTAGTTCGCAGTCCACACACCTACAGGAGCCAGTTACGGTGGCGCAGCGGTAGAGTTGCTGGCTTTTACAGTACTTGCAGCGCCGGAGACCCGGGTTCGATCCCGACTATGGGTGCTGTCTATACGGAGTTTGTACATTCTCCCTGTGACCTGTGTGCGTTTTCTCCAAGATCTTCGGTTTCCTCTCACACTCCAAAGACGTACAGGTTTGTAGGTTAATTGGCTTGGTAAATGTAAAAATTGCCCCTAGTGGGTGTAGGATGGTGTTAGTGTGCGGGGATCGCTGGTCGGCGCGGATCCGGTGGGCCGAAGGGCCTGTTTCCGCGCTGTATCTCTAAACTAAACCAACCTACACATCTTTGGGACGTAGGAGGACATTAAAACAGCGGGGAGATCCTCGGATCCTCGATCCGAAGGTGGCGGCCGCCAACAGAATTATCAAGGACATCAGGAAGGCTGGCTCTGTCCTGGGGGCAGAGTTGGATTCACTGCAGATGGTCTTGGAGGGGAGGATGCTCCACAAACTGCGGAGCATCTTGGACAGTACAGCTCGCCCCCCTGACACACTGGCCAACCTGAGGAGTACCTTCAGCAACAGACTGGTTCCACCAAGATGCAGCATAGAATGCCACAGGAGAAGCTTTTTTCCTTGTGGGTATCAATCTGTACAACTCCTCCCCCTTCGGTTGTGGGATAGACTGACTCCCCTTCCCCCCCTCCCCAATCTTTGCACATCCCCAATCCTTTCCGCTCATCACTTGAATTTCATGTTTCATGTATCTTGTGTTTTATGACTGTTGGCAGATCAATTTCCCTCCTGGGATAAATAAAGTTCTATCGTATTGTATCGCAATGGCATGATAATTTGCAATCAGACCCAGTAGAACAGGCCAAACAACTAGACACAGGGATCTGCAGATGTTACTTTGCCAAAAAGACAATTTATCTCACTATTCCCACTTACACGTCAATTAATATCATAAATAGGTTGTGACCAGATAATGGTTCAAGACAATCCACGCCATGGATACCAGAGTTACCTCTTGGTGCAAGATCAAGGCAGAGGTATTAAAGGGAAGTTAAAGGCATAAGTCCGTGTTAATAATTAGGCCATTCGGCCCATCACGTCTATTCCACCATTCAATCATGGCTGATCTATCTTTCCCTCTCAACCCCATTCTCCTGCCTTCTCCCCATAACCTTTGACATCCTTCCTAATCAAGAATCACCACCTTAAAAATACTCAAATACTTGGCCTCCACAGCCGTCTGAAGCATTGAATTCCCCAGATTCACTACCCTCTGACTGAAGAAATTCCTTTCAAAACTACCCGGTCAAATTCACACTCTTGTTTGTGGATTCATGTTGAGTGGAAATTCACTGCGACTGTTTGTCATCACCATACAATTGCACTCACATGTTACTCATTGGTTGTAAGCAACCTTAGGAGATGTAAATGTTGTGAAAAGCATTTATAAATACGAGTTCCTCTTTCTTTCATCGTCCAAATACATTTCCTCCGCATCTCCAACCGGGATAGACATCCTTCCTAAAGTCTCCCCAGCTGTGGCTCACCATTGTTTAGTCATGGTTCAACGTTCCCTCCTTGTTTTTGTACTCAAATGTTTCCGATGCTTCCGATGCCTATCTCAGCTTTCTCAGCTCACCAGTCTGAAGAAGGGTCTCGACCCAAAACGTCACCCATTCCTTCTCTCCAGCGATGCTGCCTACCCCGCTGAATTACGCCAGCATTTTGTGTCTATCTTCTTTCTCAACTGGTCTTTAGTTTCGAGATTTAGTTGAGTTTAGAGATACCACGTGGAAACAGGCCCGTCGGCCCACCGAGTCGGCGATGACCAGCGATCACCTGTACACTAGTTCTATCCTACACACTGGGGACAATTTACAGAAGCCAATTAACCTGTGTAAGAAAGAACTGCAGATGCTGGTAAAATCGAAGGTAGGCACAAAATGCTGGAGTAACTCAGCGGGTGAGGCAGCATCTCTGGAGAGAAGGAATGGCCGACGTTTCGGGTTGAGACCCTTCTTCAGACTGAAGGGTCTCGACTCGAAACGTCACCCAATCCTTCTCTCCATAGATGCTGCCTCACCTGCTGAGTTACTCCAGCATTTTGTGTCAACCTGCACGTCTTTGGAGTGTGGGAGGAAACCGGAGCACCCAATGTCCTGTGATCTTAAAAGATTATGCATGCACACTCATTAGTAATTCAATGCTTACGTCCCTTTTAAAACTGCACTAATTAATTTACATTATCAACCTGCAATCTTCCTGCCGAGATCTAGTCCTTCACACTTGCTCGGATGTGAAGTTTCATCAAGCCCTTCCCCAACACAATCCGCCAATCACTTTTTATTACATTTTTGAGATATATGCTATCTACAAAAAGTGAGGTAATGTCCACTTATCGAAACACAAGTCATTTATATATCGAAAGCAGCAGCAGTACTTTATAAATCTTGGGCAGACCAATTGACTACTGTTCACCACCATTCTCCTTTCTTTAGACTTTAGAGATACAGCGTAGAAACAGGCCCTTCGGCCCACCGAGTCCGCGCCGACCAGCAATTACCCTGTATGTGAGCACCAACCTACACAAGGAAAAAATTGCAATTTACAGAAGCCAATTAACCTACAAACCTGTACGTCTTTGGAGTGTGGGAGGAAACCGGAGATCGCAGAGAAAACGCACACAGGTCACGGGGAGAAAGTACAAACTAGGGTGGTGTTAGATTACGTAGAAAATCAATGGGGGAATGGGACGACGCATTAAAGGTCAACATAGACTCGATGAGTTGAAAGGTTGTCCTTTGTCATAAGGAAATATGAAGCATTTGGCAGAGGTGAAAAATCTATAAATATCTGATTTCTGAATGATCATTGTTACATCCGTGATATTACTTAAGGTGAAACATCTATAAATACCTACATTTTGAATGGTCACTGTGACATTCATGATATTTCTTTAGGCCGGATTCTAAACTATATTTAAACATACTGTTAGCATGGCACTAATAGGAATAGGAATATTGAGATGTAGCTGCTAGAACTGCTGCCTCACAGCGCCACTCCCAAGTTCGAGCCTGACCTCGGGTGCTCTCCGTGTGGAGTTTGCAAGTTCTCCCTGTGGCCGCGTGGGTTTTCCCCCATGGTGCTCCGGTTTCCTCCCCCATCCCAAAGACGTGCAGGTTTGTGGCTGAATTGGCCTCTGTAAATTGCCCCCAGTGTGTAGGGAGTGGATAGGTAAGATTCAATGATATTTTATTGCCACATGTACCCAAGTACAGTGAAATGTTTTGTTTCTGCAGACAACCCAGTAAAATCATCCAGCAGACCCCAGGCAGTACACAAGAGTCGCCACATTCCTGGCAGCGACAAAGTTACAAACATTTACCAAACAGTCCCACACCAACAAGAAGGAGAACATAGAACTAGTGTGAACTAATGATTGGTGGTCAGCATGGACTCGTGTAGGAAGGAACTGCAGATGCTGGTGTAAACCAAAGACAGACACAAAAAGCTGGAGTATCTCAGCGGGACAGGCAGCGACTCTGGAGAGAAGGAATGGGTGACGTTTGGAGCATCCGGAGAAAAACCACGAAGTCACGGGGAGAACGAACAACCTCGATACAGACAACACCCATCGTCAGGATCAAACCCGGGCCCCTGGCGCTGTAACGGGCAGCAACTCTACCTCTGCGCCACCGTGCCGCCCACAAGCTGTCCGTCAGTCACTTTTGTATCTGTTGACACCACCCCTTAAATCCAAAGCTCTGTGACTTGAAATTTGATAACACATCCATTGTATCAAATTGCAAATGTCTTTTGGTGACCCACGCACAAAACATTAATTGCACATCCTTCTACAATTGACACAATCAAATACATTTTCGATTTTGAGCCGCCTTACTCTTGCACATTTAAGTTAGGGAGTCTTGTTTTCAGAAACATTCAATCCCTTTAAAGGACATACCGTAACTGGCTGCTGCTGTAAGCATTGCGAGTCAGTACTGGCGTAGCCGGCATACTTCTCCCTCCGTGGCATTTTCTACCCTGGGATCTATAAGGGCTGCTGTGTGTGGAGCTCAGTTCCCTGTGTCCGTGCAGAATATCCTGCAAGTAGCAACCGTCATTGTTGTTGAATCTGCAAAACAATTCCATTTGAAAATTGGTCATGTTTTTTATTTTAATTTTTTTATTTTATTTTTTATTAGAAGTACAATTGTATACAATCATATTTTCATAATGCATATTATGTACAGCTTCTTATTTTTTATAATAAAGGAGAAAAAGAAAAAGAAGTTAGATAATGAAAAATAGAAAAATGTGAGATAGTGTGTGAAAAAGGAAAATAGAGAGTGAAAGAAGAAAGTTAAGAAATAGAAAATAGAAAAAAGAAAATAAAAGAAGAAAAAGAAAGAGAAAGAAAAAAAGAAGTAAGGAGATCTTATTTATAATCTTGACCATCCCTCGTTAAGGTCATGTTACAATGAACGTGACAATCTTAAGGAATCTTAGCTGCAATCTCAAGACAATATTTTGTGTTCGGAGGTTGGACCTCAGAGATGCAGCGCGGAAACAGGCCCTTCGGCCCACCGATTCTCTACCGCCAATTGATCAGCCTCATATGCTCACACTATCCTGCACACTGGGGATAATTTACAATTTTAATTGTACTGAAGCCAATTAACCTACACATCTTTGGAGCTTGGAAGGAAACCGGAGCACCCGGAGCAAACCCACGTGGTCACAGGGAGAACGTACAAACTCTGTACAGACAGCAGGAGTAGTCAGGATCGAACTCAGGTCTCTGTCGCTGCAAGGCAGCAACTCTACCACTTTGCCATCGTGCCGCACAGAATTTCTCCAGATTGCAACTGAACAACGCCAAACCACTGTACACTACACATTTCTCTTTTCTGTTCATTATACAAAATACATAAACATCTTAGCAATAAACATGGACTGTTAATGGAAATACAGTACTTTTAAGAGTAAGAGGGATCTTTATCAAATGAGCTATTACTGTAGGCTTTGTCAACATTTGTATGCCTGAAAACAAGAAGATTTAAGCATCAGTGCAAACTGTGCCATGATAAATCGAATATCCAAGCCAGTTTGTAAATGATTCCCATATTAATTTTTTTTAATGGTCAAGGTTTTCGATTTGATTAGTGCAATTGCTGCCTTATCTAGAGATTGCAGTCTTGCAAGCTTATATCTCGGTGTAAAGATTTACTAGTTAATAAGCACCACATGTTGCATCAGAGGAACAAAATATAAATCCCCAGGTCTGGCAATGATTAAGCAACATGTCTTGGCTTACAGATGCTCTAACTAAAACAGTTCAAACATCGGAGCATAAATCTCCAGAGTCAAACTATTAAAAAATCGAGTCTGAAGAAGGGTCACGACCCAAAATGTCACCTATCTATGTTCTCCAGAGATGCTGCCTGACCCATTGAGTTACTCCAGCATTCTGTGTTGTTCCTCGGTAAACCAGCATCTGCAGTTTCTTGTTTCGATAACAAAATGGACTGGCAGCTTGGAATTATGTAGCATCTTTGATGTTTTTCGAAAACATCGCAAAGTGCAAAAGAATAGCATCAAACAGACTACAACACGTGACTATAACACTACAACCTTTAGTTTTTAAGGTGCAGAGAAGGGATAACAAATAGCAAATTTAGTTGAATTATGATATGGTGAATGAGGTTATATTTACTACAATTTGGACTACAAGATACCAGGGTAACAAAGACAAATGTGTAGACACAAGGAACTGCAGATGCTGGTTTACCAAAAAAAAAGGACAAAGTGCTGGAGTAACTCAATGGGGTCAGGCAGCATCTCTGGAAGATATGGATAGGGACCTTCTTCAAATAATTTTGTGCCTTTTAATTTCCTAGATCAGTTTGGCAAATTTGCTCCACTTTAAATGCACACCACACACATTGTATTTTCTTGAACGTGTCTGTAACTTTCTTTCATCGTCACCGATCTGCTGCCAAAGCATCCTGTCTCTTTCGGAGAAGAGTTACGGTTTCAACCACTGTTGGTCACTGCATGATTGTGCAAGTGTTGATGTGCCAGAGGCCAACCGCATGAGACATGTGCTTGCGTTTCTGTGCGCGTGCTTTTACCTGTCATTGAATGTTATGTAGAACATTATGCAATGTTGCATCAAAGACTGTGGAGAAGTCTGAATCATATTGCGTGGCATACTCTCAGGATCTTCCAGGATAGAGTCGAGTGGAAAATATGATGTCACTCATGCATATTAACTAAATAATTCTGCTGGTTTAGTTTAGATTGAGAGTTGAAAACATACACTGGCTAATTGACTCATGCCAGCATTGAAATTTATAAGATTTAAGCTTTTCCAAATTGATGCATTAATTGTAAATTGAACTGATAAATTATAATTGGAGACCAATTTTGTTTTGAGTCTGGGAAACCACTATAAAGTGATTTTGCTCACAGCACACTGGTATAAAACTCAAGATAAACACAAAGTAACTCAGCGGGTCAGGCAGCTCCTCTGGAGAAAAAGGATGGGTGACGTTTCAGGTCGGGACCCTTCTTCGGAATAGAACTCGATTAAGAATTCTCAGCCTTGCCCATTTACTTTAAGAGCTTTTTATTTTTCTATTCCATTTGGAAAATGTTGGTACTTTTCTCAAAGGCAACCCTTGCTTTCTTTGATCACATCTTTATAAATAATCTGAAAGATTCCTGATAAACATAAAACAAATTTAACACAAACTTAAATGTAGTGAGTCGATAGCGCTCAACAATATCTCATCCAGAGACTTATTTAAAAAAACACAAAATAAAATTAGTTTCTGCCAAAATCTTTTCTTTTTTTTTAAAATCAATGTTAATGTTAATGCAACAGAGTTTACGGACTGCCATCCAATAATAGTTAACTTCTTTTTTCAAAGGTTGTATGGGAAAACTGCAGAGTGCAGAGAAGAGAGAGGATGTTGCCATGACTCGAGGGGCTGAGTTAAAGAAAGGGGTTGAGCAAGCTAGGACTCTATTGCTTTGGAGTGCAGGAGGATGAGGGGTGATCTTGTAGAGAGGTGCACTAAAAAAATCATATGAGGAATAGATCAAGTAGATGCACAGAGTTCCTTGTCCAGAGTTGGGGAATCAATAACCAGAGATCATAGGTTTAAGGTGAGGGAGTAAAGATTTAATAGGGACCTTTTTTCACACAAAGGGTGATAGGAGTATGGAACGAGCTGCCGGAGAGGGTAGTTGAGGTAGGTACTATTGTAACATTTAAGAAACATTTAGACAAGTACGCGGATAGGATAAGTTACGCCTGTCCCCAAATGCAGGCACCTGTCACCTGTCATCATTACACCTGTCCCCAAATGTAGGCAGGTGGGACTAGTGTAGATGGGACATGTTGGCTGGTGTGGGCAAGCTGGGCCAAAGGGCCTGTTTCCATGCTGTATATATATTACACCATAACTCTAAGCCAAGGCATTTGGGTGGCAGACAAATGAGCAAATGACTGCAGCAATTGTTTGACATTTTAGAAGCTGTCGATTAGAGTTCAAGACCAGCATGTTTCCGCGAGGATGAAGGATAAGGAAAGTGAGGTTGGAGAACATTAGGTGACAAGTGAGATTGCAAGTTTAGTCAAAAAGTAAAAGGAAACATATACAAGGTTTATTTAGCTGAAATTAGGCTAGGTCCAACAAAGCAGGAGAAAAACTTAAAATAAGAAATTAGAGGGGCTCAAAGAGGATAATAATTTTTCTCATCAAGTAGGATAAATGAGAATCCCAGGGCATTTTATACCAATATTAGGAGCAAGAGGGCGGGTACGGAAATGGTAGGTCCACTCAAGGACAAAAGTAGGGCACCGGCATCTGCAGTTCCTTCCGACATAAAGCAGCGAATTTATGTGTTTAAGCCAAAGGAAAGGAATGCGTCTCTGCACCCTTTCCAGCTTGAAGATGCTTCAGATAATTTGTTAAAGGAGAAGTTGACAATAAAAACACATATGTTACGCAGCCAACTTTGAAGAAGCAAACAAAATGGTTCTCGTCTAGAATACAAATAGTCACAGATGCACACAGATCCTAATGAATCAGGAATTGCTCTACCTAGGATGGACTAGATGTCCTTTATCGTGTAGCTGTTCACTTGCAGAACTCCTCCTTTGCCGACTCTGTTTGAGCTCGAGAGACTGTGGTGGAAGTGGCCTCGGTGGTTGCTGGCTGGAAAAGGATCGCTTTCTTTGCACACCACGCACGTCATCTGCCATAACAATGAGAACGTTAGAAATTGTAAGCAACTCAGTACACCTTTCAGTTCATCTGCAAATACCTCAATACACACAATTACAATTTCACCTCATGGTTCACATTTAGATCGTAAAATATGTTGTGAGAATTGTTGCTGTAACAGATTGTTTTGTTTAGAGATACAGCGTGGAAACAGGCCCTTCGGCCCACCAACCATCACTTGTACACTCGTTCAGTCCCACACACTAGGGACAATTTACAGTAGCCAATTAACCTACAAACTTGCACGTCTATGGAATGTGGGAGGAAACCAGGGCACCCGGAGAAATCCCACTCAGTCACAGGGTGAATGCACAAACTCCATACAGACAGCACCTGTAGTCAGGATCGAACCCTGGTTTCTGGCATTGTAAGGCAGCAACTTTACCGTTGCACCACTGTGCCGCCCTTTTTAATCTTGGATCAATTTTAGGGCTCAAATACTATCTACTATACTTCTACTATCTGGCTACTGACGCACACACTTACACTGGCCGCGTCTCCTTATTGTGTGCACCGAGACTGGGTGTGTCCAAGCGAAATGACTTTGATCAGAACACGGTTAGACATCCACCTCTTCTCACTTGACAAGAGGACTAACAAAATGCCCTACAAGGACGAAAGGGCCTGTCCCACTTGGCGATTTTTTTCGGCGACTGCCGGCATCATTGACTGACGTATCAGGTCACCGGAAAAGTCGCGGCGTGACGACGTATTGACGCGCGGTGTGTCCTCGAGTGTCGCAACATTTTTTTTGTCGCCGCTGGATTTTGAAATGTTCAAAATCTTTCGGCGACCCTGATACGTCAGTCAACGATGCCGGCAGTCACCGAAAAAATCGCCAAGTGGGACAGGCCCTGAAAAGATAAACACCAGGGTTAGAATACGGACTGATTTTACGAGGGACTGATATTTCAAATTCAATTGTTCTGCCTGGAAGGATTGAATTTTGAAATCGCTCGTGTGATTTTCCATGTTAATAAACTGGTTAAACTGGAGGGCCAAGAGAATAGATTCTGGAGTGTTACACAAACTGCCGGAGGAGGTCAGTGGGTCAGGCAGCATCTGCGGAGGCAAAGGGAACGGTCAATGTTTTAGATTGAGACTGTGCGTTAGGATGAGGTAGGGAACTTACTTTAGTTTAGTAGCTTAGTTCAGTTTATTGACACACGGTACAGCGGAAAGCTTTTGTTGCGTGCTAACCAGTCAGCAGTAAAACAATACAAGATTACAACCGAGCCGTCCACAGTGTACAGATACACGATAAAGGGAATAAAGTGAATAACGTTTAATGCAAGATAAAGTCCAGTAAAGTCCGATCAAAGATAGTCCGAGGGTCTCCAATGTGGTAGATAGTGGATCAGAACTGCTCTCTGGTTGTTGGAAGGATGGTTCAGTTGCCTGATAACAGCTGGGAAGAAACTGTCCCTGAATCTGGAGTTGTGCGTTTTCACAGTTCTGTACATCTTGCCTGATGGGGGAGGGGAGAAGAGGGAGCGGTCGGGGTGCGACTCGTCCTTGATTATGCTGCTGGCCTTGCCACGACTGTAATCCCTAACATTAAAGTGCACATGCAGGCACTGTTAATAAGTAGAGCATTCAAACTCGAGTTCTTACCATCGTCGGCTGTGTTTGTGTCCGATAAAGAACTGGTTTCCGAGGGTATGATCTCATCTACACAGGGGGGAAAAAAGTGAAATGTTTCACAATGAGTAAATCATGAACACAAAAGTGTCGACAAAATGATTACTGGCAACATTATTCTTGTATTTACTGGAAATCATGTCAGTGCAAAACATTACGAATGGTGAGAAAAGTTTTTCTGCAAAGTTGAGTTAGACTCAGAGTCACACAGCCATACGGCACCACTGTGCTGCCCTTTTTAATCTTGGATCAATTTTAGGGCTCAAATACTATCTACTAAACAGGCCCTTCAGCCCAACTTATCCATGCTGACCAAGATAACCCATTCGCCCAATTTATTTTGAAATACCACGATTCCATAAATATAAATACAGTTTTTAAAATGGGGAGAGAATCCAGAAATCGGAGGTGCAAAGGGACCTTTGGGAATGCTGGTGCAGGATTCCCAACAAGTTAATCGGTAAGTTGAAGGCAAGATGTAGTTAAGAAAGCAAACGCAATGCTAGCATTTATTTCAAGAGGGTTTATATACAAAAACAGGGATGTAATGCTGAGGCCCTGGACAGGCCGCATTTGGAATATTGAGAGCAATTTTGGTCACCACATCTGAGGAAGGATATGCTGGCTCTGGAGAAGGTCCAGAAGAGGTTTACAAGAATTATCCCAGGAATGAGTAGGTTAACGTATGAAGGCACTGGGCCTGTAGTCGCTGAAGTTTCGAAGAATGAGGGGGGACCTCATTGAAATGTACAGAATAGTGAAAGCTTGGATAGAGTGGATGTGGAGAGGATGTTTCCACTAGAGGGAGAGTGTAGGACAATAGCCTCAGAATTTTAGGAAGGAGATGAGGAGGAATGTCTTTAATCAGAGGGTGGTGAAACTGTGGAATTCATTGCAACAGAAGGCTGTGGAGGCCAAGTCAGAGATAGATAGATTCTTGATTAGTACGGGTGTCAGAGGTTATGGGGAGAAGGCAGGAGAATGGAGTTAGGAGGGAGAGATAGATCAGCCGTGATTGAATGGCAGAGTAGACGATAGGCCGAATGACCTAATTCTGCTCCTATCATTTATGAACATGATACATGATGATTTCGAGTGCAATTAGAGGAGCAATTAGATTCTTACCAGGAAGTATGAGGGAGGCTCTTGGAATTGGTTTCCTCCCACTCTTTATTCTGTACTCATTACTTGCATTCTCGATATCCTGCAGCTTCTTGAGAGCCTCAATGTAGTCTTGCTTCCGCTTCCTTTTAACGTTCTTGCCTATTTCGGGATCGTTGGCCAGTTTCCTCGCTGCTTCCACTATTTTCTGCTGAATGACAAATTTGCTTTCCAGGTTTTGTAAGTGCGGATCCTGAAATGCAACGCGGTGGGAAAGAAAAAGCACAATTCTTTAGTTGTTATTATTGCCCACAGATTCTTACTTGGTTGGCGGCACTGAATGCTTTGTGTGGATGCGGGAACACACTGCAACATGCCTCTGAAATTAAGATGCTTTTAAGTTATTGGGGCATAACATTGGAGGTAGTCTGAAGTGTGCTATTCCCAGCACACCGTACCTTCAGTGTTATTGACCAGGGACAGTTTCTTCCCAGCTGTTGTCAGGCAACTGAACCATCCTAACACATCGAGAGAGCAGTCCTGAACTACAATCTACCTCACTGGTGACCCTTGGACTATCTTTGATCAGACTTTACCTTGCACTAAACGTTATTCCTTTATCATGTATCTATAAACTGTACATGGCTCGATTGTAATCATGTATTGTCTTTCCGCTGGCTGGTTAGCACGCAACAAAAGCTTTTCACTGTACCTCGGTACAGAAGTAAACTGAAAAATGGGTCTCTAGACACCCATTTGTCTAGAATGGGTGTCTAGAAATCCATTTTTTAAGTTTAGTTTATTGAACTAAATAGCCATACGGCACAGACACAGGCCCTTCAGCCCAAACTGCCCATCCCGACCACAGATGCCCCATCTACACTAGTCCCACCTGCCCCGCGCTGGGCCCATCTTTAAACTGACATTTACAAAATCATACAAAAAACTATTGCACGACAGTCTTTTGAGCAAATCTTCTAATGAGCAATGAATGTAATGAATGTAAACCTTGCCGAATCATCCAATTAAAATAATATTATTTCTTTCTGATGCTTCAAGGTAGTTTCACAAGATGAATTCCCACATCTTTAACAAAGGGCCAGTGTAGTTGCAACACGAACATTCTTTACTGATCATAATCATCTGCCGGTATGCATTGTGAAAAATTAACTCCAGCCATGGCTCAACAAAACACTACTTTTGTTTAGGTAATAATCCTTAAGATGTGCGGGTTTTTAGGTTAATTGGCCTCTGTAAATTGCCTCTTTTATGTAGGGGGTTAGTGTGAAAGTGGGATAGAAACAGAAAATAGGTGCAGGAGCAGGCCATTCGGCCCTTCAAGTAAGCACCGCCATTCAATATGATCATGGCTGATCATCCAAAATCAGTACCCCGTTCCTGCTTTCTCCCCGTATCCCTTGATTCCGTTAGCCCTACGAGCTATATCTAACTCTCCCTTGAAAACATCCAGTGAATCGGCCTCCACTGCCTTCTGCGGCAGAGAATTCCACAGATTCCCAACTCTCTGGGTGAAAAAGTTTTTCCTCATCTCAGTCCTAAATGACCTATCTCTTATTCTTAAACTGTGAACCCTGGTTCTGGACTCCCCCAACATCGGGAACATTTTTCCTGCATCTAGCCTGTCCAATCCCTTAAGAATTTTCTATGTTTCTATAAGATCCCCCACAGGATAACACAGAACTCGTGCGAATGGGTGATCGATGGTCGGCATGGCCACATGGAGCCTGTTTCCAGGCTGTATCTTTCAATCAATCAAAGATAAATGTGAAGTTGGCAGATAATGAGTTCAGTGGAATCTGTGCTCGGGATAGTCTTTGTATGGGAATGCATGGGAATCAAAAGTCAGCTGAAATTCTCACCCTGGATTGTTTATCCATTGAACTTGCTGGAAGAAGGAGCTTAGGGCAGGCCAATCTTTTAGCAAGAGTGTAGTGTGTGCGGCCTCATGGATAAAGAATGCCATTTGGTGTAAGCTGGGCTAGAGAGACTTTGAACACATAGAAATAAGGATCTGCTAATGCTGGTTTACACTAAAGGATAAAAAGTGGGCAGTCACGGTGGTGCAGCGGTAGAGTTGCTGCCTTACAGCGAATGCAGTGGCGGAGACCCTGGTTCGATCCCGACTACGGGTGCTGTCTGTACGGAGTTTG
This sequence comes from Malacoraja senta, assembly GCA_038087875.1. Classification (NCBI taxonomy): domain Eukaryota; kingdom Metazoa; phylum Chordata; class Chondrichthyes; order Rajiformes; family Rajidae; genus Malacoraja; species Malacoraja senta. The sequence goes on along the minus strand of CM075980.1, from coordinate 80,726,898 downwards.
TACGTTCTCCCCGTGACCTGCATGGGTTTTCTCCGAGATCTTCGGTTTCCTCCCACACTCCAAAGACGTACGGGTTTGTAGGTTAATTGGCTTGGTAAATGGTACAACCCTAGTGGGTGTAGGATAGTGTTAATGTGCGGGGATCGCTGGTCGGCGCGGACCTGGTGGGCCGAAGGGCCTGTTTCCGCACTGTATCTCAAATCTAAACTAAGCTAAAAAAGTGCTGAGGTAACTCAGCGGCAGCATCTCTGGAGCACATGGATAGGTGACGTTTCGGGTCGAGACCCTTCTTCACTTTCCTTCATTGTCTGAAAAAGGGTCTTGACATTGTCTGAAATAGCGATCCATGTTCTCCGGAGATGCTATCTGACCCGCTGAGTTACTCCTGCACTTTGTAACCTCTTTGAGAAATTGGCATGGGTTTATTCAGCGCTTTTATGTGTCGCCACAAGGTGCCGGTACGCATATTGTCCCTTGCATTTGGTGATTTGGCAGATTATTAGGAAGAATACTCAATTGATAACAAAAGGAAACAAAGTGCTGGAGTAACTCAACGCAAAACATCACCTATCCTTGTTCTCCACAGATGCTGCCTGACCCTCTGAGTTACTCAATCACTTTGCGTCCTTCTATCACAAACATATACTGCCTTCTTCAGAACTACCCAGCACTTATGCTTAATGGCACGGATAGGACTTCAAAGCAGCTATGACTTTTGTAAAGCAAAGTTTGCTTGGTTGTTTCCTATCATTGATCTCCTGGGTACTTGCCTCTTCACTCTGCAGTAGGGAGTCCTCCAGTTTGAACGACGTTCCCACCCGTCGCCTCACACGTGGAAGATCTTCACCCAGGGTTTGCGGGTACTCTTTTGGTAGTTTTCCGGTTAACTCCTAAAATGGAAAGTACAATAGATTCCAGTCAACAGCAAATTAAAAAAAAAAAAAAAAAAAACACACATTTATACAGAGTTTTTCTACAATTTCAGGGCATTGCGGAAATCCAAAACTTCCGATGTGAAGCGGGCAATTTGCACACAGGGTCACACCAAGACGGCGTTTCCTTGCATTTCAAATAACCCCATGACTACCCTCTCTTGGATGAACCTTTCAGCCCCAATTCTCTCTGTCGCTCCTCCACCCTAGACCTCCTGGTAGTTTCACTGTTCGTTACCCCTTCATTATCACCTCTTCCACAGGCAACAATGGACCATTGTGGGCTCCACCTTTCCCCTGTCCTTGGTGCCGGCTGTTTTGTTCTCAACCTTTCGATACCTCTAGTTTCTTTCTCCGCTGACTCTCAGTCTGAAAAAGGGCCTCAACACCGAAACGTCACCCATTCCTTTTCTGACTGGCCCGCTGAGTTAGTCCAGCTTTTTGTGTCTATATTTGAATGCCTCCACTAATTTGGTTCCGGGATCTACGGTACAGAAACAGGCCCTTCAGCCCACCGTACCACGCCAACCATCGTTCACCCATTCACACCAGTTCTCAGTCTCTGTTTCATCCACTCCCTACACATTCAGAGCGGTCTACAAAGGTCAATTAATCTACAAATCCACACGACTTTGGGATGTGGGAGGAAACCCACGTGGTCACAGGGAGAACGTGCAAACTCCATACAGACAGCACCTGTAGTCAAGATCGCACCCGGGCCTATGGTGCTGCAAGGCAGCAACTCGACCGCTGCGCCGCCACTGGTCCTGAGCTGTTTAATGAAATCTTGGATGATAAACCCTTCAGCCCTAATTTCCACTCCCCTGCCCGTTCCCCCAACCATTCTCTTCTCAGCTGCCACCAATTCCCACCCCCACCCCAGAATTCACGCTTCAAAATGATCATTTCTTTATCGTCTGGACTCTGAAGAATACAGGTTCAACCTGCTCAATTATTCGCCCCCTCAGTCCCGTACGAGCTTGCCGACATTGATTTTATGCTCAAGTTCCTGGAGTGGGAGTTGAACATGCAACCTTCTGACTCAGAGGAGAAATACTACCAACTGAGCCACAGCTGACACAAATTACAGTCACACAAGAAACACAAAGAAATGATTGAACATTTGCGGCCATGAGGGCTATTTAAAGCAGCAGAGTGCAGAAAACATTGAACTTATGTTTGCAAGGTTATACTTACTGCTTCTCGCAAACAGATTTTCTTTAACTCCTCCGTCCTTTGGTTGAGGGCATCTTCCAACGCACTTTGACGCAGTTTCAATGCAATTCGTTTTTCTTTTCTCAGTTCATCACTCACTTCAGAATCCTGAGAACCTGCATGGATGGACACACGCCATTGCTTATCACTGACATTCCAGGTTACGTGAAGATTATTGCATGAAATAAAGGTCACTATGTACAGGTTTCAGAACAGTTACAACACAGGACCGCTGTGGTAACAGACACACTCTCCTCAGGACCTGTACAGATCTCTGTTTGAACAGTAGAAACAGAATGCAGGATTTGGCAAGAGGGATGTTATTATTAATCCCTTTGAAGAAAACATATATTGTAAATCATTTAAAGAATACATATATTTTAAAAACTATTTCAGAATTGTGTCAGAAAGAATTTGAATACATATAAAAAAATTTTTTTTTAAATTTTACATATTTTCAGAATGAGAAGATTATTATATACTTGCACTATATATGTATATACACATTCTGTAGTATATCTCTCTCTGTAGTATATCTTGCTGCAATGCTTAAATTAATTCTATATTAAAAACAAAAATAGAATGAGTCTGGATATAGAGTGTTGCAGTCCCATGTGTTCTAACAAATCCATTAACTGGAACTTGAAATCAATACAGTGCATTATCGTCTGAAGTGATCTCCAGCCATTGATTTTTCACAGATGATTGAGCATCTGTATGGGCTTAGATGCAAACGGTAATAGTTTCAGCTGACCCCAACACAGACTCACTGGATACAACACACTGGTTTTAATATTGCCGAATCCTTTAAAACCTGATTATGTGCATTTTGTTCCAATGGGGCATTTTGGCTACATAATTATATTAAATCTATATAAATATAGCACTCTAACATTATGTGCGATATTAACGTGGCAGTACATGGATGAGCAAAGACAGAATTTGCACCCACATGTAATGTGAAAACTTCAATGACTTTAACCCCTTCCCAAAGTACATGTTCAGCTCATACAACTTCCTAATCCTGTAAAAGATTTACTTCATAGGTACTCGTTGCTAAATAAAAAGGCCAAGATTTCAGAATTATTGCAGCCAGCAGAAGCCCAATGAGATAAACCAGGTTTACAGGTATGCATTGGAACAATAAACCGTACAGCACAGGCCCTTCGGCCCACAATGTTTATGCTACACATGATGCCAAGTTACACTCATCTCCTCTGCCTGCACGTGTTCCATATCCCTCCAGTACTTGTCCATCCATAAACCTATCTACAAGCCTTTTAAATGCCACTATTGTATCTGCCTCCACCACCACCCCTGGCAGCACGTATCAGGCACCTATCACTCTGTATAAAATATTTGCCCTGCACATCCCCTTTAAACTTTGCTGCTCTCATCTTAAAGCTCTGCCCTCTAGTCCTTAACATTTACACTGTGGGAAAAAGATTCTGGCTGTCTACACCTCTCATCATTTTATATACTTCCATCAGATCTTCCCTTAGCCTCTGACGTTCCTTAAAAAACAAGTTTGTGCAGCCTCTCCTTCTGGGTAATACCCAGACAACCTTCTTGTAAACCTCATTTGCACCCTCTCCACCAAAGCCTCCACATCCTTCCTGTAATGGAACTGCATGTAATCATTGAGCACAATGAAAATAAAATTTCCGTTTGGTATGGGTCTTCAGACACCCAATATCTAATATCCTTGCAACCTCGGTGGAGTCTTGACTTGAAACACCGACCACTCTCCTCTCTATCATCAGGCAAAAAAAAAAGTGTGAAAACGCACCCCTCCAGATTCAGGGACTGTTTCTTTCAAGCTGTTATGGGGCTGTCCCACTGTACGAGCTAATTCAAGAGTTCTCCCAAGTTTCCCCTGATTCGAACTCGGAGAATTACGGTAATAGCCGCTCGTAGGTACTCGGGGCTCTCGTGGACATTTTTCAACATGTTGAAAAATGTCCACGAGTCTTCACGAGCTTACTGCGTTTCCCAGAGTACCTGCCATTAGTGTTACGAGCCGCTAAGAGACATCCCGAGCTCTGCCGTACCCGCTACGTACATTCTACGTGCTTACCACGAGTCTGATTTTTTTTTAAACTCGGGAGAGCTCTTGAATTACCTCGTACAGTGGGACAGTCCCTTTATCAGGCAACTGAATAATCTTACCACAACCAGAGAGCAGTTCTGAACTACAATCTACCTCATTGGTGACCCTCGGACTATCTTTGATCTGACTTTGCTGGCATTACCTTACACCTAACATTATTCCCTCATCATGTATCTATGCACTGTAAACGGCTCAATTGCAATCATGTGTTGTCTTTCCGATGACTGGTTAGCACGCAACAAATGCTTTTCGCTGAACCTCGGCACACGTGACAATAAACTAAACTACACTAAATCGTTCCCTCCACTGACGTCTCCAAAGAAAATTAAACTCTGGAACTATGTTACCCGTCCAATAAATATAATACTGAACGATTAACCGTTGAAAACTTGGACGTGAGAGTAAGCATTGCTACTAGATAGTTAGAGACTATCCTTCTTTAACGTTGAAACACTTTTGATGAGATGTTGAAAACATGCACAGTAAACAGGTTACCTGAGGAAATTAGGCTGCCATTACTAGCTGTTATAATTGGATTTTTTCTCTCCTCGTTTGTCTGTTTAGAAGCTTTGGGCATTCCAGTGTCAGTCAGGTCCATTGCAATATCGCTGAGACTTCTTGCCGATGGAATCTTTGCCTACAGAAATGGAAAGAAATTCATTTCAAAAATGTTACAGAAGGATCATAGTTTAGAGAGACAGCATGGAAACAGGCCCTTCGGCACACCGAGTCTGCGCCGTCCAGCGATCACCCATACACTAGTTCTATCCTACATGCTAGTGGCAACGTACAGAGGACAATTGACCTGCAAACCTGCACGTCTTTGGAATGTGGGAGGAAACCGGAGCACCTGGGGAAAACCCACACGGTCACAGGAAGAACGTACAAACTCCATATTAACAGCATCCTCAGTCATGTTCATAAGTTCTAGCAGAATTACGCCATTTGGCCCATCGTGTTTATTCCGCCATTCAATCATGGCTGATCTTTTTCTCCTTCTCAATCCCATTCTCCTGCCTACTCCCCATAACCTGACACCCTTACTAATCCTGAATCTGCCAATATCCGTCTTAGAAATAACCATTGACTTGGCCTCCACAGCCGTCTGTGGCAATGAATTCCACAGAATCACCACCCTCTGACTAAAGAAATTCCTCCGCATTGCATTTCTAAAGGAATGTCTTTTTAAACGTCCTTTTATTCTGAGGCTATGACCTCTGGCCCTGGACTCTCCCACCAGCGGAAACATCCTCTCCATCCAGGACTTTCACCAATCTTTGTTTCAATGAGGTCTCCCTACATTCTTCTAAACTCGGGATCGAACCCGGGTGGGTCTCTGGTGCTGTAAGGCAGCAGCTCTACCGCTGAGCCACTCTGCTGCCCGTAGCCGAGACCTATTCCTTTTCTCCAGAGATGCTGCCTGATCCGCTGAGTTACTCCAGCTTTTTGTGTCCGTCTTCGGTTTGAACCAGCATCTGCAATTCCTCCACACACAGAGTTGAGACTGACTGCTAAAGATTACATATCTAATACATGTCCCAGTTTGCAAATCAAAAATGTAGCTAGTAATCCTTTCCGATCAACAACTTACTTTGCTCTGTTTTCTGTCCAGGTAGAACTGATGTTGGCTTATTGCCATCACCCAAATGGATTTTATCAGTGAGGTACTGGCATACCAGGTATTTACCACCAGACTCGGCTGTCCAAACGTTCTTCTTGACAAAGGCACTCTGTAAAAAAAATAGGAATTATTGCCAATTGGATCAAAAGTAAAGATTTACAGCAAATGCACTTTTTTTCCCTTCAAATCGCAAAGAACCTAAAAGAGATGTAACATCAAATTAATTGAAAGCATTTTCTAATGCTGCCAAAGAGTTGCTGCCTATATTTGATAGCTTGTTAACTTCAATAAAGAATGACCAGAGAATTTATGGACGGAGAAACTAAAATGTAAACTGGAAACAGGTGGGATGTTAAAACAGTCGTTTTTTCTGCCCAATCGGATCCAGCGACTCTGTAGACTTTGGAGATACAGGCCCTTTGGCCCACCGAGTCCGTGCCGACCTGCGATCAGTTTCAGTTTTAGTTTATTGTCACCTGTAACGAGGTACAGTACAAAAGTTTTTGTTGCATGCTAACAGATCACCCCGTACACTAGCACTATCCCACACACTGGGGACAATTTACAATTTTATTGAAGACAACTGACTTACGAATCCGCTCGTCTTTGGCGTGTGGGGGGGAACCCGGAACACCCAGAGAAAATCCACGCGGTTTAAGAGTCAATGTATTTACTTTAGTTTAGAGATAGTGCGTGGGTACAGGCCCTTTGGCCCACTGAGTCCATGCCGATCATCGATTACCCGTACGTTAATTCTACGTTACCCCACTTTTGCATCTTACACTCTACCAGGGGCAATTTACAGAGGCCAATGAACCTACAAACCTGCACTTCTTTGGGATATGAAAGGAAACCAGAGCCGCCAGAGAAAACCCACATGGTCACAGGGAGAATGTACAAACTCCATAAATCATCGTTTACTTTAGAGATACAATGTGGAAATAGGCCCTTCGGCCCACCGATCCCATGCCTATCATCGATCACTCGCACAGTCATTCTATGTTATCCCAGTTTTACATCCTACACACTTGGGATAATTTACAGAAGCCAATTACGGTATGGTGGCGCAGCGATAGAGTTGATGCCTTACAGCGAATGCAGCACCGGAGACCCGGGTTCAATCCCGACTACGGGTGCCATCTGTACGGGGTCTGTACGTTCTCCCCGTGACCTGCGTGGGTTTTCTCCGAGATCTTCAGTTTCCTCCCACACTCCAAAGTCATACAGGTTTGTAGGTTAATTGGCTTGGTAAATGTAAAAATTGTCCCTAGCGTGTTATGTGTGTAGGATAGTGTTAATGTGCGGGGTTCGTTGGTTGGCATGGGCCGAAGGGCCTGTTTCCGCGCTGTATCTTTAAAACTAATAAAAACTAACCAACAAACCTGCACGTCTTTGGAATGTGGGAAGAAACCAAATGACCCAGAGAAAACCCACATCACAGGGAGAATGTGCAAACTCCACTACAAACAGCACCCGGTCAGGATCGAACCTGGGTCTCTGGTGCTGTGAGGCAGGAGCTTTACCCCTGCGCCACTGTGCCACCCTTCATCTAAACGGCAACGACATTTTGGTGAGTTTTCAGTTGCTTTGGAAATGAAGTGTGATTATTTTTAAATTCTGTTGAGCTGGTGAATTTTTTCTTCACACTATGTACAAGTACTCCTTGAACAGAAATGGGCAGTTAGCCTGAGGCGATAGGCCCCTCCCTAACTGCTCTGTCAATGTTATTTGAAGGACTAACTGGGAGAGAGTGTGCTTTGAAAAGTCGGAGACGTGCGAACATTGCCTTAAGAATCGAGTCTTAAGCAGCTTTGGATTTGTTCATAAAGAGAAAAAACGCCACGTGTGCTCCCTCTGTGGAACTTTAAAACAAAAATTCTTAAATCGGTTGTTTATGAAATAGTGAAAGACAAAGGCACAAGGTGAACGGGAAAAGGTTTAATAGGAATCTGAGGGGTAACTTTTTCACACAAAGGGTTGTGGGTGTGTGCCACAAGCTGCCAGAAGAGGTAGTCGAGGCTGGGGCTATCAACGTTTACAAAACAGTTAGACAGGTACATGAATAGGACAAATTTGGAGGGATATAGACCAAACGCAGGCACGTGGTCCTAGCATGGCTGGGACATGTTGGCCGGTGTGGGCAAGTTGGGCCGAAGGGCCTGTTTCCATGCTGTATCGCTATGGGTCTATGACCTCACCTGCTGTCCACATTAATCAAAAATGAATGAAGGTTCCTCAAGATTTGATAGTGGCTTTTAAGAGGCGTTTAGATAGGCATGAGGAAGTGCAAGGAATAGAGGGACATGGATCAGGTACAGGCAGATGAATCAGTTTAGCTTGGCATCGTGTTCGGAACAAACATTGTGGGCCGAAGGGCCTGTTCCTGTACTGTTCTGTGTTCTATGAAGGTGGAATACTGTACATAAATTACAAACTTGGAACTTATTCACACGATAGTTAACAGAGGAAAACAGTCTCTTGCAGTAGATTTCCTCCAAACCGCACCATAAATAATGGACAAGCAAGTTACAGGTTTACACGCCATAGATACCAGCACCTTTATAAATTACTCAGCAGCAAAACTCCCTTTCTCTCATCCACTGCCACAAGAATCTTAAGATTGATTTGTGCCAGTTACCAGAGAGTATTAATAACAATCAACATACGACCAACAACATAATTTGACTCCCCTTCCCACATTGACTTTTCTGTCCTGGGCCTCCTCTATTGCCATAGTGAGGCCACATGTAGCTTACAACCCAGCGATATGAACGTTGAATTCTCAAATTTTAAGTAACTTGCACTAACTATCCTCCCCCACCCCCATGTCCCCTTTCTCTGTCCTAGTCAACAATTGACCTGTCAGACACCCCCCTACCCGTTGCTGGCCCCGATTTGTCCTAGTATTTTGTCTCCTCCAACTCTTCTCCTTCCCCCCCTTGCAGTCTTAAGCAGGGCCCCAACCTGAAACATCACCTTTCTTTTACTCTAGAGATACACGTAACAATAGGCCCTTCAGCCCACCGAGTCCGTACTGACCAGCAATCACCCTGTACACGAACACTATCCCAAACACTGGGGACAATTTTACCGAAGCCAATTAAACCTCAAACCTGCACCTCTTTGGAGTGAGGGAGCACCCAGAGCAAACCCACGCAGGTCACGGGGAGAACGTACAAACTCCGTGCAGACGGCAGCCGTGGTCAGGATCGAACCCGGGTCTACTACCCCGCTTGGCTGTGTTGGCTTCTCCTCCGTCTACGCCAGTCCCGTGGATAGTGTCGGAGTAACCACGCTTCACTGAGATTGTTTGGTTTCTTCAGGAGTTCAGTTTAAACTGGGCAGAAGCCAGTACATTTGTTATGATACATTCCCCGAAAATAAATCTGGCGGTGAAGACAGAATGTGGGGAAAAAAAAAAAAATCCTTGCAGCTGCTTGGCCGGCCTACAAACTGAGGCAGCAGAAAAAGTAAAATATATAACACAAACTTTCTGCTGTTTACAGGATGTACATACTGCTGACAAGGCCGCTGTTTATTGTTCATCCCAATTGCCTCCAGGCTTAATCAGAGGGCAGTTAGGAGTCAAGTAGAAAACTTTCATTCAGTTTGTGGAGGAAGGAACTGCAGGTGCTGTTTTAAACCCGAAGATGGACATAAAAAGCTGGAGCAACTCAGCGGGACGAGCAGCCTCTCTGGAGAGAAAGAATGGGTGACGGGTTTCGGGTCGAGACCCTTCTTCAGACCTTAATTCAGTTCAGTAGGGTGGAATGCAGCCACGAAGGAGGTGTCTCTCCATTTTATTTCTAAAGCAGTTGTTAGTGAGATTATAGTGTTCCACGGAGAGATTGCAGGTGGTGTATTTCCCATAAAGTTCAAATCCAAAGTTTATTTTTTAGTTTGGTTTAGAGTAACAGCGCGGAAACAGGTCCTTCGGCCCATCGAGTCTGTGCCGACCAGCGATCTCCGCACACTAACACTATCCTACACACACATACACTAGGGACAATTTACAATTATTCCAAGCCAATTAGCCTGCAAACCTGTACGTCTTTAGAGCGTGGGAGGAAACTGGAGATTCCGGAGAAAACCCACGCGGAGAACGTACAAGCTCCGCACAGACTGCACCCGTAGTCAGGATCGGGTCTCTGGCGCTGTAAGGCAGCAACTCTACTGCTGCACCACATTGCTGCCTTCACCCTTCATAATAATGTGTTAGAGTCACACACAGTCCAGTCCAAGGAAGGGTCTCGACCCGAAACATCACCCATCCTTTTTCTCCAGGGATGCTGCCTGACCTGCTGAGTTACTGCAGCATTTTGTGGGTATTCCAGCATTCAAGGGATATGGGGAAAAAGCCGGAACGGAGTACTGATTTTGGATGATCAGCCATGATCATATTGAATGGCGATGCTGGCTCGAAGGGGCGAATGGGCTACTCCTGCACCTATTGTCTATGTTTCTATGTGTCTATCTTCGTTATGTACCAGCATCTGCAGTTCCTTTCTGCACACTAGACTAGTTAAGGATAATATTCGGACATTAGTGAACCAGATGGGTTCTTTCGATGAGAGAGTTGTCTCATGGTCACCATCAGAATTGGGTTTGTGCCTCCAGAATGATAGTCCAGGTGTCTGGATAACTTCACCACAATTAATCTATAATATATTATGTAAGAGGGCTGACAAAGCTACATGTTTGGTTTAGATAGTTTGTACGTTATAGCAGAATTAGGCCATTCGGCCCATCAAGTCTACTCTGCCATTCAATCATGGCGAATGTACCTCGCCCTCCTAAAATCCCATTCTCCTGCCTTCTCCCCATAACCTCCGACACCTGTACTAATCAAAATCTGTCAATCTCCGCCTTAAACATATCAAGAACACCGAGGACCCGGCGTGGGGGAACCACCATGAGGGGTGGGGGGGTGGATGGTGCGGGGAAGAACAAAGGAAGACCTGGCATAACTTGGGTATGCAAAATAACAAATATCACTTATAGGAACCATTGATGCCTAGGCTAGTTACTGTTAGCATATGTTATTATTTTGACTAGATATTTCTTGCAGAATTATTTTGAACACTTGGGGGTGGGCTTTTGATACGTGGATTAACGTTACATATAGCGTAGCCACAGGGAGTAGTCAGATCAGACTGGAGTGGGTACAGGAGAAAGAATACAGTTTTTACCAAATCAGATAGTAAGAACGGAAAGCTGCAATTTGTATAAGAATAAAGAGGATCTGGTATGTTGACATCTTTGTCTGTACAACTACTTCAATGAAGAATCAATTCAACTGGAAAGAACGGCTGGGGGATTCGATGTTGTTATCATCTGTGTAAGTTCTACTCCTCCCTGCCTGTGTAGTGATGGCAATAAAGAGCTGAGGCTTAGGTAAAGTTTGAAATTGCCGTTACATCACTGTTGCTTGTGACATGTGACAATAAAGTGTTCATCTGTCTGAAGTTCATCATTTCTTTGGTCAGCGGGCGGAGAGAGAGCCGAGGCAACTCTAGTGACCAGGACACAGGCAGATGAAGTCCAACCATCAACCTGTGCACAGTTTGGCCCTCTTGGGGGTAAATTACCTCTTGGAGGTAAATCAGAGGAATGGGGTGATGGGTGGGTGGGTGGGGGGGGGGGAGCTGGAGGAAGCTAAAGCTAAAAGAAATGCTACATGACGCGAAGTACAGGGAGGAAGAGAGGGAAAGGTACCAGCCACGATTGAATGGTGGAATAGACTCGATGGGCAGAATGGCCTCATTCTGCTCCTCTGACGTACAGCCTTATGAATAATTATTCTAGTTAAAATTAATCCTGGGAAGTTTTGACAGATCGCGTTTAAAAAAAAAACCCATTTGTAATTGCTTTAGCATTGCATGCTAGATTCTATAAAAATATTTACAACAAAAATCTACAATACAATATGGCAACAATTTCATGAATGTGATACGTGCAGAAGCCAAAGGATTGCTTTGAAATTTCGATCGCAAACGAGGAAGTCGTTTTACCTGCGAGGGTCGTGAACCTCAACCGCAAACTTCTTTTCGCGAAAGTATAAATTTTCAAGCTGTTTCCACTGGAAAATCTACAAAAAAACAAAAGGAAAGACTGGGCATAATGTGCAAAGCTACAGTGATAATGACCCTCCTGCATTAACACAGGGCAGTCTGCAGGGTTAGGAGGGAGGGGAAGTGATGCAGCTTTTAAATAATTGAATGGCTGGAAGTCTTAAAACAGAACTAACTTTATCACAACACCCCATTCAATAAATTGTCTGTGTTGCTATAGAGTGCATACAATAACTTCCTTGTATCAATTACCAGCACCTTCCTTTCCAAAACGCTCCATTGTTCCCGCACTCCGCAGTTGTCTAGTTACCATTCAATTCACCGCCTGGAAGCCATTCACTGTCTACTTCAGTCATCTTGGGAAATAACCACCTTTACAAACTCCTCCACAGACTATTGCAAACACACTGAGGCCCCTCTGGAAGGGAAAAGTCACTGGCAACTATTTTTTAAATGTTGCATTTTTAAAAGCCTTCACTTTCTAAACACAGACAGCCGTTTCTAAATGAAAACACGACCCAATACACAAAATAACTTGTGTTCTTATTTGCATCCGCAGAGCAAACTTGCCAGTTGCTAAAGGGTAAAGTTTAACACACACGTTCATACGTACACAAAGCTCCTAAAGACGGCTGCTCCTAGAAAATAATCCCGCAAACTTCCTCGTGTGACATCTTTAACCCGACTTCCAGCTCCCTCCGAGTAAGTTTGAAGCATTTGTGCTTTGACTCCTCCCACCAGCACTTCATACCAACGCTGTTATTAATAAAGTTCCCTCCCCAAATTCACCTACTCCCATCCGTGTGGGTGTGTGGGGGGTGGGGGGTAGGGAAGGAAGGAATTCAACTGAGATTTTAAGCTTCTTCTTCAAGTGCAGAAGTTTCAACAGACGCCTGCTATTTCAGTTACAACACAGAACACAATTGACACAGCAAAGGATTGGCGGACTACTCCCAGCTCACACGCAAATTCCTTTCCTTGTCGAATGCTTGCAATCAAAAAATTCTTCCTTGAGGCACTATCAAGGAGGTGTCACTTGAAGTCAGCTGTCTGTAACCAAACCCCACACCAAACTGGTTCTACAGGATCCTCAATGGTACACCAGTTTAATTATTACTCTCTTTGCAGCTAAGTAAATATGCTTCTGGTTCTCTGTTAAAAGTGCTGAAAGCTAAGAAAGGTTTCATTGATACTGGAAATATTTCTGTCGTGAATATTTTTTGCATGTGTGTTTCTTGCAATACTGTCTCTTAACACTCATTCCGAATTGCTTAATCAACCTGCCCCCTTCACCTCTGTTCACCTGTCACATGCGGAAACAAGAAACTGCAGGTGCTGGTTTACAAAAAAAAAAGACACACAGTGCCGGTGTAGCTCGGCAGGTCAGGCAGCATCTCAGAAGAACGTGGATAGGAAGAAGGGTTTCGGCCAGAAACGTTGCCTATTTCCTTCGCTCCATAGATGCTGCTGCACCCGCTGAGTTTCTCCAGCATTTTTGTGTACCGTGGATAGGTGACGTTTTAGGTCAGGAACCTTCCTCAGCAGGTCAGGCAGCATCTCAGGAGAATGTGGATGGATGACGTTTTGTGCCGTGACCCTTCTTGTGTCCCAGCTCGAAACTTTGCCTATCCTGTTCTCCTGAGATGCTGCCTGAGCCGCCAACTACTCCAGCCCTCAATGCCTTCTCTTGACCCTTCACTTGCCAGGCTTGGTCCCACCCCCAAGATGGATGCAGAATGCTGGAGTAACTCAGCGGGTCAGGCAGCATCTCTGGAGAAAGGGAACAGGTGACATTTCAGGTCCAGACCCTTGTTCAGGCTCACCCAGACCCCTACCTTTTTTGTTCCAGCTTTCTCCCCCTACTACAATCAGTCTGATGAAGGGTCCCAAACCAAAACCTATCCATGTTCTCCAGAGATGCTGCCTGACCCGTTAAATTACTCCAACACTTAGTTATATTTTGTAAACCAGCATCTGCAATCCCTCGAGGCTTCCTAATTGCTGAGTGAGTAGCCTGCTGGGCCATTTCAGAGTCAAACAGGTCGTGGCCGGGGAGTCACATATAGTCCAGACTGAACCAGGTCAATGGGTTTCGTCTCTTGAAGCAGATGGGTTTTCACAAAATCCCATGGTTTTGTGCCACCTTTAAAAGAAAATCTGGATTATTAATCTAAAGTTAAATTCCACATCTGTCACGATAGGAACTGGATCTCTTCCATCTATCATTAATACAGATCACAGTAAATTAACCATTTGGGTCATTGCTACTTCAATATCAATGAAAACAATCTAATATTTGGTATTCTCATTAGAAACAAGTAGCTTCACAGCTTTGTATTCAAACCTTAAAGAAGTGTGCAGATAACGCACTCCTGTATAACATCAGAACATTTTGGTACATTCTTTTCATTGGGCCAACCATCTAATCCTCTCAGAAACATATTTGTCTAAAAAAAAAAAAAATCGCTATTTTCCTAAAATAGAAATCTATTCTCAACCTGCAGTAGAAATGGAGACGGGGAGACAAGGAACTGCAGACGGGTTGTGTAGGAAGGAACTGCAGATGCTGGTTTAGACACAAAATGCTGGAATAACTCAGCTGGACAGACAGCATCTTTTGGGTCGAGACCCTTCTTCAGACTGTCGGGGAGAGGGAGATGCAGAGATAAGGAAGTGAAGGGTGTGAAACTGAAACAAAGGGGATGGAGATCAAAGAACATGTAGAATAGATAATTGGTAAGCTAGGAGAAGACAACAACAGAGCAAACAGAGATAAAATGTAATCTAGGACAGTCAGACTGGTCAGAGAACTGGGAAGGGGGGAGGGATGGAGGGAGAGGGAAAGCAAGGAACTGCAGATGCAGGTAAACAAAACAAAAAAGACACAAAGTGCTGGAATAACTCAGCGGGTCAGGCAAAATCACTGGAGAACATGGATAGGTGACCATTCCTGCTGAGACCCTTCCATAGACATACTGATCACCTTTCCAAATCTAAGTCGGCTTGGTTATGGATAACTTTGGCTAATTTAGAATTTTTATGTAAAATTAATATTGATTATTTCATTTCATAAAAGTATATTGGTCACTATTATCTAGTTTAAAAAAAACATATTAAAATGACCCATAAAAATCTAACGCAATTTTATAAAATGAAACTAAATACAAGGAACTGCAGACACTGAAATCTTGAGCAAAATACAAAGTGCTGGAGGAACTCAGCAGGTCGGGCAAAATGTGCGGATGGAAGGGACAGATAATGTTTCGGGTTGGGATCGTTCTTCAGATTGATTAAGACTAACTACAGGTTCAGGGCTGTGAGACATGGATTTTTCGATTTGTAGAGAGGTCAAGTTTATTACTTAATACAGAGGCTAATGTTCAATTAAGAAAGCGGTTAGTGTTTAGAATGAATGTATTTTGTGAGTATTAAGTTATACAGTTTCAGATTTCATTGTTAAAACAATGATATGCAAAATGAAACTGACATCATATTCAGTGGAATGGTTTAGATTAATAAACCTTATTGAGACACACAAACACATAGAATTATTGTAATTTAGGGCGGCACGGTGGTGCAACAATAGACAATAGGTGCAGGAGTAGGCCATTCGGCCCTTCGAGCCAGCACCGCCATTCAATGTGATCATGGCTATTCAACCCCAATCAGTACCCCGTTCCTGCCTTCTCCCCATATCCCCTGACTCCGCTATTTTTAAGAGCCCTATCTAGCTCTCTCTTGAAAGCATCCAGAGAACCTGCCCCCACCGCCCTGAGGCAGAGAATTCCACAGACTCACCCCTTTCTGTGAGAAAAGGTGTTTCCTCGTCTCCGTTCTAAATGGCTTACTCCTTATTCTTAAACTGTGGCCCCTGGTTCTGGACTCTCCCAACATCGGGAACATGTTTCCTGCCTCTAGTGTGTCCAAGCCCTTAACAATCTTATATTTCAATAAGATATCCTCTCATCCTTCTAAATTCCATAGTGTACAAGCCCAGATGCTCCATTCTCTCAGCACATGACATTCCCACCATCCCGGGAATTAACCTTGTAAACCTACGCTGCACTCCCTCAATAACAAGAGGTAGGGTTGCTGCCTTACAGAGCCCGGGTTCGATCCTGACTACGGGCGCTGTCTGTACGGAGTTTGTAGGTTCTCCCTGTGACCTGCGTGAGTTTTCACCGAGATCTTCGGTTCCCTCCCACACTCCAAAGACGTGCAGGTTTGTCGGTAAATCGGCTTGGTATAAGTGTAAATTGTCCCTAGTGTGTTGTGTGTAGGATAGTGTTAGTGTGCAGGGATCGCTGGTCGGCATGGACTCAGTGGGCCGAAGGGCCTGTTTCCGCGCTGTATCGCTAAACTAAAACTAAACTACAAAGCAATCCTTCTTGCACGTTAAGCACAAAGCTGGAGGGATATCCCACTAAAAGCTCTTCTAACCAAAACTTGTTGAAAGAAACAAAACTAAGTATTTAAGTAAAAGCTGTGAACAGTTGGTTTCTCTGCACTGTGATATTCTCCCACTGAATAAGTCTTAGGTATGCAAACTCCAAGCCACGAATGAGTCAGTGCCATGATAACGATCCTCATGAATTTTGACCTCAATCACAACTAGCTCCCAACAAAGATAAGCGAGACCTGCTAAACCAGTGTGAAACTGGATTTCAGAGATGGGCGTGAGTCTGTAGGTTGGTAGTGAAAGTCATCAACATGCCTGAATAAGGTGAATAAGGCCACTTGACTGGAATTAGTTTTTGAAGGAGGAATTCTAGAAACAGATGTCCTCTCAATCATTCACCTACACAGTCGTAATAAAACAAATATTAAACTTTAATATGTGCAAACACTTTTACACTGTCTAGTTTTTAAAAAAGTTTTGAGAGATACAGCGCGGAAACAGGCCCTTCGGCCCACCGAGAGACCGCACCAACCAGCGATCCCTGCACACTTACACTATCCTACACACACTGGGGACAATTTACCAAGCCGATTAACCTGCAAACTTGTACGTCTTTGGAGTGTGGGGCGAAACCAAAGATCTCAGAGAAAACCCATGCTGGTCACGGGGAGAACGTACAAACTCCGTACAGACACCACCCACAGTCGGGATCGAACCCGGGTCTCCGGCGCTGTAAGGCAGTAGCTCTACTGATGCGCCACCGTGCCGCCCTTTTAGACCCGCTGAGTTACTCCAGAATTTTGTGTCTATCTTCAGCGGGCCAAGCGGCATCTCTGGAGAAAAGGAACAGGTGACGTTTCGTGTGGGAACCGTTCTTAAGACGGTTGCTGATCATCGACTGCAACTCAGTGTTCATGACCATCATATTAGCTTAGCGAGTCTGTAGGAAAAATGTTCCCGAAGTTGAGGGAGTCCAGAACCAGAGGTCACAGTTTACGAATAAGGGGTAGGCTTTTTTAGGACTGAGATGAGGAAAAATCCTTTTCACCCAGAGAGTTATGAATCTGTGGAATTCTCTGCCACAGAGGGCAGTGGAGGCCACTTCATAGGACGTTTTCAAGAGAGTTAGAGCTCTTTAGGGCTAACGGAATCTAGGGATATGGGGGGAAAAAAGCAGGAACGGGGTACTGATTTTGGACGATCAACCATGATCATATTGAATGGCGGTGCAGGCTCGAAGGGCCGAATGGCCTACTCCAACACCTATTTTCTATATTTCTGTTTCTAGGTTTGCGTATATCCCTCTTTTGTTTTTTCCCAGTGAGAGTGAAGAGCAGGCACAGTTTAACTTGCGGGCAATGCCTTTCTACTCTGCATTTTGCACTGCCTACATTTTTTGGTCCTTGTTGTCAATCTCTTACTGCTCCCATTCACTGACCAGATGGCCTTACCTTCTCAGTCACACCAGATTTGCTCTGCTGGAGACACACGTCCCTCCCTGCAGCTTAACACGCTTTTCTGTTTCTCTTCCCCTTCCCACCCAGCCTGTCCAACCTGCAATTCCTGATTTAATTTTTTCAGTCTCCAGCTTTTAAAGATTTTTTATACAAATATTGCACATTAACTAAAAGGAATGATATCCAGGAATCATTCAAATCTTGGGAGGGAACAAAGAAATGAAATGCATTGAACGTTGATAACATGCTCGGCACATTTTACATTCTTTGTTCAGGATCTATGTCCATGACCTGATGATCAAAGAAAGACGCAAAGTGCTAGAAGGTCGGGCTGCATCTCTGGAGAAGGGTCTCGACCCGAAACGTCACCCATTCCTTCTCTCCAGAGATGCTGCCTGCCCCGCTGAGTTACTCCAGCATTTTGCGTCTATCTTCGGTGTAAACCATCATCTGCCGTTCCTTCCTACACAAGGGTCTTCAGAAGTCCGAAGAAGGGTCTTGTTCCAAAATGTCACCGATCCCTGTTCATAGTGTTGTTCTATGTTTTGTTCTCCAGATTTGCTGCCTGATCCGCTGAGCTACTCGAGCACTTTGTGTCCTTTTTTGTAAACCAGCACCTGCAGTTCCTTGTGTCTCTACTTAAATATCAACAATTATTTTTTTAACAATTTGCATTGGAATAATCAACCAAACACATCAATATAATTTATTTTCCAGCTGTACCAGTTGACATTCTTTTCCTTTAAACATATAGTATTTTCTTTTTTCCAAAATGAGAATTAATACTTGTACCTATTAAAGAATGTAATTAAAATGTTCCCAAACTCAAAGGGAACTCTTACATTTAAGTGATGTACAAGTTCAGTGCTATCTTCAGTATGCTTTCATAATAGAATAAACAACACAGATTTTACGTTCAAACGTAAATGGAATGATAAATTCTGCAGATAAACACTTTCAAATATTTCTCGTGGTTTTAATTTGGTTTGTTGAATTTAAATTCCTGCACTATAAAAATAAGCTTTGTATGAAACTGTCCCCATATAATTATTGTATCATTTTTCAAAGCTTTAATCAGAGATTTACCATATAATGACTGATTTTTAAAGTTGCTAAAGTATATTATTGATGATATGTAACATGATAAATGCGCCAAATGTTACCTCCAAAGTTTTTAATTGTTGCAAAGAACGGTATTTCAAAAGGACACAAAGGTTTGCTTGGAATGAACCATCACTTGTGCGGCTGTGTGTACATGTAGAGGGGGTGGAAAGTGGCACGGGGTGGAAATGAATGCAAGTTTTCAAGAGCTGCTATATAATTAAGAAAAAAATAAATTAAATAATCAAAGGTCTATTACTGACAGCATCTGTGTCTCTGTGGGAAAAAAAACTTAAGTCGTGACCAGGTGCTTCCCTGCAGGGGAGGGAAGAAAATCAGAGGGCCAAGAGACAAACTGTTGCTGTTGCCTTCAGTCAATGTTTCCCAACCACAAACACTGAATGACGTCTTCACAGGGCAACCTACTGCAGCTCAACTCCTGTTCTCTAATAATCTGAGCTGCTGGAGATTTGTATGATGCTCTTACTGATTACACATATGGAGCTGGCAAGATAGGGCGGCACGGTGGCGCAGCGGTAGAGTTGCTGCCTTACAGCACCAGAGACCCGGGTTTGATCCTGACTACGGGTGCTGTCAGTACGGAGCTTGTACGTTCTCCCCGTGACTCCGTGGGGTTTCATTGGGTGCTCCGGTTTCCTCCCACACTCCAAATACGTAACGGGTTTGTAGGTTAATTGGTTTCGGTAAAATTGTAAATTGTCCCTAGTGAGTGTAGGATAGTGTTAGTGTGCGGGGATTGCTGGTCGGTGCGGACTCAGTGGGCAGAAGGGCCTGTTTCCGCGCTGTATCTCTAAACTAAACAACCGTAAATACTGAATGACATTTTCACAAGGCACACCTACTGTAGCTCAACTCCTGTTTACTAATATAGTCTTTGCTGTTGGAGATCCAGATGCTGCTCTTGCTGGTACAGATAGACTGTTGGCAAGATGAATGGTATGTGGACCAAGGAGCATTAGTACAGACACTCCCCGACTTATACAAGAGTCGACTTGAGTAAACTCGCACTTACATAAACCAATTTTGTACTCAGTCCCTGGTGCGATCAAGGCAGTTTGTAATTTCCACAACACTGTACAATCACTCAAATTTACATCGGACACAAGCCGGCAATGGCGGTGCTGCTTACCCAGAAGGCTGTGCGCCGCAGAAAGTGCCCTGGATGCCGCTGAGACAGTTAATATCCCCAGTAAGTTACTGTGGGTAGGGATCGGGGATGGCGATTCCAACTTACATAAAATCTGACTTAGTCAAGGGTTCACAGAACGTAGCCCTTACGTAAGTCGTGGAGTACCTGTACAGAGCAATTTCTGCATATTAATGAGGCTTTCTCCCCCCCCATCCATTCAATTGTGCAGATCTTACTCCCTTATATCAATTTTAGCTTTGTTTAGCTGATTATTGCCGAGATACAGTGTACCGAGATACAGTGAAAAGCTTTTTGCTGTGTGCTATACAGGCAGCGACAATACTATGCATGATTATACAATCAGACCATCCACAGTGTACAGATACATGACAAAGGGAATAACGTTTAATTCAAGATAAAGTACGATTAAAGATAGTTTGAGAGTCTCCAATGAGGCAGATAGGAGGTGAGGACCGCTCTCTAGTTGGTGATAGGATGGATCAGTTGCCTGCTAACAGCTGGGAAGAAACTGTCCCTGAATCTGGAGGTGTGTATTTTCACACTTCTGTACCTCTTGCCTGAAGGGCGAGGGGAGAAGAGGAGTAAACGTGATGCGACTGATCCTTGATTATGTACCAAATGTACTAAAGACATGCTCGACGTTAATACATTCAGTGTACTCTCCCACATAACCTTCAAACAAGTCTCCTGCATATTTTCTAATCATCGTTATTCTTCCGGATACAAATGTAGAGCTTAAGTTAAGGACATCCAATGTTTCCAAAACCAGACTATATCAGGAGTTTGAGCTCCACTGCCATTTTATATAATGCCTGGTGGGATCCTGGATTAAAACCAGAAAATAAATCCTACAGATGGCTGTTCAATTGTATCTGCTCACAGAATTTGCAACCAAACCACTCCAATGCAAATGTGAACCCAGTAGGACAGCTGGTTTGTTAGATGCCAAAGCAATTTTAATCCATCTGTACAATGCATGAAACTTGAAACATACACTCTTCTGGCATTTAGAAGGATGGGGGGGGGGACCTCATTGAAACTTACCAAATAGTGAAAGGCCTGGATAGAGTGAATGTGGAGAGGGTGTTTCCACTAGTGGGAGAATCTAGGACCAGAGGGCACAGCCTCAGAATAAAAGGACATACCTTTAGAAAGGAGATGAGAAGGAATTTCTTTGGTTTGAGGGTGGTGAATCTGTGGAATTCATTGCCACAGATGGCTTCGGAGGTCAAGTCAATGGATATTTTTAAGATGGAGATGACTAGATTCTTGATTAGTATGGGTGTCAGGGGTTATGGGGAGAAGGCAGGAGAATGGGGTTGAGATAGGTCAGCCATGATTGAATGGCTGAGTAGACTTGAGGGGCCGAATGGCCTCATAACTAAATGAACAAGCCCGATATTTTCCCTCTGGATAGACACAAAGTGCTGGAGGAACTAAGCTGGACAGGCAGCATCTCTGGAGAGAAGGAATGGGTGACGTTTCAGGTCGAGACTCTTCTTCGGGTTCAGACATCTCAATGGAAACCATGATTGGAACTTTACACGACAAATGCATTTGTCTACAGTATGATCATTTTAATATGGAGAGAGAGCAAAAACACCAAATATAGTCAGCTTAGAGACACAAGAGACTGAAGATGCTGGAATCGTGAGCAGAACCCAGGTCTCTGGCGTTGTGAGGCAGCAACTCTACCACTGTGCCGTCGCAAGTCTCAATGATTTTATGACTGAGAACACAGACAAATCACCACAAAGCAATGGATTTGCATATTAATGAACAAAATGTATAGGATGCTGGTTTACACTGAAGGTAGACACAAAATACTGGAGTAACTTCAAGTAAATAACTACATAACAAAGTTCAAGTCTCTAATTTCAAGTAACCCTTGCTTTCTCTCTCTCTCTCTCTCTCTCTCTCTCCCCCACCCTAGTTCTCCGACTAGTTTCACTGTCCTTATGAATAATTTTCTGATTGTATGCCTCCTTGTCACCTTCTCCTCAGTTAACTGTGAACCACTCTACAGTCCCTTATCTGCTTCGACCTGTCATTTTCACACCTTACCCTTGCATATCTCTATATCTCCCTCCCCCGACTCCCAGTCTGAAGAAAAGTCTCGACCCGAAACGTCACCCATTCCTTCTCTCCAGAGATGCTGCCTGTCCAGCATTTTGTGTCAATTTTGCATATTAATGTCCATCCTGAAACTTGGCCTTCAATTTATAAAATAAAAACAATGTGTGGTGAATAAACTACATTTTTCGAACTGCAACAACTGGCGCTTGCTTTAATTGAAAGACATCAAAAACAATAGCCGTCATAAAAGCCAGTGCTCAATGATCAGCACTGGAGGGTGGAAGGAACACTTTGAAGTCAGTGCTGGCTGACACATCTGAGTTGCAGTAAAGTCACTTAAGGGCCTGTCCCACTTGGGCCGTCACTTATGTGACAGGCCGGCAGTGATGGCCGCGCAACGGTCCCGCGAGAGTCGCGCGCGTCATCATACGCCTGCACAGCCGTCTGGAGCGCGTGACGTCATTTGAAGATAGACACAAAATGCAGGAGTAACTCAGCGGGACCGGCAGCATCTCTGGAGAGAAGGAATGGGTGATGTTTCGGGTCGAGACCCTTCTTCAGTTTGAAAGAAGGGTCTGGGAGTAGGAGTGGGGGCGGATCCGGATCCGCAACGGCCGTGAGCTCCAGGCCGAGTTCGACGATCGTTTGCCTGCTTCTGCTGCTGTTGGAGGCGAGACGTTGCGTCGCGCCAGGGTCTTGGGCCTGTCCCACTTTGGCCGTCAGTTATGCGACAGGCCGGTGGCGCGACGAAGTCCACACTCCGCCACGTCACTCCACACCACTCCATGCGCCCGTCCCCGCGCTACCCACACGCTAGCAGGTCGCATAAATGGCGCGCGAAAGACAGCCAAGTGGGACAGGCCCTTTACTTGCAAGGGAAATAATCATCCCAGAAGCAGCATTTATGGGGAACTTGATCACAGTGTGCTTCAAGTCAACTGTTTTTGAAATGAGGCCACTGATATTCCACAACAAATTCCCATACAAGGTTAACAAAAAATGTCAAACCACTTTTATTTGTTCCAAGTCTTAATGATAGAGGGGAAGTTTGTTGGCAAGAGCAATGAGGCAGATAATAGTGTGGTTTTCAATCCCACCTCAACGACTGGAATTTGCTGGAATTTGCGTTACAGATCTTTATTTCAAAGGTGTCTGCTGGCAAGTGATCACAAAACACACATGCAATGGAAATAATCTCCCTTGCATATTTCCCACATATTTCGTTAGTGGTTTAAATCTGCAATTTTATGATTACGTTACTGACTTAGCTTTAAGCTGCAATGCAGGCACATTGATTTGATAAAGCGTTGAAGGCATCTGGCAACCTCCACTACATACTGCCTCAGAGTGCCAGGGACCCCGGTTCGATCCTGATCTCGGGTGCCGTCTGTGTGGAGTTTGCACGTTCTCCCCGTGACGGGGTAGGCTTCCTCCAGGTGCTCCGGTTTCCTCCCACATCTCAAAAGACGTGCGGGTTTGTAGGTTAATTGGCCTCTGTGAATTGTGGGAGGAAACCACAGCATCCGGAGAAAACCCACGCAGGGAGAACGTGCAAACTCCACACAGACAGGATGAAACCTGGGTCACTGGCGCTATGGCGCAGTAGCTCTACTGCTGTCCTCACTGCAACGAAAGTGGAAAAAAGAGCAATACTTCCCAGAACAATAGTTGCATTTAACAAATAGGAGTTTCTGGTTTTTCATTCACTATTTCTCAATGGATAGCATATTCCTCACTTTTGGGCGGCACGGTGGCGCAGCGGTAGAGTTACTGCCTTACAGCGCCAGAGACCCGGGTTCGATCCTGACTACGGGGGGTCTGTACGGAGTTTGTACGTTCTCCCCGTGACCTACGTGGGTTTTCTCCAGGTGCCCTGGTTTCCTCCCACCACTCCAAAGACTTACAGGTTTGTAGGTTAATTGGCTTGGCCAATTTGGTAAATTGGCCCTAGTTTGTGTTGGATTGTGTTAGTGTACGGGGATCGCTGGTTGGTGAGGACTCAGTGGACAGAAGGGCCTGTTTCCTCGCTGTATCGTTTACAGATACAGCACAGAAACAGGCCCTTCAGCCCACCAGGTCCGACTGGCCAGCGATCCCCGCACACTAACACCAGCCTACACATTAGGGACAATTTACAATTATATTAAGCCAATTAACCTACAAACCTGAAGATAGACACAAGGTGCTGGAGTAACTCAGCGGGACAGGCAGCATCTCTGGATAGAAGGAATGAATGGGTGAGGTCACCCATTCCTTCTCTCCAGAGATGCTGCCTGCCCCGCTGAGTTACTCCAGCATTTTGTGTCTACCTTCGGTTTAAACCGGCATCTGCAGTTCCTTCCTACAACCTACAAACCTGTGTGTCTTTGGAGTGTGGGAAGACACCAGAGAAAACCCACGCGGTTACAGGGAGAACGCGCAAACTCCGTAGAGTCAAGCACCCGTAGTCGGGATCCAACCCGGGTCCCCGGCGCTGTAAGGCAGCAATCCACCGCTGTATCACCGTGCCGCCATTGCACTGAATGCACTGTCCTTTCAGAATCAAAGCTGCATTTCTCAATTACATCTCCCCAATGAAGACTGCTCAGCGCCATTGGAGTCTTGTCTTGTTTGATTTCTGCATCCAGACAAACGAAGATGAATGGAATTCCTTAATGAAGGAATTTACAAGTTCGATGCCTGGATTGTCACGGCAACCAGTTCTTTACTCTCCAAATCCTCAAGCACAGTCCCAGTTATTTTAATCAGAACAAACATTATGAAAGCTGCCTAGTGTTTCAGCAGTGCTCGTAGATTTCCATAATTAAATTCATGCTGATCTTTTGATCTGGGAACAAAGTACTTTTAACATTGGTGCACGGTACACCCCATACCTCAGCAGTCCTTCAATGGGCTCTTAGGAAACAAGCAGTATATAATATAACAGGCAACAAATAGCCTCACTCCTAATGGAAATGCTAATGGAAATGCCAAAGATGCATCAGAGGTGGGGGAAAATTGTGATAGGGGCTAACCTCAACGGGAGGCAATGATTTAGTTTCGAGATACATCGTGGAAACAGACCGAGTCCACACCGACCAGCCATCTCCGCACACACTGACGCTATCCTACATACACTAAGGGACAATTTACAGTTATACCAAGCCAATTAACCAACAAACCTGTATGTCTTTGTAGTGTGGGAGGAAACCGGAAGAAAGCTGGAGGAAAGAGAGGAGAGGCAGGACAAAGCTTGGCAAAGTATACGGCACAGAAATGGGCCCTGTGGCCTACCGTGTCCATGCCCATCTTTTGGCCCATTGATAGGAATCCCAATTGACTGCATTAGGATCAAATCCTCAAGTTGGAGTCAAAATAAAGTTTAGCACAAGAACCATGCAACTTTAATACCAAAGTAGTTTGCTATAACTAATACCAAAGTAGATTGGCAAAACTATGACCAAAGTAGACTGGTGGAACTGGTACCAAAGTAGGTTGGTAATAACTAGTACCATAGATTGGTATAACTAGTACCAAAGTAATTGGTATTACTAGTACCAAATTAGATTGGTTCAACGAGCACCAAAGTAGATTGGTATTGCCATTCAGATTGGAGCAGGTTGCCTGAACAACTGTGTTGCAGTGTATATGGCCCTTGCCCTCCGCAAGCCTTGAATGCACGTAGGACTGCGACGTGCACGTGACATCAGGCTACACAATGCAACCATTTCATTTACCACAGCTAAAGTGTCCACACAGTTGCATACAGGCGAGTGGCTTCTGCACATGTGCCTGGAGCACTGTGCACAAAGTACACCAAAGTGCACAGCAGAGTTTCAGATAAAATTAATCTGTGTAGAAAACAAAACAGCTGAGCCACACATAAAATAATCTCCAGCCCAAGAATCTTTAAAGTTTAAATGGCACGATGGTCTGATTTGAAACAGGAATGCCTGCCAGGACTAGGAACAATGGTTCATTTTCTCCTTCCTGGCCCTGAGCTTCTGAGATCCACAAATGGACTGGATTTAAAAGGAAATCCTTCTTTGCAGAGATGCATAAATATTACATCATGAAATGTTTTCACAACAGAAGAGCGTATTGTGTGTGTTTGATTGTAAAACAGTAAACGGGAGAACAATGTCCCGTTAAAACTCATTTCAAGAGCATTGGGCTGTTATTTAAACGAAGACCCAGTGACCACTGGACTACTGAGCCTCTAGTTTAGGTTTATTATTATCACAGGCATCGCGGTACAGTGAAAAGCTTTGGTTTCTGCATGCTTTCCAAACAGGCCAGATGTACCATACATTGGTGAGTTAAATCAGGTCAACTCAAGTATTGATTGAGTATTGATATTATGGCCATACTATATGTGTGACCATAATATCATACTATGTTGTGACCAAACCAGAGACCACACACGGATGTGACCTTTGCGACAGAGACGGTCACTCCCGCATTGGTCTCTTCAGCCACAAGCGACGCTGCTCCAGCCGAGTTTTGGAGCAAGCAGCTAACAACTAGGATGCGTCACCCATGGCCAGCCATGTGTGACAATGAAGTCAAACTCAAGTACAATAGATAAGAGCAAAAGGGTAAATACAGATCGCAAGATACCCTTCTCAGCATTGTAGCGCATCAGTTCCCTCGACAAAGTCCAATGCCCTCAATGGGGCAGAGGTACAAAATAGTTTATATTTCAGGGTAAAATAGCTGCCTCTTACCTTTCTGGGTTTCACTTTATCGTGAAAGTCGTATTGCCCAATTCCTTTGCAACCAATTCCAAGCCACCAGGGAATCCCTTGTTTATCCTAAAAAATAAATAAATAGCAAAGAAGCTTAAGCTGTGAAATATGGTTTTACATGGACCTCTGAATGCTTTTCTACTTCAAGACACAACCATGGATTCTGCTCAGTGATATCCAACATTACAAGCAGATGCAGACACAAGGAACTGCAGATGCTGGTACAAAAAAAGACACAAAATGCTGGAGTAACTCAGTGGATCAAGCAGCATGTATGGAGGACATGTATCGGTGACGTTTTGCATTGGGACCATTCTTCAGATTGGTTGCAGTGGTGGGGGTGGGGGGGGGGGGAGAAAGTTGGAAGAGAGGTTAGAGCGGGACAAAGCCTGGCAAGAGATATGTGGACACGTGCGGTGGGCTTTGATTAGCAGATGCTTGGACAGAGGCAGCGACACACAATGATATATAATCTTACATATTGCCATTATGACTGGGAGATTCAAGGAAACAGCTTTTATTTTATGACCAAAAAGGGCACAAAGTGCTAGAGTAACTCAGCAGGTTAGGCAGCATCCCTGGAGAAAATGGATAGGTTGTTTAGGGCCAGGACCCTTCAGACATTGTAGGTGGGGAGAAAGCAGGGAGAGAGAGACAATTGTCAGTGACCTTGGACCTAATACACAAAGTATTCCTGATTAAGGGATATTGCTTGAGCTGAGCTAAGGGATCACAACTCTGCCTCTGGCCATTTCACACCTTTCCTGGAACGGACTGGCACATACCTGAACTGGGAGCCAATCTATTATTGGCTCCCCCACTAGTCACAATGGCAGGCAGTGACTAGTGGGGTACCGCAAGGCTCAGTGCTGAGACCCCAGCTATTTACAATTTATATTAATGATCTGGATGAGGGAATTGAAGGCAACATCTCCAAGTTTGCGGATGACACTAAGCTGGGGGGCAGTGTTAGCTGTGAGGAGGATGCTAGGAGACTGCAAGGTCACTTGGATAGGCTGGGTGAGAGGGTAAATGTTTGGCAGATGCAGTATAATGTGGATAAATGTGAGGTTATCCACTTTGGTGGTAAAAACAGGAAAGCAGACTATTATCTAAATGGTGGCCGATTAGTAAAAGGAGAGATGCAGCGAGACCTGGGTGTCATGATACACCAGTCATTGAAAGTAGGCATGCAGGTGCAGCAGGCAGTGAAGAAAGCGAATGGTATGTTAGCTTTCATAGCAAAAGGATTTGAGTATAGGAGCAGGGAGGTTCTACTGCAGTTGTACAGGGTCTTGGTGAGACCACACCTGGAGTATTGCGTACAGTTTTGGTCTCCAAATCTGAGGAAGGACATTATAGCCATAGAGGGAGTGCAGAGAAGGTTCACCAGACTGATTCCTGGGATGTCAGGACTTTCATATGAAGAAAGACTGGATAGACTTGGCTTATACTCGCTAGAATTTAGGAGATTGAGAGGGGATCTTATAGAAACGTACAAAATTCTTATGGGGTTGGACAGGCTAGATGCAGGAAGATTGTTCCCGATGTTGGGGAAGTCCAGGACAAGGGGTCACAGCTTAAGGATAAGGGGGAAATCCTTTAAGACCGAGATGAGAAAAAACTTTTACACACAGAGAGTGGTGAATCTCTGGAACTCTCTGCCACAGAGGGTAGTTGAGGCCAGTTCATTGGCTATATTTAAGAGGGAGTTAGATGTGGCCCTTGTGGTTAAAGGGATCAGGGGGTATGGAGAGAAGGCAGGTACGGGATACTGAGTTGGATGATCAGCCATGATCATATTGAATGGCGGTGCAGGCTCGAAGGGCCGAATGGCCTACTCCTGCACCTATTTTCTATGTATCTATGTATTAACCCCACCTACCGTTATCTACCATCTTGATTAAAACATCAAAAAAAATGAAAGTATGAACTGTCCTGTGTCATTTTAACGTGATATATTACAGAGTACTAAACAGGTTACTACTGGATCTGTGCTGTGAGCAAGTGATGTACTTTGTATATACATGCAAACTTGGGCCAGACTTCAATGTCAATGCAAATACATCAAAACCTCAAACACACCGAGTTCTTGTACTCGCTGGAGTTTAGAAGGATGAGTGGGCACCTATTTGAAACATACCGAATAGTGAAAGGCCTAGATAGAGTGGGTGTGGAGAGGATGTCTAGGACCAGAGGTCACAGCCTCAGAGTAAAAGGATGTACCTTTAGAAAGTTGATGAGGAATTTTTTCCGTCAGATGGCAGTGAATCTGTGAAATTCATTGCCACAGACAGCTGTGAAGGCCAAATTATTGGGTATTTTTAAGGCCGAGATTGGCAGATTCTTGATGAATATGGGTGTCAGAAGTTATTGGGCGAAGGCAAGAGAATGGGGTTGTGAGGGAAAGATAGATCAGCCATGATTGTAGACTTGGTGGTCTGAATGGCCTTATTCTGCTCCTAGATTCCATGAACTTCTTGGACTCCCTTCGGCCCAACAAGTCCGTGCCGACCAGCGATCCCCGCACACTAGCACTGCTCTACACACTAGGGACAAGCTACAATTCTTACCGAAGTCAATTAACCTACAAACGTAGGTACATATTTGGAATGTGGAAGGAAACCAGAGCTCCCGGAGAAAACCCACGCGGTCACAGGGAGAAAGTACAAACCCCGTACAGACAGCACCCGTAGTTAGAATTGAACCCGGGGCTCTGGCGCAGTAAGGCAGCAACTCTACTGCTGCGCCACCGTGCCGCCCCTGAGTATCATTATTGTTCATTAAAAATAACAGAATTGAGTGTGAGCATTAACATGCGGAAGTGATTTATCGCACCCATTTAGTAGCAGGGACTACAGATGATTATCTTCACGTATTCTAAGGGACCATACAGCCTTTTCACTAGAGTGTGATGAATTAACATCTAAAGGTGGAGTCACATTGTAATTACTTCACCTACAATGTTCTTTCAGATTACAATTGAGCACTCCAAAAACTGTCTTTCAACACTCTTATAAAGCCAATAAAATAGCAAATATTTCAGTTTACTTCTGCACTTGACCTTTCATTATTCAGAATGCTTTAATAAAAAAATTCAGATTTGGTTTCTCAATTCTGTCACTTTCTATTCCCATAATTATTACACCAGTTGAAGCTCACATTCATTGCAGCCTTGACATTAATTACCCAGTACCATTGCTGTTTGAGATGGAGTACTCCTACCTGCCACACACTGCCAAATGTTGGTGAGATCAAATAATAGCCATGTGGCAAAATCAATTTAAAAACAGAGTAGGTAATAACATTTCACGGTGTCGTCATGTTCTATTGTTCAGGTTTGAACACAGAAGAACTGCTGCAGTCAGCTGTAATCTCAATTCAATCTTTGATTTGGGTATTTCCAAGGCTTTATGTTTGGGATGGCATTGCACATGATAGATCTGCTGCTTTACAGTGTCAGAGACCCTGGTTCGATCCTAACCTCGGGTGCTATCTGTGCGGAGTTTGGACATTCTCCCTGCGACCACATGAGTTCCCTCCCACTTTCCAAAGACGTGCGGGTTTGTAGGTTAATTTTCTTCTGTAAAATTGTATTTAGCGGGTAGGATAGAACTAGTGTTCGGGTGATCGCCGGTCAGTGCGGACTCGGTGGGCCAAAGGGTCCGTATCTCTAAACTAAAATCCTAAGATAATCTGCAGATGGTGGAATCTTGAATATAACACAAAGTGTTGGATAAACTCAGCACGTCAGGCAGCCTCTGTGGAGGGAAGAGACGGATGACGTACTGGGCCAGATGCTTCTACATGTTTACTTGTTCAAGGCATGAAAGTGATGGAGCCCAGTTTACTGTTTTGAGGAAAAAGTAAATCGCAGGATTCTCAAAGAATGAAGCAAGAGGTAAAAGTGACTTCATTTAAAACAAAATCTTGAGGAAATGCGATTCCTCCTAATAGATAAATTTGACCAATTCATAACGAGTTGGTCTCCATTTGTCGTCTTTTTGGAAACATATGGTGCAACACAAGTGTAAAAGCTAACCCGTGACTGGGGATGGTCAAGATTATAAATGATCTCCTTACTTCTATTTTCTTTTCTTCTCTTTTCTTCTTTTACTCTCTTTCTTCTATTTTCTTTTTTCACTCTCTATTTTTCTTTTTCACACACTATATCTCACATTTTTCTATTTTTCATTATCTAACTTTTCTCTTTTTCTTCTTAATTACAAAAAATTTAAAAAATAAGAAGCTGTACATAAAAGGTATTATGAAAATATGATTGTATACAATTGTACTTACTTCTAATAAAATAAAAATATGGAAGAAAAAATAAAACAAAATCATCTGCTCTTTGACGAATAGTGCTAAAAGTATGCACTGTGAAGCAAATAATAAACTAACCTTTACTCCGTAGTAATGAATACCATAAGTAGGAAGAGCTTCCACCACGGTCATATAACTGGAAAAAAAACATTAATTGTTAAACTAAACGTAAATCAGCAAATCAATAAGTGACATTTTGTTAATTAAATAAGCTAGACATAAAAACAAGTTACAAATGCCTTCATACAAGTACCCGATGAAAGCTTTACATTGGAATGTGAATTAAGATACTGCATTTTAATTATCTGCTTAAGCTGTTGCTTCTGGAGTTTTAATAAAATCCAGATGTGAACACCATGGTAACGTTCTTCCACTGACAGTGCACTAAAAAAAATGCACGGCCTGACATTAATTATCTTTATTGTTGGTAACAAGCATTCAAATATATTTATGTTGCTTGGTTTAAAAAAAAAAATCACATCTCTAAAATTAGATTGTTGGACTGGTAGCAAGGACCAAGGAACCAAGAAACTCAGCCCCAGTCTCGTCTGATTACAAGCTTGGCTGCAATATTGTCCAATAGAATTGCAAAAAGTTGTGAACACTACCCAGCCCATCACCGGCTCTCACCTCCCCACCATCGAAGGGATTTACCGGAATCACTGCCTCAAAAAGGCAGCCAGCATCATCAGAGACTCACACCACCCTGGCCACACAGCCTGCCATCGGGAAGAAGGTACTGGAGCCTGAAAACTGTAACGTCCAGGTTCAGGAACAGCTTCTTCCCTACAGCCTGCAGGCTATTAAACACTACAACCTCAAATAAGTTCTGAATTCCATAGACTATTATTGCACTATTAGTGTGTGTGTGTGTGTGTGTGTGTGTGTGTGTGTGTGCGCGCGCGCGTGTGTGTGTGTGTGTGTATTTTTGAGTATATATACACACACTGAACTTTTTTTTCCTCTCTCGTTTATTATATTGTGTATAGTGTACTATGTTTACAAATTCTGAAGATAGACACAAAAAGCTGGAGTAACTCAGCGGGACAGGCAGCATCTCTGGAGAGAAGGAATGGGTGACGTTTCGGGTCGAGACGCGAAATATCACTCATTCCTTCTCTCCATTCCTTCTCTCTAGAGATGCTGCCTGTCCCGCTGAGTTACTCCAGCTTTTTGCATCTACCTTCGGTTTAAACCAGCATCCGCAGTTCCTTCTTGCACATGTTTATATGTTCTGTTGTGCTGCTGCAAGTAAGAATTTCACTGTTCTATCTGGGACACATGACAATAAAACACCCTTGACTCTAGTACACTATTTCACAGGCAGGCTGAACAAACAATTCTGTCAACATCTTTAATTTTGTGTAAGTCGACTTGTTGGGGTTTGAATCAGGAGGACAGAGCCACAAAAAGATTTGCTGCATTAATTGTTTCAAAGGAGCCTGCATCTCCGTTTGAACTGAAAGGTGATAAATCATTGGCATAATGTAGGTAGTGAGTTTTGATTCAGGTAGCGCAGGTAGTGAGTTGGGTCAACTTACGCTGCCAATTAACTTGCTAACCTGCACATTGGTATGGTGTGGGAGGAAACTGGAGCATCCTGATGTAACTCACATGGTCGCTGGGATAATGTGCAAACTCCACAATAACAGCGATTGGAGATCAGTTCAGTTTCAGTTCAATTTAACATTTCGATACATGTCAAGGGAATAACGTTTAGTGCAAGGTAAAGCCAGCAAAGTCGTTCAAGGATAATCCGAGGGACATCAGAGGTTTAGTTTAGTTTTTAAGTTTAGTTTAGAGATACAGCGCGGAAACAGACCCTTCGGCCCATCGGGTCCGCGCCGACCAGCGATCCCTGCACATTAACACTATCCTACACCCACGAGGGACATTTTTTACATTTACCAAGCCAATTAACCTACGAACCTGTACGTCTTTGGAGTGTGGGAGGAAACCGAAGATCTTGTAGAAAACCCACGCAGATCAAGGGGAGAACGTACAAACTCCGTACAGATAGAACCCGGGTCTCTGGCGCTGCAAGGCAGCAACTCTACCGCTGCGCCACCGTGACTGGCCGGTAGATAGCAGTTCAGCACTGCTCTCAGGTTGAGGCTGGATGATTCAGTTGCCTGATAACAACTGTCCCTGAATCTGGAGGTGTGCGTTTTCACACTTCTATACCTCTTGCCTGATCGTAGAGGGGAGAAGAGGGAGCGGCCACGGTGCAAGTCACTCTACTTTCAGATCTTTGGCGTTTACCCCGTTACGTTAATAACTCCTCGCTCCACATGAGCTGTAGGCCACAGGTCAAAACGAGCAATGGATATGTGCTTACTTGACAATCGACTGCCCTCTGCTGAGTCCTTTCAGTTTTTTATAATGGTCAATCACTCGGTCTTCGCTGCAAGAACAAACACAACATTTTAGTCCAGACAAAAGAGAAACTTCCAGACAAGCCAACATGTTCAGCCGTGGGGCCACGCATCGTGTGTGATTTGCATTATGTGTTAATTTAATGAAAACGGTTCATCTATTCTGCTCAATAAACAAATGGCTACCATGCAGAAAATTCTGTCCGGCCCAATGTCATTTTAACTTAACGGAACATGTTGACATCCTTCAGTCCCTTGATTCCTAAACAAATTTACTGAGCTCACACAAGTCTGTTCATATTCAATAAATAATCTGGCCGGAGATATTTCTCAGCAATCATTTAAACTGGACTAATGCAAAGAGAGATGAATTTATTAAACACCCCTCATGAACAGCGGACTTAACAAAAATGTTATATTCCCAATATAGTCATTTTAATCGTTAGTCATTATGTAATATAGAGAAATTTTATGATTTAATTTTAAAGGTGATTTGGAAATGAAAAATACAATTATGGTTCATGTCCACCACTGATTTTCTGGCACCCTTGGTTCCAAAGCCTTTCTGGATTATCCGTGTTGCCAGACCAACAGAGGTCACGGCCTCCGAGAGTCCAACGGAACCGGGACAGTCCTCCTGGGCCGCCGAGGAGTTGAGATGTCGGCCCGCAAATTTGGCCTCAGAAGTCGTCTATGGGAACAGATCTGCCGGCTTTGGCCGGTCCGGATTTCCAGAGCCCCGGCCGCAGGGGGCAAATATGACCCGCCGATTGGCCGCGGAAGTCAGCTTTGGGAATGGATCTGCCGGCTTCGGCCTGGGGAAGGGTCTCAACCCGAAACATCACCTAGACCTTTTCTCCAGAGGTGCACCCTGACCCGCTGAGTTACTCCAGCATTATGTGTCTATCTCCCATGATCAATATGATGCAGAATTCAACTTGGACTTGGAGATGTCATCTTTGTTAATTCTCTACATGAATGCATTTGCTATTGTTGTATGCGTCCGAGAGGTCTTGAGTTTCCCCATCAGTTGTCTCTCGTCCTGCGATAGTTTTAACCAACTCACCAATATGCAAGAGATGGGTGCTCCTGTAATGCTCGTGTCGGAAGGGCAGGGAGCTTCTTCAGTTCTTCCCTCGCAGTCTCAGAGCTGAAAGTGGAGTAAAATGCAAGAGTTCATTATTAGAGTTGGACGTGAGTCACTCCTCTTGCAATTAACCTGCAGCAAGAATCCATCATCCACTAACGTTACATGTCCTGGCTGTTGTAGCACTAGGCATGGTCTATGCAGCAGTCCCAGGCAAGGAATTGGAAGGCCATGTAAAATAACTTTCCAATTACATGGGAAGTTGGGTCAAATTTCGTAAAATAGCCACGCCATTTGCCACATAATCAAAAGGTCTTTATATTCCCTGCAAGAGCACAGAAATGAAAACTGTAACTGATATCCCCATTTTCCAAACAAATGGCATGGGAGATAAGTGTCACTTCCGGTATCCTGGCTTACGTTTGCTCTACAGATTGGGAATTAAAACTGCGATCTTTCTCGTGAAGCGATGGGGTTAATTGTGCAGAACCAAATGATCAATGATCCAGTTATTTTTAGTTTCATCCAAAGATTACTAGCGCTCACGGACACAGTCAGTCTGAAGAAAGGTTCCGATCAAAAAGGTCACCCATTCATGTCCTCCAGAGATGCTGCTTGACCCACAGAGTTACTCCAACACTTTGTGTCTTAAAAAAAAAATAAACCATCGTTCCATCGTGCAGTTCCTCGTGCTGGTTTACACTGAAGACAGGGGAGAGGGAGACAGAGATAAGGAAGGGCAAGGTGTGAAAACGAGAGATCAAAGGGGGAAGATCAAGGAGCAGGTCGGGCAGCATCTAGGGAGGGGAATGGACACTTCCTCAGACCACCGTGTGTTTTGCCTTGTTCATTCACGGCAAACTGCGGCAGACGTGACAAGACTGCCGCACGTGGTGAATAATTTTGTTTCATTGTCTTCACCTGATGTGAAGCCCTGCTTGACGATCGAGTCTTCTTTCCCGTCCCATCCTCACAAACAGATCAAGAATATCGGAGATAGTCACAAAGTGCTGGAGTAACTCAAGAGAGACCCAGGCAGGGTTTCTGGAGACACAAAAAATGGATGACGTTTTGCATTGGGACCTTTCTTCAGCATGAAGATGGTCTGAAGAATGGTCCCGACCCAAGACACCACTGTCTCCAGAGATGCTGCCTGAACTGCTGAGTTATTCCAGCACCTGGTGTCTACCTTTGATATAAACCAACGTTTGCAGTTCCTTGTTTCTACAATAATATTAGAACTGATTTTAAAGGCAGACTGGGGGGGGGGGGGGGGGGTTGCCCATTGTCTAGATTGTAATCAACACCAATTTACTAACAAAGTACAGGAAGATCTGGAATTCATTATTCAATTAATTAACACAATAGGTTTTGAGACTGTTCTTTAGGCTTAGCAACAATGCTAAATTAGTCCATTCTAAGTTAGGTATCTAACTTACACATTCTCTCCATTATATAGAATTCCTCTGGGTGCTTGCGTTTCCACCCACATCCCAATATTGTGTGGATAGGTTAATTGAACGCAGTCCATTATACTGTGGGTTGATGGTCAAATCAAATCAAAGCAAAGCTAATGGACATGCTTAGGGTCATAGTCATTGAGTCATACAGCGTGGAAACAGGCCCTTCGGCCCAACTTGCTGATGCCGGCCAAGATGCCCCAGCTACACTAGTCCCACCTGCCTGCATTTGGCCCATGTCCCTCTAAAAACCTACCTGTCCATGTCCCTGTCCAAATGTCTTTTAAATGACATGAGATTGAACAAGTTGCAGGAGTACAGGAAGAGAATATAGCAAATGGAGACTCCTTCCTTGGGAGCCAGCATGAATCAGATGGGCTGAATGGCTTCGTAATAAGCACAATCTATTTTAGTTCCTCTTTATTTTACTCTCTGAGGAGACCTGCCAGCTCCGATTACACATTCAGCTGATTCAGGGTTGGCAAGGGCCTTGGTACAAAGCAAACTATTTTCCTCCAAGGGTCCTGACCCAAAACATCACCTATTCATGTTCTCCAGAGATGCTGTCTGACCCGCTGAGTTACTCCAGCTCTGTGTGTCTATTTCCCACCAACACCCATTATTATGGACTGAATGCATGCAGTTTGAAACAACTGGTACGTCTCACTATTCATTGAGTACAGATTTGTCAACAGCCAGCCCCCTTTTGAGGTGGGGGTGCCAGCAGCGACGTAACATTCCCCACATCCACAAGGTCCAAACTACTCCCCACCCTTTCAAAACACACCAACCACTGAGCATGTTGCGTGTATGTGTGGGCCTGGGCACGCACATTCCTCTTGTCCACCCGCCCACATATAATAATAGTGCGTTTACTTTGTTCCCTTCCAAGTATCCACACTAACGTACTCGAGTGGTGTGTAGATTCCTTGAAACTCCCGGAATGGTGAAAAGCCGAGCAACATTGTCATTTCAGCAAAGTAAATAGTCGCACAGGCTATTGGCGACTCTGTTTACCCTCCAACTCAAACAGCAGCAGCTGACTGCTCTCAATACAATGCGTCGTAAGATCTACTATATCACACAGCGGCTCACTGCAGAATCACCTTGGTTGCTGGGGCGTTGCAGGGAATTAATACGACATGCAATACACCCACCTTCATCGGGCAAAATATTAGACGTTTCAAATTGTGTAGGAAGGAACTGCAGATGCTGCTTTAAACCAAAGATAGACACAAAAAGCTGGAGTAACTCAGCGGGACAGGCGGCGTCTCTAGAGAGAAGGAATGGGTGACGTTTCAATAGACAATAGGTGCAGGAGTAGGCCATTCGGCCCTTCGAGCCAGCACTGGCATTCAATGAGATCATGGCTGATCATCCCCAATCAGTACCCCATTCCTGCCTTCTCCCCATATCCCCTGACTCCGCTATTTTTAAGAGCCCTATCTAGCTCTCTCTTGAAAGCATCCAGAGAACCTGCCTCCATCGCCCTCTGAGGCAGAGAATTTCGGTTCGAGACTGGGTCATGTCCCGCTGAGTTACTCCAGCATTTTGTGTCCATCTTAAGTTTAAAACTGTGTTGCCCTTGGATTAATGCATGATCCGCACAAAGACCATACTTAATCCTAATTCAGTGGTTCAATGATACTTCATTGTCACATGTACCTACGTACAGGGAATTTTTTTTTTTTGCATACAGTTCAGTGATAATCCTACTCTACATGAGGCACAATCATGCCAAGTGTAAGATAGTAGACCACACTGAGTCAATACACAAGAGTCGCTGTGTTTTAGGCACCATCTTGTACCCTTCAAATCTGAATAATTCCCCTTATGATGCAATATATCATACCCATCTTTATATATCTGCCACCACCAACTGCTGACTGGACTGTATGCATTTCCGATTTAGATTTTAATTTCAGTTTTACACCAACCAGACTATGTGACTGGCTTAAAAAAGATCTAACAAGGATGGGAGACACTAAAAGTTGGAGTAATTCAGCGGGACAGACACCTTCTCTGGAGAGAAGGAATAGGTGACGTTTCGGGTCGACACCCTTCTTCAAACCTGGATGGGGTTTGGTTTTTAAACCAACTAAACAAGAGTTAATGTCAACAGGTCATTTATGTTCCTGATGTTGGGGGAGTCCAGAACCAGGGGCCACAGTTTAAGAATAAGGAGTAAGCCATTTTGAACGGAGATGAGGAAACACTTTTCCCACACAGAGAGTGGTGAGTCTGTGGAATTCTCTGCCTCAGAGGGCGGTAGAGGCAGGTTCTCTGGATACTTTCAAGAGAGAGCTAGATAGGGCTCTTAAAGATATGATATGGGGAGAAGGCAGGAACGGAGTACTGATTGATTGGGGATGTTCAGCCATGATCACATTGAATGGCGGTGCTGGCTTGAAGGGCCAAATGGCCTCCTCCTGCACCTATTGTCTATTGACATCAGTTTATGAGTTTCTGATCTTTAAAGGAAACAACTAGATGAGTCCTTTACAAGTATAATTAGATAATAAAATCTAACGGGAGAGTTAGAAAATTCAGTAAATTACGTCAAAGATTAAAGTACAGGAATAGAACTATCAGTGAAGCACAAATGTACATCGTATGCAAGGTTTCTTAAAAAATATTAATTTAGTGCTGGATAGTTTCCAATGGTAGGCTGATCCAGGAGATCAAGATGCACGGGATTAAGAGTAACTTGGTCGTGTCGATTCAGGCAGCCTTACTGATAGAAGGTAAAGGGCGGTGGTGGAAACGCAATGTTCAACGAGGTGCAGAGCAAGTTTCCTTTTGACACAGAGGGCGGTGGGTGCCTGGACCGAGCTTCCGGGGGTGGTGGTAGTAGAGGCAGTTACGACAGTGGCATTTAAGAGACTTTTGGATAGGTAGGCTAGGAATGGAGAGATATAGATCAGAAACAGGCAAATAAAGACTGGTGTTGCTATCATGTTCAGCACCGACACTGTGAAGAGCCCGTTCCCATGTCTGACTGCTCAATGTTCCAAAGAAAATGAACGTCATAGACATTGTTAACAGTAATTAATAAACTCAAAGCTTTAACAGAAAAGAAGGTGAAAGGGGACTGTTTGGTGCAAATGAAATGCGAGTGAGACACACACACACACAGAGAGAGAGAGAGAGAGAGAGTGGTGAATCTGTGGAATTCTCTGCCACAGAAGGTAGTTGAGGCCAGTTCATTGGCTATATTTAAGAGGGAGTTAGATGTGGCCCTTGTGGCTAAAGGGATCAGGGGGTATGGAGAGAAGGCGGGTACAGGATACTGAGTTGGATGATCAGCCATGATCATATTGAATGGCCGTGCAGGCTCGAAGGGCCGAATGGCCTACTCCTGTACCTATTTTCTATGTTTCTATGAGAGAGAGAGAGAGAGAGAGCAGAGTACACACACACAATACACACAGAGTACACACACACAGAGTACACACACAGAGTACACACACAGAACACAATACTAGATCTTTAAAGTAATAATGTGCCATCAAACCATTAAAAAAAACTATCCCATACCAGTATAGTGTATCCATTCTAGAGATTCCATTACACTATTTGATATCAAGCTCTAATTAAACCAGTTGTTGTGGAGGTTCAGAATACATCTTGTGAATGAAGATCGTATAAACTGATTAAGTTGGGAACATAAGGAACATAGATTACGTTGCACAACTGTTTCTTTGGAAACGGCCGTCTGATTTGAGGTCTCAGATCTCAACTCGAAACATCACCCACTCCTTTTCTCCATAAGATGCTGCCTGACCCGCTGAGTTACTCCAGCATTTTGTGTCTTATCATCAGCATGGACTCCATTGTCCTAAGAACCCATTTCCATGCTGTATCTTTAACACGGTGTATTCCTGGTGGGTATGGAGTGGATGGGAAAGTGGGATGACATAGAACTAGTTGGCGATGGTCGGCGTGGACTCGGTGGGCCGAAGAAGCATTTTGTGTCTATTTAAGGTCTCAGATACAAGTTGGCTCTTAAACCCTTGATTAGACCATTTGCCAAAGTGGTACAGCAAACTCATCACTGCCACAAGTGTTATCCTTCTCCTGCAGTCTTTCAAAGTTTTACGCACACACAAAACTATTTTCAATGCTTACTGCCAACTATCAATATTTCCTAATTTTACATACATATTTTTAACTGCAGGTACTGTCACAATGTTTAAACAACATTCGGACAGGTACATGGGTAGTGTAGGTTTAAAGGGATCTGGGCCAAATTCAGGCAGGTGGGACGAGTGTAGTTGGGACATGTTGGTTGGTGTGGGCAACTCGGGCTGAAGGGCCCATTTCCACGCTCTATGACTCCAATCCTCAATTAACTGGACAATTAGGTTGAACACGGTCATCTAAGAATTAAATTACCACAGCATCAGTAACTAATATCAGACTAAGTCACAGGCTGACGGCTGTTTTCACATCAACCCTCACGTGAAACTGTGTAGGGAGGAACTGCAGATGCAGGTTTACATCAAAGATAGACACACAATGCTGGAGTAACTCAGCAGGACAAGCAGCATTTCTGGAGAGAAGGAATGGGTGACGTTTCGAGAGTCACACTGAGAGTCAGGACAAAGGGAAACGAGAGATATGAAAGCGAGAGTCAATAGACAATAGGTGAAGCAGTAGGCCATTCGGCCCTTTGAGCCTGCACCGCCATTCACTGTGATTATGGCTGATCATCCACAATCAGTACCCCATTCCTGCCTTCTCCCCAATATCCCTTGACTCTGCCATCTTTAAGAGCTCTTTCTAACTCTCCCTTGAAAGCATCCAGAGAATTGGCCTCCACTACCTTCTGAGGCAGAGAATTCCACAGATTCACAACTCTCTGGGTGAAAAAGTTTTTCCTCATCTCCATTCTAAATGGCCTACCCCTTATTCATAAACTGTGGCCCTGGTTCTGGACTCCCCCAACATTGGGAACATGTTTCCTGCTTCTAGCGTGACCAATCCCTTAATAATCTTATACATTTCAATAAGAATCCCTCTCATCCTTCTAAATTCCAATGTATACAAGCCAATTCACTCTATTCTATCAACATATGACAGTCCCCCCATCCCTCAATAGCATGAATGTCCTTCCTCAAATTTGGAGACCAAA
Organism: Malacoraja senta; assembly: GCA_038087875.1. Taxonomy (NCBI): domain Eukaryota; kingdom Metazoa; phylum Chordata; class Chondrichthyes; order Rajiformes; family Rajidae; genus Malacoraja; species Malacoraja senta. Next base: position 80,685,639 of record CM075980.1, on the reverse strand, counting down.
ACTGCATAGGTCTCGACCTGAAAAGTCATCCATCCCTTCTCTCCAGAGATGCTGCCCTGAGTTACTCCAGCATTTTGTGTCTACCAGAGATATGAAAAGGTACATGAATGAGAGCTTGAAGAATCAGAGGGGGAGCAGTGAGAGAGGGTGTTGAAGAACTCTCAGAGAGAGTGGAGAACTTCTTCAAAGTAGGCATACCTTGAGGAGATTTCACAGTGGAACAGGCAAAATGTATAGGAAGGAACTGCATATTAAACTGCTTGGCATGACAAACTCTGTAAGTGAATTGTTTCACACCTCAAGTTTGACTTTTTGTAAAGGCTAACTCAATAATCTGTCATTCCCATCAGAAAGGTTAGCAGGAGTGAATATTCCAAATGCCTCACCACAAAGTCTTTACAAAGCTTTTGATGTCCTCATCAACACATTCTCCACTGGTTTCAGTGCTTCTCACAAAGTAGATGCCGGGATCATTCTAATTAGAAGATACAGGAGCTATAAACCTGGGACATCCAAACTTCAGACCAGCTTCTTCCCTACTGCGATGCAACTCCTGGAACAATCACCTTTTCCCACATCCCCCTTTCCGGAGATTATGCCACATGCTCTTATTCTTAACAATTGCCTCTGAACAGAGTAGTTCAAGGGATCTGTTCAAGGGATATGGGGAGAAAGCAGGAACGAGGTTCTGAATTTGGATGATCAACCATGATCATATTGAATGGCGGTGCTGGCTTGAATTGCCGAATGGCCTACTCCTGCACCTATTTTCTATGTTTCCATGGTTACTTCATTTGGTCATTCCGTTATTGTACTTCAATTATTTTCCCCACAGTTTCAGACTGCGCTACAGCCTTGCACCATACTGCTGTTTGCACGTGTTTTATTGCTATACTTGTCATTACTGTGTGTGTACTGTTTACTCCGTGAGCTTCAAGCGAACAGGAATTTCATTGCACCCTGTATATAACAATAAACTAATCTAAATCTGAACTAAATCACTTCAAGTTCCTGTGATCTCAGTGTGGAGATTTGCAATTCTCCTAGCTCCTATGCGGCGGCACGGTGGTGCAGCGGTAGAGTTGCTGCCTTACAATGCCAGAGACCCGGGTTCAATCCTGACTACAGGTGCTGTCCGCACGGAGTTTGCACTTTCTACCCGTGACCGCGTGGGTTTTCTCCGGTTGTTCTGGTTTCCTCCCACACTCCAAAGACGAACAGGTTTATAGGTTAATTGAATTCGTCAAAAATAGTAAATTGTGCCTGGTGTGGAGAATAGTGCTGAAACCGATACTGTACGAGGTGATCACTGGTCAGCGTGGACTCAGTGGGCCGAAGGGCTTGTTCCCGCCCTGTATCTCTAAACTAAACTCACTTATACTTCTCCATTGCTGGATTTATGAGCACAGTGGAAACAATGCATTATTGAAGTAGCATCTCTCAAAGAATTTGAAGTCCATGAAAGCACTGTGGTCCTTTGCAAACTGCAGGATAATTTGAGTTTGACGGATTTTATTTTGCAACAATGCATTGAATGTGTATAAACCAGAGGGAAATTCCCTCTACACACTATTTGAGATTCCTAAAAGTGCAAGTCAACCTTTACATCAGCCATATACACATCACAGCTACAAGGGTTTACGTCGGACAACATTTGGTATAAATAAAACAAAACATTACAATCATTCTTATAGTCCTTATCTGCATGATTGTAGAGGAAATGATCAACTGACGTGGTAATTAACTGACACTGTGATCAACACTTGTTCAACAAATGCAGTACTAAGAATATTCTAACGGGCCTGTCCCACTTGCCGATTTTTAAGGCAACTGCCGACGACTGTCATAGTAGTAGCAGGTCGCCGTAAGACCAGTGCCAATCTAAGTCAGGAGAAGTCAAGCTACGCTCAATGGCGTCGAACCCACTGTCGCCGAAAAATGGTCAACATATTGAAAATTTAGCGGCGACCAGAAAGACGCTACGACTTTTTGCGCAACTGAGGTGACTACTCCCCCGGTGACCACCGGCGAACATGTGGTGACAAACTCGTCGCATGTAGTTGCCTAAAAAAATCGCCTAAGTTGGACAGGCCCATAACCCACAGAAGAAAGAAAAAGGAACACAAGATAAGACACAAAAAACTGGAGTAACTCAGCGGGACAAGCAGCAATTCTGGAGAGAAGGAATGGGTGATGTTTCAGGTCGAGACCCTTCTTCAGTCTGAAGAAGGGTCTCGACCCGAAACGTCCCCTGTTCATTCTCTCCAGAGATGCTGCCTGTCCCGCTGAGTTACTCCGGCATTATGTGTCTATCTTCGGTTTAAACCAGCATCTGCAGTTCCTTCCTGCACAAAAAGGAACACATGATTATTTCCAGAAACTAATCATCATTAGTGACAAAATGAATCATAAAAAATTAATATGAATCATAAAAATGTAACAACACTGAATTAAAAGTACTTTAAATACTTTTCTGATCATTAATCGTTTTTCATTCAGCAAATGAAAAGGACTGAGTGGCAAGGTGGCGCAGCGGTGGAGTTGCTGCCTTACAGCGGCAGAAACCGGGTTCAATCCTGACCATGGGTGCTGTCTGTACGGAGTTTGTACGTTCTCTCTGTGACAGCGTGGTTATGTCCAGGTTCTCTACACTGTAAAGACATGCAGGTTTTTTTGTAGGTTATTTGGCTTCTGTAAAATGGTCCCTAGTGTGTGTAGGATAGAGCTAGTGTATGGGGTGATCGCTGGTCGGCGCAGACTTGGTGGGCCCAATGGTCTGTTTGCACGCTGTATGTCTAAAGTCCAAATGCAGGAGCCATAAAGCAAAGTTTCACAAATACCAATGAGAACAATCAGATAATTTGGCTCCATGTCATACTGTGCTTGAAACCAACGTTGGAATAATGTTTATATTACTCCAGGAGAAATTTCTTTCTTTTTGTTAAAGCCAGATTGATCAGCATGTAAATTAATATTATATTAATATTACATGCCCTGTTAAACATTTTCTAACTGAAGATGGGAAGTTTTTGTTCCTTACAGCAAATGAAATAAGAACAGAAAATACTGGAGATACACAAGTTAGACGGTCTTTGTGGAGAAAGAAACAGAGTTAACCTTTCACCAGAACTAGGAAAAATGGTGAGAAAATAGGTATGAGAAAGTTGGACACAAAACTCTGGAGTAACTCAGTGGGTCAGGCAGCATCTCTGGAGTAAAAGGGTGGGTGACATTTCAGGTTGAGACCCTTCTTCAGACTGAAGAATAATCCCGACCCGAAACATCACCCATCCTTTTCCCCCAGAGATACTGCCTGACCCGCTGAGTTACTCCAGCACTTTGTGTCAATCTTTGGTATCAACCCACATCTGCAGTTCTGTGTCTCGACAAGAAAATAGGTGTGCTTTTAGGTTGCAGAGAAGGGGTGGGGAGAGAAAATGAAAGGTTTATATTTCAGATTTGCAGCACATGCAACGTTATGCTTTTCAGAAGCATGAGACAATGTTTTACTGTGTGTTATAGTACTGGCAGAGTTGGTGATCTGTATTCGTTCGATGGGTTAGATAAGCAGAAATGTCCCTTTTTTCAGCTTCCAAGGATCTTCCTCATTGGATACATACTGCACCTGCAGTTCCTTTAAACTGACAATTAATACTTAGCAACCCACTATGACTAAAATTATACATGTACTGCTGAATAGAAACCAACAGCTTGGTAGCATGAATGCACACAGTTCAATCCAGACTTGCCGGAACAAAAAACAGAGGATATAGTTTTAAGGTGAAAGGGGAAAGATTTAATAGGAACCTGAAGGGCCTGTCCCACTGTACGAGCTAATTCAAGAGTTCTCCGAGTTTCCCCTGATTCGAACTCGGAGAATTACGGTAATAGCCGCTCGTAGGTACTCGGGGCTCTCGTGGACATTTTTCAACATGTTGAAAAATCTTCACGAGTCTTCATGAGCTTACCGCGTTTCCCGAGTACCTGCCGTTAGCGTTACGAGCCGCCAAGAGATGTCCCGAGCTCTGACGTACCCGCAACGTACATTCTACGTGCTCACCACCAGTTTGATTTTTTTAAAACTTGGGAGAGCTCTTGAGTTACCTTGTACAGTGGGACAGCCCCTTTAGGAGCAACTTTTTCACATGATCAGTATGGGTGGTGGGTGTATGGAATGTATATCAGAGGAGGTACAGTAGTTCAGGCAGGTACAATAACAACATTTGTAAGACATTTGGACAGGTACATGGATAGGAAAGGTTTAGAAGGATATGGACCAAATGCTAGGAAATGGGACCAGCCTAGATGGGGCATCTTGTTCAGCTATGGGTGAGTTGGGCCGAGGGGCTTGTTTGCGTGCTGTATGAATGACTCTAATCATAGATCAATGCATTAGAATGGGCTATTGAGTATCCAGGAAACGCAGGCTGCAAATATCATCAAAGTTTATTTAATGTCTTTATGCTCAAACACCAGGTCAAGCGTGAAGGAGATGCGTCTGTCTCGGCTGAGAAAACCCGATGGCGACGGGATTAAATGCTTTTCTTTCCAATTCAAGCACAAGTACAAATCACTGAGCAATGAGGAAGTTAAATGAAAAGAACAAACAGTTTAACTAATGCGTTACAGGAAACCTTCACCAACAGGTGCCAAGCTTGTTACTGTCGAAGTGAATGAATGGAGAAGAGGGGAAATAGTGAGTCACTTAGTTCTAGTTTTAGAGATACAGTGTGGAAACAGGCCCTTTGGCCCAGCAAGTCCACACCGACCAGCGATCCCCGAACATTAACAGTATCCTACACACACGAGGGACAATTTTACATTTATACCAAAGCCAATTGACCTACAAACCTGTACGTCTTTGGAGTCTCGGAGGAAAACCAAGCAGTCAGGGAGAGAACGGACAAACTCCGTACAGACAGCACCCGTAGCCAGGTTCGAACCCGGGTCTCTGGCGCTGTAAGCACTCAACCACCACACCACCCTATTGCATCAAACACATTGCCTTTATTCTGTACAACCTAATAATCACAATGTTTTTAATTTTAAAAATAAACTATTTTGATAGTAATTTTGTGCAATGATATCATCGCATTGTGCACCTGCGTTTTGTCAGGGAAGGGGAGAGTTGAGAGAATTATTAACAGAACCAGGCAGTATCAAAAGCCGCAAAGTATACATGTTTTACACTGTAATCACTTTATAGTTTGATGCTAGTGGCAGATAAACAGGCTCCCACCTTCTCAATTTGCCAAAAGGACAGCAATAACACGACACCAAGCGAGCACCAGCGTGACACCATGTCCTTACAATCTGCTTTGCATATTCCTGGCAATCAGCTGCTATCTTCCACCCAGAAATTCACACTGTTGCAAGCCCTCTGAAATATGTCACCATGAAAACTTCAAATAAGCAGGAACTAAACCTTTCAGGAGGCTTATACTAAATGCAAGCATGCGTGTTCATCAACAATCATTGTTGAAACCGTCTTCTATCTGAATTAAAGTTCACTTAACGATTGGTTATATAGTATAAGGAATTGCATGGATTCAAGTTATATGATAGCAATTTATCCGAAGAAAAGATAAGGGCGGCACGGTAGTAGACAGCGCCAGAGACCCGGGTTCGATCCTGACTACGGGTGTTGTCTGTATGGAGTTTGTACGTTCTCCCTGTGACTGCATGGGTTTTCTCCGGGTGCCCCTGTTTCCTCCCACACTCCAAAGATGTAAAGGTTTGAAGGTTAATTGGCTTCAGTAAAATTATACTCTGTCCCCAGTATAGAGGATAGTGATCGCTGGTTGGCGTGGATTCGGTGGACTAAAGGGCATGTTCCCGCGCTGTTTCTCTAGTCTAAAGTCTAAATGCATTTCACTGTAAATGCTCGTACCAATAAAGTCACTGTCGTGGAGGCAAAGGTCAAAATAAATCAGACTCATTAGTTAATAGTTGTTCTGCTGTTATTTTAGTTGACTATCAATGCACAGAACATACACGAGAAATAAGACCTTGCTCTCTCACTTGCAATTCTCCCACTTTCGAAGAAGAAAGATATGCTTAAATAGTGTAATGTTGTTAGTCTGAAGAAGAGTCTCGACCCAAAACATCACCCATACCTATTCTCCAGAGATGCTGCGTGACCCGCTGAGTTACTCCAGCATTTTGTGTCTATCTTTGGTGTAAACCAGCATCTGTAGTTCCTTCCTACACATCATTTATACGTTTGTTATATAGCTATTCCAGGTTGTAATTTTCACACGTTTCAAGTGACAGCAAGGATATTTCAATTACATTAGAAAAATTAGCATGCCACCATTTTAGTATAAATTTAAAATGAAAATGAATCTACACATGAATCCTTTCATTTATTTCAATGGAGACCACTTTCATACTGGTTTCCCTTGCCTGTAGAGCAGGGGTCTGCAACCTACGGCCCCCAGGCCTAATGCGGCCCGTAACCCGAAATCATCCAGCCCGCAGGCGGATTTTGTTTCCCGTAATCATCCGGCCCGCCGAGCGCCTGCCCCGAGCGCGGCCGAGCTCTGGCTGTACCACATCCTGCACAAAACCGCCGGCACGGGCGCGCACCTTCTGTGAACCCGTTTAAGAAAGAACTGCAGATGCTGGAAAAATCGAAGGTAGACAAAAATGCTGGAGAAACTCAGCGGGTGAGGCATGCAAGGATTGCGCGAGGCCGCCTCACCCACTGAGTTTCTCCAGCATTTTTGTCTACCTTCTGTGAACACGAGATTTGATGCCTGCCATCCGGGGCGGGATCCATGTGTACATGTGATAGATGTGGCCCGCCATCCCCTCACAGACATGCGTCCCGGCCCCTATGCAGAACAAGGTTTGCCGACCCCAGCTGTAGAGGTACATACCCAGAATTACACTGCAAATGTGTCCTGCTGTCAGTGACAGGAGCCACATAGTCCCCCATCTTCCTTTCCACCCATGTGCTACAAAATATTGCTGTTTGTTAAATACAGTGTTATCACCTTATCATACACCTTGCAAGTTTAAGCATGGATTCTCGGCACTCTCCCCTCCCCCCCCCACCTGTTCTTCCTACGGTGATTTATCATGAAGAGATGGTGAGAGACTCGGAAGGAAACTTGTAGGTTGTGATGCCCTTGAGTGCTTATCCTTGTTGTTTGACAAGAGATAGTGAGTTTTGAAGGTGGCATGAAGAGGCAGCCTAGATGGGCTGCTGCAGCGAATCATGCTGATAGTACACATTGTAGCCACGGTACCCAATAGAGGATAAGTGTTTAGTGTAGGAAGGAACTGCAGATGCTGGTTCATACCAAAGATAGACACAAAATGCTGGAGTAACTCAGCGGGACAGTCAGCATCTTTGGATGGAAGGAATGGGTGACGTTTCGGGTCAAGACCCTTCTTCGGTGTTTACTATAGTTTAGTTTGGAGATGAAGCACGGAAACAGGCCCTTCAGCCCACCGTGTCCACACCGAACAGTGATCACCCTGTACACTAGCACTATCCCACACACTAGGGACAATTTACAATTTTAACCGAAGCCAATTAACCTACAAACCTGTACGCTTTTGGAATTTCGGAGGAAACCGGACCAGCCGGAGAAAACCCACGCGGTCACAGGGAGAAGCTGCAAACTCCGTACAGATAGCACCCGCAGTCAGGATCGAACCCTAGTTTCTGGCAGCAACTATACTGCTGCGTCCCCCTGCCACTTATTGATAACCACCAGGATGTTTCTATTTGGGGGAATACAAGAACTGCAATGAACCTCAGGGGGAGGATGATGACATGCTCTACAACATATAACAATAAGGCACTTTAGCCTATGATGCCAATTTAAACCGCACATCTTACGGAGTTTGTACCTTCTCCCCGTGACCGCGTTGGTCTTCTCTGAGATCTTCGGTGTCCTCCCATGCACCAAAGACGTACAGGTTTGTAGGTGAATTGTCTTGGTATAAATGTAAAAATTGTCCCTAGTGTGCGTCGGGTAGTGTTAATGTGCGGGGATCTCTGGCCAGTGTGGACTCGGTGGGCCGAAGAGCCTGTTTCCGTGTTGTATCTCTAAACTAAACTGAAAAATCTGCCGACATGTGGTCTCCATCCCTTCAATTGCCTGCCTGTCTCTATCTGCGTCTAAATGCCTCTTAAATGTTGCGATCGTATCTGCTTTCACCACTTCCCCAGAAGCACATTCCAGGCACCTACCACTCTGTAAAAAAAATACTTGCCTTGTAAATCACCTTTAAACTTTTCCCCTCTCACTTTAAAGCTTTTCTTGGACATGATCTGGTGTGAACATTGCTTGCCATCCCCACTACATTATACAGGAGGAGCAAGCTGGAAGCTCAAAATAAACCCAGGCTCAAAAGGGATAAATACATTCCTTGCAGACCACACTCAAAAGATGCCCACAGTTTTTTTTTAAGCATCAATGTAAGAGGGTTGTATCCAAATAATGTTACCAGCCGAGAAAATTCTAAAGCCATGGAACCACATTTATCAGAGAATATTTACCACTGGTTTACACATGGAAATTATTCAAACAAAAACCAAGATTACTTCATCTATCCGACATGAGGGATTGGTTTACTTTATGAGAAGCCAGTTCTAAACTAGGTCAAATTCAGAATTCCCCAAGTGAGTGAAGACTGCTGTGTTGTCTGCTAGAAATAGGTCTCCTTGCAATCATTTGCTCTTTGGTATGTGTGTTTTCTTTTTGAAGAAGATTTAGAACATTTTTTGGGCAGCATGTTATAGGAAAGATGTGGTCAAGCTGGAAAGGGTGCAGAGAAGATTTACAAGGATGTTACCAGGAGTTACAGGGAGAGGTTCAGCAAGCTAGGACTCTATTCCTTGGAGCGCAGGAGGATGAGGGGTGATCTTATTAGAGGTGTACAAGACCATGAGGGAAAGAGCCCTATCTAGCTCTCTCTTTCAAGAGAGAGCGAGATAGGGCTCTTAAAAATAGTGGAGTCAGGGGTTATGGGGAGAAGGCAGGAACGGGGTACTGATTAGGGATGATCAGCCATGATCACATTGAATGGCAGTGCTGGCTCGAAGGGCCGAATGGCCTACTCCTGCACCTATTGTCTATTGAAATATATTGGGTAAACGCACGGTGTCTCTTGCCCAGAGTAGGGGAGTCGAGAAGCAGAGGACATAGGTTTAAGATGAGGGGGGGGGGTGGGGGGGGAAGATTTAACAGGAACCTGATGGGCAACTTTTTTTTACACAAAAGTTGGTGGGTGCATGGAACGAGGTGCTGGAGGAGGTAGTTGAGGCAGGTCTTATCACAATATTTAAGAAACATTTAGACAGGTAGACGGATAGGATAGGTTTAGAGGGATATGAGCCAAACGCAGGCAGGTGGGACTAGTGTAGATGGGACATGTTTGTCGGCGTGGGCAACTTTAACATATTGTCTTTGCTGCAATGTGCCCTATGTTGGTGTCTTTATGACACCATTCAATAATAAAAAAAGCTCCGGCAGGAGATTGAAGTCAAATTAAAAGGAATAATATTCAAATGCATCCAAGGGTAGTGCTAGTATTTCCTATATACACAATTGTGTAGAAAGGAACCGCAGATGCTGGTTTACACAAAGTGCTGGGGTAACGCAGCGGCTCCGGCAGCATCTCTGGAGAAAAAAGGATGGGTGACTATTGGGGTCGGGATTCTTCCTCAGACTGAATGTAGAGGGGAGGACACAGGAGGTAAGAAAAGGCCTCCTGTTAAAAATAACCATGCTTTCTGGCCACAAAGGAGATAAGTAACTTGGTCTATTTGTCATGATCATTAAATTGATTTACTTGCGAAGCCCGGTACCAAGCACCAGGGGAAGGAAAATTGCAAGAAACGAGATTGAAGAGTTGCTTGTTGAAAATGGTGTTTGCACAGCCCATTGTTGTTCCAGGTGGCATGGATCTGCTTTGAAGATATTCACAGCATGATATCCGACACACACTGGCCCTCAGACAACGTTACAGCATTGCCGTTTAACGCAATTCCGCAATCTAAGGTGTAGGAAGGAACTGCAGATGCTGGCTTACACTGAAAATAGACACAAAATGCTGGAGGAACTCAGTGGGCCAGACAGCATCCGTGGAGGAATAGGAACAGGTAACGTTTCGGGTCGTGTCTGAAGAAGGGTCCCAACCCCAAAAACGTCGCCCATTTCTACTCTCCAGAGATGCTGCCTGTCCCGCTGAGGTACTCCAGCATTTTGTGTCTATTTCCACAACCAACAGGTTGCATTGAACAAACCTGCGATCAAATGATGGGGATAGTGGACCAACAAATGCCATTAAGCTAACATTTACACTTGTACTCTCCAGAAGCGAGAGATGACAGAGTTTGAGTTTGGTTTATTGTCACGTGTACCCAGTGAAAAGCTTTTGTTGCGTGCTAACCAGTCAGTGGAAAGACTATAAACGATTACAATCGCGCCAACCACAGTGTATGGACACACGATAAAGGGAATAACGTAAACATGCGTAAATATCGTTGTGCGCAAGATAAAGTCCAGTAAAGTCTGAGCAAAGATAGTCCGAGGGTCTCCATTGAGGTAGATAAAGTGCGAGGTAGACTTCACACCTTAAGAGTGGTGAAGTTTACTGTGCTGCCTTAAGCCAAGGCAGCACACTGGCTGTTGTGCCTCACAGCGCCAGAGACCCCGGTTCAATCCTGACCATGGCTGCTGTCTATGTGGAGTTTGCTCGTTCTCCCTGTTACCGCAGGGGTTTCCTTCTGGTGCTCCGGTTTCCTCCCCCATGTCCCAAAGACGTGCGGGTTTGTCGGTTAATTGGCCTCCTGTCAATCGCCCCCAGTGTGTAGGGAGCGGATGCAGAAATGGGATAACAGAGAATTATTGTCAACGGGTGATCGACGTTCAGAAGATAGACACCCAAAATGCTGGAGTAACTCAGCGGGGCAGTCTGTATCTCTGGAGAAAAAGAATGGGTGACGATTCGGGTCGAGACCCTTCTTCAGACTCAATCGATTGATCGATGTTCAGCATGGAACTCGGTGGGCTGAAAACCATGTTGTATCTTTCATGTTGTATCTTTCAGTCCATCGATGAAAATCTGGATCGACAATGTCTGGAAAATGTTGAAGCTCGTCCCATAGCTTAGTTCACAGTCTCTCTATATTAATAGTGGAGCTAAACTGCGAAGAGCAGTGTAGCAGATCGGCATGTGAGGGGGGGGGGGGGTGACATTCTGATACATGATCTCAGGTTGAACCACAATGTAAATGTGGCTTAAGGCCTTTTTGTGCATCACTTTGCAATCAGTTGTACACTACATTTCTTTGTGGTTTAGCAAAGATGAAGGAAAGGGGAGGGGACATAAAGGACTTATTGAGGAATTTAATTGAATTCAATTTTACACATTGGCAATTTATTATTAAAACTAAAATATGGAAGTAATTCTATCCTGTGGTCCTGTTGTAATTTAATTAACCATTTGAGCTTGTTTTCAATGTAGCTCTTTCAAAGCCAGGGGACTGAATTTATTGAATATTATCTCCATTTCAGAAATATTTCCTTCCACGCTCCTCATTTGGTGAAACACAGCAGATACTGTATCAGTGAATGCAGCAGAAAAGTAATAACCTCAAAAGACCAGTCTGAAGAAGGGTCTCGACTTGAAACGTCACCTATTCCTACTCTCCAGAGATGCTGCCTGACTCGCTGAGTTATTCCAGCATTTTGTGTCCATTGAAGAGATGGTGAAGATGGCCCATGGTGTCCTTGCCTTCATTGGTCAGGCATTGAGCATAAGAGTTAGGAAGTCATGTTGCAGTTTTATAAAAATTTGGTGAGGCCGCATTTGAAGAATTGAGTGCAGTTCTGGTTGCCCCATGACAGGATGTATGTGGAGGAGAGTTTGACAAGAAAGCTGTCTGGATTCGAGGGTATAGTTTATATGGAGAGGTTGGACAAACTAGGATTTTCAGGGACAATTTTATTCCAGATTCAGGGACAGTTTCTTCCCAGCTAGGAACCATCCTGTCACCAACTAGCGAGCGGTTCTAAACTACCGCTCAACTAGAGAGCGGTCATTAACCTCGTTAATGACCCTCGGACTATCTTTAATCGGACCTTTCTAGACTTTATCTTGCAAAAACGTTATTCCCTTTATCCTGCAACTGTACACTGTGGACAGCTTGATTGTAATCATGGACACCACCAGGGGCGCCATACGATGGCAGCTCCGTCGGCAGTCTGTTCGTTTTTTCATCTTTTTTTTATTTTTAATGTTTATTAAAAGTTCGCTTTAATGTTCTCCAGTTTGTCTTATGTGGGAGGAGGGTGAGGGGATCGGGGGAAACTTTTTTTCAAGGTTGTTACCTTGCCGGAGATGTGATTAATTTTCGGATCGCATTCTCCGGGCGCTCTGCGGCCCTCCATCGACGGAGCTGAAGGCCTCCTCGACTGTCGTGAGCCCCACCGCGGGACGTGGACTTACCATCAAGTGCTCGCAGTCTCGGGAGAGGCCGAGTCGCGAGCTCCAACGACGCAGATGGTCCGACCAGCCCTGACACGAGGTTCGATCGCCTGCCGCTGGGGAGCTGACATCCCCCCCGATGCGGGAGCTGATCGCCTCGACGCGGAGGGCCCGACCGCCGCCGGCTACGGGAGTCAAGATCATCCCGTCAACAGAGGGCTCGAGGCTCCCGACCGCGGGAGAATAAAGGGAAGGGACTTGAACTGTATTTCACCTTCCATCACAGTGAGGAATGTGCAGAAGTCACTGTGGTGGATGTTTATGTTAAAGTGTGTTTTGTGTGTTCTGCTGCTTTTTATTTGTATGACTGACTTGGCAAATAAAGCACTATTCTGATAGTCTTTCTCTGACTGGATAACACTCAATGAAAAAGCTTTTGACTGTACCTCGGTACACTTGACAATAAGCTAAACTAGTGACCAAGGTGGGCACTTGAGTGGTTTAGCAGACAAATATTAGTATTATCTTTACAATTCCAAGTCATCTGGGCACACATAACCCCTTTTTTCTTCCAGCTGCATTCACCATACAGACTTTCCAAGAAAGATAGAAAGAAGCCTCGTGCTAGTTATTTGCAATGTTCAATAGGATAGTATTATCTCCCACACTGGGCAAACATAAAAGGCACAAACCAAAATGGATGATTACACATAAGATGCTAAGATTTGTAGAAAGGACCACTGCACAATCTCTTTCTCAGAGGGCAGAAAGGGCATTCTTTATTGTGACAAGGGCATTGCGTTAGACACGGAGTGCTGGAGTGCTGGGTGGTGCAGTGGCGCAGTGGTAGAGTTGTTGCCTCACAGCGCCAAACACCCGGGTTCGATCCTGACTACGGGATCCTGTCTGTACATAGTTTGTGCGTTCTCTATGTGACCGTGTTGGTTTTCCCCGGGAGCTCCGGCTTCTTCCCACACTCCAAAGACATACAGGTTTGTAGGTTAATTGGCTCGGGTTAAAAAAAAAAGTAAATTGTCTCTAGTGTGTAGGATAGTGCTAGTGTACGGGGTTCGCTGGTCGGTGCGGAATTGGGGGGCTGTACTTCTGCACTGTACTTCTAAGCCAAGTTAAAAATCTAAACTCAATGGGTCAGGAAGAATCTCTGGAGAAAAAGAAATCATGACGTTTCGGATCGGAACTCTTCTTCAGACTTCCCTTTCTTTGTTTGCCATTTTTCTCTCTCTCGTCGCTCCTGCACTTTCATGCGCGGGGATCACAATAGGAAGGTTTAATTGGGATTCCTGACTGATTAGTGTGGATCAATAGCACTTTCGTGCTGGCTTAGGTGAGAGAGGATGAGACACCCAAGTCATGCCGACACTGAATTGTTGGCTTGAAGAGGGGCCTGCTTCAACGCTGTTTGTCCCCACTAGTCGTGGGGGGTAAAATTGTCTGATATGTATAAACAGTATTGAATGTATGTATAGCCTCCGAAAACGTCGGAATTTCTTTTTTGCATTGCTCCTGTATTGTGCATATTTTTAACTTAAATTTTGATTAAAAATTAAAAAGTCTGTCTGAAATCAGATATCGGGGGTAGGGTTAAGTATTGAAATTTAGAAATTAGTGGGAGAGTGGGGAGGGGAGGGGGTGGGGTGAGCCAGAGGTATGAAACAAACAGGGCCGGCACTTTATTGTGCGTTCAGCCATTGCAATTATGCTAAATGGGAGAGATGTGGAACAGCTCAGAAATGGGTGTCCTTGCCACGCTGTGAACTATCAGCAGCAGCAGACATTAACAGTCAGGTCACACACACAGTCTCATGGTCTAGCAAGTCCCTCACTCCATTAACAGGCTGGAGATCAAACCAGTTCAGTGAGGAGTACAGAGGGCACGTCAACAGCAGCAACAGCAGCACTAGTATGATCCAGGCAACACAGCACTACACGCACCCCAAACAAACTAACGGCACACAGAGGCGGCACGGTGGCCCAGCGGTAGAGTTGCCGCCAGAATTATTCATTGTAGATGATATTGGCCAACTTCGTTTGCAAATGCAATGTTAGGTTAAATGACATTAACTTAGGGGCTAACCAGCGGTGGCACAGCAGGAGACTTGCTGCCTCACAGCGCCAGGGACCCGGGTTTGATCCTGAATGCGGGTGCTGTCTGTGCGGAGTTTGTACGTTCTCCCCCCGTGACCTGCGTGGGTTTTCTCCGGAATCTCCGCCTTCCTCCCACACTCCAAAGACATACAGGTTTGTAGGTTAACTGGTTCCAGTAAAAATTGTAAATCATCCCTCGTGTGCTAGATAGTGCTAGTGTACGGGGATCGTCGGTCGGCGCGGACTCGGTGAGCAAAGGGGCCTGTTTCCGCACTGTGTCTCTAAACTCTAAACAAAACTGCTATCAGGAGCGAGGGGCTCCAACAAAATCCTCATCCACAAAGATGCCAGGGGCTGGCTGAAATAGTTACTGCCACGCTCAGACTGAAGTGGGTCTCATTTCCTCTCTACTGTACAAATGAACATTGATTTCTCGAACTTCAAGTAATCCTTGCTTTCCCTCTCTCTCCGTCCCTCCCCCACCCTGTTCTCAGACTAGTTTCACTGTCCTTCTGATTAATTTTACTGATTGTATGCCTCCATGTCACCTTCCCCATAGCTAACAATGAACCATTCTCGATCGACTCAATATGCTGGAGTAATTTAGCGGGACAGGCAGCATGTCTGGAGAGAAGGGATGGATGAGTTACTCCAGCATTTTGTGTCTATCTTCGGTGTAAACCAGCATCTGCAGTTCCTTCCGACACAATGAACCATTCTACATTTCCTTATTATCGTCTGGTTTGATCTGTCGTTTTCACACCTTACCCTTCCATATTTCGAGACACCCTCTCCCCAGACTCTCAGTCTAAAGTTTAGTTTAGGTTAGAGATACAGTGCGGAAACAGGCTCTTCGGCCCACCGGATCTGCGTCGACCAGCGATCCCCGCATATTAACTATATCCTGCACCCACTAGGGACAATTTTTACATTTACCAAGCCAATTAACCTACAAACCTGTGCGTC
This sequence comes from Malacoraja senta, assembly GCA_038087875.1. Classification (NCBI taxonomy): domain Eukaryota; kingdom Metazoa; phylum Chordata; class Chondrichthyes; order Rajiformes; family Rajidae; genus Malacoraja; species Malacoraja senta. Next base: position 80,670,117 of record CM075980.1, on the reverse strand, counting down.
TTTGGAGTGTGGGAGGAAACAGAGGATCTCGGAGAAAACTCACGCAGGTCACGGGGAAAACGTACAAACTCCGTACAGGCAACAGCCATAGTTGGGATCGAACCCGGGTCTCTGGCGCTGCATTCGCTGTATGGCATCAACTCTACCGCTGACGTTTCGGGTCTCAACGCGAAACGCCACCCACTCCTTCTCTCCGGAGATGCTGCCTGTCCCGCTGAGTTGCTCCAGCATTTTGTGTCTATCTTTGGTGTAAACCAGCACTGCACATCTTCCGACACATTTATTAAAATATAGGTTACACTATTTTCTTGTCCCACAGCTTCAGGCAGTCTATGTTTTCTATGTTAGCCTTATTGCTGTGCTCCAGTCTCAGTCTGGAAAATTAGGTCATCTGATGTGTGACAACATCCTTTTCAGGATCGAACCCGGGTCTCTGGCGCTGTAAGCGCTGTAAGGCAGCAACTCTACCGCTGTGCCACCCACTGCTATGTGAAAATATCAAATTCATTGTTTGCATGTAACAAATAGCTTTACGAAAACCAAAACTTGAAGAAATAATTGATTGTCACTATTTTTCCTCTAATGCTTCAGTATTGCTGCAGACTTAAAATGCCATGTTATCATGTGTCGGAAGGAACTGCACATGCTGGATTAAACTGAAGATAGACACAAAAAGCTGGGTTAACTCAGCGGGACAGGCGGCATCTCTGGAGAAAGGGACGAGGTGACGTTTCAGGTCGAGACCCTTCTTCATCATCATTGTCTTTTTCAGACGGGGCCTGAGGAGGGGTCCCGACCCGAAATGTCACCTGTCCATTTCCCCCACAGATGCTGCCTGACCAGCTCATGGTGATTTGCTCGTGATTCCAGCGCCTGCATTATCTTGTGTCTCAACTTTACCATTGGTGAATTCGAGACAGGGGAAAGAACTGGGATGGCAGATTGTGGTAGAGAGCAGGAATGGTGACGGCAAACACCATCCAGTGAAATGACATCATCCCTCCTGTGTTAAAGACTGGGAGGATTATCAAGCGTAATGCTGGCCACCAAAGTAAAGGAAAGCTCAAAAACCAAGGCCAGCAAGTCTATAAAGGTAAATTCCATCAACCAGGTATTATTTTGGACATTTAAATTATTATACACAAAGCCACATCCATACTATTGTGCTTACGGTATGAAAACTTTGATACAGGTCCACCACTGATTATCTGGCACCCTTGGTACCACAGCCTTGGTGGATCATCCATTTTGCCGGGCCAACAGAGGTCACGGCCTCGAAGAGGAGTCCATCGGTACTGGAGCCAAAGACAGCCTCGGGAGTCGGCTGTGGGAACGGATCTACTGGCTCCGTCCGGCCGGTCAGGAGTTCCAGAGCCCAGGCCGCGGGGGAGGGGGGCAAATTCGGCCCGCCGATCGGCTGTGGAAGTCCCGCTGAGGTCGAGATCGGCCGCCTCACCCGGCCTGGGCGCCACATTTTCGGGAGGACTTCAAGTGCGCTCTCGTAATTCTGTCCGGATTTAAGGAGGTGCCAGACCACCATTTGCCAGAAAAAGTGGTGGTGGACCTGTATTACAAATTGCACATACTCCACATATAATTCACTCACTTTAAAAAAAAAAAAAGATAATGACCATAATTAAAATATTTCAAGTACACATTTTGCCTATCCAATAATTCCACAAAATGTGCTGATTAGGCAGAGAGAGAAATGGACAGATCAATCTATTTTCCACAATGTCCTTCCCTTGTTCAGACAATTAACATGGTGAATGCTGTCCCATCACTGTGATAAAAATAGCATGCATGTGGTAAGGCTTTTGTTCAAAATTCCCTGGAAACTGTCCCCTTTCTAGTTATTAATCACACTTGCAAAACAGATTTACACATTAACGCATTGCTGAATCCTATAGGGTAAGGCCTGACCTAATTTTATAGTGATTTGAATATTCCTCAACTCCAATTGCAAGGGACATTTTAATGGGACTTTTACCAATGGGAAAGAATGACCTTCATTTCTCAATGTCAGGAGTCCCCAAGATGAACACTGAGAGGTTGTAGCCAATTTCCCACAATCAGTTTGTAAATGACAGATAATTGGATTCTAAAAGTGAATTTAGGGATAATGATTAATTTAGTTTAGAGATGAAGCGTGGAGACAGGCCCTTCAGCCCCCCAGGTCCGTGTCGACCAGCGATCCCCGCACACTATCCTACACACACAAGGGACATTTTGCATTTTTTTTTAACCAATGCAAATTAACCTACAAATCGTAGGTAATCTGAGGAAACCAGAGCACCCGGAGAAAACGCGTGCGGTCACGGGGAGAACGTACAAACTCCGTACAGACAGCACCCGCAGTCAGGATCGAACCCGGGTCTCTGGCGCGGTAAGGAAGCAACTCTACCGTTGCGCCACTGTGCCGCCCCTACATGTTAGTTCCTGTAAACAATCTCTCAGATCTTGCAAATCAATTTTATAGGATCATTTTTTAGTGTGTAAACAGGCCTCAAATTAAAGATCTCAACTGTACATTAATATAGCCTCCCAGCGCAGGCAAGAGATAGTTAGCTTCCCAATTGACGGTGAGATTGGACAAATTTACTGTGGAAATTGAACAAACACTCCCTAACTCATGGGGTGAGAGTACTGTTGACTGCGATAAGAGATTGGCCACTTAAAGCAAACGTTCAAATAATAATTTAGGGCCGGGCATGGTGGTGCAGCGGTAGAGTTGCTGCCTTACAGCGCCAGAGACCCGGGTTCGATCCCGAGTACAGGTGTAGTCTGCACGTTCTCCCTGCGACCTGCGGTGGGTTTTCTCTGGGTGCTCTGGTTTCCACCCACATTCCCAAAGACGTACAGGTACGTAGGTTAAATTGACTTTGGTAAATTTTCCCCAGTGCGTAGAATTGCTAGTGTACGGGGAAAGCGATAGTCGGCGTGGACTCGATGGGCTGAAGGGCCCTGTTTCCGTGCGTATCTCTAGAATCTAATGTCTGATAAAAGTAAATTCTGAATAGGAACCCAAATCTTCAGAATTTTTGGTGCTGAGTTAAAGGATGGATTTAGAGGGAAACGGGCCAAAAGCAGCCGTGGAAATAGTGTAGATGGGACATGTGGTCAGCGTAGACAAGTTGGGCCGAATGTCCTGCTTCCACACTGTAGGACTCTAAAAGCTTAAAAATTACCTACTTAAATTCAATTGGAAATTCAAATTTACAATCAATTCAAGTAAGAACTCCAAATTTAAACCAGCTTGTGAAACTATATACACACCCAATTTATGATCACTCTCCATTACAAACAGGGGCGACAATCCTTTGGCTCCTCCAAGAAGATTTTACAAAGTCCTTTGGTTTCTTATATTTAAAATAAATTGCATGGTGCTTATTTTAGTTTGACATTCAGAGTTTTATTTAAGGGCAGAGACTTTGGGGGTGAGACTTTAAAAAAAAAAATTCACAGCTGCATATTTTACAGGGAAAGGCAAAATAAAGTTACAAGCGTCAATGGGGCAGGGGGCTTGTTTCTCATACAACCAATAATCCTGTTTTAACAAGGTATTTTCTATTTCGCTTGGGCAGTGGTGTGAATATTGAGTAGGAACTTCAGATGTTGGTTTTTAACCGAGGATCGACACAAAAAGCTGGAGTAACTCAACGGGTCAGACAGCATCTCTGGGGAAAAGGAATAGGTGACGTTTTTAAGTCTGAAGAAGGGTGTCGGCCAGAAACATCACCTGTTCCTTTTCTCCAGAGATGCTGTCTGAGTTACTCCAGCTTTTTGTGCCCATCTTCGGTATGAATATTGATCTCTCCAAGTATACCCTTGCATTCCCTCTCTCTCCCGTCCCTCCCCCATCCTAGTTCGCCGACAAGTTTCACTGTCCTGAAATATAGTCTGAAGAAGGGTTTCGGCCAGAAACGTTGCCTATTCCTTCGCTCCATAGATGCTGCTGCACCCGCTGAGTTTCTCCAGCATTTTTGTCGACCTTCGATTTTCCAGCATCTGCAGTTCCTTCTTCAACGAAGAGTTTCACTGTCCTCCTGATTAAATGATTGTATGCCTCGTTGTCACCTTCCCCTCAGCTAACAATGAACCACTCTACATTTATTTCACCATCGTCCCCTTTGATCTGTGTTTTTCACACCTTACCCTTCCATTCGCTATCTGTCTCCCTCTCCTCCGAGTCTCAGTCTGAAGAAGTGTCTGGACCCGAAAAGTCACCCATTCCTTCCCTCCAGAGATGCTGCTTTGTTACTCCAGCAATTTGTGTCTATTTTTTAAGATACACTGGCCGGTTTAATAGAAAATCCTTATTTAAAGTGTTAAACGTTTTTTAAATCAACTGTAAAATACAACAATCCAGGGGTTTTATTCCCCTCCCCCGAGGATAAATATGCTGGCATTTTAGCGTGGGGCAGGTTACACCAGCAGTTCCAGTCACACGGCAGAATCCCACTAACCGTGAGGTCAAGTTTATGAAGGGTGAGGCCCCAACAGGGCAACTGGGGAGAGAAAGCTCACACACACACACACACACACACACATCCAGCTCTGGAACCAAGCAGCTGATGAATTTGATCGTCGTGCTGCATGCACACATCAGAGGTTTGTATTGTTCCCAGACTGACAAAAAAAAAAGCTTGCTAGATCCAAGACACAATCTCACATTGCTTCCGCCTACAGTAAAAACATGGGAGGAGGAGGGGGACAAAATCTACTGTCATCGCCCAAAATGCTGCACGACCATGATGATGCATCGGGGCTATGGGCTGAAATAACATGGGGGTGGGGGTGATGGTGATGGGGGTGGGGATGGGGGTGGGGATGGGGGTGATGGGGGTGGGGTGGGGGTGTGGGGGGGACTACTCAAGTTCCACAACCCCCCAACTGAGTTTCCACAATAACGCGAAGAATACGTGAACATTTCCACAACTTGTTGTCGACAGCAAAAATGTAACAATGGCTGCAACAGTTTATTTCTTACCTGATGTAATCGCCCTTCGATTCCTGGAGGGGAAAATAATTTTAAAGGATTAGCTTCTCGACAGAACTTAAAGGAAAAAAAACACTAAAATGATTTTTTAAAAACTTCCAGGCTGGCGTGGCGTTAACTAAAGGGCCGGCAGGTAAATGGTAGAATTACGTCTGTGTGTGTGTGTGTTGAGAGAGAAGGACACGAGATGAACATACAGGCGACTGGCAGGAATTGTTCAGGGTGTAAAAAGGAGTCGGGGCCACACACACACTGGTTTATCAAAGGGACAGGTGCAGGCAGCTAAATTGGGGGTGGATGGAGAAGAAGCAAGGGGTCGGTGGAGGGGAGTCCGGAGCGTTGTTGCCAGTGAGTTTATGCTCCCAGACCACAATTTTACTTATTAACACACACACAGACACACACAGACAGCCCGCAGAACGGGAGCCGCTCTTACCTGCAAGACATGAGCAGCCAACTCGAACACTGTCTCGCTGTCCGCTTCAATGTCGCCCTGTGTGAATAGGGAGGGAGGGGGAGAGAAAGGGAGAGAAGCAAAAGCGTTAGGGGTGGTAGTGATGGGATAAAAGGGCCGAGACACCCAGCCAGAGGAGTGCATGTGACACCCCGACAGCTCCGGGCACGCACAGACCGTCTTATCCCGACTCTCTCCCACTCCCACTCACTCACACACACACACACACTGGGGCTTGCTGTTGCAACGCTACCAGGGCGCCCCTTCCGGCCGCCTCAGTAGACTCTGGCTGGGCAGGTTAGACGAGAACTGAAGGGGTATAAAATCATGAGAGGAATCGATCGGGTAGACCGGACGCACAGAGTCTCTTGCCTGCCAGAGTAGGGGAACCGAGACCACAGGACAAAGGTTTCAGGTGAAGGGGGAAAGATTGAATAGGAACCTGAGGGGGTAACTTTTTTTCCCACACAAAGGGCGGTGGGTGTATGGACCAAGCTGCCAGAGGAGGTAGTTGAGGCTGGGGGCTATCCCAGAAACTGTAAGACAGGTACAAGGATAGGACTGGTTTGGAGGGATATGGACCATGGGTGGGTGGGATGTGGGACTTCGTGGAGCTGGGGACATGTTGGCCGTTGTAGGCAAGTTGGGCTGAAGGGTCTGTTTCCACACTGTGACACTCTATGACTCTATAGGTTCTCCCCCTCTCTCTGACAAGTGTTCTGTAACACCCTCTCTTGCTGCTCCCTGTGATTCCTCCTGCTCTCCAACCCTACAACCTGTCGTTTTCCACACCTTCCCCCCACCATTTGTATTTATTATTATTAGCCCTCTATTTGTATACGTTGGGCATGCAAGCAAAGAATTTATTTCACTGTACACAAAAAATGCTGGAGAAACTCAGTGGGTGCAGCAGCATCTATGGAGCGAAGGAAACAGGCAACGTTTCGGGCCGGAACCCTTCTGAAGAAGGGTCTGAAGAAGGGTTTCGGCCCCGAAACGTTGCCTGTTTCCTTCGCTTCATAGATGCTGCTGCACCCGCTGAGTTTCTCCAGCATTTTTGTGTACCTTCGATTTTTCCAGCATCTGCAGTTCCTTCTTTAACAATTTAATTCACTGTGTTCAGTCACATGTGACAATAAAGTATTCCATTTCCATTTCTCTAGACCTCCTCTCCCCTGACTCACAGTCTGAAGGGTCTCGACCCAAAACGTCACCCATTCCTTCTCACCAGAGATGCTGCCTGTCCCGCTGAGTTACTCCAGCAATCTGTGTTTGTTTTCAGGTTGGAGGAGTCTTGTTCACATTTAGCCCTGGGCAATTATAGTCCCCGTGGAAAGCCCAGACCTCCTCTGCTCCAGAGCTAAACCCACCTAAACACCAACATGCTTCAGGCAAAAATTTGCAACTCTAACATAAGCTTGTTGTGTAGAAACAAGGACCTGCGGATGCTGGTTAATACACAAAAGGACAAAAAGTGCTGGCATAACTCAGCCAGGTCAGGCAGCATCTCTGAGTCATACAGTGTGGGAAACGGGCCCACTTGCCCACACACAGGCCCTTTGGCCTATATAATCCCTCTAAACCTGTCCTATACCTGGACCAGTGGTCCATGTTTTCTTAAATGTTGCGATAATTCCTCCTCCAGCAGCTGGTTCCACACACCCATGGAATAAATTGTGTAAACACACAGAGTTTAGAGTCTGTCCTAAGATGCAAATTCACCCAAGAGCTCTCCCGGAGTTTAAAAAAAAATCAAACTCGTGGTAAGTACGTAGAATGTACGTAGGACCTCGTGGATGTCCCGTAGCGGCTTGTAATGCGAACGGCAGGTACCCGGGAAACGCGATAACTCTCGGGAAACTCTTGGACATTTTCACAAGTGTTGAAAAAACTTCACGAGTTACCGCGTTTCCCGAGTACCTGCCAGTTAGCATATGAGCCGCTACGGGACATCCACGAGGTCTTACGTACCCGCTACGTACATACCACGAGTTTTGATTATTTTTTTAAACTCGGGAGAGCTCTTGGGTGAACTCGCATCGTTGGACAGGCCCTTTACTTGCCCAGAGTAAGAGTAGGGGAATTTGAGAATCAGAGGACACAGGTTAAGGTGAGGGGGGAAAGATTTAATAGGAATCTGAGGATTACTCTTTTACACAAAGGGCTGTGGAACATGGATAGGTGACAATCTGGATCTAGACCCTACTTCAGACTCAGCAGGGTCTAAAGAAGGGTCTCGACCTGAAACATCACCCATGCATTTTCTCCAGAGATGCTGCCTGACCTGCTGAGTTACTCCAGCACTTTGTGTCTAACTCTGTTATTTTCAATGGTTATTAAAAAATATTTAAGCGTGAATGTATTCCTTTAATATAAGAGTTATATTCTCAACATAATGCCTCAGTTTCATACATATTCTGTCCAGAGTCAACCCAGTTATGACATTTCAAGACATTTTATAAATCCAGCGTGGAAACGGGCCCTTCGGCCCACTGAGTCCATGACGACCAGCGATCCCGCACACTAGCACTATCCGACATACACTAGCGACAATTTATAATTTTACTGAAGCCAATTAGCCTACAAACCTGTACTCCTTTGGAGTGTGGGATGAAAACAGAGCTCTCAGAGAAAACACAGGGGAGAACGTACAAACCTCATACAGACAGGACCCCATAGTCAGGATCGAACCTGGGTCTCTGGCGCTCTAAGGCAGCAACTCTGCCACTGCGCCACTGTGCTGCCCCTAAACATCGTAGCTTCTCAGCTGTGGATGCTTTTACGCACAATGAAAATAACATACTTTTTAATGTAAGCAAATAGAAACAAAAGGTCACCCCAATTTACTTCTACTCCTGCTAATCGAGGTTAAATTCAATGCCTGATGTGACGGCCAATCTATTTTATCAAGCTTTGACAGAATATAAGATCGGACTACAAGTGGAAAATGCAGCTCCAATCTGCCCAGCATGATCACATTTTAAGTGGCCCTCGAGCTGTAGGGTGCTTCTTTTATATGAATTTTGTTTAATTGCCTGTTGTTAACGCCACAAACCAGTATTATTTTTGCTAGAGCCATTCCCAATTAAGGAACCGGCAGTTGCAAAAGAAAAAAAGACTTTCCTTCAGTTACTGCTTGAAAAATCCAACAATGATAGAAATGATTATTTATAGAATTTTACACCTTTGATTTCTATTGTACAGCTTCTGAAATGTTAAAACATTTATTAATGCTACATATCTGCCAACATTACAACTCATGGTGGTTGAGATGGTTTGTCAATATTAGTTTTAGTTTAGTTTTAGAGATACAGCGCGGAAACAGGCCCTTCGGCCCACTGAGTCCTGGCCGACCAGCGATCCCCGTACACGACGAAGTTAGTTGGGCAGCCAGAGTGGTGCAGATGGTGGAGCCGCTGCCTCACGGCGCCAGATCCCGACCTCCCAGTGCTGTCTGTGTTGAGTTTGCATGTTCTCCCTGTGATCTTCCTCTGGGTACACGGGTTTCCTCGCACATCCCAAAAATGTACGGGTTTGTAGGTTAATTGGCTTCTGTAAATTGCCCCGAGTGTACAGGAAGTGAATGAGAAAAGTGGGATATCATAGAACAAGCGTGATTGATGAACGGTGTGGACTCTGGGCAGAAGGGCCTGTTTCCATGCTGTGTCTGTAAACTAAACTAAACTGAATAACTCAATTTCAACCACGAGGAAATGAAGCATTTATTTTGTAACAAAAGAATGTTCAACTGCAGGAGATGCAACACCTGTCCCGATACCTCCTCCCTCACCTCTATCCAGGAACACCAGCAGTCCTTCCAGATGAGATAGAGGTCCATGTGCACCTCCTCTAACCTCATCTACTGTACCTGGTGTAGTCCCCCGTACATCGGTGAGACCACGTTCTCCAGAGATGCTGCCTGACCCATGAAGACTTCAACATCTGTTTTACTCCAAATGAAGTCAATGGTTTATCCTATCTACAGCTTTTTTGTGTGACAGGAAGTGTACAGGAAGTGTACAGGAAGTGAATGAGAAAGTGGGATATCATAGAACAAGCGTGATTGATGAACGGTGCGGACTCGGTGGGCAGAAGGGCCTGTTTCCATGCTGTGTCTGTAAACTAAACTAAACTGAATAACTCAATTTCAACCACGAGGAAATGAAGCATTTATTCTGTAACAAAAGAATGTTCAACATTCTAAAAACACTGATCTTAAATTTGGTTCTGATGTTGGCAGATATTTAGAAAAAATTAAGAAGTTATATGAAAGGTATAAATAATATTCTATAAATAATAGTTCCGTTGTTCTGATGACTTAATTTTCTGAAAATTATTTCCCTTTGTTTCTATCATTATATACTTTGCTGATAAGGAGCATCACAGTGGTAGAATTGCTGCTTCACAGCGCCGGAAACCAGGGTTCGATCCTGACCACAGATGCTATCTGTACGGAGTTTGTACGTTCTCCCTGTGACCTGCGTGGGTTTTCTCCGGGTGCTCCGGTTTCCTCTCACACTCCCAAGACGTGCTGGTTTGCAGTCTAATTGTCTTCCATAAACTGTAAATGGTCCCTAGTGTGTAGGATAAGGATGGTGTACGGGATGATCGCTGGTCGGCACAGACTCGGTGGGCCGAAGAGCCAAAGTCTAAAGTAAAAGACTAAAATCTAAATTCACATATGCAGAAAGATGGGCAGGTTCACTACTTCAGACCTTGCAAAGCACTTCAGAGGTTGCCCTTGAGTGTGGAGACCCAGCTTGAAAGAACAGACAGTGCAGATTCAGTCGAAGCTCTGAAGACTTGAATTCAATTGATTTTGCAACGCAACCGTGCATCCCCATGTCAGCGTGGATTACGAGTACAATTCATCATGCCATGATTTTAATTTTAGTCTGACGTTTGTTGAAATACATTGAGTTGCGAACCTGATCAAGGGAACCAGACTGGGAGGATTGTTTGAACTGCGAGGGAGTTACATTTTCATTCCACTCTCGTGCTGGTCAATGTGGCAACTCCCAAATACCAGTTATTTCATCAGCAATTCCTTTTGAAGCCAACAGAGTCAAACAAAAAGACTGCTGTTATATTGCAAATATTTTTCTGAAAGTCAATGTGGAATGATGAGGTCCCTGTTGGTTGTGTTAGACAGAGCTCTAAGGTGACACAGTGGCGCACCCTACCGAGTGGCACAGTGCAATGGTAGGGTGGCACAGTGGCCCAGCTGGTAGAGCTGCTGCCGCACGATGCCAGAGACCCTGGTTCAGTCCTGTCCTCGGGTGCTGTCTGTGTGGAGTTTGCACGTTCACCTTGTGATCGTGTGAGTTTTCTCCGGGTGCTCCGGTTTCATCCCACATGCAAAAGATGTGCCGTTCGTAGGTTAATCGGACTCTAAAATTGACCTTAATGTGTAGGGAGGGGCAGTGAAAGTGCAGTAACATAGAAATAGTGTGAACGGATGACTGATGGTCAGCGTGAACTTAGTGTGTCTCTTTCACGCTGTATCTCAAAAACTCAACTCAACTAAACTAAGCTTTCTTTCAATTGCAAATTTAAAAAAATCACTTTTAAGTCATTTAGTTATTTTACTGTGACTACAAGCTGGCATTATACATTGTATCTACATACAACAGAACACTGGAAGAACTTGGAGTAACTCAGCGGGACAGGCAGCATCTCTGGAGAGAAGGAATGGGTGACATTTCGGGTCGAGACTCTTTTTCCTCAGACCCAAAACGTCCCCCATTCCTTCTCTCCAGTGATGCTGCCTGTCCCGTTGAGTTACTCCAGCTTTTTGTGTCTATCTTCGGTTTAAACTTGCATCTGCATTTCCTTCCTGCACTGTGAAAGAACTTATCAGGTCAAGCAGCATCTGTGGAGGCAAAAGGTGTTTCGGGCCGAGACCCTGCGTCAGGACCGAGAGGGATGCTGAGGAGTGGGATGGAGGCAGGGAGGTGATAGATGGAAACAGACGGAGATGGGACAGAGTCTAGTGGAAGATAGGGGGAGACAGATGGAGAGAGGGTATAGAGCTGATGGTATCAGACAGCGGGAGAGGATAGGAGGAATGAATGAAGGGAGGGACAATATTGGGTTGACAGGCAAGGTGGAGCTTTACAGGTTCTAGATTAGTAAAGGTGTCAAAAGTTATGGGGAGAAGGTCGAAGAATGCGATTGAGAGGGAAAGATCGATCAACCATGATTGAATGGCAGAGTAGACTTGATGGGCCGAATGGCCTATTTTAGCGCCGATGACTTTTGAATTTATGAACTATGATGTCCACAAAATAGTGCTGATCAATTTAGCTGCTAAATTGCCTAAAAATTGAGGGTCCAGCCTCAGAATAAAAGGACGTACGTTTAGAAAGGAAATGAGGAGGAATTTCTTTAGTCAGAGGATGGTGAATCTGTGGAATTCATTGCCACAGACGGCTGTGGAGGCCATTTTTAAGGCGGAGATTGACAGATGCTCGATTAGTACGGGTGTCAAGGGTTATGGGGAGCAGGCAGGAGAATATGGTTAAGAGGAAAAGATAGATCAGCCATGAATGAATGGCGGAGTAGACGTGATGGGCTGAAAGGCACGAGTCTTTGAGTGTCACCTCTCTCTTCCCTCCCCAGATGCTGCCGGACCTGCTGAGTTCCTCCAACATTTTGTGCTGTATGTTAGGTTCTGGTCGATTATTTGGGAGTTCATCCCAGTGCAATGATTAAGGCATAGAATGAAGTCCAAATCGCGTAATGGAAGTGAAACTATTGTAATCAGTTAAGAACCAACAGCATGGCTGATTACTCAGCATGTTCACAAGTGATAATAAAGCAGTTTTCCTTTAGTCAGCTCCTGTAATCACAAAACCTTATATTCACACAATTGCCTGCACGTATTAGTTTCTGCTTCTTTACATTTTCATCAGCCCTGCAGTAACACAGAACCACACTAGAAACGTGATGATCCAATTTACAGTAATTCTTCAGCACTCAATCAATATTTACTTTGGATAGAAGATAGACACAAAACGCTGACGTAACTCAGCCGGTCGGGCAGCATCTCTGGAGAAAAGGAATGGGTGATGTTTCGGGTCGAGACCCTTCTTCAGACTGAGAGTCAGGGGAGAGAACTCGTTTTGGACAATTCACCGGAAATGGACACAAAGTGCTGGAGTAACTCAGTGGGTCATGCAGCTACTCGGGAGAACATGGATAGGTGATATTTTGGGTCGGGGCCCTTCTTCAAACGGAAGGTTGGGGGAATGGGGTGTGGGAGTAAGGGGGGGGGGAGGGAGAAAGCTGGAAGGGAGGTGAGGCAGGACAAATTGTGGCAGGTAATAGGTGGACACAGGTGAGGGGGTTTTGATAAGCAGTTGGTTGGAAGCAGATGAGACAGGACTGAAGAGTTGCGAATTGTGAAGCAAGAGGAGGGCATGTACGGGGAAGGAGAGGGGGAGGAGGGGTACCCAAGGTATTCTCCCCTGCAACTGCAGGAGATGCAACACCTGTCCCGATACCTCCTCCCTCACCTCTATCCAGGAACACCAGCAGTCCTTCCAGATGAGATAGAGGTCCATGTGCACCTCCTCTAACCTCATCTACTGCACCTGGTGTGGTCCCCCGTACATCGGCGAGACCACGTTCTCCAGAGATGCTGCCTGACCCATGAAGACTTCAACATCTGTTTTACTCCAAATGAAGTCAATGGTTCATCCTATCTACAGCTTTTTTTTGTGAGACCTGTTTCATAAAAACATAGAAACATAGACAATAGGTGCAGGAGTAGGCCATTCGGCCCTTCGAGCCAGCACAGCCATTCAATATGATCATGGCTGATCATCCAGAATCAGTACCCCGTTCCTGCTCTTCCCCCATATCCCTTGATTCCATTAGCCCTAAGAGCTAAATCTAACTCTCTCTTGAAAGAAGCTCCCATTCCCTGACTTCTTGCCAATGATATATATATTCGTGGCCGTCTCCCGTCATCTGATCAAATGCAAAATACTGCTGGTACCGGGTGTGTATTCAGCAGGTCAGACACCCTCAAGGGTTCCCAAGAGTTCTGCCTGCTATGTTCACAAGTTCACAAGTAGAATTAGGCCATTCAGCCCATCGAGTCTACTCTGCCATTCAGTCATGGCTGATCTCTGCCTCCTAATCCCATTTTCCTGCCTTCTCCTCATAACCCTTGACTCCCATTCTAATCAAGATATTTGTCTATCTCTGCCTTAAAAATATCCACTGACTTGGCCTCCATAGCCCTCGGTGGCAATGAGTTCCATAGATTAACTACTCTCTAACTAAAGAAGTTCCTCCTCACCTCCTTTCTAAAAGAGCGCCCTTTAATTCTGAGGCTAAGGCCTCTGGTCCTAGACTCTCCCACCAGTGGAAACATCCTTTCCACATCCACTCCATCTATGCTTTTCATTATTCTGTAAGTTTCAATGAGGTCCCCCCTCAACCTTCTAAACTCCAGCGAGGAGAGGCCCAGTGCTGTCAAACTGAATTGTTTGAATTGGTTTCAGCCTGTAAGTAAGAAGCAGCTCAATTTTCTACAGCTCACAAAGTTTCATGAGTACCGCATGTAGCAAATGTACCTGCTGAAATACATACTTCATACATGCATCATGGGTTTAGATTCTACTTGGAAGTATATTGCCACAGAAGGCTGTGGAGGCCAAGTCAATGGATATTTTAAGCCAGATAGATATATTCTTGATTAGTATGGGTGTCGGGGGTTATGGGGAGAAGGCAGGAGAATGGGGTTATGAGGGAGAGATAGATCAGCCATGATTGAATGGTGGAGTGGACCTAATGGGCCGAATGGCCTAATTCTTCTCCTATCACTTATGAACATGAACTAATACATCTTATCTCAGCATCTATTCCCAAATGTAACATTACTGGGATTACCAATGGAGTAGGGAATTTTATAGTCCATGAAGTCACAATATGAAGAGTAATTTATGAGGTGCATGCTTTGAACCAAGCTGGGGATAGATGGGTCGCAGAAGGAGTTTTCAGTGAAGGATTCCATTTGGTTTGTACTCCTGCATGAATACAACTGACTGAAAAAACATCACTGATCCTTGACGTAGCTTCTAGACTCCAAATGTGTTAGATGTTCATGCTGATATTTAAGATAGCGAGTCAGGCAGCATCACTGGAGAAAAGGAATAGGTGATGTATATCTGATGAAGGGTCTCAACCCGAAACGTTACCCATTCCTTCTATCCAGAGATGCTGCCTGTCCCACTGAGTTACTCCGGCATTTTGCATTTATCTTCGGTGTAAACCAGCATCTGCAGTTCCTTTCTACACATGTTGATATTTAACAATTTTTTTTTGTATGGCGTTATGAGAAAATGATTTTGGAACAGTTAGAGAATGGGAAAAGGGCCGTCTTTTCAAGTTACGCAATGTTAGAAAAGAAAGATAGAGAAGAAGTTATGAAGAAAAACAATGATGGTCGTGTTGGTCGAAATTGTGGAAACGATTTCACATCAAGTGTCGAAAAATCAAAAGAGTGAACATGACAATGATGATGGTGCGGTGATCAGATAGAAAAGTTTACAGAGCGGGACGGTGGTGCAGCAGTAGAGTTACTGCCTCACAGCGCCAGTGACCCGGGTTCAATCCTGACTACGGGTACTGTCTGTGCGTGGTTTGTACGTTCTTCCCGTGACCTGCGTGGGCTTTCTCCAGTTTCCTCCCACACTCGAAAGTCTTACAGGTTAATCGGCTTGGTAACATTGTACATTGTAAATTGTCCCTAATGTGTGTAGAATAGTGTTAGTATGTGGGGAATCGCTGGTCGGCACAGACTCAGTGGGCCGAAGGGCCTGTTTCCACGCTGTATGCCGAAATTCAACTAAATGTATAAATAAATGTATGTGTGAGGGTTATTTTATACCCTAGAGCAAAGTTTCATGGTGAACCAGGAGATAAAACACATTTGCAATATCAATCAAAGAGCAACCTACATTCATGCACGATATGAAGTTAGTTGATATTCCTTTAGCTATCAATGGCAACAGCAAGATGCAAATAACTTGGTTTTACTTTGGAAGTGTACAACATGAAGAGCTTTGATAAAAAACATACAAAAAAAACGTTTTTTCTAACTTTACGCATACATTGTGGAAAATCTGGGACATTCCCAGCCCCAGAGCCCAGGACTTTATCCATGGGCTGTTGGCTGGTTAGTTCGCAACTAAAGCTTTTCACTGTACCTCGGTACACGTGACTATAAACTGAACTGAAACAGGCACATTTATTGTGTTTTACAGCAGAGCATATTCCCTAACACAGGGTATATTGGGGTTAGGAGGGAGAGATAGATCAGCCATGATTGAATGGCGGAGTAGACTTGATGGGCCGAATGGCCTAATTCTACTCCTATTACTTATGATATGGCCATACCCCCTAACACAGGGTATATTCTTTCATTTAAACCTGCATGTTGAAGGTTTTGATGGAAGGAATTTAAAAAAGAACTTGACATATAATAAGTATGTGTAGGAAGGAACTGCAAATGCTGGTTCACACCGGAGATAGACACAAAGTGCTGGAGTAACTCAGCGGGTCAAGCAGCATCTCTGGAGAAAAGGAATAGGTGACGTTTCGGGTCGAGACCCTTCTTCAGACTGAGTGCCAGGGGTGAGGGAAACTAGAGGTACAGGACAAATTGGAGCCGGCGCTGATGGCCAAGGAGCCCACAATGGTCCATTGTTGGCTGTGGGGGAGGTGGTGACAAAGGGATACGAAGATGTTTGAAATGTTTAAATATCAGTCCTCTTGAAAAAAATGGAAAGGTTTAAACTATTCGTAGAACAGCAAGACACGCTGTGTAATGGACACCAGCACATCTAAAACAATTCAATTTACACTTTTATCAAAAGGAATGGAAATTCAATTTATTATTAAACAGTGTTGCAGGATTGATAGGTCTGTTCAGGAATGCATCGCGCACGTTTTTAAAAATAACACTTCATTATCTGTTGCATTGGTTCATTACAAGCCAGCAGTTATTGATAACATTCCCATGCTCAGGATTTTTCAAATCATAAATCTATGAGCAAAATAATTCCTTGTGTAAAATATCATGTTCATTTATGTTTGTGTTAGCAGTTTCTTTTTAAAATTTATTAAAGGTGTTGGTTGCGGACAGACTCGCACTATTAAGGAGGCGATATAAATATAAGCTTGAAATGAGAAGACAAACAGTAATAATTTTATATTGTGTTCCTCAATTTAATAAGGTATTCAAGACTACTTCAATGCAATGTTATCAATCAGACTTTGGCGAACAGCCATTTCAGAAAGGAATGAGGCAAGTGATTAATAGCTGGGTTAAAAAGATTGGTTTTAAGGAGGATTCTAGTGGAAGGAGGTCGAGAAGCAGGAGTTTAGGAAGAAATGTGTGAGATCAGTGCCTCATTCGACAATAATAAACAAAACTAAATAAACGAAGCGTAATAACTTCAGGAAACTTCTCTTTACTCTTTGTGTCATCGTTGAAATTAAAGAATCTGGATCTGGTGTAAGAAGACGTTACACTAAACATTAGAGTAACGCAGCGGGACAGGCAGCATCTCTGGAGAGAAGGAATGGGCGACGTTTCGGGTCGAAACCCTTCTTCTCGACCCGAAACGTCGCACATTCCTTCCCTCCAGAGATGCTGCCTGTCCTGCTGAGTTACTCCAGCATTTTGTGTCTACCTTCGATTTAAACCAGCATCTGCAGTTCTTTCTTACACAAAACGTTATTCCCTTATCAAGTTTCGTTTCGGTTCGTTTAGAGATTCAGCGTGGAAACAGACCCTTCGGCCCACCGTGTCAAGTTGGGAAAAGGGGAAGTACAACGAGATCTGGGGGTCCTTGTTTAATCAGTCACTGAAAGTAAGCATGCAGGTACAGCAGGCAGAGAAGAAAGCGAATGGCATGTTGGCCTTCTTAACAAGAGGAGTTGAGTATAGGAGCAAAGAGGTCCTCCTGCAGTTGTACAGAGCCCTTGTGAGACCTCACATGGAGTATTGTGTGCAGTTTTGGTCTCCAAACTTGAGGAAGGACATTCTTACTATTGAGTGAGGGCAGCGTAGGTTCACGAGGTTAATTCCCGGGATGGCGGGACTGTCATATGTTGATAGATTGGAGTGGCTGGGCTTGTACACTCTGAAATTTAGAAGGATGAGAGGGAATCTTATTGAAATTTGTTTATGAAGGGTTTAGACACGCTAGAGGCAGGAAACATGTTCCCAATGTTGGGGGAGTCCAGAACCAGGGGCCACAGTTTAAGAAAAAAGCCTTTTAGAACGGAGATGAGGAAAACCTTTTTCACACAGAGTGTTGTGTGTGGAATTCTCTG
The DNA here is from genome assembly GCA_038087875.1 of Malacoraja senta. NCBI lineage: Eukaryota > Metazoa > Chordata > Chondrichthyes > Rajiformes > Rajidae > Malacoraja > Malacoraja senta. The sequence continues at coordinate 80,652,310 of CM075980.1, read as the reverse complement.
CCTCAGAGGGTGGTGGAGGCTGGTTCTCTGGATGCTTTCAAGAAAGAGTTAGATATAGCTCTTAGGGATAGCGGAGTTAAGGGATATGAAGATAAGGCAGGAATGGGGTACTGATTATGGATGATCAGCCATGATCACAGTGAACAGCGGTGCTGGCTCGAAGGGCCGAATGGCCTACTCCTGCATCTATTGTCTATTGAGTCCGCGCCGTCCAGTGATCCCCGCACATTAACACTATCCCATAAACACTAGGGAACATTTACACTTATACCATGCCAATTAACCTACATACCTGTACGTCTTTGGAGTGTGGGAGGAAACCGAAGAATTTGGAGAAAACCCACGTGGTCATGGGGAGAACGTACAAACTCCGTACAGACAGCACCCGTAGTCAGGATCGAACCCGGGTCTCCGGTGCTGCAAACGCTGTAAGGCAGCAACTTTACCGCTGCGCCACCATGCCGCTCATTAAGTATCTATACACTGTAAATGGCTCGGTTGTAATCATGTTTTGTCTGTCCGCTGACTAAACTAAACTACAATTTAGTTTAGTACAATTTAGTTTAGTACACATGACAATAAAATTAATTAAAACAAAACAAAAGTCCCGCTGAGTTACTTCTGCATTTTGTGTCCATCTTCAGTGTATAACCGGCATCGACAGTTCCTTCCTACACAAGCCCATTGATACATTCTCCCTACTGAATACATCAGTCTGTAAATCCAAGATCTCCAGAATCTTTGTGTAGGAAGGAACTGCAGATGCTGGTTTAAACCGAAGATAAACACAAAAAGCTGGAGTAACTCAGCGGGTCAGTCAGCATCTCTGGAGAAAAGGAATATGTGATGTTTCAGGTCGAGATCCTTGTTCAGACTGATTTCAGATTGAGTCTGAAGAAGGGTCTCGACCCGAAACGTCACCCATTCTTTTTCTCCAGAGATGCTGCCCGACCCGCTGAGTTACTCCAGCATTTTGCGTCTATCTTCTGAACGTCGATCACCGGTTCACAATAATTCTGTTATTCCATTTCCGCATCCCCTCTCTGCTCACTAGGGGCGATTCACCAAAGGCCAATTAACCTACAAATCCGCACGTCTTTGGGACATGGGGGAGGAAACTGCATGGATGTCCAAGACTCCCCACCACGTAAAGGGTCAGTCCGTGCCAATTCTCACTTAGAATCTCCACTATCAACCCGTGAGGTTTGATCCTTTTGGGAAGACTGTTATTAATAGATCTAGCTTGCTCTCGTGCAGGAATAGGGATGGAAGAAGGGTCTCGACCCAAAATGTTAGCAGTTGTATAGGGTTCTGGTGAGACCACATCTGGAGTATTGTGTACAGTTTGGGTCTCCTAATTTGAGGAAGGGCATCCTTGTGATTGAGGCAGTGCAGCGTAGGTTCACGAGATTGATCCCTGGGATGGCGGGACTGTCATATGAGGAAAGATTGAAAAGACTAGGCTTGTATTCACTGGAGTTTAGAAGGATGAGGGGGAATCTTATAGAAACATATAAAATTATAGAAGGACTGGACAAGCTAGATGCAGGAAAAATGTTCCCAATGTTGGGCCAGTCCAGAACCAGGGGCCACAGTCTTAGAATAAAGGGGAGGTCATTTAAGACTGAGGTGAGAAAAAACGTTTTCATCCAGAGAGTTGTGCATTTATGAAATTCCCTGCCACAGAGGGCAGTGGAGGCCAAGTCACTGGATGGATTTAAGAGAGAGTTAGATAGAGCTCTAGGGGCTAGTGGAGTCAAGGGATATGGGGAGAAGGCAGGCACGGGTTATTGATAGGGGACGATCAGCCATGATCACAATGAATGGCGGTGCTGGCTCGAATGGCTGAATGGCCTCCTCCTGCACCTATTTTTTTTCCTATGTTTCTATATCCCCTATTCCTTTTCTCCAGAGATGCTGCCTGACCCGCTGTTACTCCAGCTTTCTGTGTGTCTATCTTAGCTGGCTCTCGTAGTTGGTATGAGCTCAACTGCACCAGGAAAGCAGTTTAAATATAAATTCTAAGAATAAAGAATACTAAAAAGAATCTTAAAATTGAAATACATTGTTTAATTAATGGGCATTAAGTACTGAAAAGCGACCTTATTACTGAAGAGTTACATTGTGATTACAGTAAAAACCTCTCCTGTGAGTTATCAGTGAATATTGAGTTATAATCAGGTTATAGATTCGATTCACAATCTGAGTTGAATGTGTGGACTTTAAAGTAAGCAGACAAGATACTAAAACTGGCTTCAGTCTTTATTCTGTAGGATGGGGGAAAACTGACCAAAATGTCCCATTCCCATCCCAAAAGCAGATTGGAGCAGGATCCATGTTGCTATCCCATAACTAAATACTCCATAAGTCCAAAGACGTACCGATTTGTAGGTTAATTGACTTGGTGAAATAGAAAATTGTCCCTAGTGCGTGTAGAATAGAGTTAATGTGCGGGGATCGCTGGTCGGCGCCGACTCGGTGGGCCAAAGGGCCTGTTTCCGCACTGTATCTCTAAACTAAACTAAACTAAATAACATGATTACATCAGTTTGAAAAACGGTCCCAATTTAAAACATTGTCTAGCCATGTTCTGCAGGAATGCTGCCTGATCCGCTGAATTACTCCACCACTTTGTGTCTTTTTTCGAAAACCAACATTTGCAGTTCCTTGTGTCTACCACATGATTATATTCTCTACGTCGGTTCACAAGCCAAAGTTGCCCATTTGGATGAAATACCGCATGAGAGTGTAATTTGAGGGATTTAACAAGAAGCTAATAGTATCACAATAGCAGGAAGTATCCACTTATTTAGTAAAGACTTAAAGCCCTGTCACACTGTGCGAGCTGACCCACGAGGTACCCCGAGCGAAAGACTCGTGGTTGTGCACGAGATTCCAAGTGTATGATCAAAAGTTTAACTGAGTTCCCACGGGTATGACTCAAGTTTGCCGTTAACTGTCATTTCTGCGATGTTCCAAGTTCGTCTCCCGAGTTATCACGTTCCTCTCCCGAGGTACTCTTGAGCCAAACGTGAATGAAGGTATGTTTTAATAAGCAACAGTGACTGACGAAGGGTTTCGACCCGAAACGTCGCATATCTCTTCTCTCCGTAGGTGCTGCTTCACCCGCTGAGTTTCTCCAGCATTTTTTGTCTGCCTTTGCATAATTACAAGCCTTGTTACCACCGTTTTTAAACAAAACAATATTCATGCTCAACATTATGTTTATCCAAGTACGTTCACTGTACTTCCTTTACTGTAATAGACGTTGGAACCTCCTGAGTTTGTGATGGGCGCTATTTAAATACAGGGATGTCTTTTCATTGCTGGACGTTTTTCCCTGTAACATATTTAATAGAATTTACACTTTATAATTAAACTATTCGCATCCGCTTATAAAATCTGAATTAAGCCGAATTACTCATTGAACTGGCAATCGTGACATGAAAGCCATAAAGACGGAAATGGCAGACACAGACGCAGAATATTTGTATCTGTATTGCATTTACGTGCAGTTCATTTGGACCACAGTCTAGGGCCCTTCCGCTGCAGGATATTGAAATGGGGACACCCGTCAGACAAGGGTAGGGATATCACCCCAAGGGGCACATAGCGACAAGAGATTTTGTTCAAATATAGATGGAAACAGTCCTGACACTATTGAATGTATAGACACTGATAATGCATTGCACTGTTTTTGTTTTGTGCACATTTCTTATTCTGAGTAAAGTTTATTTTAGAAAAATACCGAAGGCATTAACCATTGAGAATCTATGAAAAGATTTCGCACGGTTTTTGTTTTATACATATTTTATTCAGGAGAAAGATTATTTTTGAAATTACACATGGCATTTGTGTATTGCATATCCTGTACATCTTTTTATGAATATTTTTTTTTAAATTTAGAAATAAATCCACTGAAGGCACTGTTGTGTTTTAAAATCTGTTTGGAAGGATATGGGTCATACGCTGGAATGTGGGGCGCCATGTTCGGCATAGAGAAATTGGACCAAATAAGCTGTTTCCATGTATGACTGACTCTATGAGATCAAATAATATTATACTTAATTATAATGGTCAAACTCAAGTACGAATCGAAGTGCAGTATACAGAGTGCAGAATACAGTTCTCAGCATTGCACCGCACCAGTTGCACAGAGAGTCCAAATGTCCGTAATGAGGCAGAGGTGAATCGGACATTACCTTTGGTTATAGAAAGACCTTAAAGAAACCTGATAATAGAGGGGAAGAAGCTGTTCCCGAGGCTGGCGCTTTCAAACTTCTGTACTGCCCGCCGGATGGGAGCAAGGAGAAGAAGAAATGACCGGGATGGGACAAGTCTTTGATTATATAGGTTTTGAGGCAGCGTGGAGTGTAAATGGAGTCAATGGTGGGAGACCTGGTCTTTGTAAAATAATATATCCTATAAGATTTTTTTTTCTCATTTTGAGACATATAGTGAAATACTGTGTTCTGATACTAACTATTAAATCCCTTAAACTTGCAAAATAACTGTTTAATAGTTCTGGCGAGGACAGCTGACCTTTTACTTGTGCAGTGAAACTTGCTGCCTTTAACAACATTTCAGCGGTAATCTTATCATTATTTACCATATCAGAGCTGAGGGAGGCAGATGCACCCTGCCCCGGGGAGAGGCCGCGGAGAGACTGCGGGGGGAGTACCTCACTGACTGTGATAGGGAGAGACAGAGGCGCACACACACACACACACACACACACACAGTGTGGAGTTCCTCTGACTGAGTGGGTGTGGGGGGTGTGTGTGTGGGTGTGGGGAGTGGGACAGAGAGAGAGAGAGAGAGAGAGACACACACACACACACAGGCAGCGTGGAGTACCTTTAACTGTGTGTGTGGGAGAGAGAGACAGAGGCAGACACACACACACAACGGGCAGTGTGTACCTCAGTCTGTGTGTGTGTGTAGGGGAGAGAGAGACACAGAGACAGTGTGGACCTCTGACGGTGTATGAAGGAGAGATGGGGAGAGAGACAGAGAGAGAGAGGCACAGAGGCAGTGTGGTGTACTTCGGCGTGACTGTGGGGGAGAGAGAAAGAGCGCACAGGACCTCGGTCTATCTGTGTGTGTGGGAGGGAAGAGAGACTAAGCAGAATACATCGGTCTTATTGTTTGTGGGGGGAGAAAGAGAGAGGTGGGGGGGGGAAGAGAGAAATGGGGGGGGGAAGAGAGAAATGGGGGGAGACGTATATACACACAAAGCAGAGTTTTACTGTGTATGTGGGAGACACAGATGGACTTACACAGATGGACTTACCTCAGTCTTACTGTGTGTGGGAGAGGGGGAGAAAGAGACGTACACTCACAGAGGCAGAGTCGCTCAGCCTGTGTGAGAGGCAGGGAGGGAGAGAGACACACACACACACAAGGTGGATGTGAAATCTCACCTGCCTGTTTCAGTGACCGGCACCCGCAGCTAGTGAATGAAGACACCCCCCATCTGTCTCCCCCTCCTCTCCCTCCACTCTCCACCCTCTCTCCTCCACCCCCCCCCTCCCTCCCTGCTCCAACCCCCCAATTTGGAAATGTCATCCCATCACCCATTCCTTCTCTCCAGAGATGCTGCCTGCCCGCTGAGTTAAAGACTTCCCACGGTAGACTCACGAGTCACTAAGGTAAACGCACGGGCCACTACGTTCTTACAACGAGTTTAAATGTTTCAATTTTTAACCTCAAGAGTACATTTTACTCGTGGAAAAGTTTAAACATGTTTGAATTTTTCCAAGAGTTAACAAGTGTCACGGGTACCTGCCGTTAGCGCCAAGAGTCGCTAAGTTGCGTCCACGAGTTCCGACGTTCCCGCTACGTTAATTATACGTGATTACCACGAGTTATATTTGTTTTAAACTCGGGGCACCTCGTGGGTCAGCTCGCACCGTGAGACAGGGGTTTAATATCAGAGAATGGAGATTCTTGAAATCCATATGTTGCAGCTATTAAACTGGCAAAAAGCAGTGGCTTGTCTGATGTCACGCGCACACACGCACACACATGCTGTACACGCACGCACACACAGACACACACACACACGCTCCATCCCTCTGCAGTTTTGTTTAATAAGGCTCTTTGTTAATTTAACTTACAGGTCGTCAAGCAGTATCTCAAGAGGTCACACGGGCATACATTCTAGAATGAATTCTAGAATTCCATGTCTAGATACATAGAAAGTGAACAAAAAGCTCAGAACTTTTGGGCGGCACAGTGGTGTAGTGGTGGAGCTGCTGCCTCACAGCGCCAGAGACCCGGGTTCGATCCACACTACGGGTGCTGTCTGTCCGGAATTTGTACGTTCTCCCCGTGACCCCATGGGTTTTCACTGAGATCTTCTGTTTCCTCCCACGCTCCAAAGACATACAGGTTTGTAGGTTAATTGGCTTGGTCAAAAATGTAAAATGTCTCTAATGTGTGCAGGATATTGATAATGTGCAGGGATCGCTGTTCGGCGTGGCCTCGGTGGGCCGAAAGGCCTGTTGCCGCGCTGTATCTCTAAACTAAACGAAACTCAGCGGATGAGACAGCATATTCGGAGGGATAGGGACAGAAAGGCTAGAAGCCATCTTTAGCCACTTACTACTAAGTGGTTCTATTTGGATGTTAACTGAAGGTTGGACCAGACATAATATTATTCCCATTGCCATGGTGATTGTCAACAATCACAGGAATATAACATAACCTTGCCACACACATTATCCTATTACCTTCTTTAACCACATACAATTACATCATTTTGGTCATGCTTGTTATCTTCTCTGTGCATAAGAAGACGGGGCATTTGTACAGTAACTGCACAACGGAAAACATCATAAAGCAATTCACACAAAGGGAAATGATTAAACAAAGCCTAAGGAGTTTGTTCAAATTAAATAGGCAGTCAAAGTGTGAGGAGGCTTTTAAGTGCTTGTAGAGAGAAGCAGAGAGATTTTGATAAAGGAGCACTGGGTAAAAGGCTTGGTTGCAAAAGGGGAGATGAGGGGATAAATGCAGGGACAAGTTGGAAGACCACAGCTCTTACACAGAAATGGACGGGGGAGAGGCTTTGATTTGCTTTTGTTTCTTAATCCAAAATATTTTTGGGAGATTTGGTGGCAGCCTGGTTGAATTGTAATTTAGTTTAGTTTAGTTTAGTTTAGAGATCCATCGTAGAAACAAGCCTTTCGGCCCACCGAGTCCGCGCCGACCAGCGATCCCCGCACACTAACACTATCCTATACACACTGGGGACAATTTTACAATTGTACCAAGCCAATACACAACCTGTATGTCTTTGGAGTGTGGGCAGAAACCGGACCACCCGGAGAAAACCCACGCAAGTCACGGGGAGAATGTACAAACTCTGTACAGACAGCACCCGTGGTCAGGATCGAACCCAGGTCCCTGGTGCTGTAAGGCAGCAACTCTCCCGCTGAGCCACCGTGCCGCCCTATAAATGAATTTTTAATAACAGGATCAGAGGAAATTGTGTCAGCGTGCAGGCAATGTCCCAGGATATCGTGTGTGATGGTTCATACATAGATACATAGAAAATAGGTGCAGGAGTAGGCCATTCGGCCCTTCGAGCCTGCACCGCCATTCAATATGATCATGGCTGATCATCCAACTCAGTATCCCGTACCTGCCTTCTCTCCATACCCCCTGATCCCTTTAGCCACAAGGGCCACATCTAACTCCCTCTTAAATATAGCCAATGAACTGGCGTCAACTACCCTCTGTGGCAGAGAGTTCCAGAGATTCACCACTCTCTGTGTGAAAACGTTTTTCCTCATCTCGGTCTTAAAGGATTTCCCCCTTATCCTTAAGCTGTGACCCCTTGTCCTGGACTTCCCCAACATCGGGAACAATCTTCCTGCATCTAGCCTGTCCAACCCAATAAGAATTTTGTACGTTTCTATAAGATCCCCTCTCAATCTCCTAAATTCTAGCGAGTATAAGCCAAGTCTATCCAGTCTTTCTTCATATGAAAGTCCTGACATCCCAGGAATCAGTCTGGTGAACCTTCTCTGCACTCCCTCTATGGCTATAATGTCCTTCCTCAGATTTGGAGACCAAAACTGTACGCAATACTCCAGGTGTGGTCTCACCAAGACCCTGTACAACTGCAGTAGAACCTCCCTGCTCCTATACTCAAATCCTCTTGCTATGAAGGCTAACATACCATCCCCATGTAGACTGTCAAAAAACACTTGGCAGAATGCCACATTAGCAGAGCTCACCAACAAGCCTTTGCTTGGTTGGCAATGAGAGAGGCTCTTCCTGTCTGATCCTCCCTGTGCAGTTGGAGTCTCAGCCCCAATGCACACCGCCGCCCCTGGGACAGATGCAACGAGGGCGACAGGCCCTTTGGCCCACCGAGTCCATGCCAACCATTGATCACACATTCACATTAGTTCCTCGATATCCCACTTTCCCATCCACTCCCCGCACACACGGAACTATTTACAGGGGGCCAATTAACCTGCAAACCTGCGTGTCTCTGGTTTGTGGGAGGAAACCGGAGCACCTGGAGGAAACCCACGGGGTCACAGGGAAAACCGTGCCAACGTCACACAAGCAGCACCCGAGGTCAGGATCGAACCGGGGTCTCTGGCGCTGCAAGGCAGCAGCTCTACACCAGCCTTGTCGAGCTTTGTCCTAATGGCTGCAAACAAAGGCTGTTCTGAGTGAGACAAATATCAAATGCTGCCGCAAGACTTGGTAGAAACAAGAAACTGCAGATGTTGGTTCACAAAGAAAGAAAATGCTGAGGTAGCACAATGCGTTAGGCAGCATTCCTGGCGAACATGGATAGGTGACATTTTGGTTCGGGACCCTTCTTCAGACTGAAATGGCACCCAACCATGTCCTCCAGAGATGCTGCCTGACCCACTGAGTTACTCCAGCACTTTGTGTCTTTGACCATCAATGTGGGGCCCATTTCTCCACAGTGGAAGTCAGGAGTTAGAGCAGATCCAAGACTGGAAGGTCAGGCCTGGGCATGTCCATGCAGACTGTGGGAACGTTGGAATAAACAAACTGATTGTGATGTGACTTTCGATTGTTTGTTCTATCGTTGTGAATGGGTTGAACGATTGCCTCTATTGTGCAGTATCAGAAGCACAGTGTAATGTTAGGGTATCCCGCCTTGGCCAGGCTGACCTGTTTTAGCTTGAGCAAGGCTTACTGCACCTCAGCACCTGACATGATGGTGGACCCGTGGACAACAGGCCAGGAGCCAAACGCAGCTGGATAACCATCACGGCGAAAGACTTCCTCGCATCTTCCCGAAACTCACTGGCAACCCAGAGCAAAGTGCTGGCCACAACTGCGAGCTGCAAACTGCCGCACTCTCAGGTCCAGGAGCTGGACACAAAAAGCTGGATGAACTCAGCGGGACCTGGAGTAATTCAGCGAGACAGGCAGTATCTCTGGAGAGAAGGAATGGGTGACGTTTCTGGTCAAGACCCTTCTTGTCCTCTCAGGTCCAGCTGAAAGTAGACACAAAATACTAGGGTAACTCAGCTCAGCAGGACAGGCAGCATCTCTGGATAGGAATAGGTGACGTTTTGGGTCGAGACCCTTCTTCAGACTGAGAGTCAGGGGAGAGGGACACACCGAGATATGGCAGGGCAAGGTGTGCAAATGGCAAACCAGAATCTGCAGTTCCTTCCGACACTCTACGCTGAAAGATGACCACAGCCATTGACAATGTTCCGTGGGAAAGTGCCACAAGTTTGGGTCCTTCCACCGCTGTGCACCAACTGAGGAAGGGTCCCGATCCAAAGCATCTCCAATCCAAATCCTCCTGAAGAAGCATCCCGACTCAAAATGTCTCTGGATCCATGTACACCTGAAGAAGTCCCGACCTGAAACGTCACCTATCCATGTCCTCCAGAGATGCTGCCTGACCCGCTGGGCTACTCCAGCACCTTGTGTTCTGCTGCACACTAACTGTTTGGATTCCCCTTTAACTATTTGCTTAAGGATGGTAAATAAAGAATAAGTACTTTGCTAAAGTTATACGTGTTACTCCCAGCACGTTCCAATACTCTTCTTCTAACCAGGGTTGGTCCCTGGGTCAGCAGTCGTGGTAAAGGAAGGGATTTGCAATGGGCTAATGTAAAGTAAGAGAACATGAAGTTCGAGACAATGGGAAGCATAATTCCACTGCTGATGAAGACCCAGTCTTGAGACACCCGCTCAACAAATTACTGAAGTATTGTTATCACACAACATGAAGGAAAGTGCCCTCGTGTGTAGAAAGGGATTTGTACTATGATTACTTCACCAATACAGTCAACAAATTGATTGCTAAAACACTATCTAGCACATAGATAATTGGATGGGAGTATTAATCGTGTTTATTTTAGTTCAGAGATGCAGCGTGGAAACAAGCTCTTTGGTCCACCGAATCCACGCCGACCATCGATCACTCATTCACACTAGTTCTATGTTAGGGACAATTTTGCAGAGGCCTAAATAAACTACAAATCTGACCGTTTTGGGGATGTCGGAGGAAACTGGAGCACCCGAAGGAAACCCGTTCTCATAGGGAGAATGTGCAAACTCCACACAGACAGCACCTGAGGTCAGGATCGAACCCGGGTCTCTGGCACAGCAGCTCCAAGGACATATGGGATTGCAGGTTAATTGGCTTTTGTAAAGTGTAAAGCGCAGACTCGGTGGGCCGAAGGGCCCATTTCCACGCTGTATCTCTGAAGTCTGAAGTGAAGTCTAAAATGGCAGGATGGTTTTTCTTTGCTGGTTGGCTGAATTCAAAACCCAGCCATTACAGAATAGGTTTACATTAGCCCATTGGTAGTTATCTCTATCAGTATGGCCAAGATTATGTAGGAGAGAATGTATAAGATCATGAGAGGATTGGGTAGGATAAATGCACAGAGCCTTTTACCCAGAGTAGGGTAATCAAGAACCAGAGGACACCGTTTTAAGTCAGGGGGGATAGTTTAATAGGAACCTGAGGGGCAATGTTTTTTACACAGATGGTAGTAGGTATATTGAACAAGCTGCCAGAAGAAGTAGTTGAGGCAGGTACTATCAAAGCTTTTAAAAAACATTTGGACAGGTACATGGATAGGACAGGTTTAGAGGGATATGGGCCAAATGCAGGCAGGTGGGACTAGTGTAGATGGGACATGTTGGTTGGCGTGGGCAAGTTGGGCTGAAAGACGGTTTCCACGCTGTATGACACAATGAAAGGGAAGGAATCATACTCTATCAGTGTGTAGAAAGGAAATGCAGATGCTACTTTATATCGAAGATAGACACAAAGTGCTGGAGTAACTCTGTGGGTCAGCCAGCATCTCTGGAGAAAAAGGGATGGGTGATGTTTTGGATTGGGACCCTTCTTCAGACTGAAACTAGGGGGGAGGGAACTGGAAGCAAGAAACGGCCAGAACAAAGCCGGGCCGACAACTGACGGTGTCAGTATCGTCTAGGTTGTGGAGGAGAGAAAGAGGGAGAAGATAGACACAAAATGCTGGAGTAACCCAGCGGGACAGGCAGCATCTCTGGAAAGAAGGAATGGGTGACGTTTCAGGTCGAGACCCTTCTTCATGAGTAGGGTCTGTTTGCACACATCTTGATTACTTCGCAAGAGGTCAGCGGCTGTATCATTCACGGTATTCACGGAGATGTCTCTGGCCAGCTCTCCCGACTGGAGGCGGAGGAGGCATGGATTTACGAGTTTAAACAGAGTCCATGAAAGGGAACAAACAGCAAGAACTGCTATCTAAGTTTTCCAGTCCCGGAGAAACCTAAAAACCCAGGGACTACAAAAAACCTATGTGGGAGTAAAAGTGAATCATGTTTTCCAAATAACTAAAAATCAGTGTAAGAATGGAACAGGATGGTGATAGTGTTAAATATGCACTGAAATTCTATGTAAATATGCAAAATACAATATTTTTAAAGAAAGCAAGTCCATATTCCATTTGCAGAAAGGATGTAGGATTTGAAGTCACCATTTCCCTTGCTGCTAATTTTATCACATTTCACCTCCCTGTTCAAATTGTCAGTCGCCTCCTCATTTTTCCATTGAATGGGCTCAGTTTTACTATTTGGTTTTATTTTGGAAAAGAACACGATGAAAACCGTATCTCCTTACCTCTAGCTTTTTAAACAATTGTATCCTGATATTATTAGTGATCAAAATTCTTGAAGACGTCGAGGAGAAGTCTTCATGAAGGAGTCCGGTGGTGCAGCGGTAGAGTCGCTGCTTTACAGCGCCAGAGATCCCGGTTCGATCCTGACTATGGATGCTGTCTGTGTGGATTCTGTACGTGGGTTCTCCCCGGGTGCTCCGGTTTCCTCCCACACTCTGAAGACGTGCAGGTTTGTAGGCTAATTGACTTCGGTAAAAAACCCGCAAATTGTCCCCAGTGTGTAGGATGCCGCTCGTGTACGGGGATCGCTGGTCGGCGCAGACTCGGTGGGCTGAAGGGCCTTTCTCCGCACTGTATCTCTAAACTAAACTAAACTAAAAACTAAGTGAGGGGACTTTATTGATTTTTGAATGTGCAGACTTTGGGAGGAGCCCATGGGTTGAAGTATTTTTAGATCTGGAGAGCAGCCATGCTGTTAGCCTTTACTGCTGTTCAAGACTAACGGTTGCTTAAATCACTGTCGGAATAACCAAGCAGCCTCAGAACACCGACTGCCGAATGGCACACGTTCTTCTTTCATTGAAAAGATCCCTGGGAATCCCAGAGGGAAATAAAAAGCCCTTTTCTTGACAAAAAAAACCAACATCATCTTACTTCTGCCAATACAAACTGCCACTGACACCACGCACTGTAACAACTGCAGGCTTGAAACTTCAAACCGCTAAACTAGAAATGGTTTAGGTTGAAGATGACATCTTGGCAGCTGCTCAAAGCGACTGAAACAAGTTGCAATTTAAAACGCACAAGGAAAGAGGTGTGCCTTCTGAACTCGGTACAGTCAGGAACAGTGTGGTTTGTTAATGGTTTGTAATTAGGGTGGAGCTGAGCAAATATATTTGAGTCAAAGTCTGAAGTGAGTCATGAAAACAAAGTGTAATACCAATAAAAAGCACAGTGCTCTTGAACAAGAGGCTTGTAGCAACATAAAACCACACACAATAAACGCTAATCATCTGCAATGGATTTCTGCAAATGGAGTATGGGCTTGCTTTCTTTACAGATATTGTAGTTTGCATATATAAGTGCAGAAGTTAAGTGCATATTTAACACTATCACCACCCTGTTCAATTCCATTCTTGAACTGATTTTTAGTCCAGTTCTTGCAGGTCCACACAGTTCCTTGCCTGTCACAATCTTGGTCCAAAAATGAGAAGAACAAGATCAATTCTGTACAATGATATAACAGAAAGGAACTGCGGAACGTTGGTTTATACCAAAGGTAGACGCCAAGTGCTGGAGTAACTCGGAGGGTCAGGCGGCATCTCTGGAGAACATGCTTCATGTCGGGACCGTTGGAAGAAGGGACCCGATCTGAAAAGTCATCTGTCCATGTTCTCCAGAGGTACTACCTGACCCATTGCTGTACTCCAGCACTTTGTGTCCTCTTCTGTATTAACCAGCATCTGCAGTTCCTTGCTTCTAACTCTTACTGTTGTGGTTGTTTTGTTGATGAGAAAAATTCATACAAAGATAATTCTCTAGCCAGAAAATCGGAGATGCAAAAAAACCGAGAGCAATAATTAAGCAAAGTTACACATTATTCAGTGAGTCTGGTACTGTTGCTGCTGTTGCTTTAACATGAGGGTAATTGATATATATTAATGGCGACCTTCTGGACCATGTTTTGGTGATTAGAAATGATGGCGTACATTTGCATTTTACTATTAGCATGAGGATGGTGAGTCATATTCGGCACTATTCTGAAAATTGAATTGTTTGCTTGGGGCAGCATGGTGGCGCAGCGGTAGAGCAGCTGCCTCACAGCGCCAGAGACCCGGGTTCGATCCTGACTACGGGTGCTGTCTGTATGGTGTTTGTACATTCTCCACGTGACCGCATTGGTTCTCCGGTTTCCTCCCACATTCCAAATACAGACAGGTTTGTAGGTTAATTGGCTTCTGTAAAAATTGTAAATTGTCCCTTGTGTGTAGGATAGTGCTGGTGTACAGGGTGATCGCTGGTCGGCGCGGACTCGGTGGGCTGTTTCTGCCCTGTTTCGCTAAAGTTTAACAGTAAGATGTGATACGTTGCAGAAACAACACTGGTTTTGGGAGCTGAACAGTCACAATCTTCTGCCTTGATATTATTTACAATTGCAGGGATTGAATCATTTAAAATCATAATATAGAATGAGCTCCATTGGATATGAAAAATGTCAAAAATGATTACTGGTGAAGTAGAGATGAATAGCTAAATTATGCATCAACATATGAATCTATATAGTGTTGCTCTGGAAAATGAACCAATATTCTGCAAAATTGATTTTGTATTCTTTTTAATAAGCAGGTTATTCTTATGATTCAAGAGGAGAATTTCATATATGCAAACCGTAAGCTCATGTATGTGAATAAATCCTGTTTATTATGATTGCCACCCCATTAAACATTGGAAATGCAGTAGTGTCGGCGATGTGTGATGAGCAGGAAAGGAGGAGGTGAATTTTAAGTACAAATATCTTTCGCTTCCCAATCCACAGCAAATGACTGCAGCAATTCTACAATTTTAATGAATGCACACCGAACCGTCAAAGTTGTTTTGAATTGTTCTCCTGTAAATGAAATTTGTTTTCCCATTCCCATAACCGCAGGGCTGCTGAAATATTAGCTTTGTGGAACGATGCCCCTTTGACTCCGAAATGATAAATGACAGCAAAGTGCAATTTATAATAAGCAGGCATTCCAAATCCTGTACTGAAATCAGCTTCTGCTTATAGCTCAGAAATTGATGTGGCTGGAAATAATGACTTTATTGATGGGAAAATGAAGGACTGGAAATGGCCCTTGTATTCTGTGGCGTATTCTGCCGAGCATCTCATTTTGTTGAGAGATCTAGACTTATCATCACTTCATGAACAACAACAATTTTTACTGCTTTTGCCGATTACACTTCAGGTTCAACAAGCCATTAGCAGCATAGTAATTGACATGGTCTGACAATACAGAAATGTGTTTATAATTTTGAAAATGTTTAAATGGAATATTTTTGCAGCAAGCCATTACTTCACTTAGTTTTTATTTTAGATTAGAGATACAGTGCGTAAACAGGCCCTTCGGCCCACCGAGTCCGCGCCGACCAGTGATCCCCGCACACTATCCTACAGACGAGGGACAATTTACCATTTTTACCGAAGCCAAATTAACCTACAATACCTGTACGTCTTTGGAGTGTGGGAGGAAACCAGGGCACCCGGCCAAAACCCACGCGGTCACGGGGAGAAGGTACAAACTCTGTACAGCCAGCACCTGTAGTCAGGATCAAACCGGGGTAAGTTGGAAAGAGTGCAGAGAAGATTCACGAGGATGTTGCCAGGATTTGAGGGTCTGAACGCTACGGAGTTTGGGAGGACTCGGACTTTATTCCTTGGCGTGCAGGAGGACGAGGGGTGATCTTTAAGAGGTGTATAAAATCATGAAATAGATTGGATAAATGCGCAAATGCCCCCCGAAGTAAGGGAATCAAAGACCAGGGACATAGGTTTAAGGTGAGAGGGGAAACATTTAATAGGAATCTGAGAGTGGCAATTTTTTGTACTCTAGGGTGATGAGTACATGGAACGAGCTGCCAAAGGAGGTAGATGAGGCAGGTTTGATATATTTCTAATATTTAAAAGCAATTTGAACAGGTACATGCATAGAAAGGGTTTGGTGGGATATGGGCCAAACGTGGCAGGTGAGACAAGTGTACATGGGGCACCTTGGTCGGCTTGGGCAAGTTGGGCCAAAGAGCCTGTTTCCATGTTGTATGACATTATGACTAGCTTGCTCTTTATTATGCCATCAAACGTTCTACGCCTTGGGTAGTTATTTCAGTTCAATAAGTCATAGTTCAGAATCTGCCTATTTTCCAGATATGTCTTTGACTAAAGTACCAGATATTTCCATTTGCCCTCTAGACTTAGCCTTGTAGTAAGGATTAGTTTACAACACTCAAGAATTATTGTTTAAATCCCATAAGTCGGTGGACATATGGGAACATTTCTGAAGAAAGCAATTAATTTGGAAAATAACGGTGGCGCAGCGGTAGAGCTACTGCTTTACAGCGCCGGGTTCGACCCTGACTACGGGTGCTGTCTGTGTGGAGTTTGTACGTTCTCCCCGTGAACTGCATGGATTTTCTCCGAGATCTTCGGTTTCCTCCCACACTCCAAAAACGTACAGGTTTGTAGGTTAATTGGCTCGGTATAAATGTAGAATTGTCCCAAGTGCGTGCAGGGTAGATTTAATGTGCGGGGATCGCTGGACAATGCGGACCGAAGGGCCTGTTTCCACGCCGTATCCCTAAAACTAAAAAAAAAAACTACAACTGGATCCATAATAATTTCCCTGCAAATTTAAAGGTGATAAAAATGCCATTAAATTTACAGTGTTACTGATGATTCTGAAATCCCTAAATTAGGGCGTCAGCAAAGATTGTGAGATGAAAACTTATGGTAACAACAATTCACAAGGCCTAATATTTCCATGTACACAAACAAAATTTTTTGCTTTTACAAAGCTATCAACCATAGGTGTTAATGCGTTTTGATAATACTAAATGTAAGTCACGATCTCACTTATGCAATGTAGGTTGACATGTTTTCAACTTCAATAACTATATTTGAATCATAATAGTTCAAAGAATATATTGTTCAATTTTCTCACACGGTGGTACAGATTCCATGGAAATAATAATAATTCCTATTTAATAACAACTTATTGTAAACGTACGTTGACAATAAATTATGCTTAAAAGTCTTACCTTGTAAATTGCTGGATTTTGCATTCAAAAAGAATAATTCCACAGTGGTAATGTCCTTTAGAAATGATATGTTCTCAATATAAAACCTAAAGTAAAAAAACATGGAATAAGGTCACAAAAACTGCCTTGAAAGATATTCTACATAGAACAGTACAGCACTCAACAAGCCTTATGCCTCACAATGTCCTTGCAGAACTAATCTCTTCAGCCTGCATGCCATCCATATGCCTTCCTATCTATGTATATATCAATAATATTAATATAATATCAAGGGGGGTGGTTAGTG
Source organism: Malacoraja senta (assembly GCA_038087875.1). NCBI lineage: Eukaryota > Metazoa > Chordata > Chondrichthyes > Rajiformes > Rajidae > Malacoraja > Malacoraja senta. The sequence goes on along the minus strand of CM075980.1, from coordinate 80,635,093 downwards.
AGTGTGTGTGGGGGATGGTTAGTGTGTGGTGTGTGTGTGGGGGGGGGGTGGTTAGTGTGTGTGTGTGTGGGGTGGTTAGTGTGTGTGTGCGTGTGTGTGTGGGGGATGGAAAGTGTGTGTGTGTGTGTGGGGTGGGGTGGTTAGTGTGTGTGTGTGTGCGCGTGTGTGTGGGGGTTGGTTAGAGTGTGTGTGTGGGGGGTGGTTCGTGTGTGTGTGACGCCGCAGGCCGCCCCCCCCTCGTCCCCTCCCCCCGCAACCGTGCGTTAAGGGGACGGGACCCAACGGGTCCCACTTGGTGTAGTATCTATCTAAAAGCCTCTTAATTCCCACCATCCCTTTTTTCCCTTTTTATTTCCAAAATATACTTTATTCGAGAAATAAATATATCCAATACATGATCCTTACAAGACTCCATCCAACATTCTCAGAGGCTATACATACATTCACTACTGTTTACACAAATTACACAAATTTATCCCCCACCCTTGCCACCCTTGTGGCCCACTGGCCTGGAAACCCTTCCTTTATTTTGAGGGGCGTCTCCACCACTACCTGCCCCCCCCCCCCCCCCCCATGTCCAGTGCATCCCTCAGCACGTACTCCTGCAGTCTGCAGAGGGCCAGACGGACATCTCGCTCCGCTGGGAGGTCAACAAAGCTCGGACAGACCAACACTTACCAAGCACCCACCACCACTCTCTGTATAAAAACATGTCCCACACATCTCCTTTAAACTTTGCGCCTCTCACCTTAAAACTATGCCATCTAGTCCTTGTCATTTGTACCCTGGGGCAAAAGGTTCTGACAGCCTACTTCGTCAATACCTCTCATAATGTTAGAAGTGCTATCAGGTCTCTCCTCAACCTCCGAGGCTGCAGAGAAAACAACCCAAATGTGTCCACCGCTCCTCAAAGCTGATATGCTCGATTCCAGGCAGCATTCTGGTAAAGACTTAAAAAGCTGGAGGAACTCAGTGGGTCAACCTGCATCTCTGGAGCAAAGGAATCGAGACCCTTCTTTAGAGACACTGCCTGACCCGCTGAGTTCTCCAGCTGTTATGTGTCTATCTTCGGTTTAGACAAGCATCTGCAATTCCTCCCCACAGCATTCTGAGAAACCTCTGCTGCACCTTCTCCAAAGGCCCCACATCCATTCTGTAACAGCATGACCAGAACTCCAACTGTGGCCAAACCAAAGTCCTATAAAGTGTAACATGACTTCCAGACTCTTACACTCAATGCCCCTATCAATGAAAGCAAGTTTACCACAAGCCCTCTTGACCACTCTCTCTACTTATGCTGCCAATTTCAGGGAACTATGGACTTGGACCGCAAGATCCTTCTGTACATCAGTGCTGTTATGGGTCTTACTGACCCCTAGCTGAAAACTTTCCCCTTTCATTCGATCTCCTAAAGTGCACTCGCACTGGCGCGGATTAAACTCCGTCTGCCATATACAATTTCTGCATTTTATTTGTAACAAAGTGATCAACATTTATTGTTATTTATTATCATTACATTAAAATATTATTTATGCATCAACATAATGTATCTATGACAAATAAAGCAAACATTGGCAGTTTGAGGCTGCTCACATGCACCACCTAGTGGACAGTTACAGATCTGAGGAAGCTGGTCTGAAGGATGATACGATACGATATGATAGAACTTGATTTATCCCTGGAGGGAAATTTGCCAACACAAGATACATGAAACATGAAATTAAAGTGATGAGTGGAAAGGATTGGGAATGGGGAGAGGGGGGCGGGGGGGGGGGGGGTGAGAGATAGTCTACGACAGAAGGGGGAGGAGTTGTACAGTTTGATAGCCACAGGGAAGAAGGATCTCCTATGGCGTTCGGTACTGCAGAATTGGACTAAGAGTCAAGAGACTTTTATTGTCACATGACAATGACATGCTTCCTTGCAGCAGCACAACAGAATATGTAAACACAGTGCGCTGTAAACAATATAATAAACGAGAAAATAAAGTTCAGTGTGTGTACACACACACACGGCGCCACGGAAGCATCCGGAGAGGACCCGGTGGCGTTAGTAGATAGGTCGGTGCGGTGGTCGATGATGGCGCCGACCGACGAACACGTGGAAATGAGGACGCCGCTGCCGGGGGAAGGAACAAAGGAGGACCCGGCATGATGGGGACCCCCGTGAGTGGGGGGGGGGGAGAGAACAAAAGAGGATCTGGCGAGCGGGTGTCAGCGCCCTTTATGTGGCGACTATTCGCATACCTTGGGTACGCAAGCAAAGAATTTCACTGTGACTTGTCACATATGACAATAAAGTATTCAATCATTCCTACTCACATATACACATATTTACACACACACACACGCACACACACACGCACACACATACACATGCACGCACACATACACACACGCACGCCTACACACGCACGCACACACATACACATGCACGCACACATACACGCACACACACGCACGCATACACACGCACGCACACACACACACACACGCACGCATGCACACACATACACACACACGCACACACACGCGCACGCACACACACGCACATATGAAAAACAGACAATAATAGATGAGAACATACATGTTCAACAGGTCAACCTGGATCATTTGATGCAGTTTTTCTTTGATGTACTTACCCCTCATTTCAAGAATGATTTTTTAAAAAGATACTCTCTGTATGGGAGAATTAAAATCTAAAAGTGGTGGTATTACATAATATACCATGAAACACATTGGATTTTTAGGATGAAGTGTATTCATTTACTTCAAACAAGCATGCAGACTGAATATATGCTCCAGTACTTCTCACATTATAGTTCTATCTGATTGATTAGTAGTCTGTCTTGCTTGCTAGAGGCACCGTAGCCATCAAATTCTAAGCAGTTAATTGCTTCACTGAAGTTTAAACAGTGAAAATATTCTCATTACCGGAACATTGAAAATTTATTTATCGTTAAGCAACGATTAACTGTAACTGAAGTTATGGAGTTACTTTGGATTACAAGAGTCTCTGCCTCTGTGCATCGATGATTAGCAAAATCAGAGAACATAGCTTAAATGTAGAATGTAGAAAGTGGGGGGGGGGGAGGGGTCACGGTGGCGCAGCGGTAGAGTTGCTGCCTCACAGCGTCAGAGACCCGGGTTCGATCCTGACCATAGGTGATGTCTGTACATCAAAATATAGAAAATAGGTGCAGGAGTAGGCCATTCGGCCCTTCGAGCCAGCACCGCCATTCAATATGATCATGGCTGATCATCCAAAATCAGTACCCCGTCCCTGCTTTCTCCCCATATCTCTTGATTCCGTTACCCTTAAGAGGTATATCTAACTCTCTCTTGAAAACATCAAGTACAGAGTTTGTACGTTCTCCTGTGTCAACATGGTTTGTCCCCAGGTGCTCCGGTTTCCTCCGACACTCCAAAGACATACAGGTTTGTAGGTTAATTAGCTTTGGTAAAGGTTGTAAACTGCCCCTGGTGTGTAGGATAGTGCTAGTGTACGGGGATCGCTGGTCGGTGCGGATTTAGTCGGCCGAAGGGCCTGTTTCCATACTGAATTTGTAGTGTGTGTGTGTGTGTGTGTGTGTGTGTGTGTGTGTGTGTGTGTGTGTGTGTGTGTGTGTGTGTGTGTGTGTGTGTGTGTGTGTGTGTGTGTGTGTGTGTGTGTGTGTGTGGGTGGGTGGGTGGGTGGGTGGGTGGGTGTGTGTGTGTGTGTGTGTGTGTGTGTGTGTGTGTGTGTGTGTGTGTGTGTGTGTGTGTGTGTGTGTGTGTGTGTGTGTGTGTGTGTGTGTGTGTGTGTGTCACGTCAAAAGAAAAAACGAGATCATGCAAATTTTGGTGCAGAAATCACAATACTGTGCATGGCAAAGCCTTTCCACAGGTATTCTGATGGAAGGTCATCAACTGAAATATTTGCTCATTTACTGTCTGCACTGTCATCACACTAACCTACACACACCCTTGGGGCAAGTAACCTACAAACCTCTACGTCTTTGGCGTGTGGGAGGAAATCGGAGCACCCGGAGAAAACCCACGCGGTCACTAACTCTGTACAGACAGCAACCGTAGTCAGGATCGAACCTGAGTCTCTGGCGCTGCGAGGCAGCAACTCTACTGCTGCGCCACCGGGCCGCCACACAAAGGACATATGTTATTGAGTGGCAGCATTCAAGATCTCCGATATTGCCCCTGAATTCTCACCGGGGCATCTGTGTGGGCACGTCACTAGAGACACAGTGCGGAAACAGGCCCTTCTGCCCAGCGAGTTCACACTGACCAGTGGTCACCCATGCACTAGTTCTATATTATCTTACCTTCGCATCCTGCGTACTAGGGATAATTTAACCAAAGCCAATTAACCGACAGACCTGCACATCTTTGGAGTGTGGATGGAAAGCGGAGCATCCGGAGAAAACCCACAGAGGCCACGGTGAGAACGAACAAACTCCGTACGGACAACACCTGTAGTCAGGATCGAACCTGGGTCTCTGCAGCTGTGAGGCAGCAACTCTACCGCTGCGCCACCGTGCTGCCTGAAGTTGCTTTGCTAGTTACACTTAAATGAGTGTGGACTCCAAAGACGTTCAGATTTTTAGATTAATTCACTAATGTATGTAGGGTAGTGTTAATGTGCGGGGATCGCTGGTCGGCGCGGACTCGGTGGGCAAAAAGGCCTGTTTCCGCGCTGTATCTCTAAACTAAACTAAACTTCACTAAACTAAACAAATCTAAACTTCGGCACAGCCCTAGTCACTTCACTGTTGATGGAAAACTCTCAACTGACTGGAAGTAAAAGCTTCTGTAACACTTGGGAAGAGTGAAACAAATAACAATCTGAAGATAAATGTTTCTTTAACTAACAGGAAATTCAACTGGAGTGACTTGTGCACAACAACAGCATGGGCAGGTCAACTCGCAGCGACTGGTTTCCTTGGGCTGACGGTGGATTGGGCTACTTGAGTTACTTCTCTATAAGGCAAACCTGTCGAAGAAAGCATGCACATCTTTAAAGTTTTCTTGGGCTTAAATATTTCACTGATGTTAAAGAAATAAAGCAACAGGTAAATTCAGAAATTGCAGCTTCGAGTGACAAATAAGGTGTCATTTCGTCTCCACTACACTATCTGATTACTACAAGCACTGCAGAATGCTTTTATCCTGAATGTAATTAGCACCCAGGGCTCTTAAAGATAGCGGAGTCAGGGGATATGGGGAGAAGGCAGGAACGGGGTTCTTATTGGGGATGATCAGCCATGATCACATTGAATGGTGGTGCTAGCTCGAAGGGCTGAATGGCCTACTCCTGCACCTATTGTCTATTGTCACCCAACCTAGAAAATTCCTCCTCACCTCCCCTCAACTTTCTTTACCCTTATTACAACTCTTCTCTTCAAACAACTGCTTTTCAGTGACCCTGGGAAATACTTTGAAATTTAAAACACAGAGCCTCTAACCTACAACCCACAAACCCTACCCCCTCCTGACCCACTGTTACTCCAGCATTTTGTGACTATCTTTGATGTAAACCAGCATCTGCTATTGAGGGATGCAGCCTAGGTTCACCAGGTTAATTCCCAGGATGGCGGGACTGACATAAGATGAAAGAATGGATCGATTGGGCTTATATTCACTGGAATTTAGAAGGGTGAGCGGGGAACTTCTAGAAACATGTAAAATTCTTAAGCGATTGGACAGGCTGGATGCAGGAAAAATGTTCCCGATGTTGGGGAGTCCAGAACTGAACCAGGGGTCACAGTTTAAGAATAAGAGGTCAGCCATTTAGGACTGAGATGAGGTAAAGCTTTTTCACCCAGAGAGTTGTGAATCTGTGGAATTCTCTGCCACAGAGGCCAGTGGAGGCCAAATCACTGGATATATTCAAGAGAGAATTAGATATCACTTCGGGCTAACGGAATCAAGGGATATGGGGAGAAAGCAGGAACAGGGTACTGATTTTGGATGATCAGCAATGATCATATTGAATGGCGGTGCTGGCTCGAAGGGCCGAATGGCCTACTCCTGCAGCCATTTTCTATGTTTCTATCTGCAGTTCCTTCCTTCACTTTTTATCATGCATTTACATGTGCATGTGCTGCAGAAATAAACTGCAACTTGTGGTCTGGCACGACAATCAGGCACATTACTTCATTGCTATAAAGGACACAAAGTGCTGGAGTAACTCGGTGGGTCAGGAAGCATCTCTGGAGAAAATGGGTCGGTGACGTTTTGAGTTGGAACCTTTCTTCATACGAACGGTCCCAACCAAAACCACCACCTATCCATGTTCACCAGAGATGCTGCCTGACCCACCTAGCTACCCCAGGACTTTTTAAATCAGCAGACGCTCCCTGACTCTCAGTCTAATGAAGGGTTTCGACCCGAAACGTCACCCATTCCTTTTCTCCAGAGATGCTGCCTGACCCGCTGAGTTACTCCAACATTTCGTGTCTATCTTCAGTGTAAACCAGCATCTGCGGTTCCTTCCTGCACCACTCCTCTTGCACTTGGTTGGACAACATTCAAGAAAAGTAAGTGTGTATGTGGGTTAATTAATTTTTTATCAATTAATTAACTAGCCTAAATATTTTAATCATATAAAGGTGTTTCTCTTTTCCATTTAGTTTTAAAAACATCTTTAAAAAAAACAATTGCTTCACTTTTAAAATTGCTTTTAAATGCTTTTGGATATTCCAAACATTCTAAGTCTTTTGAAAGCTTGGAGCAGATTTAAGGGGCTGTCCCACTTGGGCGACCTAATCCGCGAGTTCTGGCGAGTTTGGCCTTGACTCATACTCGCAGCATGGGTGACACGAGGTCATAGGAGGTCTTTGTAACTCTCCTTCATGCTTGATAGTCCCCGTGTACTCGAGGCCTCAGCTAGGTCGCGGCGTATTTTTCGACAAGTTGAAAAATGCCCGCGAGTAAAAAAAGGTCCGTGGAAAAAATCGATACTTTTTTTACTCGTGGATTTAGTCGTAGTATGTCGTAGTAGATCGGCATGTTAGTCGTAGGTAATCGAGGGTAGTCTAAGGTAATCAAAGGTAGTCAAAGGTAGTCGTAAATAGTCTTCATCATAGTCGAAGGGAGGTCGAAGGAAGGTCGTCTTCACTCTCCACTATTCGGTGTCCAATTTTCCCGAAGTTAGTCGAAGCTAGTCAAAGATAGTCTTCTACATAGTCGAAGGAGGTCGAAGGAGGTCTTCTACATAGTCGAAGGAGGTCTTCAACATGACATTTTTTCAAACTCTCCTAAGCTCTTCTAAACTCGCCAATTAGGTCGCCCAAGTGGGACAGCCCCTTTAAGGGCCTGTCCCATTGTGGGGACCTAATTCGCGAGTTTAGAAGAGCTTGCCCTCGACTCATACTCGCAGCATGGTCGACACGAGGTCCTAGGAGGTCTTTGTAACTCTCCTTCATGCTCGAGAGTAGTCCCAGGGGGGGGGGGGGGGGGGGGGGGGGGGGGGGGGGGGGGGGGGGGGGGGGGGGGGGGGGTGTGTGTGTGTGTGTGTGTGTGTGTGTGTGTGTGTGTGTGTGTGTGTGTGTGTGTGTGTGTGTGTGTGTGTGTGTGTGTGTGTGTGTGTGTGTGTGTGTGTGTGTGTGTGTGTGTGTGTGTGTGTGTGTGTGTGTGTGTGTGTGTGTGTGTGTGTGTGTGTGTGTGTGTGTGTGTGTGTGTGTGTGTGTGTGTGTGTGTGTGTGTGTGTGTGTGTGTGTGTGTGTGTGTGTGTGTGTGTGTGTGTGTGTGTGTGTGTGTGTGTGTGTGTGTGTGTGTGTGTGTGTGTGTGTGTGTGTGTGTGTGTGTGTGTGTGTGTGTGTGTGTGTGTGTGTGTGTGTGTGTGTGTGTGTGTGTGTGTGTGTGTGTGTGTGTGTGTGTGTGTGTGTGTGTGTGTGTGTGTGTGTGTGTGTGTGTGTGTGTGTGTGTGTGTGTGTGTGTGTGTGTGTGTGTGTGTGTGTGTGTGTGTGTGTGTGTGTGTGTGTGTGTGTGTGTGTGTGTGTGTGTGTGTGTGTGTGTGTGTGTGTGTGTGTGTGTGTGTGTGTGTGTGTGTGTGTGTGTGTGTGTGTGTGTGTGTGTGTGTGTGTGTGTGTGTGTGTGTGTGTGTGTGTGTGTGTGTGTGTGTGTGTGTGTGTGTGTGTGTGTGTGTGTGTGTGTGTGTGTGTGTGTGTGTGTGTGTGTGTGTGTGTGTGTGTGTGTGTGTGTGTGTGTGTGTGTGTGTGTGTGTGTGTGTGTGTGTGTGTGTGTGTGTGTGTGTGTGTGTGTGTGTGTGTGTGTGTGTGTGTGTGTGTGTGTGTGTGTGTGTGTGTGTGTGTGTGTGTGTGTGTGTGTGTGTGTGTGTGTGTGTGTGTGTGTGTGTGTGTGTGTGTGTGTGTGTGTGTGTGTGTGTGTGTGTGTGTGTGTGTGTGTGTGTGTGTGTGTGTGTGTGTGTGTGTGTGTGTGTGTGTGTGTGTGTGTGTGTGTGTGTGTGTGTGTGTGTGTGTGTGTGTGTGTGTGTGTGTGTGTGTGTGTGTGTGTGTGTGTGTGTGTGTGTGTGTGTGTGTGTGTGTGTGTGTGTGTGTGTGTGTGTGTGTGTGTGTGTGTGTGTGTGTGTGTGTGTGTGTGTGTGTGTGTGTGTGTGTGTGTGTGTGTGTGTGTGTGTGTGTGTGTGTGTGTGTGTGTGTGTGTGTGTGTGTGTGTGTGTGTGTGTGTGTGTGTGTGTGTGTGTGTGTGTGTGTGTGTGTGTGTGTGTGTGTGTGTGTGTGTGTGTGTGTGTGTGTGTGTGTGTGTGTGTGTGTGTGTGTGTGTGTGTGTGTGTGTGTGTGTGTGTGTGTGTGTGTGTGTGTGTGTGTGTGTGTGTGTGTGTGTGTGTGTGTGTGTGTGTGTGTGTGTGTGTGTGTGTGTGTGTGTGTGTGTGTGTGTGTGTGTGTGTGTGTGTGTGTGTGTGTGTGTGTGTGTGTGTGTGTGTGTGTGTGTGTGTGTGTGTGTGTGTGTGTGTGTGTGTGTGTGTGTGTGTGTGTGTGTGTGTGTGTGTGTGTGTGTGTGTGTGTGTGTGTGTGTGTGTGTGTGTGTGTGTGTGTGTGTGTGTGTGTGTGTGTGTGTGTGTGTGTGTGTGTGTGTGTGTGTGTGTGTGTGTGTGTGTGTGTGTGTGTGTGTGTGTGTGTGTGTGTGTGTGTGTGTGTGTGTGTGTGTGTGTGTGTGTGTGTGTGTGTGTGTGCACGCGCGCAGGCGGTCGATCCGACTCGCGGTTTCATTGCTGACGGTCGATCCAGCTCGAGGTTTTTCAGGCGAGTGCCATCGAGCTTGAAAGTCGAAGACAGTTGCTGAAAAGTCGCATTAGTGGGACAGGCCCTGCTTTTACTCAGGTTCCTGGCCTGAAACATCACCTCTCTACGTCATCCAGAGATGCTGCCTGACCCGCTGAGTTACTCCGGCACTTTGTGTCTATCAGCAGTTCCCAGTGGGAATGATGAATGAATGAATGTATGAAAAGTTTATTGTCAATGCCGAGTCCCCATTGTCCATTGTTCTAGGAAAGAACTGCAGATGCTAGTTTAAATCGAAGATAGTTTAAATCAAATTGGTTTAAATCAAAATGCTGGAGTGACTCAGCAGGACAGGCAGCATCTCTGGAGAGGTGACGTTTTGGGTCGAGACCCTTCTTCAGACCGAAGAAGAAGTCTGAAGAAGGGTCTCGACCCGAAACGTCACCTATTCCTTCTCTCCAGAGATGTTGCCTGATCCGCTGAGTTACGCCAGCATTTTAGACAATAGATAATAGGTGCAGGAGTAGGCCATTCGGCCCTTCGAGCCAGCACCGCCATTCAATGTGATCATGGCTGATCATCCACAATCAGTACCCCGTTCCTGCTTTCTCTCCATATCCCCAACTCCATTGTTCTACCCCCCCACTCCCCCCTCCCTCCCGGCGATCCCCCCCCACGCCGGGTCCTCCTTTGTTCCTTCCCTCGGCAGCGACGTCCGGCTCGCCCGGCGGTCGGCGCCACCGTACCGACCTCTCCACTAACGCCGCCGGGTCCTCTCCTGAGGCCTCCATGGTGCCGACCCGGGCAAAACAATACACCACTCGGGTGCGTCATCTGAGCTCAGCTTAACCAAACACGAATCAACTCACTTGACTGCAAAGAATAAGGCCACCGGTCCGGTTTTCTTCGGCAAATCATGATCCAATACTCGGCGATCCAGCTGCAGCCAATTATTCTGACCTCTGTGGAGAATAACATGTTATGTTAGGAGGTCATAAATAATGGCATGTCATTAAGCAAATTTTTTTTTGGAGACATAATAGGTGTTTTTATTAATGAATTACTCCCTGATTGCAATGACGCTGTCATAATCGCTCTGCTCACACGAACGTACAAGATAGAGTTGACAACACACAATTATCATCTCAGGCTGCTGTCCTCACGACCTTCACATTACTTTCGACAAGGAGAACGTAAAACTCTGTGCAGACAGGCACCCTTAGACAGGATCGAACCCGAGTCTCTGCGCTGTGAGGCAGCAACTCTACCGCCGCGCCACCGTGCTCCCCAGGACAGAGACACTTCGGTGACAATATTGGAGGATCACTTGAAAATGACACCCAACTGGGTCATCCAGGAACTTAAAGCCGTAAAGTGTTCACACCAAGCGATGGACAGATGATGAATGTAGCCCAGTTACTCAATAGGGGCAGCAATAGGGGCAGCACAGTGGCATAGCAGTAGAGTTGCTGCCTCACAGCACCAGAGACCCCGGGTTCCATCCTGTCTATGGGTGCTTGTCTGTACACACTTTGTACATTCACCCTGTGACCGTATGGGTTTTCTCCGGTTACCTCTCACACTCCGAAGACGTACAGGTTTGAATTGAATTGAATTGAATACTTTATTGTCACATGTGACAATTCACAGTGAAATTCTTTGCTTGCATATTCAAGGTATGCAAATAGTCACCCATAAAGGGCACTGACAAAGTGAGAAAGTATACACAGTATCTGCACCAGGTCCCCCTCCCCCCCTCCCCTCCCCTCCCCTCACGACGGTCCCCCCACCGGGTCCCCATCATCCATTTGTTGGTTAATTGGCTTGGTAAAATTGTACATTGCCCCCAATGTGTGTAGGATAGTGTAGGTGCATGGGGATCGCTGGTCAGCGTGGACTCGGTGGGCCGAAGGGCCTGTATCCCGCGCTGTATCTCTAAACTAAACTTAAGTAAACTGGCAATGAAAAGAGATGCAGAGAAAATGCTGGTCTTCAGAATTTAATGAATAGCAACCAGTGTTTAAGTGGCAAATTTCTCACAAATGAAATAAACTCAGTTGGACAACTTAAACAATTCAGTATAATGGGCGTTAATATCTAAATGGATAAGGGGTCAATTTTAATTAATTTGGTTGTCATAGCGATGTGTTCTTATGATAGGAAAGCCAGGAAGCGAGCGGGTAAGATCATCTCTGACCCCTCTCACCCTGGCCACAAACTCTTTGAATCACTTCCCTCTGGAAGGCGACTCCGGACTGTCAAAGCTGCCACAGCCAGACATAAAAACAGCTTTTTTTCCACGAGTAGTAGTTCTAATCAATAACCAAAAATCTGTAGCATCCTTTTGCTCTGGTATTTTATTTAATTCACATGTTTAATCAATAATGTTTTATTATTAATGTTTAATGTTTTATGTATCATTCTTAGCTGTCACTATATGTCATGTTGTCACTTGCGGGCGGAGCACCAAGGCAAATTCCTTGTATGTGAATACTTGGCCAATAAACATTCATTCATTCATTCAAGAGATAACAATATGCCATGCTAATGACCTGTTGTGTTAAAGATATTTGTAAGATGGTTTAAACCGAAGATAGACACAAAAAGCTGGACTAACTCAGCAGGACAGGCAGCATCTCTGGAGAGAAGGAATGGGTGACGTTTCAGGTCGAGACCCTTCTTCAGACTGCTAATGGATAAGGGAAACAATAGATATAGACGGTGATGTGGAGAGATAAAGAACAATGAATGAAAGATATGCAAAAAAAGTTACGATGAAAAAGGAAACAGGCCATTGTTATTTGTTTGTAGGGTGTAAATGAGAAGCTAGTGCGACTTGGGTGGGGGAGGGATAGAGAGAGAGGGAATGGCAGGGCTACCTGAAGTGAGATAAATCAATATTCATACCACAGGGCTGTAAGCTTGCCAAGCGAAATATGAGATGCTGTTCCTCCTTTTTGCAAAGATATTATTTGTTTTATTAGTACAAAGTAACCTTGTTCGTAACCGACAAAATGAAGTACAACTCCAGTCCAACAGCTTCCACTGACTGTAATGAATGCATTTTGCAGCAAGGAATTAACTCTTTCTTGTCACCATTTGAAAATAACTTTGAGCCGGATTTGATTCTTTGGCCTGGATTTTCAGTACACGTACTAGGTGGTGGAGGAGTTCCTTCGGGCTAGTTTAAGAATAAGGGGCAGGCCATTTACGATTGAGATGAGGAAAATCTTTTTCATCCAGAGTTGTGAATCTATGGAATTCTCTGTCACACAAGCCAGTGGAGGCCAATTCACTGGATGTTCTCAAGAGAGAGTTAGATTTAGCTCTTAGGGCTGAAGGAATCAAGGGATATGGGGAAAAAGTAGGAAAGGGGTACTGATTTTAGAAGATATGTATGAATGGATCACTAGAATAGTGAAAGGCGTGGATAGAGTGGATGTGGGGAGGATGCTTCCACTAGTGGGAGAGTCTAGGACTAGAGGGCATAGCCTCGGAATTATAAGACGTTCTTTTAGGAAGGAGATGAGGAGGAATTTCTTTAGTCAGAGGGTGGTGAATCTGTTGAAATCTTTGCGTCAGAAGGCTGTGGAGGCCAATTCAGTGGATATATTTAAGGTAGAGATAGATTCTTGATTAGTACGGGTGTCAGGGGTTGTTTGGAGAAGGCAGGAGAATGGGGTTAGAAGGGAGAGATAGATCAGCCATAATTGAATGGCAGAGTAGACTTGATGGGTCGAAAGGCCTAATTCGGCTCCTATCACCTATGATCGTATGACTTCCAGGCATAATGGATTAGTTTAATTTGGCATCATTTTTTGGCACAGACATCGTGGGCTGAAGGGCCTGTTCTTGTGCTGTGTTGCTCTATTTTCTATGTTGTAAATGATGGCGTGCCCAACATTACACGTATAAGGATTGAGCTAGGACAGAAAAAAAAGATTTCTAAATTACACTGCATCACTCTGTGACTCTAAGTCAATCTTTTAATTTCAACTGAATATTCCTGAGCAGATTTAGTCTGACATTAATTGCTTGAGAATTCAATAAGTAGTGCACAAGAGCCAATTATCTTGGCGATAACAAAGCAAGATTACTTTCCCTACTGACGTGGTGCAGTAAATAGATGTCACTGATATTCAACAGTTAACATTAGCTGGATTCAAAATCACAATTTTCATCACAATGTGCAAACAAAATATATTACAATATGCAGAGAGACAATATAACATTTTCAATGATGCATTTAAATTTTGTCTCATTTAAATTGTAAAAGCATCATTAGCCCCATAATTGACTCATTTTTGCTGATTATTTTAATGGTGCCTTAGTTGTCAGAGTGCAGCCTGACTCTCAACTCGACATCCAGGAAGGATTTTTTTTAAACAAAGCACTGTGATGGGGAAGCAGCCCGTTCACCAGTTGTACAATAAGCACTGTTAACTTGCTCAATTTTACAGGATATTAGGGAATAACCTTCCAGTTTGGAGTGTAAAACAGGATTCTCCCATGCTCATTTGCCAAGACCAACACTTGGCAGGACAAAGACTTCACTCAAGATAGAGGGGAAAGCCCATTGTATAAACACAGTCCAGCCTATAGCAAATTGATGCTGATGGGAGCAAGCGATCTATTCCCACAATGGGGGATGGTTTCTTGCAACACTTCGCAGACACTGGAAGTAAATCTATTCACCTCATAGCTTACTTATTTTTCAAATAAGGTTATTAATTTTTGCGAACATTCTCACAGAGGACAGAGCTGTCAAATTCCAGAACCAAATTTCACTCAGCCCACCGCAAGTGTAACACAGAGTTACTGCCTTCCATCGCCAGAGACCCAGGTACGATCCTGACTACGGGTGCTGTCTGTACGGAGTTTGTACATTCTCTCTGTGACCGCAAGGGTTTTCTCCGGGTGCTCCGGTTTCCTCCCACACTCCAAAGGCTTGCAGGTTTGTACATTTAATTTTTTTTTAGTAAATTGTCCCGATGGTGTAGGATTTATCTAGTGTACGGATGGTCGCTGGCCAGCATGGACTCGGTGGGCCGATCGGACTGTTTCTTTCAGACTGAAACGCCACTTATTCCTTTTCTCCAGAGATGCTGCCTGACCCGCTGAGTTTCTCCAGCATTTTGTGTCTATCTTTGGTGTAAGCCAGCATCTGCAGTTCCTTCCTGCACATCAAGCCAATGAAAACCGATTTGTTATTTCACACATTCAGAACAATTAAATGTATAAGTAGAAACAAAGAGCAGCGGATGCTGGTTTACACCAGAGATAGACACGAAGCACTGGAGCAACTCAGGCAGCGGATCAGGGCAGCATCTCTGGAGAAAAAGGATGGGTGATGTTTCGGATCGGGTCCCTTCCTCAGACTGAAATGTATAAACAGGACTGAAACAGGACTGCAGTTGTACAGGGTCTTGGTGAGACCACACCTGGAGTATTGCGTACAGTTTTGGTCTCCAAATCTGAGGAAGGACATTATTGCCATAGAGGGAGTGCAGAGAAGGTTCACCAGACTGATTCCTGGGATGTCAGGACTGTCTTATGAAGAAAGACTGGATAGACTTGGTTTATACTCTCTAGAATTTAGGAGATTGAGAGGGGATCTTATAGAAACTTACAAAATTCTTAAGGGGTTGGACAGGCTAGATGCAGGAAGATTGCTCCCGATGTTGGGGAAGTCCAGGACAAGGGGTCACAGCTTAAGGATAAGGGGGAAATCCTTTAAAACCGAGATGAGAAGAACTTTTTTCACACAGAGAGTGGTGAATCTCTGGAACTCTCTGCCACAGAGGGTAGTCGAGGCCAGTTCATTGGCTATATTTAAGAGGGAGTTAGATGTGGCCCTTGTGGCTAAAGGGATCAGAGGGTATGGAGAGAAGGCAGGTACGGGATACTGAGTTGGATGATCAGCCATGATCATATTGAATGGCGGTGCAGGCTCGAAGGGCCGAATGGCCTACTCCTGCACCTAATTTCTATGTTTCTATGTTTCTATGTTTCTATGTAACCCTGAATGTAAGGCCATTGGAACATGGAATTACTGAATGAATAAATCTCAGATGCTCATTTTTACACTGGGGCAGATTAATTGACTCAAGGCAATTTACCTACTTTATCTACTATAGCATTGTATTTCATTATAACAGCACAGTGCCACAGCCGATGAGAGCTGCAGCAGAGATCTGGGTTCAATCCTGATGTCAGGTGCTGTCTGTGTGGTGTTTGCACGTCTCTCTGCAAATGAGTGCGTTTCCTCCGGGTGCTCTGGTTTTCTCCCACATCCGAAAAGACGTGTGGATTTGTAGCTTAATTCGCCTCTGTAAATTGCCCCGTAGTGTGTAGGGAGTGGATGAGAACGTGGGATAACAGGTGATCGATGGACAGAGTGGTCTTGGCGGGCCGAAGGGCCTGTTTCCATGCTGTTTCTCTAAACTAAAAACAACATAACTAAATTATTAAATGTTAAACCAATATTATTTTAATTAACTCCATCTACACTTCACGCTGCCTCGGCAAGGCCACCAGCATAATCAAAGACCAGTCTCACTCCCTCTTCTCCCCTCTCCCCTAGGGCAAGAGGTACACAAGTGTGAATACACACACCTCCAGATTCAGGGACAGTTTCTTCCCAGCTGTTATCAGGCAACTGATCCATCTTACCACCAACTACAGTGTGGTCCTGAGCTACAATCTACCTCATTAACGATCCTCAGACTATCTTTAATCAGACGTTGCTGGGCATTATCTTGCACAAAACGTGATTCCCTTTATCCTGCCTCTGCACACCATGGAGGGCTTGATTGTAATCATGTCGAGCTCTTCTGCTGACTGGATAGCACGCAACAAAAAGGTTTTCACTGTACCTCGGTACACGTGAGAATCGACTAAACTGAACTAAACTAAAGGGTTCCCTAAAAACGTTCACACTGAATTATTCTGGTTTACAGTTATTTAGAAACATAAAAATAGAATTATTACAAGAACATTAAAAATAAGAAACTTTGTTTCCCAGCATTAAAGTAGGTGTGGACTGCAGAACATTGATAGGAAACACTCTCATGTTCAAATCCACCAGGAGTTTGCAGCATATCGCCGCCCTCTGCTTCCTTTCTTTCATTCGGGATGTGGGCGTTGCTGCTAAAGCCTGCATTTACTGCCCAGCCATGATTGTGTTTGAGAAAGTAATGGTGACCTGCCTTCTCCTTGCGATGTGTTGCAAAGGTGGTCACACCATGCACTTGGGCAAAGGCCTCTGATACTTGGACCCCGTCATAATCACAGAACGGCAATATTGTTCTGAGGCAGGATACCGTGCAATTTGCTGGAAGACCTGATAGTGGTAGCATTCTCACGCACTATTGATGTATTCAAGAGAGTTAGATATAGCTCTTAGGGCTAACGGAATCAAGGGATATGGGGAGAAAGCAGGAACGGGGATACTGACTTTGGATGATCAGCCATGATCATATTGAATGGCGGTGCTGGCTCGAAGGGCCGAATGGCCTACTCCTGCACCTATTGTCTATGTTTCTATGTTTCTACTACTTCCCAGATGCTTGAGATTGCATTTTCCTAAGTTCATAGGAGCAGAATTAGGCCATTCGGCCCATCGAGTCTACTCCGCCATTCAATCATGGCCGATCTATCTTTCCCTCTCCACCTTCTCCCCATAACTATTGCACCCTCACTAATCAGGCGGCACGGGGGCACAGCGGTAGAGTTGCTGCCTTACAGCGCCAGAGACCCGGGTTCGATCCTGACTACGGGTGCTTGTCTGTTCAGAGTTTATACGTTCTCCCCATGATCTGCGTGGGTTTTCTCCGAGAGCTTCGGTTTTCTCCAACACTCCAAAGACAAAGACGTACAGGTTTGTAGGTTAATTGGCTAGGTAAATGTAAAAATTGTCCCTAGTGGGTGAAGGATGATGTTAATGTGCGGGGATCGCTGGTCGGCGCGGACCCGGTGGGCCGAAGGGCCTGTTTCCGCGCTGTATCTCTAAACCTTACTGCATTGTATACAAACAAAAGACTTTCACTGTACATGTGACAATGTGTCAATAAAGAACCATCAAACTGTCACTTGCCAGGCTTTGTCCTGCACCTCCTCTCTTCCAGCTTTCTCTCAACCCCCTCCCCCACCACAATAATCTGAGGAAGGGTCCCAACCTGAATTTAGAAGGCTGAGGAGGGACCTCATTGAAACGTACCGAATAGTGAAAGGCCTGGATAGAGTGGATGTGGGGAGGATGTTTCCAATCATGGGAGAGTCTAGGACCAGAGGCCATGGCCTCAGGATTCCTTTAGAAAGGATGAGGAGGAATTTCTTTAGTCAGAGGGTGGTGAATCTGTGGAAGTCATAGCCACCGAAGGCTGTGGAGGCTGTCAATTGATATTTTGAAGGCAGGGATTGATAGATTCTTGATTAGTACCAGTGTCAAGGGCTATGGGGAGAAGGCAGGAGAATTGAGGGGTTGAAAGGGAGAGATAGATCAGTCATGATTGAATGGCGGAGTAGACAGGATGGGCCGAATGGCCTAATTCTGCTCCTGTAACTTATAACAGGCCCCGTATCCAGAGGTGCTGCCTGACCCAGTGAGTTACTACAAATCAACATTGCACGCTGATCAAGTCCCCGGCTATTTTCCACACTTCCTGTGGATATGAGGTGCACATCCACTCGTTCCTTCACTCACACTGTGCTCAGTGTGACTTGGACCACATGTGCCAACTCACCGGGTGCCATTTTGCCACAAATTCGACAGCCCTGTTCCAAGCCAAAGCACCATAATCGCACTGCAATCAATATGCTGGGCAAATGTAGCATAACTAGGTTGAGTAGCACGTTGATTCATTGACACAATGAGCTCTGCAGAAGCAAGGTATATATTTAACTGTTTAGTTTAGTTTAGAGATACAGCGCGGAAACAGGCCCTTTCGGCCCACCAAGTCCGCGCCGACCAGCTATCCCCGCATTTTAACACGATCCTATACCCACTAGGGACATTTTTTACATTTACCAAGCCAATTGACCTACATACCTGCACGTCTTTGGAGTGTGGGAGGAATCCGAAGACCTCGGAGAAAACCCACGCAGGTCACGGGGAGAACGTACAAACTCCGTGCAGACAGCACCCGTAGTCGGGATCGAACCCGGGTCTCCGGCGCTGCATCCGCTGTAAGGCAGCAACTCTACCGCTGCGCCACCATGACCACTTGTAGGAAGGAACTACAGATGCTCGTTTACACCAACGATAGACACATTGTAATCATGTACAGTCTTTCCGCTGACTGGATGGCATTGCACCACAAACAGCTTTTCACTGCACCTCAGTACACGTGACAATAAACTAAAAACTAAAGAGAGACGCAAAAAGCTGGAGTAACTCAGCGGGTCAGACAGCATCTCTGGAGAGAAGGAATTGGTGATGTTTCAGGTCGAGGCCCTTCTCCAGACTGAGAGTCAGAGGAGGGAGAAATCAGAGGCCCTTCTTCTGACCCGAAATATCACCTATTCTATTTCTCCAGGGATGCTGCCTGACCGCCTCTGCTGCTCCAACTTTTTGTGTCTATTTTTAACTGTGATTCTGTACAAACGTCAGCCCCTGATAAGATTCAAAGTAGCCTGGGTTTTTTTAGGAGCTCAAATTACACATGCAGTCATTTCTTGACATGTTTTATAAGATAGGCAATGCTACTTATGAAAACAATATCCTTTCTGCTGTGAAGAAAATACAGGATACCGTGTTTCAAACCAACAATACTGACTTTTATATATATCGCGCAAAGATGGCTATGTTCTGAGATTGCAACTGGTTACATGTTCCTTTTAGTGACAATATGAACCCTGTGAATGCTGATAAGAATTCTTATTCAAAGTTGCTGAATTGCTAATGAACTATTTTTAACAGTAAACTGCACAAAATATCTACAATCAACAACAACACATTGCTATGGATGTGGATACACTGTGGATGGCTCAATCGTGATTATGTACAGTCTTTCCGCTGACTGGATAGCCTGCAATATAATTTGCAATGCTATCAATGCCATGGGCCGCACAGTGTCGCAGCAGTACAGTTGCTGCCTTACAGAGCTTACAGCTCCAGAGACCCAGGGTCGATCCTGGCTACATGTGCTGTCTGTACAGAGTTTGTACGTTCTCCCCGTGACCTGTGTGGGTTTTCTCTGATAACTTCGGTTTCCTCCCACACTCCAGAGGCGTACAGGTTTGTAGGTTAATTGGCTTGGTATTAATGTAAAAAATGTCCCCAGTACAGGATAGTGTTAAGGTGCGGGATCCCTGGTCAGTGCAGACTCGGTGGGCCGAAGGGCCTGTTTCCAGGCTGTATCACTAAATTAAAACTAAACTAAACATCTAAAGAGCTTTCTACTGTACCTTGGTACACATGACAATAAACAAAACTAAAAACTGTCAACTGTGGTACGCAGCTTAGCTGCTTAATATTTAAAATTTGTAGGAAAGAACTGCAGATGCTGGTTTAAATCGAAGGTAGACACAAAATGCTGGAGTAACTCAGCAGGACAGGCAGCATCTCTGGAGAGAAGGAATGGTGACGTTTTGGGTCGAGACCCTTCTCAGGAGAGAAGGAATGTGTGATGTTTCGGATCAAGATCCTTCGGACTGAAGAAGGGTCTCGACCCGAAGCATCACCCATTCCTTCTCTCCAGCGATGCTGCCTGTCCTGCTGAGTTACTGCAGTATTTTGTGTCCTCCTAATATTTAATATTGTTAACTTACGTGTCATCAATAAATGTTATCCCAAAATATTCCTTCTCTTTGAGGTTGAAATGAGATGCCACCAGATCTAACAGCTCCCTTGACAGAAGCTTAGGCTGAAAATATAAAAAAGACAATTAGTTTAACATGGGCAGTTCAAGAAACAGATAAGTCATTTTATTTTCATTGCATTAAGTTTGATAATTCTTGTCATCTTGTCTCACTAAAAAGCATATTTCCAACTTACCCCTTCTACCACACAGTACATTTCTAAAGTTCTCGCCTCCTTTTTTCGTTCATTCGATATATTTATGTTACAATGCCCTTTCTTAATTTTGGGGCCTTACGGTGACAATTTTAGTCAACATGGAAAAGACTTCTAAAGTAGCATGCAAAAGGTCAAAATCCTGGAATGATTTCTTTAGTCAGAGAGGGTGGTGAAGTTGTGGAGAGGATGCTTCCACCTGTGGGAGAATCTAGGACCAGAGGGCACAGCGTCAGACTAAAAGGACATACCTTTAGAAAGGAGACGAGGAGGAATTTCTTTAGTCACTGGGCAGTGAATCTGTGGAATTCATTGCCACAGACGGCTGTGGAGGCCGTCATTAGGTATTTTTAAGGCAGAGATTCCTAGATTCTTGATTAGAAAGGGTGTCAAAGGTTATGGGGAAAAGGCAGGAAAGTGGGATTGAGAGGGAAAGATAGATCAGCCATGATTCAATGGCGGAGTACACTTGATGGGCCGAATGGCCTAAATCTGCTCCTAGTACTTATGAACTTATGATTGTAGAATAAACTTGATGAGTTGTCTAGGATGAACTGACTTGGATTTCCCCATATGTATCACTCTTTAATCTAGGAATCACTGTACAGATTATACAATCAGTCGACATTCCATATTGCCCTCATCAATAATTTGTCCAGGGTAACCTGTACCACAATTGAACAATGCCAAGAACTCTTGTGGTGGCATAAGCCAAATGTTGTGGCACAGTGACGCAGCAGCAGAGGCACAGGTTCGATCCTGACTACAGGTGCTGTCTGTATAGAGTTTGTGCCTTCTCTCTGTGACCAAGTGCTTATCCAGTTTCCTCCCACACTCCAAAGACGTACAGGTTAGTAGGTTAAATGGCCCTATTGTGCAGGATAGTGCTAGTCTACGGGGTGATCGCTTGTCATCGTGGACGTGATGGGCCAAAGGACATGTTTCCGTGCTGTATCTCTAAAGTCTAAATACTACAAATAAGCGTGTGAAATAGTGAAGTAATAATCAAATTGCCCCTAGTGTGTAGGGAGTGGATGAGAACGTGGGATAACATAGAACCAGTGTGAACGGGTGATAGGTGGTCAGAGTGGTCTTGGCGGGCCGAATGGCCTGTTTCCATGCTGTTTTTCTAAATTAAAAAAATGTAACTAAATTATTACATGTTAAACCAATATTATTTAAATTGACTCCATCTACACTTCACGCAGCCTCGGCAAGGCCACCACACAAATCATAGACCAATCTCACCCCGGTCACTCCCTCTTCTCCCCTCTCCCATAGGGCAAGAGGTACACAAGTGTGAAAACGCACACCTCCAGATTCAGGGACAGTTTCTTCCCAGCTGTTATCAGGCAACTGAACCATCCTACCACCAACTACAGCGTGGTCCTGAGCTACCATCTAACTCATTAAAGACCCTCGGACTATCTTTAATCAGACCTTGCTGGGCATTATCTTGCACAAAACATGATTCCCTTTATCCTGCATCTGCACACCATGGAGGGCTTGATTGTAATCATGTAACGCTCTTCTGCTGACTGGATAGCACGCAACAAAAAGGTTTTCACTGTACCTCGGTACACGTGAGAATCGATTAAACTGAACTAAACTAAAGGGTTCCCTAAAACGTTCACACTGAATTATTCTGGTTATTTAGAAACATAAAAATTGAATTATTACAAGAACATTAAAAATAGGAAACTTTGTTTCCCAGCATTAAAGTAGGTGTGGACTGCAGAACATTGATAGGAAACACACTCATGTTCAAATCCAGCAGGAGTTTGCAGCATATCGCTGCCCTTTGTTTCCTTTCTTTCATTCGGGATGTGGGCGTTGCTACTAAAGCCTGCATTTACTGCCCAGCTTTGGTAAAATTGTAAATTGTCCCCAGTGTGCAGGATAGTGCTAGTGTACGTGTCATCGTGGATGTGATCGCTTGTCATCGTGGACGTGATGGGCCGAAGGGCCTGTTTCCGTGCTGTATCTCTAAAGTCTAAATACTACCGCTTTTGGAATTTAACCTAATTTTGCACAAATAAGCGTGTGTTAAATAGTGAAGTAATAATCAAAAACACGCAGCAAACGCTGCAAATATAACCAACCAAATACAAATTGTGAGGCGTTGGAAAAGTGAAGTTGTACTGTTGCTAAGCTGCATTATCGGCCCCTCTTCCACGTAATATAATAATGAGGAAGATGTACGCTGGTGTCTTTAGAATAGAGGGTGCAAAGAATTAATGGCTGAATGGCTGCCAGTTCTAAAAAGGGGACTGTCATCACTCTATTTTCTTAGCATGGGAAGAGACTAATCAGCATTTTGTGCGCCATTTGCAGAGCTGATACCAGCTCATTGCTCAGTCAAATATAAATTGGAAGATAAGTCCACAGCTGCATATATATAGAAGGCAAACAAGTGGGTCGATAAGTGACTGACGTTGGTTGGAAAAGTGGATATGGCTCCAAGCCAATGCAACTCAGATATATCGCGTAGAATCCATGACAGATGCTTAATGCTGAGCAAACAGAGATACTGGCTAACAGGAAAAGCTACTAATGTGAAGAGGAAGCAAAAGTATCCAGCAACCATTTTCTCCATCTTGGCCCATTAGCCTGTTAGGAACTATGCTTGTGCTTTAATAAATTTACATTTACGTTTATTAACTATTATTAATTACATTTGTAAACTTAATAAACTTGTATGAGGGAACTGCAGATGGTGGTTTAAATAGAAGATCGGCACATAATGCTGGAGCTTCAATAAACGTACGTTTATTCTGAAGAAGGGCCCCGAGCCAAAATGTCACCCATCCCTTCTCTCTTGAGATGCTGCCTGTCCTGCTGAGTTACTCCAGCATTATGTGCCTATATTAAGTTTAAACAGCATCTGCAGTTCCTTCCTACAAGTTTATTAAGTTTATTATTTAAATGTGTAGGAAGGAACTGCAGATGCTGGTTTACACCGAAGATAGATACAAAATGCTGGAGTAACTCAGCGGGACAGGCAGCATCTCTGGATAGTAGGAATGGGAGTCATAAAAAGGTTCTTGACCCGGAACGTCACCCATTCCTTCTCTCCAGACATGCTGCCTGTCCTGTTGAGTTATTCCAGCATTTTGTATCTATCATCTTAATAAACTAAGTGTTCTGAATGGTCCGGTTAGCAGTAAAGTTGAGGAGTTTCAGATTAGTCTCCCGAAGTCCAGAAATGTGCCCAACGTCATTGAAGTAAGGAGGAAGATGAGAATCCTGTATCATGGTTAAAAAATGTCATGTGTCCACTTCTGTAGCGTCTTTAGAGAAGACTAGGAATTTGAGAAGTGATAGAAAGTGGAAAAGAGGTACTTTCACGTTGGAAAGATGTTGTGGTTGAGAGGAGGTGAGAAACGCTAGGAGTGAGGAAGGAGCAGAAGATCCTTCACATGATGATAGCGAAGATGGACGCAAAATGTTGGAGTAACTCAGCAGGTCCTTTATAGAAACATAGAAAATAGGTGCAGGAGGAGGCCATTCGGCCCTTCGAGCCAGCACCGCCATTCATTGTGATCATGGCTGATCATCCCCAATCAATAACCCGTGCCTGCCTTCTCCCCATATGACTTGATTCCACCAGCCCCTAGAGCTCTATCTAACTCTCTCTTAAATACATCCAGTGACTTGGCCTCCACTGCCCTCTGTGGCAGGGAATTCCATAAATTCACAACTCTCTGGGTGAAAATGTTTTTTCTCACCTCAGTCTTAAATGACCTCCCCTTTATTCTAAGTGTGGCCCCTGGTTCTGGACTCGCCCAACATTGGGAACATTTTTCCTGCATCTAGCTTGTCCAGTCCTTTTATTATTTTATATGTTTCTATAAGATAACCCCTCATCCTTCTAAACTTCAGTGAATACAAGCCTAGTCTTTTCAATCTTTCCTCATATGACAGTCCCGCCATCCCAGGGATCAATCTCGTGAACCTACGCTGCACTGCCTCAATCACAAGGATGTCCTTCCTCAAATTAGGAGAGCAAAACTGTACACAATACTCCAGATGTGGTCTCACCAGAACCCTATACAACTGCAGAAGAACCTCTTTACTCCTATACTGAAATCCTCTTGTTTTGAAGGCCAACATTCCATTAGCTTTCTTCACTGCCAGCTGTACCTGTAAGCCAACTTTCAGTGACCGGTGTACAAGGACGCCAGGTCTCGCTGCACCTCCCCCTTACCTAACCTAACCCCATTGAGATAATAATCTGCCCCCTTGTTTTTGCCGCCAAAGTGGATAACCTCACATTTATCTATATTATACTGCATCTGCCACGCATCTGCCCACTCACTCAATCTGTCCAGGTCACCCTGCAACCTCCTAACATCCTCTTCACAGCTCACACGGCCACCCAGCTTTGTGTCATCCGCAAACTTGCTAGTGTTGCTCCTAATTCCCTCTTCCAAATAATTAATATATATGGTAAACAGTTGCGGCCCCAACACCGAGCCTTGCGGCACTCCACTCGCCACTGCCTGCCATTCTGAAAAGGACCCGTTCACTCCTACTCTTTGCTTCCGGTCTTCCAACCAATTTTCTATCCATGTCAGCACCCTACCCCCAATATCATGTGCTCTAATTTTAGTCACCAGTCTCCCGTGCGGGACCTTATCAAAGGCTTTCTGAAAGTCTAGATACACTACATCCACTGGCACCCCTTCATCCATTTTACTTGTCACATCCTCAAAAAATTCCAGATGATTAGTCAAGCATGATTTCCCCAATCCACAGGAACTGATCCTGAATCTATTGAACATTGGAAAATGATCACCAATGCGTCCACTATTTCTAGAGCCACCTCCCTGAGGACCCTGGGATGCAGACCATCAGGTCCAGAGTATTTATCATCCTTCAGTCCCACTAGCCTACCCAATACTATTTCTCGCCTAATGAAAATTTCTTTCAGTTCCTCTACCCCTTAGATCCTCTGTCCTCCAGTACATCTGGGAGATTGTTTGTGTCTTCCTTAGTGAAGACAGATCCGAAGTACCTATTCAACTCTTCTGCCATTTCCTTGTTGCCCATAATAATTTCACCTGTGTCTGCCTTCAAGGGACCCACATACAGCGCGGAAACAGGCTCTTCGGCCCACCGAGTTCACACCGACCAGCGATCCCCGCACACTAACACTATCCTGCACACACTAGGGACAATTTTACATTTATACCAAGCCAATGAACCTACAGACCTGTACGTCTTTGGAGTGTGGGAGGAAATCGAAGATCTCGGAGAAAAACCACGCAGGTCACGGGGTGAACGTACAAACTCCGTACAGACTGCACCTGTAGTCGGGATCGAACGCAGGTCTCTGGCGCTGCACGCGCTGTAAGGCAGCAATGCTACTCTGCGCCACCGTGACACCCTAATTGGCCTCTGTAGATTGCCCCTAGTGCGTAGGGAGCAGATGAGGAAGTTGGATAACATAGAACTAGTGTGAACAGGTGATCAATGGCCGCCTTGGACTTGGTGGGCCGAAGGGCCTGTTTCCATCTAAACTAAACTGTACACACATTTGTAAAAATTTTACTTGCAATGGCATTAATTATTATTCAACTGAAAGTTCCTTTTGATGTAAGTTTGTAATAATAAAACCATGCAATTTTTGCATATATGCATTTTATGATGGAAAAGTAGAACCTTTTATTTAACTTTTTATTATGTTATTTTTTTCCCCATCAAGTTTTATATTGTAATAATTCATTTTCCAATTGCAGCATCAACTTTGAAAGCCCCATGGGACTAGTGTAGATGGGACATCATGGACGGAATGGGCAAGTTGTTCCAAAGGGCCTGTTTACGTGCTATATTTCTCTATGCTATTTAATGCCAAGAAATGAAGGCATTTCTGTGAGCTGTTGCTGTCACCCACTTGACACAGTACAGCAATGAACCCTCAGGACATTATCTGTGACTTGGTGATAAAGCATGTAATTATATTGAACCATTGTCACTGCAGGGCCCTGGTTCATTGCGATAATTAAAGCAAAAATTCCACAGGCATTAAATTAATAGGACTTGTAAATTATTCTTTGTCCTCTGCAGAATCGTGCAATGAATTTGCTTCCTAATTCCGTTACCACGGCAGGGAAAGTGGGCAAATTTGAAATGTTGTCTCTTTCAAGGCTTTTTCCACAACTGGCCAATCCCCGGTTGTGGACTAAGATAACAGAACACAAAGTGTTGGTGGAACTCGGCGGGTCAGGCAGCAACTGTGGAGAGAATGTTCAGGTGGTATTTTGGGTCGGGACCCTTCTTCAGATTGATCATGACGTTTCGGGACCCTTACTCCCCCCCCCCCCATTACTACAATAATTCTGAAGGGCACCGACCCGAAACGTCGCTGGCCATTCCCTCCCCAGATGCTGCCTGACTGAGTTCCTCCAGCACTTTGTGCTTTGATCAAGATTCCAGCAACTGCAGTTTCTTCTGACACTCTTAAAACCACCAAACATGCTGCAAACACTCAGCAGGTTGGGCAGCGTCTTTGGACAGAGAATCAGAGTCTCCTGTATATCGGCGAGACCAAGCGCAGGCTCTGCGCTCGTTTCGCTGACCACTTCCGCCTAAACCTACCTGATCTCCCGGTTGTTCAACACTTTAACTCCCCCTCCCATTCCCACACTGACCTTTCTGTCCTGGGCCTCCTCCTTTGTCAGAGTATGGCCCAGCGCAAATTGGAGGAACAGCACCTCATATTTCGCTTGGACAGCTCACACCCCAGCGGTATGAACATTGACTTCTCTAACCTCAAGTAACCCTCGCTTTCCCTCTCTCTCCATCCCTCCCCCTTCCCAGTTCTCCGACCACTCTTACTGTCTGCTACTACATTTTATCTCTGTTTGCTTTGTTGTTACCTTCCCCCAGCTAACAATGATCTATTCTACATTTTCCTTGATTCGCATTCCCTTTGTCCTGTTTTCACACCTTACACTGCCTTATCTATGTAACTATGGAGAAATTGGTACGAGTCTAGAAGGGGCATGGGGTAGTGAGGAGATTATCGGGCACGTGTGAAATTCAATTCCATTGAACTTTAGTCTTAAGCAGGGTCTCGAACTGAAACGTCACCCTTTCCTTCTCTCCAGAGATGCTGCCTGTCCCGCTGAGTTACTCCAGCATTTTGTGTCTATCAAAGTTAACATCTCTGGCTAACGTTCCTTCATCTGATATCCAGCATCTGCAGGTTTTTTTTTAATATTCATCATCAGGTCAAGAATAGTCTGCTTAAATGCGACATAACGCTACTCAATTCTACTAAGCTTCCCTTTAAGAAAGTGAACAATCTCGATTTGCTCTGCTAACAACCGACACTGTGGTCACTCACTGTGTTTAAAGTCTGGGAATACATTTATATTCCACCCTATTGTGGCATAATACCACATACTCCAACCCATTTTGTCCTTTTGTGTAGTAATCAGCATAATCATAAGATCATAAGCGATAGGAGCAGAATTAGGCCATTTGGCCCATCAAGTCTACTCAGTCATTCAATCATGGCTGATCTATCTCTCCCTCCTAACCCCATTCTCGTGCCTTCTCCCCATAACCCCTGACACCCGTACTAATCAAGAATCTATCTATCTCTGCCTTAAATATATCCACTGACTTGGCCTCTGCGGCCTTCTGTGGCAAATAATTCACAAAGTTATTTGTCTCTACAAGTAGAAAAAGTTGATAACACCTTTATTGTGCGAAAGAGGGAGCTATCTTACCTGAACGAGTAGCTCCAGTTTTCTGTCATCCAGGAGATTAACCTGACAGTGTCGACCTTCCGCCATCTACAAAAAGTCAAAAGAATGCACGTTAGAATTCAATGTTTTATATAACTATCAAATAGTTTCACTTCATCGTGGCCACAGTGGCACAGCGGTAGAGATGCTGCCTTCCAGTGCCATGGACTCAATCCTGACTACGGTTACTGTCTGTATGGAGTCTGTACGTTCTCCCTGTGACCGCGTGGGTTTTGTCCAGGTGCTCTGGTTTCCTCCCACACTTCAAAGTTTGTAGGTTAAACGGCTTCGGTAAAAATTGTAAGTTACCCCCAATGTTAGGATATTGCTAGTATACGGAGATGTCTGGTTGGAGCGGGCTCAACGGGCCTGTTTCCACGTTGTATCTCTAAACTAAACCAATATGAACATGTAAAAGATTTACTAACTGAATTGAATTTAAACTCCCCAGCAGCGAATGTGGAGCCAAACATCATGCCGTCTATATCAATAATCCAGCCTACACAACATTAGTTTAGCGATTTAACCATGAAGCTAGCTCTTCCACATCTAAAGGATAGAAATTTGCCTTTGATTCCATGAGTCGAGATTGAAAAATAGTGCATACGTGTTTTGCTTCCAAATGTATTTCCAATCAGTTCAATGGAATTGAATTTCACACGTGCCCGATAATCTCCGCACTAACGTGTGCCCCATCTAGACTCATACCAATTACTCCATTCCCCCTCCCTTTCCACCTACATTCTTCCTCTGACTACACAATTTACACCTTTTCTAACCTTGCCTCACACATTTTGTCTCTTCATCTCTGGCCTTTGAATGAATGCATGAATGAATGAATAAGTTTATTGGCCAAGTATGTACACATACAAGGAATTTGCCTTGGTGCTCCGCTCGCAAGTAACAACATGATATACAGTAAACAATTAAGCATAAAACATAAAACATTAAAACATTAAGAATAAAACATTATAGTTTAAACATGTGAATGAAATAAAATACCAGAGCAAAAGGAGGCTGCAGACTTTTGGTTATTGAGTAGAGCTGTTTTTATGTCTGGTTGTGGCAGCTTTGACAGTCCAGAGTCGCCTTCCAGAGGGAAGTGCTTCAAAGAGTTTGTGGCCAGGGTGAGAGGGGTTAGAGATGATTTTATCTGTTCACTTCCTGGCCCTTGCAGTGTACAGTTCGTCAATGGGGGGAAGGTTGCAGCCAACCATGTCCAACCATCTGCCTATCAAAAAAACCCCTGACCTATCACTCCCCAGGTGTTGACCTGCCTCTTCTCTCTTCAAGTTTCCGCCCCTCACAGCACAATCGGTCTGAAGAAGGGTCCCGACCCAAAATGTCACCTATCCAAAGACAGATGCAAAAAGCCGGAGTAACTGAGTGGGTCAGGCAGTGAGAAAAGGAAAATGTAATGTTCAGGTCGAGACCCTTCATCAGACCCTATCTTCACTTATCCATGTTCTCCAGAATCGCTGCCCTATCCACCTGGTTATTCCAGCATCTTCTGTCTGATTCTGCATACAGTATTGTGTGTACAGTTAGTACACATTAAGGGCCTGTCCCACTATATGAGTTTACCCAAGAGCTCTCCCGATTAAAAAAAAAAAATCAAACTCGTGGTAAGTATGTAGAATGTACGTATTGTTGAAAAATGTCCATGAGAGCCCCGAGTACCTACGAGCGACTATTACCGTAATTCTCCAAGTTCGAATCAGGGGATACTCGGGAGAACTCTTGAATTAACTCGTACAGTGGGACAGGGCTATTATGGATGACCTTTAGCCCAGGATTATCCATTTACACTCAGTTGAGATGCAATCATATTTCACAGGATTCCTTATCTTCCTATTTGTTTCGTTTTCCTTTCACTATCTCCAAGGATTTCCTTTATTTTATCCAGGGCAGCATCAGCATTATTTCCTTTGGTTACATTTACTATTTTCAACATTAGATTAAGTTGCAACTCCTCTTTAAATGTTACTGCTCAGACTTTGCAATCTTCAAACATGCAGAGAGAGGGGAAGGGAAATATTTGCATTAATAGCACATTATTATTTACCTTGAAGAGAATTTCAAAGCAAAATATTTACAATACATTAACTTGAAATTCAGACATTTTTTTGTACAGAGCATGGCCCGAAAGAACAAATGAGAGGAATAACCATTTGATTTTATTTTAGTTTAGTTTAGTTTAGAGATATAGCGCGGAAACAGGCCATTCAGCCTACCGCCATAAGTCTGAAAAAGGGTCCCAACCAAAAATATCACTGATCCATGTTCTCCAGGTATGTTGCCTGACCTGCTGAGTTACTCCAGCACTTTGTGTCCCTTTGTGCAAATATAGCATCTGCAGTTCCTGGGTTTTACAAGGCAACTGTTAACTCCTTAAAAAACATTGGACAGGCCTTGACTAAAACACTGAGCATAGAAACCCCTGTTCAGGAAAAATATCAAGGCACTGCAGAGCTGCCAACTCTCACGCATTGAGCGTGAGAATCACGCATTTCACCAAATTCTCACGCTCTCACGCTGATCACAGAATTTCTCACGCTCTTTCGTGAGAAATTCTGTGATCAACGAGAATTTCAAAACTAATATCAACTGCATGGTGTTGGAGAGCCGGGGCGGAGGGAGGGATGGAGCGGCGGAGGCAGATACGGCCGGGGAGCCGGGGTGGCATGCGTTTGCGGGGCTGGCGAGTCGCTCGCTGCAGCACCGGCCATGGAGCAGCCTCAGTGCAAGCCTCAGGGCCGTCGGAGGCGTCGGAAGCGTTGCGCCACTGCCGTGAGAGTCTCTGTGCCGAATTCGCCCTGGTGACCGGCATGGACCAGGCTGTGGCTCGGTGCATCCTGGAGGACAACCTGTGGCTGCTGGAAGTAGGTACCAAGCACTGGGTAGAAGCGGTGGATGATAGTGCCCTTCAAAAGGGGGTGGTTGGAGAAAGCATCCTGCTTGCCTGCTAGATTTCCACTTACTGTAACCGGAGGTTTTATTTTTCTGATGCCATTTAAACTTCACTTGGATTTCAATCACTTCAATGTAAAAGTAATTGGGCATGGGGGGCAATGGAACAAAAATTTGCCCTCGGTACATATTAACTGTAATATAATAATGTGTGCATGTTGGTAGGTGCAATCAAAACAAAGATCTTTTTATTATTGTTGTGTTATGAATACCACAGAAAATATTATGTACTCTCAAGATCACATTAAATAGAATATTATTGCTTAAATATATAGTTAATGGACTTTGCATTTCGGAAAAGTCCCAGCTGAGAGGAAGACAGCAAATTACTGAAAATATTTAGCGTGTAAATGACTTCAGGACAGTTTGTTAGGAAAATGAAGGAAATGGTAACAGAATACTTATACCAATTAATCAATCAATCAATCAATCAATCAGATTTATTCAACATATACACAATAAAGTGCAGTGAAATGAATTTGCCAGCAGCGGTACAATCAAAAGGACACACAATACACAATAACATTTAACACAAACATCCACCACAGCATTCTTCACTGTGGTGGAAGACACAAAGTACAGTCAGTCCTCCTCCATTGTTCCCCTGTGGTCGGGGCCATAAACCTCCGCAGTCGCCGCTGCGGGCGGCCAGATGTACATGTCCTCTCTTCTGGAAGGTAAGTCCCGAATCGGTGCTTCCCTACTGGAGACCGCGGCTTCAAGATGTTGTAGGCCGCAGGCTGGCGGTCGGAGATCTTCTCCAGGGATCCCCGGCGAGGGACCCTGCTCCGGCTGGCAAGTACATGCCGCACCCGCGGTTAGAAGCTCCGCAGACCGCGGCTTCAAGATGTTGTAGGCCGTGGGCCAGTGGTTGGAGCTCTTCTCTTCCAGGGATCCCCAACGAGGGATCCCAGGCTCCAGACGCTGCGCCCGCGGCTAGAAGCTCCGCAGACTGTGGCTTCAATATGTTGATTGATTGATTGATTGAAGATTACCGCATTAGATAAGCACCTGTGGACTTGAACGTAATAGGTTAAGTCCAGGGGGTCAGATATGGGGCTTTATGTGTGGGCCAGATATATTGTCAGTGCAGAGGGGCAAGGAGCAAGGCCAAGTGTGCATCCAGAGTCAAGGTCAGGAATAGTACTAGGTGTGCAGTCAAAGCTGGGACAATGGGAGTGTTCGGCACTGGGAACCTAAGCAGGTAAGCAGCTTTGATCAGGGTAGAAAAGGGGGCCAGGTGTAAGGCTGGACTCAGGGTCAGGAATGAGAGAAGGTATGCAACTGGAGTCAGGGTCAGGAGTAGTACCAGGTGTACAGTGAAACCCAGGTTGGTCAACATGGGCCACTTGCTTGATTATAATCTGATTTCCATACATGAATACACGAAGATCATTCATGTGCTGCACCTGTTGATCAGAGTCTGGCTCTACTGTGGAATGTAATTAGGAATGTAATTTAGCCTAACCTTATTCATAGCTAATCCAATTTAAAGCATAAATATTGCATTCAAGTGTAAGTTAAAAGACTCGCTACAGTATGCACCAGATTGCACTATTTCAAGCTGAAAAATGCAAAAGCTCCATACCAATGGGAGGGGGGACACCCCCTCCCACACCCTCCTTCTCCCCTCCCACACCCTCTCTCCCCCCCTTGGTCGCTGCGCTCCCTCGGGCTTGGTCTCTCATAATTTCTCACTCCCAACTCTCACCCAATGTTGGGAGCCCTGGTACTGGAGAGGATGTAGAAGATATATTCTAGTGGTACAAAGGATTGGAGGATTTCAGATACGAGTTGAGTCAGAAGCAGTTGGAATTGATCTCCGGAAAGCCTACAAGAGCAGAGTTGTTCAAGAATAGCAGGGGTCGATAGAATAAATAAGGTGGGATTTGCTTCCAGGGAGAGGACCAGAGGCCGTCATTCTAAAGCAGAGGGAGTTGGGAAAACATTCATCAGCTAGTTCTAGGAATCAGAATGCAATGCCGAGGAGAAACTGTCAAGAGCACATTTTCTGTGTCATTTGAGCTTTGCTGGGCCATGGGGAAGAAGGTGGGGATGGAGCTGGGGAAATGGACAGGACATTGGAATGGTCTTTCAAAGAGCCTACATGAGCATGAATGGCTGAACAGTTTTCTGTGGTGCCAATGCTTCTGAAATTTTAGGTTACAAGGGGGTGCAGCGATAGAGTTGCTGCCTTACAGCGCCAGGCTCACTCCAGACTACGGGTGCTGTCTGTGTGGAGTTTGTACGTTCTCCCCGTGACCTGCATGGGTTTTCTCCGGGATCTCCGGTTTCCTCCCACACTCCAAAGATGTACAAGTTTGTTGGCTAACTGGCATGGTAGAAAATTGTCCCTTGTGTGTGTGTGTGTGTGTGTGTGTGTGTGTGTGTGTGTGTGTGTAGAATAACGTTAGTGTGCGGGGATTGCTGGCCGGCGTGGATTTGGTGGGCCAAAGGGCTTGTTCCCACACTGTATCTTGAAGCTAAGGTAAACTAAACACTAAGCTAAGCTCTAGGATAAAATAAACTATGCTAAATTATCAATCTGTCTCTCAATTGATGAGAAACATAAAGAAGCAATATCTTATTATACAGATAAGAATAAACATTTTCTTTATTCACATTATCTTATTAGAATTAAGGAAAGGCACCAATGTGGCAGAACAGATGGATTTAAAGCTTTGACAAGTTGGTATGTTGTAAATGACATTTGTACATTTCAGGGGTGCCATCTTGGTAGCAGCATAGTTAACATAACCCCCAGGCTAACAGCATGTGGCTTCCATCTGACAGATGGTCCCCTTATTAAAATCCAGCGTTCACAACGTTGACTCTGGACTTTTCACTTTGATTCGCCACAAATAAAAGTGCCCTCTTCTCTTGTACATAAACCATCAAGTTTACAATGCCATAGGTCCAACAGAAAGATAAATGACATCATAGCTAGTATTCAAGCTGTAGTCTATGTATATGCATAGAGTATTTAAGTGCAAAACTACAGTGGCTTGCAAAAGTATTCATACCCCTTGAACTTTTCCACATTTTGTCACGTTACAACCACAAACGTAAATGTATTTTATTGGGATTTTATGTGATAGACCAACACAAAGTGGTGCATAATTGTGAAGTGGAAGGAAAATGATACATGGTTTTCAAATTTTTTTACAAATAAAAAACTGAAAAGTGTGGCGTGCAAAAGTATTCAGCCCCCCTGAGTCAATACTTTGTAGAACCACCTTTCGCTGCAATTACAGCTGCAAGTCTTTTGGGGTATGTCTCTACCAGCTTTGCACATCTAGAGACTGACATTTTTGCCCATTCTTCTTTGCAAAATAGCTCAAGCTCAGTCAGATTGGATGGAGAGCGTCTGTGAACAGTAATTTTCAAGTCTTGCCAGAGATTCTCAATTGGATTTAGGTCTGGACTTTGACTGGGCCATTCTAACACATGAATATGCTTTGATCTAAACCATTCCATTGTAGCTCTGGCTGTATGTTTAGGGTTGTTGTCCTGCTGGAAGGTGAACCTCCGCCCCAGTCTCAAGTCTTTTGCAGACTCTAACAGGTTTTCTTCCAAGATTGCCCTGTATTTGGCTCTATCCATCTTCCCATCAACTCTGACCAGCTTCCCTGTCCCTGCTGAAGAAAAGCATCCCCACAGCATGATGCTGCCACCACCATGTTTCACAGTGGGGATGGTGTGTTCAGGGTGATGTGCAGTGTTAGGTTTCCGCCACACATAGCGTTTTGCATTAAGGCCAAAAACCTCAATTTTGGTCTCATCTGACCAGAGCACCTTCCTCCACATGTTTCCTGTGTCCCCCACATGGCTTGTGGCAAACTGCAAACGGGACTTCTTATGGCTTTTTTTGAACAATGGCTTTCTTCTTGCCACTCTTCCATAAAGGCCCAATTTGTGGAGTGCACAACTAATAGTTGTCCTGTGGACAGATTCTCCCACCTGAGCTGTGGATCTCTGCAGCTCCTCCAGAGTTACCTTGGGCCTCTTGGCTGCTTCTCTGATCAATGCTCTCCTTGCCCAGCCTGTCAGTTTAGGTGGACGGCCATGTCTTGGTAGGTTTGCAGTTGTGCCATACTCTTTCCATTTTCGGATGATGGATTGAACAGTGCTCCGTGAGATGTTCAAAGCTTGAGATATTTTTTTATAACCTAACCCTGCTTTAAACTTCTCCACAACTTTATCCCTGACCTGTCTGGTGTGTTCCTTGGGCTTCATGATGCTGTTTGTTCACTAATGTTCTCTAACAAACCTCTGAGGCCTTCACAGAACAGCTGTATTTATACTGAGATTAGATTACACACAAGTGGACTCTATTTACTAATTAGGTGACTTCTGAAGGCAATTGGTTGCACTGGATTTTATTTAGGGGTATCAGAGTAAAGGGGGCTGAATACTTTTGCACGCGACACTTTTCAGTTTTTTATTTGTAAAAAAATTTGAAAACCATGTATCATTTTCCTTCCACTTCACAATTATGCGCCACTTTGTGTTGGTCTATCACATAAAATCCCAATAAAATACATTTACGTTTGTGGTTGTAACGTGATAAAATGTGGAAAAGTTCAAGGGGTATGAATACTTTTGCAAGCCACTGTATATTGGGATGTTATGGGCAGGACAGTTGTGTGGGAAATCTGCAATGTATCGATATAATCATGCCTGGAAAATTCATTCAGTAGCTATATATATATACACACACACACACACACACATATATATTCCACACATACATATACATGAACACACACTGTGCAATATGTTCTGTGAAGAAATTATGCACGACATCTTACACAACACATAGCGTATACATACACACACGTACACACACACATATACACACACACTCACATATATACACACACACACATACACACACATATACACACACACACACACACACACACACACATATACATACGCATACACACACACATACACACATTTCTATAGGTGTACGGTAGAGAGCATATTGACTGGTTGCATCATGGCCTGGTTCGGCAACTTGAACGCCCCGTTGCGAAGAAGAATGCAAAAAGCTGTGAACACTGCCCAGTCCATCACCGGCTCTGACCTCCCCACCATCGAAGGGATTTACTGGAATTGCTGCCTCAAAGGCAGTCAGCATCATCTGAGACCCACACATCCCTGGCCACACACTCATTTCACCCCTGCCATCGGGAAGAAGGTACAGGAGCATAGGAGCCTGAAAACTGTAACGTCCAGGTTCAGAAACAGCTTCTTCTCCACAGCCATTCAGCCATCAAACACTACAATCTCAAATAAGCTCTGAACTACATAGACTATTTTTTTAATTTAGAGATACAGCGCGGAAACAGGCCCTTCGGCCCACCAGAACCCCGCCGACCAGCGATCTCCACATATTAACACTATCCTACACCCACTAGGGCCAATTTTTACGTTTACCAAGCCAATTAACCTGCAAACCTGTACGTCATTGGAGAGTGGGAGGAAACCGAAGATCTCGGAGAAAACTCACGCAGATCACGGGAAGAACGTACAAACTCCGTACAGACAGCACCTGTAGTCGGGATCGAACCCGGGTCTCCGGCGCTGCATTCGCTGTACAGCAGCAATACTACCGCTGCACCACCGTGCCGCCCTGTTATTGTTATTATTGCAATATTACTATTGTACTATATATATATATATATATATATGATCTATATATGTGTATTTGTGTGATATGACAATAAAACATTCTTGACTCTTGACATCTTTATATATGCACATACACACACTCTATATATACACACGCACGTGCAGATACACACACATACTGTATATATACACATATA
Source organism: Malacoraja senta (assembly GCA_038087875.1). Taxonomy (NCBI): domain Eukaryota; kingdom Metazoa; phylum Chordata; class Chondrichthyes; order Rajiformes; family Rajidae; genus Malacoraja; species Malacoraja senta. Next base: position 80,598,277 of record CM075980.1, on the reverse strand, counting down.
TACATACACACACACATATATATATATATGTATATATGTATATATATATATATATACACACACACACACACACATACACACACACACACAACACACACACACACATATATATACACACACACACACACACACACACACACACACATATATATATATACACACGCATACATACATGCAATTTATTAAGTGTTCCGTGAAGACATTATTCACACAACAGTTCCAACATAGTATCTCCAATATGTGTTGCAGGAGCAACATTCACTGATCATATAATGGAAGAAACAATTTTTTATTTGTTAGAAATATTTTAATAACATTTAATATTCTTAAATACTACTTTTATATTAAACAAAGGACAGAAGACCTGTCTGATTTTGCGTTAAAGAGCGAAATAACTTTCCGGGATATTTTAATTGAAAGCAACGTCAGCGGCAGTGGAAACAAGGGGAAATACGCACATTGGTAGAACGACTATGAAGTAAAATGTTTTATAACTTACTGTCCAGGCTCCAGGGCAAACTGATCATGTAACTGGTTCCTTATCATCTCCATCTACACTTCTTCTCATCTTCAAATGGTTTCCCCTTCTGACAAACCTACAGTTAATTCTCCTTTCCTTAGAAACCCGCTGGCACTTCACTAGCCTTCTAGACAAGTTCAAGATCAAGAATGTTTATTTGTCAAATGCACTGGATGTGAACTGGAACAATTCCATTCTTACTTGCTCCAGCTTTATAGGCAATTTAGACATGTCCATAAATGTCCCCAAAGAGTCTAACAAACGTTTGCAGAGGTCCTGTTGACTGTATCCTGACTGTCGGCATCATGGCCTGGTCCGGTAACTCCAATGCACAGGAACGCACAAAGTTGCAGAGAGTGGTGGACTCAACCTGGCCCATCACTGGCACAGCTCTCCCCACCTTTAAAAGCATTTACATGGGGCACTGCCTCAGGAAGGCAGTATCTATCAGTTCAGTTCAGTTCCGTTTATTGTCCCATGTACCGAGGAACAGTGAAAAGCCCCTGTCCCGCTTTCCCGAGTTACTCACTAATTCTCCCGAGTTTTCCCCTTGATTCAAACTCGGAGAATGTCCGTAGCGAGTCCGTAGGAGGCCATAGGAGTCCGTAGATATTTCGGAGCAGCTCGTAATGCCAGCTGTAGGTACTCAGGGCATCAGGTAAGTCGGGACGTTTTTTCTGCATGTTGAAAAATGTCCACGAGTAAAAAAAATAGCCCCCAGTACCTACGGCTGGCATCTCCGAGTTTGAATCAAGGGGACAACTCGGGAGAATTCGTGAGTAACTCGGGAAAGTGGGATAGGGGCAAAAAGCTTTTTGTTGCGTGCTAACCAGTCAGCAGAAAGACTATACATGATTACAATCCATCCATTTACAATTTAGAATCAAAAGCACCGCCACATAAAGATGCCAATCCCAACCAAGGAACAGCTACCACCTGGTCACAGGTGTGACTGGAAGACCTGGAAGTCCCGCAATAGGCTTCATACAGGGATGGGCCGATGCAAGACCAATATGAACGAATGGGGCTATGCAGATGTGGCAGACACAGAATGTGGAACATCTGTACAATCCATGCCACACCTACTAAGATGGCCACTTCTTGGTGAACAATGCTGCCTGGAAGATCTAGCGGTGGCAAACAAGAAGGCTGTCCACTGTGCAAGAGCCTGGGCGAACATTTGAAACATAGATGATGGACTCCAAAGAGGAATCAATCCTTGCCATCTGGGGTTTGCCCTCTTCAGAATGCCATCATCGGGCAGGGGGTACAGGAGCCCGAAGTTCCTAGGTTCAGGAACAGATGCTTTGTTGGCGAAACCTGGCCCCAAAGGCTTGGCGGTCGACGGGATCGGAAACCCGCCAGAAGGCGAGGCAGACGGCGTAACCAAAAGGGAGGTGAAGAAGTCGGACACAAGGAGCAATGGCTGAGGAGGGTGAACCGGAGTAATGCCTCTACCGTCTTCGAGGTCGGCTGCAGGAGGCACCCCCGAGGCACAAAATGGCCGGACGAGGAGAGGAGTGGGACGCCAGTTCGCGTCAACTGCTCCAGTGCACCGAGTGCGCGGGCCGATCGGACTGAATGGAATAATGGCGCCAAAAATGGCGGAGCCCGCATGTGCAGTATATGCAAAAATAATGTAACCGTGCAGTGCACATGTGACTAATAAAACACTATTGACTATTCTTGGTTCTCCAACCTGCATGATCCCATTTAAGTGGATTTTTAACGACTGCAACTTGCATATTAAAAATTTCCTGTCAATGCTGCTGCCGACCCTCAGAACCTGCCCGTGGCTGGTGACAACTGGAGGTACAGCAAGGAATGGAAAAGTTTAGTTTAGTTTAGAGGTACAGCGCGGAAACAGGCCCTTTGGCCCACCGCGTCCATGCCGACCACTGACACTATCCTACACACACTAAGGACAATTTTATATTCATACCAAGCCAATTTGGAGTGTGGGAAGAAACTGAAGGTCTCGAAGAAAACCCACCTAGGTCACGGGGACAACGTACAAACTCCATACTGTTTAAGAAAGAAATGCAGATGCTGGAAAAATCAAAGGTCGTCAAAAATGCTGGAGAAACTCAGAGGGTGAGGCAGCATCTATGGAGCGAAGGAATAGGTGACATTTCGGGTTGAGTTCCTTCTTCAGACTGAAGGTTTTGGGTCGAGTCCCTTCTTGGGTCTCGACCCGAAATGTCACCTATTCCTTTGCTCCATAAATGCTGCCTCACCCGCTGAGTTTCTCAAACTCCATACTGTAGTCAGGATCAAACCCGGTTCTCTGGCGCTGTAATTGAATTGAATTGAATTGAATGCTATTTATTGTCATTCAAGCCTAGGCTTGAACGAAATATCATTACTACAGTTTTTTTTAACACATTACAAAAAAAAACAAGACCCACACTTAACACAGTTTACATAAACATCCATCACAGTGAGTCTCCAGCACCTCCTCACTGTGATGGAAGGCAAAGTCTTATCTCTTCCCTTTATTCTTCACCCGCGGTCCAGCAGTCCAACTGCAGCGTCTAAACTCGACCCAAAAGGCAGCAACTCTACTGTTGCACCACAGTGCCACCCTCAGTGGGACTTATTGCGCAGTAATTGGCCTCTTTATGCTTAGAGGGGGAATTCGGATCATCCTGGTGTTATTTTGCTTGTCTAATCTTAATGGTCAAAGATGGATACAAGTGTTATAGTTACTGTACTATTTTCCAATGGAAACTAACAGCACGTTAACACAATTTCACACCTCATACCATGCATTTTTCAATGTGTTAAAATTTATGATTATATTTTCTCAAGGCTGAAACAGTTCGAACGTTGCCACTGGAGAATGAATCCGTTTCTGCCATATTTTAAAACATGTTTCAATATTTGCGGCTGATGATCTATTCCTGATGGAAAGATGTTTTTAATTCAGGATCCTTCTGTCGATAGCGAACCACATCTGTTCTTTGCTGCCCGCTGAAATATTTTGGTCGGAGCTGTTGGCAGATTTTGTAAAGCAAAGCAAACACAGCGCTTCACAGAAGCTGTTCCAAGGGTCATTCATCCTCCCCAGCGACCCCGCCCATGCAAAGGAGATAGTCCTGTTGGATCCAGATCAATGAAACCTTGTACCCTCGCCAACCTTCCAGCCAATTCATGATAATACACATCGTTCCCTTTCAACCACCACAATGCCTTCTGAACTTCTCCCTCCCCACCTTCTCAAGCCAACCTGGTTTCCAGAAACGAAGATGCTGGCTCAGACAATAGACAATATACAATAGACAACAGGAATAGGCCATTTGGCCCTTCGAGCCAGCACCGCCATTCAATGTGATCATGGCTGATCATTCCCAATCAGTACCCCGTTCCTGCCTTCTCCCCATATCCCCTGACCGCTATCTTTAAGAGCCCTATCTAGCTCTCTCTTGAGGCAGAGAATTCCACAGACTCACAACTCCCTGGGTGAAAAAGTGTTTCCTCATCTCCGTTCTAAATGGCTTACCCCTTATTCTTAAACTGTGACCCTTGGTTCTGGACTCCCCCAACATCGGGAGCATGTTTCCTGCCTCTAGCATGTCCAAACCTTTAATAATCTTATATGTTTCAATAAGATCCCCTCTACGCGTATACCAAAGACGGACACAAAGTGCTGGAGTAACAGCGGGTCAGGCAGCATCTCTGGATGGGTGACGTTTTCATGATTCAAAATGTCACCCATCCTGTTTGTCCAGAGATGCTGCCTGATCCGCTGAGTTACTCCAGCACTTTGTGTCCAACCTGGTTTTTAGTTTAATTCAGAGATACAGCATGGAAACAGGCCCCCCCCCCCCCCCCAAGTCCACGCTGACCATCAATCGCTCGTTCACACTAGTTCCATGTTATTTCACTTTCTCATCCACTTCCTACATACTACACACCATTTTTACATCGACTAATTAACTGACATACCTGCACGTCTTTGGGAATGTACAAGAAAACTGGAGCACCCGCAGGAAACCTACATTGTCACAGAGAGACACGTGCAAGCTCTACACAGTAGCCGAGGTCAAGATCGAACCCGGATCTCGGGCGCAGTGTGTAGAGAGCAGACGTGAAAGTGGGATAACATAAAACTAGTGTGAACGTGTGATTGATGGTTAGCATGGACTCAGGGGGCCAAAGGACCTGTTATTCCATGCTGTATCTTTCAATCCAAAGACTCTCTCTCCTTCTCTACTAATACCCGCACTTCACTTTCTGTAGGAGACAGACACAAAGGGCTGGAGTAAAGGGCCTGCCCCACTTTCATGACATAGAAACATAGAAACATAGAAATTAGGTGCAGGAGTAGGCCATTCGGCCCTTCGAGCCTGCACCGCCATTCAATACGATCATGGCTGATCATCCAACTCAGTATCCCGTACCTGCCTTCTCTCCATACCCTCTGATCCCTTTAGCCACAAGGGCCACATCTAACTCCCTCTGGACATAAGGACATAATTCACGACCTTTTTTACTCATGGACATTTTTCATCATGCTAGAAAAACGCCCCGACCTACTTGATGCCACGAGTATCTACGACTAGCATCACGGCCTGCTACGACCTACCGACGATCTCCTACGACCTCGTGACGACCATGCTGCGAGTATGAGTCAAGGGCAAACTCGGCAGAGGTCGTGAATTCGGTCGTGAAAGTGGGACAGGCCCTTAACTCAGTGGGTCAGGTGGAATCTCCGGAGAGAATGAATAGGTGACGGTTTGGGGTCGGGACCTTGCTTCAGACTTCACTTTCTTCATTTTGCCAACTAATGCTGACACTGCCATTTCTCTCTCTCTCTCTCTCTCTCTCTCTCTCTTTCTCTCTCTCTCTCTCTCTCTCTCTCTCTTTCTCTCTCTCTCTCTCTCTCTCTCTCATCACTCCTTGCACTGTCAAGAGTGGGGGACCACAAAAGGAAAGTTTAACTGCGATTCCTGGCTGATTAGTTGTGGGTCAATAGCACTCTGGACTTAGATGACAGGATGCGAGACCCAAGTCCTGATAACGCTGAATTATTGTCCATGAAGAGGGGATTGCCTCAATGCTGATTGTCCCCAGTCGCTTTTCAAGGTCAGTCTGAAATCAGATATCAGCAGGAAGGGTTAAGTATTGAAGTTTAGAAATTATATGACACCACCAGCTTTTGTCACAAAGAAATCTTGGAAGATGGCCATGTTCCAAAGCCCTTTGGCTGAACTGGCATTGAGCTCCAGATTCTGACCATCTGGATATCTTTGGCGAGCCATTTTCAACGATTATTAGTAAATAAACCACATATGGTGCAGAAAAATAAATGTAATGTCAGAAAATTATGAAAATGGCCATCTGAATGAGATACACAATATTGGGGAAATGTCACAATCACACACTCTAAGAGCGGAGAGCTGGCAAATACGGTGCCTTGATAATTGGACCACAGCATGGATCTAAAGAATCCATTTTCTCCAGAGGGTGGCACGGTGTCACAGCGGTAGAGTTGCTGCCTTACAGCGCCAGATCCTGGTTCGATCCTACATAGATACATAGAAAATAGGTGCAGGAGTAGGCCATTCGGCCCTTCGAGCCTGCACCGCCATTCAATACGATCATGGCTGATCATCCAACTCAGTATCCCGTACCTGCCTTCTCTCCATACCCCCTGATCCCTTTAGCCACAAGGGCCACATCTAACTCCCTCTTAAATATAGCCAATGAACTGGCCTCAACTACCCTCTGTGGCAGAGAGTTCCAGAGATTCACCACTCTCTGTGTGAAAACGTTTTTCCTCATCTCGGTCTTAAAGGATTTCCCCCTTATCCTTAAGCTGTGACTCCTTGTCCTGGACTTCCCCAACATCGGGAACAATCTTCCTGCATCTAGCCTGTCCAACCCCATAAGAATTTTGTACGTTTCTATAAGATCCCCTCTCAATCTCCTAAATTCTAGCGAGTATAAGCCAAGTCTATCCAGTCTTTCTTCATATGAAAGTCCTGACATCCCAGGAATCAGTCTGGTGAACCTTCTCTGCACTCCCTCTATGGCTATAATGTACTTCCTCAGATTTGGAGACCAAACCTCGGGCGCTGAATGTGTGAAGTTTGCATGTTCTCCCTGTGACCGTGTGGGTTTCCTCCGGGTGCTCCGGTTCCCCCCCCCCCCCCCCACATCCCAAGGACATGCAGGTTTGTAGGTTAACTGGCCTATGTAAATTGCCCTTGGTATGTGGGGAATGGATGCAAAAGTGGGATAACATAGAACTAGTGTTTTAGTTTAGTTTATTGTCACGTGTACTAAAGTACAGTGAAAAGCTTTTAATTGCGTGCTAATCAATCGACGGAAAGACTATACATGATTTCCATCAAGCTGTTTTTTAGTTTAGAAATACAGCGCGGAAACAGGCGGATCCACGCTGACCAGCGATCCCTGCACATTAACACTATCCTACACCCACTAGGGACAAGTTTTACATTTACCAAGCCAATTAACCTACAAACCTGTTCGTCTTTGAAGTGTGTGTGGAAACCGACGATCTTGGAGAAAACCCATGCAGGTCACGGGGAGAACGTACAAACTCCGTACAGATAGCACCCATAGTCAGGATCGAACCCGGGTCTCCAGCACTGCATTCGCTGTAAGGCAGCATCTCTACCGCTGCGCCACCGTGACCGCCCTTATAGTCTATAGTGTACAGATGCAAGATAAAAGAGATAGTGTGAACACCCGTTTACTGGTAGTGTGGACTCGGTGGGTCGAAGGGCCTGTTCCACACTATATCTTGCAACCAATCAATCAATCAATCAAACCATATGGAGATCTTTTTTCTTTTGCAACCAATTTTCTCTCCCTTCCAACATTTCAAAGACACTTTCTCTTCATCGATTCCTTCTAAGAGCACTGACTTCATAGTGCTATTTTGAGTCAACCCTTTAAACATTGAGAGCTGGCACAGTTTTATAGTTAGGCTCAGCAACGCTGTCTGGTTTCTGTACAATTCCACACCAGTATACACCAATTCTAACTTTGTTTCATTTTGTACTCAGGGTTTCAGAGGCAGACTGAAAATAAATGCACATAGCTGGCTCAGGCCACATTAATGCACTCACACAAGGCAGCACTTGTGTCATTCTCTTCATTGAGACAAAATTACAGACCCTGGCAACAAACCCAGCTGAAGGCTGTGGATTCTTTGGGTTCATTTTACAACATTTCTCTGGCATTGCAGTTAAATAAGTCAGAGCTAGATATTCGGCTTCTCCAAATCAGTTAAATTTGCTACAGCATTATGAACAATCCTGAGACTTTTGGATAAAAGTTATGAGGGCGGCATGGTGGCGCAGAGATGGAGTTGACGCCTCACAGCGCCAGAGACCCGGGTTCGATCCTGACTACGGGTGCTCTCTGCACGGAGTTTGCACGTTCTCCCTGTGAACCTGCCTTGGTTTTCTCCGGGTGCTCCGGTTTCCTCCCACACTCCAAAGACGTACAGGTTTGTAGGCTAATCGGCTTGGTAAAAATTGTAAATTGTCCCTAGTATGTGTAGGATAGTGCTAGTGTGTGGGGATCGCTGCTCGGCGCGGACTCCATGGGCCTGTTTCCGCGCTGTATCTCTAAACTAAACTAAAGCTAACTTATGCCATGATGCAGGAGATAAAACCAGTAATACTAAATAGAACATGTCTAATGTTTAATGGAAAAATATCACACCTTCCTATTGAACTGAACAACTGAAAAAATGAATTGCAGAAGATCTGACAGATGCCAAGGCACAGCAATGTTTTCTTCAGACACAAAGTGCTGGAGTAACTCAGCTGGTCAGGCAGCGTCTCTGGAGAACACGGACAGGTGACGTTTCATTCGGGACCTGTCTGTAGTATGATCGTCAGTATTGATCCGCAACATCACCTATCCATGTTCTCCAGAGAGGCAGGCTGACTCGCTGAGTTACTCCAGCACTGTGTCTTTTTCTTTTACTAAACCTGCATCTGCCATTCCTTGCTTCTAATGTGTAATTCAGTCCCTCTTCAACTAAATTTGTCCAGAAACTAACAAATCCCTTAACTTTTTACAAGAAATACATATTTTTAATTCAGCATTTACAAAGTTGCATGAACAGCAGTTATCAGGCAACTGAACCATCCTACCAACAACTATTGAGCAGTCCTGGACTACAATCTACCTCATTGGACTATCTTCGATTGGACTTTACCTGCTTTATCTTGCACTAAATATTATTCCCTTCACCATGTATCTGTACACTGGGGACGGCTCGAATGCAATCATGTATTGTCTTTCCGCCGACTGGTTAGCACGCAACAAAAGCTTTTCATTGTACCTCGGTGCACGTGACAATAAACTAAACTCAACTCAAAAGGTTCTGATAAAACTCATTCTTTGCAGAAGGTTAAAGTCATGGATTCTTCTGACGATCCAGCAATTATTTTGTAGGTGTTTAATCATTGAAGAATAACTACGTTTAAAGCATTGGCAGCAAAGGAGAATTGACTCCTGAACCTAATGTGACAGAGTTTAGGAGGAAAACACCAGACCTATACTCTTCTACAAAGGCACTACTGTACTCAGACCACTTACAAAATATATCTTCGAATACTGCAAACAGCTGGATTTAATTTAACCTTGAATCCTTTCCATTTTTGAAAGCCGTTTTTTGTTGAAAAAACATTCCAATTGAAGTGTGTATTTTTGATTTTCCTAAAGTGCATTCTTTCCATTGATCAGAGTAAAAACCGCGTCTCAGAGATGGGGGACTGGAATAATCAGTTATTTTATACACTGGGGGAGATATTTCTTAAATTAAACCACAATAGCATAAACAAATATTGATGGTTACAGCTTAGATTAAACTTAATTGCAGTTTTTGTATATGTGTTGGAAGGAACTGCAGATGCAGGTTTACATCGAAGATAGACACACAATGCTGGAGTAGCTCAGCAGGACAGGCAGCATCTCGAGGAGGAACGGCTGATGTTTTGAGTCAAGATCTTTCTTCAAACTCAAATTCCAAATTCTATCCTCTGTGTATCCCAAGTCTTTGTGATTCACCTCTGAATATCACATCCATTATTACATCTCAGATATTTATGCATGGTCTATGCAACATAGATCTAATATAGGATCCATTATCATATGTTAGCTCGAGATCATAGTTTAGTTTATTTAGTTTGGAGACACTATGTGGAAACAGGCCTTTCGGCCCACCGAGTCTGCACCGACCCCTGCACATTAACCCAGTCTTACACACACTAGGGACAATTTACAATTATACCAAGCCAATTAACCTACAAACCTGTACGTCTTTGGAGACCAGAGATGCCAGCGAAAACCCACGGCGAGAATGTACAAACTCCGTACAGACAGCACCCGTGTTCAGGATCGAACCCTGGTCTCTGGCGGTGTAAGGCAGCAACTCTACCGCTGTGCCACCGTGCCACCCTATGTCCTGAAGACCATTGCCAAAGGAAGGGATACAAGTATGATTAGGTAGGTCCTCTGGCGAACCACATTAAAGAATTGAAAAATCTCTGCCTCTCTTGTATAATATTGAACAGTTTAAATAATAACAGCTTTTTCGGCAAATTTTTTGCATATTTTCTTCCCTGAGACATCAGAATTTCTCCACAGAATGACGACTATTCATGAGCAAAACAAAATAAAAAATAAAAACAAAAAGTGCCGGAGTAACTCAGCGGGTTTTGAAGAAGGGGCCTGACCCGAAACGTCACCTATCCATGCTCTCCAGAGAAGCTGCCTGACCATTAAGTTACTTCAGCACTTTGTGTTTTTTCATGAGATTCCAGCATCAGCTGAATACTATTCTACAAACTACTATAATAATAATAATAATAATAATAATGGATGGGATTTATATAGCGCCTTTCTATTACTCAAGGCGCTTTACATCGCATTATTCATTCACTCCTCAGTCACACTCGGTGGTGGTGAGCTACTTCTGTAGCCACAGCTGCCCTGGGGCAGACTGACGGAAGCGTGGTTGCTAATCTGCGCCTACGGCCCCTCCGACCACCACCAATCACTCACACACATTCACACACATGCACACGGAGGCAAAGGTGGGTGAAGTGTCTTGCCCAAGGACACAACGACAGTATGCACTCCAAGCGGGATTCCAACCGGCTACCTTCCGGTTGCCAGCCGAACACTTAGCCCATTGCGCCATCTGTCGTCCCACTATCTTTCCCTCTCAACCCCATTCTCCTGCCTTCCCCCCATAACCCCTGACACCCGTACTATTTGTGCATGATGTGCTGGAAGGAGTAATTATATGTTGATTTTACAGCAGTTCAGTTACACCAGCTACATTGACCACCTGAGAAACCTATGGAAGGCCACCTGAAAATAGGGGGCAATCAACCATTGGACATCGTGGTCCATCATGGCACCTTGTCCATACACTGGCACGTGCACACAACATATTTAATGAAAGCCGAGCTTTATAGCATCTTATCGTGCATGAATTACCCGTCATATTTGCCTGCACAGTGCAGTATTTAGGTAGTTGTGGAGCACTTCAGTTCACACAATCTTTCTATATAGTTTCCCTATGTAAAGATTTAACGCACTTTTTGTAATAAGTATCATATATCCCAAATTCGTGAAGAATGCAGGACTGCTAGTCGACGTTCAATGGTACTTTATTGTCAGGCGTACCTAAGTACTGTGATTTTTTTTTGTATATTATTCAGTGACAATCCTGGTGTACATCAGACACAATCATACTAAGTGTAAGAGTGTAAGACAATTGACCACTGAGTCTGTCCACAAGAGTCACGTTCATAGGTTCTAGGAGCAGAATAAGGCCATTCAACCCATCAAGTCTACTCTGCCATTCAACCATGGCTGATCTATCTTTCCCTCTCAACCCCATTCTCCTGCCTTCCCCCCATAACCCCTGACACCCGAACTAATCAAGAATCAGTCAATCTCTACCTTAAAAATATCCATTGATTTGGCCTCCACAGCCGTCTGTGACAATGAGTTCCACAGATTCACCACCCTCTGACCAAGCAAATTCCTTCTCATCTCCTTTCTAAAGGTGCGCCCTTTAATTCTGAAACTGTGGTCTCCGGACAAAGACTCTCCCACAAGTGGAAACAACCTTTCCACATCCACTCTATCCAAGTCCGAAATTCTTTTTTAAAAAATGTTAGTGTCGCAGTTCTGCCAAGTTTATTCAAGTGAGTTTATTCCAGCTTCAAGAGACTGCAAGAGAGAAGTCAAGAGACGCCAAAGGCCGACTGCGCGTAACTGCTGGATTGAGTGCCACGTGGAACAGAGGAAGGAAAGATTCTGACTGGAATTGTTCGGGACGTTCAGTAGCAAGTGCCTGGCAGCAATTACTTGCCTGGATGGAAAGATATTGCCAATGGGATGCAGGCACGGAACATTTACGGCCGAGACCCACATCTGGTGTTTTTTTTTTAAAGCTAGCCTCAATAACATTAACTATGACCTACTGGACTTCGTAAAAATCCTGTCCTTCTGGGAATGAAATCTCTGTCCCTACCCTGTCTGGCAAAAGAGCTGGCGACAACGACTGCACCCTCGTGATAAAAGACACGGTGGAGCAGTGGTAGAGTTGCTGCCTTACAGCGCCAGAGACCCGGGCTCGATCCCGACTATGGGTGCTTGTCTGTACAGAGTTTGTACGTTCGCCCATTGACCTGCGCGGGGTTTTTTCCGAGATCTTCGGTTTCCTCCTACACTCCAAAGGCGCACGGGTTTGTAGGTTATTTGGCTTGGTGTAAATGTAAACAATTGTCCCCAGTGTATGTAAGGGTAGTGTTAATGTGCGGGGATCATTGGTCGGTGCGGATTCGGTGGGCCGTAGGGCCTGTTTCCGCACTGTGTCTCTAAACCGAACACCAGCCCTCAAGTTCTGATACTCAGCTATCAAGTATTTCAGCAAAGCTTCGGTCTGGCTCAGCTGAGTGAGTTAACACACCAGTGATGTGTCGTATTACATTTAATATTGGCAGCATGGTTTTTACCAATTAAGTGTACACATTCAAATCATGGACCATCAACGTCTTCTTGTTCTTGAATCCCCTACTCTGGGTAAAGAACTCAGTGCGTTTACCCAATTTATTCCCCTCATGATTTTACACGAGCAGAGGCTCTTGCAATATTCCACATTGGAAAATCATCACCAATGCGTCCACGATTTCTAGAGCCACCTCCTCGAGTACCCTGGGATGCAAACCATCAGGCCCTGGGGATTTATCAGACTTCAGTCCCATCAGTCTACCCAATACTATTTATCGCCTAATGCAAATTTATTTCAGTTCCTCTGTCTCCCTAGACCCTCTATCCTCTGTGTCTTCCTAAGTGAAGACAGAATCAAAGTACCTGTTCAACTCCTCTGCCATTTCCTTGTTCCCCATAATAATTTCACCTGTTTCTGCCTTCAAGAGACCCACATTTGTCTTTATTAATCTTTTTCTCTTAACATACCTAAAGAAGCATTTACTATCCTTCTTTATATTCTTGTCCAGCTTACCCTCGTACTTCATCTTTTAACTCCGTATTGCCCTTTTTGTTACCTTCTGTTGTCCTTTGAAAGTTCCTCTGGCTTCCTGCTACTTTGCTATGTCATACACCTTTTATTTTATTGTTTTATTCCATCCCTAACTTCCCTTGTCAGCCATGGGTTGCCTCTTACTCCCCTTAGGATCTTTCTTCCTCTTTGGAATGAAATGATCCTGCATCTTCTGGATTATGCCCAGAAATACCTGCCATTGCTGTTCCACCGTTATTCCTGCTAGGATCCTTTTCCTGTCGACCTTGGCCAGCTCCTCTCTCATGCCTTCACAGTCCCCTTTGTTCAACTGCAACACTGACACTTCTGATTTAACCTTCTCCCTCTCAAATTGCAGTTTAAAACATCATATTATGGTCACTACCTCCTAGTGGTTGGTCGTTACTCCAGCTTTTTGTGCCGCTTTCTTAGTTCTCCTGTCTCTGCCTGCGAGAACTCTTGATCAAGGACATCCTCCCAGATACATTCCATGATCACAACAAATTTGACTCATCCAGTCTGCGCAGCGTCCAGATTCTTATAATTATTGTATTCCTTCCAAAACACGCAGCTCCAATTTTCTGATTTATGCCGTGCCCAATATTACAACTACAATTTACGGGCAGTGAATTGGGCGGCGCGGTGGTAAAGTTGCTGCCTTTCAGCGCCAGAGACTTGGGTTCGATCCTGACTATTGGGTGCTGTCCGTACGGAGTTTGTACGTTCTCCCCGTGACGTGCGTGGGCTTTCTCCGAGATCTCCGGTTTCCTCCCACACTCCAAAGACGTGCAGGTTTGTACGCTGGTATAATTGGCTCGGTATAAATGCAAATTGCCCCAAGTGTGTAGGATAGTGTTAGTGTGCGGGGATCGCTGGGTGACGCAGACTTGGTGGGCCGAATGGCCTGTTGCCGCACTGTATCTTTGAACTAAATCACGCAAAACCAGCCTTCACTGTCCTTGATTTCTGAGTTCAAACCACATTTAAAGTTTTGATCTGTCAAGTCAAGGTTATTCCCCACCACTGCACTTATCATCTTCCTTATTAATAAGGAAAAACCTTCATCAAATAACTTTGCTTCAGCAACAGAACTTTTTCTTTTTAATAACCCCAGAGTCAATGGTATCCAGAATGCATACAAATTTTATTTCCAATTACATTCTGCAAGCTGTTCAAAAATAAATTCCAGAAACAAGAAAGATACACAAGAAGAATGATGTTTTCAAGTCTGTTATCGACCTTTTATTGTTAGCAGCTTTCATTCATCACAAATACCAAACTCACAAAGTTTTCAAACAAAAAAGAACAATAACAGATGTGCACTAATTGCTTGCAGATTTGGAGAGATTTATTGCTAATGTCATTATCATTGCAGCTAAATCCCTTTATTCAGTGCCTTCTCCCAAAATATTGCACAAACTCAGACCAAAATTGAGAAGCATTAACATGTCAACACATCCTCTTTGTTCAGTACCCTTATTAGCCTTTACAAATAATAAACAAACGATTTTTCATCTCATCACAGGGTATTGTGGAAATGTTTGCTTAAGGATAAGTCGGCTCTGTTTAAAATACGTTTTGGGTTTTATAGTCTGGTTAAGTGGACCTTGACATTCAATACATTCTCCTCTTAATTAGTTCAGCAGTTTTTGCCTTTCTCTTTGGTTTAGCTTCGAGATACAGTTTTCCCAAAAGCTTTTCACTGTAGCTCGGTACACGTGACAATAAACTAAACTGAACTCAAACTGAGATTATAGTCCGGCGCACCGAGTCCGCGCCGACCAGCGATCACCTCATGCACTAGTTCTATCCTAAACACGAGGGACAATTTGCAGAAGCCAATTAACCTACAAACCCGCACGTCTTTGGGATGTGGGAGGAAACCGGAGCACCCGGAGAAAACCCGCGCGGTTACAGGGAGATCGTGCAAACTCCACACACACAGCAACTGAGGGCTGGATCGGATCCGGGTCTCTGGCGCTTTGAGGCAGCAGCTCTACTGCTGCGCCATTGTGCCACCTCAAATGATTTATATCGCTTTTTATAGATCCCAAATTCTGTTTGGCCATTAAGAGATTTTTAAGTCAACAGGGAAAATACAGTTTAGATTATTATTGACACGGGTACCGAGCTACAGTGAGACTGTTGTTTGTTTCATGCTATCCAGTCGGTGAAATAACTACAAGTGATTACAATTGAGCCGTCCACAGTGTACAGATATAGGATAAAGGGAATAATGTTTTGTGCAAGATAAAGTCCAGTACCCTGCAGTTTCAAACAGTAACAGTTTGCCTCTGACTTTCAAAAACATGATATTTTGTGCTTCGATTTGCATTAACACAGCCGCTGGCAGTTTGCACAGCTTGAACAGGAGTTTTGCGAGCTTTCATTCTAGAATAATTTCCTTTAAAAAAAAAAATCAGTACTTGCTTGATTTTAAATGTGGTTACACGAAATATGTTGTATTTACAAGCCAGGTGAATGCATTGCAACATTCACGAGTCTAAATGCTACACCCCGGTAATTAATAGTATGTACGTTACATCCTATGCTGATTCAGGCCCCGTGTGTTACTATCAACCAGAGGGTTGACCAATTACAACAATAACACTGAGTTTTGCATTTGTGTTTGATTCATGTTTAGATCATTTTACGAGAATAAGCGCAGACTTCATCCTTCCAACTACTCTGTCATCCTGGTGCCCGTCGAATTTTTGTTTCCGAGACCAGGAATTGTGACCAACAAACCTACGGACCAGAGGAAGAACTTGTGCCTAAAACAAAGAGATGAGCCCAGCGGTGGCACGGTGGCGCAGTGCTGGAACTGCTGCCTCACAGCGCCAGAGACCCAGGTTCGATCCTGACCTTGGGTGCTGTCTGGGTGGAGTTTGTACGTTCTCCCCGTGGCCGCGTGGGTTCCCTCCAGGTGCTCCGGTTTCCTCCCACATCCCAAAGACATGGGGGTTTGTAGGTTAATTGGCCTCTGTAAATTGTTCAGAGTGTGAACGGGTGATCAATGGTCGGCATGGACTTGGTGGGCCGAAGGGCCTGTTTCAACTGTATCTCAAAACTATCTTCAGCCCAACTTGCCCACACCAGCCAAGATGTCGCATCTACACTAGTTCCACCTGCCTGCGCTTGGTCCATATCCCTCCAAACCTGCCCTATCCATGTACCTGTCTAAGATCTTACAGTCCTCCCTTTTTGCATGAGCTGATTTGAGTTAGATGTTGATAATAATGTCTTA
Source organism: Malacoraja senta (assembly GCA_038087875.1). NCBI lineage: Eukaryota > Metazoa > Chordata > Chondrichthyes > Rajiformes > Rajidae > Malacoraja > Malacoraja senta. Next base: position 80,581,960 of record CM075980.1, on the reverse strand, counting down.
AATAAATATCCTTGAATGATTTGTGCTCTTCTCAAAGCTTGGGCTTAGACTTAGACTTGACAAATCTGTCCAGAACATTGCTTTAACATTAAGTTTGGATGAGTAGAAGTGCAAGCATGCCTGGGATACATTTATTACATTCAATAGATTCTGCTGATGGAAAGGTTTTCATGATCTTCAAGCAGTGTATATGTTCAGTAGCTTGACAAGCAAGGTAACAAATTGTGGACATTAAAATGTATTCAAGTTTTCAAGACTGAACCGCATAACAATGGGCCCCGTCGTCAAACAGCAAGACACATTTTAAATCAGCGGTATTGCTCAATTTTCAGCGGTTTCGCAGAAACTTTCAACTATGTTACAGGATTGCATTTACCGAAAGAATGGTTCAAATGGAATTCAATTTGTTCTCACAGCCCATTTAGTTTGCTGGCCTGCATTCAATTACTTATATCACACGAGATGTGATATAGCAAGGCTGTTAAATCTTTGCTGCCTCTGGAAGTTCTTCAATCTTCCCTGACGCGCATGTTCCTTTAATTTAGTTTAGTTTATTATTATTTTCACGTGTACCAAGGTACTGTGAAAAGCTTTTTTGTCGCGTGCTCTCCAGTCAGCAGAAAGACTATACACGATTACAATCAAGCTGCCCAGTGTGCAGATACAGGATACATGTGAATTAAGGGTAAAATAATGTTAAGCAAAGTCCAATTAAAGATAGTCCCGGGATCTCCAATAAGGTGGCGTGTGTTGGAAGGAACTGCAGATGCTGTTTACATCGATGATAGACACAAAATGCTGGAGTAACTCCGTGGGACAGGCGGCATCTCTGTAGAGAAGGAACAGGTGACGTTTCGGGTCGAGATCTTTCTTCGGACTGTTCAGGTCCATTCTCCAGTTGCCCAACAACAGCTGGGAAGAAACTGTTCCTGAATTTGGAGGTGTGCGTTTTCACACTTCTGTCCCTCTTGCCTGAAGAGGGGTGAGACTGGTCTTTGATTACGCTGATGGCCTTCGCAAGGCAGCGTGAAGTGTAGATGGAGTCAATGGAAGGGAGGGTTTGGCTTGCGTGATGGCCTGGGCCTTGCCCCACAATGCTCTGCAGTTTCTTGTGTTCTTGGATAGAGCCATTGCTGTGATTCATCACAATAAAATATTGTATTGCTGTCAATGCAGCTTGTTCCTGCCTTCTCTGGCTAGCATAGACATGGGCCAAATGTGGACAGGTGGGACTAGTGTAGATGGGGCATTGTGGTTGGCATGGGCAAATTGGGCTGAAGGGCCTACTTGCAGGCAATGCCTCTATGACTCCAGATAACAAGCCGGGTTAAAGATACATCAGTTCTACTTCCAATCCGTGCTGCATAGAAAACCTGTAATTTCATGTGAAGATAGATACAAAATGCTAGAGTAACTCAGCAGGACAGGCACCATCTCTGGAGAGAGGGAATGGATCCTCACCCATTCCTTCTCTCCAAAGCTTGTCCCGCTGAGTTACTCCAACATTTTGTGTCTATCTTCGGTTTTAAACCAGCATCCGTAGTTCCTTTCTACACATTTCATAATGTGCTATATTATTACACTTTATAGAACCACCTTTTACTTTGTGATGGTGAAAACATTCGAATAAGGTCATCGCTCTGTGGAAAATACATGTCAGGGAAATGAAACTTTACTGATAAGCTGATGTTAAACTGGTGTCAAATTCATCTTGTTAGTAGTTAGAAATTCAATACAAAGTATTGAAGGAACAATGAAATGATACACTATTCAACTTCATTATAATACAGATGTACGGGAATAACAGCTACATTTAGTTTCGTTTTGTTTAATTTAGAGATACTGGGCGGAAACAGGCCATTCGGCCCACCGGGACCGCACCGACCAGCGATCCCCGCACGTTAACACTATCCTGCACCCACATTATAAGAGAAACTAAGATTTATCTAATTGCTGTCTTGGGACATAGAGAAATATAGCACAGAACCAGCCTCTTCGGTCTAACTCGTCCATGACAACCAAAATGTCTCCCTCAGTTAGTCCCATTTGCCCATATTGAGCTTGTACACCTTGAAATCTTGACTTTCCAAGTACCAGGCCAAATATTGTTTAAATATTATAATTTTATCCGCCTCCACAGACTCCTCTGGCAGCTTGCTCCATTTAAGCACCGCACTGCGTATGAAAAGGTTGCCGCACAGGTCCCTTCCAAATCTTTCTGACTCCTTCCACAAGCCATTTTTACATCCCATTAGCTAGTTCACTCTGGATCCCATGTGATCTAACCTTCCAAACCAGCCTACCAGGCAAGATAATATTCATGCCATATCTGAAACTGTGATGTGGCGCAGTGGCGCAGCGGTAGAGATGCTGCCTTACAGCGCCAGAGACCCAGGTTCGATCCTGACTACAGGTATCGTCTGCATGGAGTTTGCACGTTCTCCCCGTGACCTGCATGGATTTTCTCCAGGTTTCCTCCGAAACTCCAAAGACATCCAGGTTGCTAGGTTAATTGGCTTTGACAAATTGTCCCTTGAGTGTCGGATAGTGCTAGTGTACGGGGTGATCGCTGGTCGGCGCGGACTCGGTGGGCCGAAGGGCCTGTTTCCGCGCTGTGCCTCAAAACTCTAAACATTATATTTGATTTGCACTGTTGTTGATGAGCATGAAAGCAGAATGATAGTAACTGCTGGCTTTAAATCTGGTAATGGGCAGAAGCAGAAATAAATCCGATCTCAGTTTTAAAATAAAGGGTCCATTTTTTAACGTGCGAAATTGATTGGAATCAGAGCAAATCTGCAACTGCCAGACAAACATAGCTGACAATGGGCACAGAAAGCTGGAGTAACTCAGGGACCCACTGCGATTAGCATTGGACTCCAAGCATTTTAAACTAGCTGAGCCAACACAGCATCGTAAATTATACACCAATGTATAATTTGTACAAAAATCCAAAAATTCTGGTTTGAAATATTTGATATTTTTTCAAAATTAATCAAAATAAAACTGGTACCAAAACCAGAATGGATTATTTTTGGAATATCGGAAGGTATTCCTGAATTAAACGTGTATCAGAAGAATTTACTCAATTATGGGCTAATAATGGGAAAAAAGCTTATACTTAAATTCTGGAAAAATGCGCCCACACCAACAATAAAAATGTGGACATCAAATATGTTGGAAACATTACATCTGGAAGAGATGAGATTCCTCCTAGTAGGCAAAGTAGACCAATTTCAAAAGACGTGGTCTACGTTTTTGGACCTATTACAAGCATGAGGTGCAATAGTAATTTAGAAAAACAAATAAATAAATAAAAGGTATCTGGACCTGGTAATGGGAGGTAAAATAAAAACAGACTTGGTTGGTAGTTCCTTCTCTATGAAGTATGGTATAAGAGTTATAATAGAGCGATTGTTCCTTCTTTCTTTCTCTTTCTTTTCTAGGGTCTATTTTCTAACTTTACTTCCTTCTCTAACTTCTTTTCTAAGGGGCTTTCTTTTCCCAACACTCTTTTGCACTTCACAACCTTTGCGCACTTTCTTCACTTTTCTTACTTCTTTCTTTTTCTTTCTTAAAGTTTAAAAAAGTGAAGCGGTACAAAAAATGTATTAATATATACGTGTTGTACATTACTGTAATCTACCGTACTTCTATTAAAAAAATTATTAAAAAAAAAAAAAAGTAAATTATACACCAAAAGATATCTGTGAAGCAGTCCCTGGACTGGCTACATTTAATTAATTAGCATGACATATTGATTCCTTTGAAAGACTCAGACAACACTCAGGTTCCACCCAGTGTTTAATGCAATAGATCAAAGAACCCAGCGTCAAGGTCTGCTAATCAGTCACACATGTGCCTTGTGGCTTCATGTGCCAAGTATATATTTATTAGGTTGATATGAGCAACACGACCATCCTCATGAATGCAGTCCGGAATTAACAAAAAAATTAGAATTCAATTTAATCGGCCACCACATTACAAATGCAGACTTCAACCGCTGGAAGGAAACTAATTAATTTGTTCTTCAATCCTCTTGTGATAAAGGCAACAGATGATTTTATTACTCATTCCGAACAAAATAAAAAGGGCTGCTGTCTCACCACACCTGAGACTCGGGTTCGATCCTGACTACGGGTACTCTCCCTGCGGAGTTTGTACATTCTCCCTGTGACCGCGTGGGTTTTCTCCGGGTGCTCCGGTTTCCTCCCACACTCCAAAGACGTGTGAGTTTGTAGGTTAATTGGCTTTTGTGAATTGCCCCTGGTGTGTGTGTCCATGCAGACAATTCCTGTAGTCTGTAGAGAACCTGGGTCTCTGGCGCTGTACAACTCCACCGCTGCGCCACTGCACCACATCACAGTTTCAGATATGCCACGAATATTATCTTGCCTGGTAGGCTGGTTTGGAAGGTTAGATCACATAGGATCCAGGGTGAACGAGCTAATGGGATGTAAAACTGGCTTTGTGGAAGGAGTCAGCAAGATTTGGAAGGGACCTGTGCGGCAACCTTTTCATACGCAGTGCGGGTACTTTGAATTTGTGCGATGACAGGCGAGGATTGAAGCTGGCAGGAGAGGAGAGGGAACCCGGGTCCGGCCTACCTTGCCCTTGTAGTGAGCTGCGGGAGGCACCTCTGGGGAACAAAGGTGCACAGGCGAGGAGAGGGGCTCGGCGTCCAAGGAAGGAGATGGCTGGAGGCCGGCAACTGCCGGGGACTCGCCTGGAGCAGGCACCGCTCATAAGAAATAGAGAGTGGACTTTGAAAATGGTGTAAGTTAGATATAGCTCTAAGGGCTAACGGAATCAAAGGATATGGGGAGAAAGCAGGAACGGGGCACTGATTTAGGATGATCAGCCTTGATCATATTGAATGACGGTGCTGGCCCGAAGGGCCAAATGGCCTACTCCTGCACCTATTTTCTTTGTTTCTATGCATTCCTTTCTCTCCAATTCCTCCCACACCTAAGTCATCCTACCAGGTTCACTGTTCACATCACTGTTATCACCTCCTCCACAGCCAACAATGGACCATTGTGGGCTCCTGGGTCATCAGTGCCGGCTCTGATTTGTTCTGAAACTTTTGATACCTCTAGTTTCAATATCCCCTGACTCTCAAGTCTGAAGAAGGACCCGGAACGCCACCTATTCCTTTTCTCAAGAGATGCTGCCAGACCTGCTGTGTTACTCCAGCATTTAGTGTCTACTCTACTGGACTGTTGGCAAGATAAAGAATTTCACCATGTTAGCACTTGGCACATGTGGCAATAAGAACATCATTGGCCATTGACCATTACCATTGGAAAGTGTCCAAATGTACTTCCTAGTCCATTTACACAGGAATGAGCAGTTCTAGACTTGGCAGCATTTGCATTAAAACACTGATTTCAATTACACTTTGAGTACATCACACATAATAATGTGATGTATAGTTTAAAAAAGAACTGCAGATGTGGGAAAAATCGAAGGTAGACAAAAGTGCTGGAGAAACTCAGCGGGTATGTGATGTACAGGGGCCTGATATCCATGCAAATGCATTTCTTATAATGACATTGATTAACACCCATAGTTCCTCCCTGTGACTTAGCATGGCTGCTCAGTAGCAGGAGTTATATTATTTATAAGGCACTACCTTTTTCTAACGATCTGTATTTTCCAATGATTGTGGCTGAATAAATCATGAGAATAAAATTGGATTCACTATCGGGAAAATATTGGCATTATTGATGGGTTATTTTGAACAGAATGTAATATTTTAGTTTGGATTGGAGAGGAAAAGGTGCAAGTTTTCAATTTTTCCCCTTCTGTAATGGAATCTAGGAAGAAGTGACGATATTGCAGTGTACCTCTGGCACGGTCTAGTGTGTATCGCTAAAGCCAAGATGAAGGGATTTTGGAAGGGACAGATATTGAGTGCGTAGAGCAAACAAAATAGAACAGTGCAGCACAAGAACAGGCCCTTCGGCCCACAATGTCTGTGCCAAACACGATGCTAAGACCATCACTTATCTACCTGCACATAACCCATATCCTTTCATCCACATGCCTATCGAAAAATCTTTTACATAGAAACATAGAAAATAGGTGCAGGAGGAGACCATTTGGCCCTCTGAGCCAGCACCGCCATTCATTGTGATCATGGCTGATCATCCCCAATCAGTAACCCGTGCCTGCCTTCTCCCCATATCCCTTGATTCCACGAGCCCCTAGAGTTCTATCTAACTCTCTCTTAAATCCATCCAGTGAATTGTCCTCCACTGTGGCAGAGAATTCCACAAATTCACAACTCTCTCGGTGAAAACGTTTTTTCTCATCTCAGTTTTAAATGGCCTCCCTCTTATTCTTAGACTGTGGCCCCTCGTTCTGGACTCCCCCAACATTGGGAACATTTTCCTGCATCTAGCTGGTCCAGTCCTTTTATATTCATGGCCTTTTAAACAGCACTAATGTATCTGCTTCAACCACCACCCTCCCACAACGGCTTCCTCCCACACTCCAAAGGCGTGCAGGTTCGTATGTTAATTGGCTTCTGTAAAATTGTCCTTAGTGCGAAGGATAGTGCTAGTGTATGGGGTGATCGCTGGTCGACATGCATTCTGTGGGAATTCTAGGCACTTACCACCCTCTGTGTAGAAAAAAAAACTAGCCCTGCTCAACTCCATTAAAGTTTGCCCCTTTCACCTTAAAACATAGTGAAAAAGAACGGGAGATAGTGGTTATGATGCTCAAGTAGGTGTAAAAAATTAATAGATCATGGTGAAAGTTGATCAATGAATATGAACAGGGACATCGGCAAGGTCATGAAAAGTCAGAACGTTTCTAAATTATTAATAAAAAGGCATCGTCAGACCAAATATTTTAGAAGACAGAGGGAATTGCTAATAGTGGCTCGTTTTACTTCTGCAGCTGACGATCATTAACGAGGAAATATACTGAAGGAATGCAGGCACAATAATTAAGTTGTATTTAGAATAATGTTAGGACTGAAATAAGGATCTGATTTATAAATAGTCTCAAAATATATCACTTTGAGTTTTAAGAGGTGGTTTTTTTTTTTTTTAAGTCTCAAAATAATATTTTGAGGATCAGTGCCTGTGTTTTTTGAGCTATCAAAGCTAGTTGAACTAAACTGGATTTAAATGAGCATTTAGTATATACAGAAACATAGATCTACAGCTGCTGGTTTATACCAAAGATAGACACAAAATCTTGAAGTTACTCAGCGGGTCAGGCAGCATCCCTGGAGAAAAAGGATAGGTGATGTTTTGGGTTGGGTATATATAACTAGTATTTCACTTTTGTCAAGGGTTGCTGAAGTATTTCTCCATATCTTTGACAATATCTGTATCAGATTTAGTTTTAGAGATACGGCATGGAAACAGGCCCTTCGGCCCACTGAGACCACGCTAACCAGCGGTCACAACGTACACTAGCACCATCCTTTCACACTGGGGACAATTTTAGATAAGCCATTAACTTACAATCCTGCATGCCTTTGGAGTGTGGGAGGAAACTGGAGCACCCGGAGAAAACCCACGCAGTCACATGGAGAATGTACAAACTCCATACAGGCAACATCCGTAGTCAGGATCAAACCCAGGTCTCTGGCGCTGGGGGTAAGTCATGTGCCACAGTGTACCTAGTTTCTGGTTTGCTCTTGTAGTGTTGCCATGTGTGCAGGAAAGAATTGCAGTTGCTGGTTTCCACCAAAGATAGACACAAATTGCTGGAGTAACTCAGCAGGACAGGCCACATCTCTGGAGAGAAGGAATGGGGTGACGTTTCGGGTTGAGACTCTTCTTCAGACCGTCATGTGTGAGTCTGGTCCAGGTGAGGTTGATGCTGAAGGAACTGATAAAGCAAACGCCATTGAACGTCAGGAGTAGATGATTAGATACCCTCAAGTTGGAGATGTCATGACTTAGCACAAAGATTCTCCCCATGTCTATATCCCTGCCTTTTCTCAACCGATATCTCCAGAGCTCAGAACAGTTTTACCAGACTGTTGAATGGAAGAAAGGATCTCAGCTATGGAAGAGGTTGGACTAACTTGGAGTGTTGAAAGCTGAGGAGAGACCCGATAGATGTATAAGAATTTATGAGAGGCATAGACAGGGTAGACTGACAGACCGTTTAACCCCCAGGGTAGATATGCCAACGACTTGAATGGCACACACTTTTAAGATGAGAGGGGCAGAGTTGAAAGGAGACGGGTGGAGTAAGTTGTTTTTTTACACAGAGTGGGGGGTGCCTGGAACATGCTGCCAGAAGTGATGGTGGAGGCAGATATTATAAAGGCATACAAGAGAGGCTTTGACATGGGCACATGGATATGGAGGGAGGGATTAGTTGAATTTGGCATCATGTTCTGCATGAAACATTGTGGGACAAAGAGCCTGTTCCTGTGCTGCACTGTTATATGTACGCGATTTTCTCCAGTAGTGGGGAAAAGGCTTTTCTATTATTTGAGAATGACAGAAAGAGCAGTTCCATCCAATAACATTGTGATCGCAGGGGAAATGGAAAGAAGAGCTGGGAAATGGTTGGACTTGCACCCAGGGCTACTCATTTAAAGTCGGTTTAAAACTTCCCCACTGTATACCAACAATATCTAAATTGTTGCCTCTGAATGCTACTGGTTGGGCCGAGCTGTGTTACTTTCCCTAGTTTGTAAATATTAGTTTGTTTAGAGATACAGCGCAGAAACAGGCCCTTCGGCCCACTGAGTCCGCGCTGACCAGCAATCTCTCCGCACACTAGCACTTTCCTACACACTAGGGCCAATTTACAGTTTTTCCAAATCCAATTAACCTACAAACCTGTACGTCTTTGGAGTGTAGGAGAAAACCAGAGCAGCCGGAGAAAACCCACGCAGGTCACTGGGAGAACGTGCAAACTCCGTACAGACAGCACCCGTAGGCAGGGTCAAACCCGGGTCTCTGGAACTGTAAGGCAGCAACTCTACCGCTGTGCCATCGTGCCGCCCATGGCATTGATAGCATTGGCAAATTATATTTTTGAATAACCTGAAGTAATATTATTTGAATTTTATTTGCAATAAATATTGTGAACCAAAATCTAAAAAAAAATTGGCATCGATTTGTCGAGCCAACTTTGAAGTGCAAGTGCTTTTCTTGATAGAACCTATGGCCAATTTCCCTTTCAAAGATTCTGTAAGATGTCATGCCCACAAGGAGAAATGCTCATTGTATTATTTACTCCAGATCAATATGATAGATCAGCTAGATGATGTTTCTGCACATCTCGGTGGTGCGTCATCTCAGCTGATTCTCAGGCATATAGATTGGGCACTCTTGAGGTCAAAGTTATCCAACAGCGCAGTTGACCTACCTCAAAGGCAAAGAGATTCTCACGATTTAGGGTCAGGAGTGGCCTAGCTGGTCAGCAGATAATAATCCTGATGTAGATGGGGTTCCTCTCAAGTACTCCACACGTATTCATTATCAAGATCCCCCACATGAAGTATCTCCGATTGGGCAGGGTATACAAGACCATGAGACAAAGGTAGACACAAACAGCTGGAGTAACTCACGGGTCAGACAGCATCTCTTGAGAAAAGGAATAGGCGACGTTTTGGATCGGGACCCGTCTTCAACATTTAGAAATTCTACCATAAGATGTAGGAGCAGAATTAGGCCATTCAGCCCACCATGGCTGCTACACCATTCGATCATGGCTGATCTGATCTTCCCGCTCGACCCCACTCTTCTCCCCACAATCTCTGACACTCCTACCAGGCCGACCCTGCAATGCCAACTGGACAACGAGCCTTCATGGTCAGGTCAAGAACCCTGCACTTACAAACTGCGATTGAAAATGGTGCCAAAATCAGGTGACTGTTCACTGTCTCAATGCACTACTGATACACACCGAGTATCTGAGATGCTTATCTAAGGTGTATCTAAGTGCTTATTTATAGTGATATTTGTAATGAACTATATACAATAAAGAGTTTCACTGTACCACAGCACATGACAAATAAAGTACCATTATAACATTACCATTGTAAGCAACAACCTATCAATCTCCGCTTGAAAAATACCCAATGACTTGGCCTCCACCGCATCTGTGGCAATGAATTCCACAGATTTGCCAACTTCTTGCTAAAAACCCGTCCTCATCTCCTTTCTAACGGTGCGTCCTTTTATTCTGAGGCTGTGCCCTCTGGTCCGAGACTCTCCCACAAGTGAAAACATCCTCCATCCACCATGGATACGGGAAACTTGGTAAATCTCTGAGCATCCCCAGCATGAGTGGAGAGACGGGTAAAGGCAAAATCGTTTCACAAGCTGCAAAGGTTCTGAATTATTGGGCAAGTCGTAAGGATATTTCACACACTGGACATTTACGTTATTTGTTACTCTGACCTTTTAAGTGTTATCTCTTTCCCTCCACCTTCGTGGTTGAACATTTCCCAGCCAAGGAGATGAAATAGATAGAAGATAAGACACAAGATGCTGGAGTGACCCACAATTCTGGAGTGTCCCACAATGTCTTTTTTCATTATATCACACATTGTACAAATCATTAACCAGTCGCCTTGAACTGAAAGTCCTCAGCTCCATATAAACATAGAAACATAGAAAATAGGTGCAGGAGAGGCCATTTGGCCCTTCGAGAATTAGAACTCAGCGGGTCAGACAGCATCTCTCGATAGACTTGGGGACATAGTTTTGACTTTGGCACTGTCATCTTTAATTGTTGTATATTATGGTGTTTACTACCTGTTCGTGCTGCCTGCAAGTAAGAATGTCATTGAAGTTGAGACACAAAAAGCTGGGAGTAACTCAGGCGGGTCAGGCAGCATCTCTGGAGAGAAGGAATAGGTGGCGTTTCGGGTCGAGACCCTTCTTCAGATTGAGAGTCAGGGGAAAGGGAAACGAGAGATATAGACGGTGATATAGAGAGAGGTAGAGAACAAGAGAATGAAAGATATGCAAAAAAGTTATGAAATTATTTCGTTTATTAAAGTTATGCAATTATTATTTCATTGTTTCGTTTAGGGTCATATGACAATAAACTTGACTCTCATGATTATTGAAAATATTATTTCAGTTCTAGGTCTTCTATAAATAACATTCACATTCAAGACCAGCTGGAGTGAAGATACGTTAAAACTATTATAAACAACGTTTTGATGCAGTTTGGGATATAATTCAAAATAAATCAGAGATTCAAAGACGTGATTTTTTGGGGTCTGCTGGCTTCACCTACCCATTTAATCTCATGCTTGTGTTTTCTTTGGCATTTTAAACGCAGGTTTTTAAATCTAGCAACTGAGATGTGAACAATTAATCAGCTGATGAATCAGCTATTCAGCTCTCGATTAGGTAAAACTTGAAATCCTTTCTGTGAGAAATGATGTGTTCACTAATGGCAAAGCTGCACGAACTAACAATACAACTTTCTTAGCAGAAAAATTAGGTCAGTTTTACAAGATCCAAGTGGTAGCAAAATAAATTCATACGTCTGTACACTGTGGGTGGCTCGATAGCCATCATGTATTGTCTTTCCACTGACGCGTTAGCACGCAACTAAGGCTTTTCGCTGTACCTCGGTACTCGTGCCGATAAACTGAATTAAACTAAAGAAGGTAGAAGTGGACAGTAAAAGAAAACCAGTTTAACGCACATCAGGCCTTGCTAGTATCTGAATACAATCAAGGGGGGTTATTTTACCTGGTAAACCTCACGTAGTCCGCACCAAGTCCTTAGCATTTGCTCACAAGACCGCATTCTCTCAGTGTACCACCTTCTCAAGGCTGTTATTGTCAGAGTCCACAGAAAACGACTGCCGCTATACAGCAAATCTTCCATTCCACACATGAAGGTTGAAGCCATCTCTTTTAAAAAAAAAAATTAAAATCCCTCTTTCAGGAGTTAAAGGCAAGTTGGTTCTTTAAAACCAGGCTGGAAATATAACTGCGAGCTTGTTTGGCTGAAGGGTAACCTCAGCATATACTGGAGCACCACACAAAGTGCGGGGAGATATAGAGTAACAGGTCGGACTCTAAACAAGCTCTCCTTTCAGAGCACTTCCTGGGTAGACTCCAACGCATGCCCCAGCGTCGCTTGAAGCAAGGCCAATGTCTTTCGTGGCAGAGAAAACTCCTGCACTGCTCACTCCGAAGTAACAACTCAAAGACTAAAATCTATTCTAACCCCAGCGACTGCCAGTCAGTCAGTGCTGCAACGGACTACGTGCTCATTTCCTAATTTCCTGCCTGCCGACAGAAAAAAACCCACATGGATCTGGAATGGGGCTGGAGCCGAAACCGCCTGCACAGGAAAATTTTATTATGCAGTTTTCCAAGTCTAACGTGGTGTCTCCGTGAGAAATGGACACAAGCGGGCAAATATTTTGCTGAGGATCATCTTGAATCACTTAGGCAGCATCAGGCAAAGAAAGCGAACTTGCTGTTCATCCAAACTATGCGGCTGATTACTACATAGGCAGATAAATGGGATGTAACGTCAGTTATGAAAGCTTATTGTTGCAGCCGGATGAACAATAGCATAGAGAACATTCATCAGAAGAGCAAAATACAAGGTGTTGCTCCCATATCACTGCAGCAGCTAGTTAATGACAGCACTTGAGAGTTTTACACCAAAATAATCAACGTCTTAAATCTGTTGCACAGTTCAGAAGTTGATTAGTGGCAGACCCAATTACGCTCTTGGTTAGGAGGTGATTCTGCTAACAAATAGTGTGAGGCTTAATGAAGTTTTTTTCTTGTCTCTGTGGACCAGGTCTTCCTGAACTGATTGGGAAATAAAATAGTAAACTGCTCCCCTTTTCCACTGTCCCAGTCTGAGGAAAGCTGCACAAAGATCTTTTTTTTAACAGAGCATATATTAGCTTTGGCACAAAGCCTTCGCTCCAGCTGCAAATCTGTTTCGGAAATCTCCAGTGTAAACGAGACCTTTTCCCTGAAAGCCAACCAGATTTGAAAAAAGAAAAAAAAGCTCCTCCCACAGCAGGACTGTAAACCCAACCGCACAGAGAGTTTGGTAAGCTTGCTAACTACACTGTTGCTTAAAAGAACAGATTGAGATTTCCCCCCCCACCCGAGTCATCCTGCCAGTTCCACTGTTGGCATCCATACGGCCCTTCGTTGGCACCTCTCCCACAGCCAACAATGGACCATTGTGGGCTCTAACTTTCCTTGGTCATCGGTGCCGTCTTCGATTTGTTCTGAACCTGAACGGGGGAAGGAATAAAGGAGGACCCGGCGTGGGGGGACCGCCGTGAGGGAGGGAGAAGAACAATGGGGACCCGGCATGGGGGATCACCGTGAGGATGGGGGAGGGGGGGGGCGGAGAACAAAGGGGGACTTGGCGCAGGGGTACTTTGTAACTTTGTAAGCGCCCTTTATGGCAACACCTTGGGTGAGCAAACAAAGAATTTCACCGCAACTTGTCACATGTGACAATAAAGTATTCAATTCAATTCATACCCTTAGATTCTCTCCCCCCTGAGGAAGTGTCTCGACCTGAAGCCTTACAGCAGGGGTCGGCAAACTTGTTCTGCATCGGGGCCGGGCGCATGTCTGTGAGCGGACGGCGGGCCACATGGTGTACACATGGATTCCGCCCCTATCCCACTCCGGATGGCAGGCATCAAATCACGTGTTCACAGAAGGTAGACAAAAATGCCGCCGAAACTCAGCGAGTGAGGCAGTCTCGTACAATTTTTGCATGACTCACCCGCTGAGTTTCTCCAGCATTTCTGTCTACCTTCGATTTTTCCAGCATCTGCAGTTCTTTCTTAAACGTGTTCACGGATGGTGCGCGGCCGTGCCCGGCGGCTTTGCGCAGTAATGCGGGTACAGCCAGCGCTCGGCGCACCGGATGATTACAGGAAAAAAATCCGCCTGCGGGCTGGTTGATTTCGGGTTACGGGCCCGGGGTCCGTGGGTTGCCGGCCCCTGCCTTACATATTCCTCTTCTTCAGAGATGCTGCCGGACCCGCTGAGTAACTCCGGCGTTTTGTGTCTATCGTCAGATTGAATGTATTCACCTTTTTACCAAATGGCAGCCGTTTCTATAAAAATCTGTTGGAGCGACGTTAAATTACTATGACTGACAACCTCTAAATAGTGAGACTGAGCCCATCATGTGTAAAATTGTAACTAATGACTTTCTTTTCAAATGTGCTGTGATACAGGCACAGATGGTGCTGCCAATCAATATTTCATAAGCCCTGTTGAGAAAATTAACTATTGTGACAAAACGCCATTCAGTCAATATTCACAAAGCAAGGGAATTATGACCGATTCTATGGAGTCCATATAAAACAATATTCACTTATTTCACTCACTCCAGGACTTCTTTTCCTCTCTCTTCATCCCTCCCCCTTCCCAGTTCTCCGACCACTTACTGTCTCTGACTATATGTTTTCTTTTAGTTTAGTTTAGGGATACAGCGTGGAAACAGACCCTTCGGCCCACCGTGTCCGCGCCGAACGACGATCCCCGCACATTAACACTATCCTACACCTACGAGGGACAATTTTTACATTTACCAAGCCAATTAGCCTACAAACCTGTACATCTTTGGAGTGTGGGAGGAAACCGAAGATCTCGGAGAAATACCCACGCAGGTCACGGGGAGAACGTACAAACTCCGTACAGACAGCATCTGTAGTCGGGATCGAACTCGGGTCTCCGGCGTTGCATTCGCTGTAAGGCAGCAACTCTACCGCTGCGCCACCAGTAACTTGCTCTGTTTGTCAGAGGGGGAGAGAGAGATACATAGATAAGGAAGTGTAAGGTGAGGTTTGTTGATGTTACCTTCTCCCAGCTAACAATGATCTACTCTACGTTCCTTGATCTCCATTCCCTTTGTCCAATTTTCACACCTTACACATCCTTATCTATGTATCTTTCTCTCCCCCTGGCATTAGCCTGCAGAAGGGTCTCGGCCCGAAACATCACCCATTCCTTCTCTCCGGAGATGCTGCCTGTCCCGCTGAGTTACTCCAGCATTTTGTGTCTATCTGCACTCTAGAATCCAATTACTCGTAACAAAAAAATGGATTCCAGCTTTCATTAATTGCATCTTTCCCTTGCAGTTTGCCAGCTGATATTCAAGACTTGATCTTTCTCGTGCTCTCAAGGGGGCTGTTTTTCATTTTTAGGAAACAGATGTTATCTCCCAACTTTTGGTTCCAAGTGGCAATGACGTGAAAGGTGTTGATGAACATTCTCTGCAGGATGAGCCGCAGCCCAGTTTTAATACGAGAGTAGGCTGGGCAATCATGATTCATCGCTAATAACCCTCATCCTGCAGCGCTCAAATATAACCAGCTCCAAGCTGATTAGGTAACAAGTCACTTAGCCCATGTGTTCAGATGTGGAGAGCAGGAAATTGATGACATTGAAGAGATTAGCAAATTTAAATTTCATTTCATCCTACTCAATTAGGATATTCGTGCATTTTCTGCAGTTGAAGAGGCAGAGTCGCAGACGTGACCTTTGGCACACAGCCTGTTTCCGTGCTGTGGGACTCTGCGACTCCATGCCGATCTAGATGCCCCATGTAAGCTAATCCAATTTACCCCCATTTGACCCATATCCCTTCAAACCCTTCTTATCTATGTATCTGTCCAAATGTCTTTTAAATGCCGCCTGCCTCAAACATTTCCTCTGGCAGCTTGTTCCATATACCCACCACCTTCTTGTGTGGAAAATGTTGTCCCTCAGGTTCCCATCAAATCTTTCCTCTCCCACCTTAAACCTGTGCTCTCCGGGTCTTGATTCCCCAACCTTGGGGGAAAAAATACCCCTCAACCTCCTGTGTTCCACGGAATATAGTATTCGCTTACCCAACCTCTCCCTGGAGTTCAGGCCCTCGAATCTTGGCAACATCCTTGTAAATCTTGTCTGCACTCTTTCCTCTTTATTGACATTTTTCCTACAGCAGGGATGACCAAAACCTGGTCACAGCTATCATAGCGGTAGAGCAGCTGCCTTGCAGCGCCAGAGACGCAGTTTCGATATTGGATACAGGTGCTGTCGCTATGGAGTTTGCAGGTTCTCACAGAGACTGCACGAGTCTCCTCCGGGTGCTCCGGTTTCCTCCCACATTCCAAAGACGTGCAGGTTTGTAGGTTAATTGGCTTCTGTAAATTGTAAAATGTGCCTAGTGTGGAGGATAGTGTTAGTGCACAGGGTGAATGCTGGTCGGCGTGGACTTGGTGGGCCGAAGGGCCTGTTTCTACGCTGTATCTCTAAAGTTTAAAAGCAAAGTCTAAAGTCATGCCCTGGTTTCACTTACTGAAGTGCAACACTTCACTCCTACCTACCTGTTTAAGTTAAATACCATCTGCCATTCATTGACGCACTTAGAAGTATAGAAACATAGAAAATAGGTGCAGGAGAAGGCCGTTCAGCCCTTCGAGCCAGCACTGCCATTCAATATGATCATGGCTGATCATCCTAAATCAGTAGCCCGTTCCTGCTTTCCCCAGTTCAACTAGATTCTTCTATGGATTGAGATGAGAAAAAAAATTTTCACCCAGAGAGTTTTGAATCGGTGGAATTCTCTGCCACAGAAGGCAGTGGAGGCTAATTCACTGGATGTTTACAACAGTTGGATATAGCTCTGAGGGCTAACGGAATCAAGGGATATGGGAAAAATCAGGAAGGGGGTACTGATTTTGGATGATCAGCCATGATCATATTGAATGGCAGTGCTGGCTCAAAGGGCTGAATGGCCTACTCCTGCACCGATTTTCTATGTTTCTATGTTTCATTTTGGACCCTTATACCATCAGTCTTGACGTTATCTTCAAGCTTACCACCATGCTAACTACACCCTCATCCAAACCGTTATAATCAATGACAAACAATAGTTGACCCAGCATCGATATCTGTGGCGCATCTCTACTCAATGGCCTCCACTCCAGAAAAACACACCTTCCATTGCTATGCACTGACTTCTTCTACCAAGCTAATTTTGAATCCAAATTCCCCAACTCTGGAGAAAAAAAGACTGTGTGAATGCACTCCTCATACTCCTGTGTTCCAGGGAATAAATTCCTCACTGGGCCAACCTGCCCAAATTGTCTGTCCAAATTGGCTGTTTCAGTTTAGTGATAGCAACCTTGGGGTGCCTGGTCATCGAACAGCTGCCTAGCTCCCTCATGTTCCAGATCCCAGAGGTGACAGGGTTAACATATGATGAGCGTTTGTCGGCGCCGGGCCTGTACTCGCTGGAGTTTAGAAGGATGAGGGGGGGGGGGGGGGGGATCTCGTTGAAACTTACCGAATCGTGAAAGGTCTGGATAGAGTGGATGCGGAGAGGATAGTTCCATTGGTGGGAGAGTCCGGGACCAGAGGGCACAGCCTCCGAATAAAAGGACGTAGCTTTTAGAAAGGAGGAAGTTCTTTAATGAGGGGGGTGGTGAACCTGTGGAATTTATTACCACAGACGGCTGTGGATGCCAAGTCATTGGGCATTTTTGAGGTGGAGATTGACACATGCTTGATGAGTAAGGGTGTCAGGGGTTATGGGGAGAAGGCAGGAGAATGCGTTGAGAGGGAAAAATAGATTGAATGGTGGAGTAGACTCGGTGGGCTGAATGACCCAATTCTGCTCCTATTGCTTATGAACGTAGGACCTCATCTCTTCTTCTACCAATGTTGTTGGTACCAACATGCACCCCAGTCTCAACCTCCCCTTTCATAAAGCCCAACAGTCACTCCAAGGCATCCTTGACCCGAGCACTTGGAAGGCAACAGACCATTCTGCAGTCACATTTGCTTCTAGTTGTTGTCAGCTCCAAATTGGATCTGGTGTCATTAAATTCGCTGATCCTGCACATTATAAAGATTGTGCTTTTAAGGAAATGCATATTGGAAAATCCATCAACCCTTCCAATTTGATATATATTCCTTACTCATTTTCCCCCCATCTCATCATTGCTGACTGCAATGTCACAACTATGATGAAATATATTTTAATGCAGTTGCTACTGAGCAGTTCATTGGGACTAGGCTCGAGTTTCATACTTTGGATGCCACCTATTAGTGCAGTGATGTGACAGAAATAAGGGGAACTGCAGGTGCTGGTTTACAAGAAGTGATGCAAAGTGCGAGAGTAACTTTGAGGCAGCAGAGTGCACAGCGGCAGACTTGCTGCCTTACAGCGCCAGAGACCCGGGTTCGATCCCGACGACGGCTGCTGTCTGTACGGAGTTTGTACGTTCTCCCTGTGACTGCGTGGGTTTTCTCTGGGTGCTCCGGTTTCCTCCCACACCCCAAAGACGTGCAGGTTTGTAGGTTAATTGGCTTTGGTAAAATTGTAAATTATCTCGAGTGTGTAGGATAGTGTTAGTGTACGAGGTGATCGCTGGTTGGCACGGACACGATGGGCAGAAGGGCCGGTTTCCGTGCTGTATTTCTAAACTAAATGGTTTCCTCCCACACTCCAAAGATGCACAGGTTTGTAGGTTTGTGTAGAAAGGAACTGCAGATGCTGGTTCATACCGAAGAAACCCCCCCCCCACAAACTGCTGGAGTAACTCAGCAAGTCACACGGCATGCCTGGAGAAAAAGGATGGGCGACAGATCCTACTCAAATAGGATATATTTGCATTTCTGCAGTTCCAGATTTTTTTGTTGCAAAAATAAACATTATTCAGTATAATAAAAAATCTTTACAAAACAAGAACAGTGCAAAACCTCTTCCCATATTCTCAGTGCTTATACATTCACTAGTGTTATATTCGGTAATGTTCACTAACTAACCTTATGCTCTTAACCTTTGCCGCTCATGTGGGAGCCTGGGGCAATATCCCTTCCCTTGTTTGTGGGGTGTCCCCACCAGACTCTGCCCCCCAATGTCCCATCGTGGAAGGAGCCAAGACTGCGGTCCTCCCTCACAGAGCCCTGGCGTTGGCTGCACCGAGCTTCAGCGAGTCCCTCTGCAGCTCATGAGATTGAGTCAGTCATACAGCATGAGAACGGGCCCTTCGGCACAGGACTGTTCCCGTTAGGGTTGCCAACTGTCCCGTATATTGGGCTAAATTGGTTTGTCCCGTACGGGACCGTCCTTGTCCCGTATTTGACTGCTACTATTCGGGTCGAGGGGACTGTCAGGTCGAAGCGCCGCGTCCGGCCCCGCCTCACCCGTCCCGACGTAGTGCAGCCCATGGAGTGCAGCAGCAGCGCCTCGCCCGTGGCCCCGTCGGTCGGCAGCCCGGCCAGCTGTCCGACCTTCGCTTACCGCCGACGCACAACCACCACCACCACCTCCTTCTCATGGGCGATCATCGATTCACCAGTTGGATGGGGTGCCGGACTTTGCGCGCGACATCGCTCGGGCCAAAACTCCTCAGCTGGCCCGCCGGCTCGGCTTTGTGTGCAGTCCAGCACCCGGGAAAACTTATCATTCACCCAGCCACGGCCGAGTCGGTCAACGAATTGCCGTCGGGAATTTGTCCCGTATTTTGACATTTTCGCCCTTATTTGGGAGTGAGAAAGTTGGCAACCCTAGTTCCTGCGCTATACGACCCGGCGACTTACCTCCTCGTCTCCATCCCCGACCAAGGTGGCTCTTTATTATTAATGTTTAATGTTTTACGTGTCATTCCTAACTGTCACTGTATGTCACGTTGCCACTTGCGGGCGGAGCACCAAGGTAAATTCCTTGTATGTGAATACTTGGTCATTCAGGGCGACAGATGGCGCAATGGGCTAAGTGTTCGGCTGGCAACCGGAAGGTAGCCGGTTCGAATCCCGCTTGGAGTGCATACTGTCGTTGTGTCCTTGGGCAAGACACGTCACCCACCTTTGCCTGCGTGTGAATGTGTGTGAATGTGTGTGAGTGATTGGTGGTGGTCGGAGGGGCCGTAGGCGCAGATTAGCAGCCACGCTTCCGTCAGTCTGCCCCAGGGCAGCTGTGGCTACAGAAGTAGCTCACCACCACCGAGTGTGACTGAGGAGTGAATGAATAATGCGATGTAAAGCGCCTTGAGTATTAGAAAGGCGCTATATAAATCCCATCCATTATTATTATCATTATTATTATTATTATTCATTCATTCATTCATTCATGGGGCATGGAAATCATGGAAGCGATCGACATCCACATGAAGTCCTCCACGACAGGACTGTGGGTGCAGGCTTATTATAAATAAATTACATCAACACAATCTAACAAAACTGAAGAAGAGCAAAGCAGAAGATACAGAGTGCAGAATCATGTTCACAGCACTGGAGTGCACCAGTTCCAGAGACGCCTGCAATGGGGTGGGAGTGAACGGGACAGGACCCTGGCTTGTGGAAGGACCGTTCAGGAGCTGAATAACAGAGGGGATGAAGCTGCTCCTGAGGGAACACCCATGGGGCAGAACGAAGGACATGGCCCCAGTGATCAATGTCTACAGACATAGTGCAAAGAGGTCATGCCAGTGCCTCAGGAGAAACAATGACCTGCTGAGAAATGTTTAAGAAGGAACTGCAGATGCTTGAAAATCGAAGGTAGACAAAAGTGCTGGAGAAACTCAGCGGGTGCGGCAGCATCTATGGAGCGAAGGAAATAGGCAACGTTTCGGGCCGAAAAACGTTGCCTATTTCCTTCGCTCCATAGATGCTGCCGCACCTCCTGAGAAATAATGGCTGGTCCAGGCCAGTAAACAATGCCACAAATCCCATTTGTTAACACATGTTTCATTCACATGTTTAATCGATAATGTTTTTTGTGTCATTCCTAACTGTCACTGTATGACATGTTGTCACTTGCGGGCGGAGCACCAAGGCAAATTCCTTGTATGTGAATACTAGGCCAATACACTCATTCATTCATGCAGATTGACTAACAGACTTATCCTAATCCCACATGCAAATCCACACACTCAAACACACCACCCTTTTTTATTCCTGCAATTTACCGAATAGTGAAAGGCCTGGATAGAGTGGATGTGGAGAGGATGTTTCCACTGGTGGGAGAGCCCAGGACTAGAGGTCATAGCCTCAGAATTAAAGGACGCTCCTTTGCGAAGGAGATGAGAAAGAATTTCTTTAGTCAGAGGGTGGTGAATCTGTGGAATTCTTTGTCACAGAGGCTGTGGAGGCCGTCAATCTTTATGGCAGAGATAGATAGATTCTTGATTAGTACGGGTGTCAGCGATAATGAGGAGGAGGCAGGAGAATGGGGTTCGGAGGGAGAGATTGATCAGCCATGATTGAATGGTGGCGTAGACTTGATGGGCCGAATGGCTTAATTCTGCTCCTATCACTTATGACCTTGAATTACACTCATTAACACACTTGCCCTTTCGACAGCACGATGTTGCACCATCGCCAAACAAACATCACAGCAGACAATTGACAATGCCCCAGTGCCCTTAAACATGCAGGCACGTGACAGGGAGCTCAGGCCATCGTGAGCTGTTGTCAGAGACAAACAGCTAGTCAGGATCGAAGACAGACACAAAAAGCTGGAGTAACTCAGCGGGTCAGGCAGCATCTCTGGAGAAAAGGAATAGGCGACGTTTCGGGTCGAGACCCTTCTTCAGTCAGATCGAACCCAGGTCTCTGGCGCTGTGAGGCAGCAACTCCACCGCTGCGCCACCGTGTGGATGAGTTGTAAAGTTCCGACTCTAAATGCTGAGTCAGCAGGCCATGTCTGCAAAATGGAACCCACGTTCACGGGATTCCTTTATATTAAAAAAAAGAAAAGCTTTATACATTCTGTGAAAGGCCAGGTATTCCTCAGTGTGAGCAGATAGATGAGCAGCTCATTATGTTGCCTATTAGATGTTAGAGGGAATTCAAAAAGTCTGTCAAAGCGTAGCCTCCAGCTGGTAGCGCAGATGGTGTGATATCTGTACGCTGAATCCAGAGCCAGCATCAAATAAAAATTCTCCTGGACTGGATTTTAGGGTGTGGAGGGAATGAATGGGACATGCTAATGAGAGAGACCTCAGGAAGGGTGGAGTCGATAATGGCCCATTGTTGACTGGGCAAGATGGGAGTCCATAATGGCCCATTCTTCCCCACCCTACAATGGGCCATTATGAACACCACCCTTCCTGAGGTCATCTGTTGCCGGCACTGATTTGTTCTGGCCTTTTATCAGCAGCTTCTCACCTTGCCCCCGCCCCCCTCAACAAAAATCATGAGTGGAATCGATCGGGTAGATGCTCAAAGAGTCTTTTACCCAGAGTTGGGAAATCGAGGGCCAGAGGACATAGGTTCAAAGTGAAGGGGAAAAGATTTAATAGGAATCCGAGAGGTAACTTTTTCACACAGAGGGTGGTGGGTGCATGGAACAAGCTGCCAGAGGAGGTAGCTGAGGATGGGACTATCCCATCGTTTAAGAAACAGTTGGACAGGTACATGGATAGGACAGGTTTGGAGGGTTATGGACCAAGCGCAGGCAAGTGGGACTAGGGTAGCTGGGACATTGTTGGCCGGCGTGGGCGAGTTGGGCCGATGGGCCTGTTTCCACACTGTATCACTCTATGACCTCTTTCTTTCTGTCTGAAGAAGGGTCACGACCCAAAACGTCACCCACTCCTTCTCTCCAGAGCTGCTGCCTGACCCGCTGAGTTACTCCAGCATTTTGTGTCTTTCTTTGGTAAAAAAACCTGCACTTGCAGGTCCTTCCCACAATATAACATTTCAGGGCAGGATGTCAGTGCTGTACAAATTCCAAATGGATGTATTATACAAAGCACAAGTTCATGCATAATATTTCTTGCTCTCACACAATTTGGATTGCACAAATCTGGCTGGATTAGTGTTGGTGCCACGTCAGGAATTGCAACTGTGTTTGCTGCGGTTCTTTCAAAAAGGCAGTAATGGAGAATAAATTTAAATCAACAGCACTTTATGTACCTAATAAATATATGTTGAAGGTTGGGTGGCTTTGAAGGGCATTGAAG
This sequence comes from Malacoraja senta, assembly GCA_038087875.1. Classification (NCBI taxonomy): domain Eukaryota; kingdom Metazoa; phylum Chordata; class Chondrichthyes; order Rajiformes; family Rajidae; genus Malacoraja; species Malacoraja senta. The sequence continues at coordinate 80,559,043 of CM075980.1, read as the reverse complement.
GAGGATAGCTTTTAATGACTGTTGTGCCTTGTGAGAACAGCTTCACGAGTTTGAACAAAAGGTCCTGATGCCAAACATTGCCTGTCCATTCAATGGTGCTTTAAGGCAGAGCTGCCAACATTGGGTGAGAGTTGAGAGTTAGAAATTGCGAGGGAACGTAGCGACGGAGGGGGGAAGGGTGTGGGAGGGGGGTGTCCTCCCTCCCATGTTAGGGAGCTTTTCCATTTTTCAGCTTGATATTGTGCAATCTGGTGCATACTGTAGTGAGTCTTTTAACTTACACTTGAATGCAACATTTATGCTTCAAATTGGATTAGCTATGAATAAGGTTAGGCTAAATTACATTCCTATTTATATTCCACAGTAGAGCCAGGCTCTGATTAACAGGTGCAGCACATGAATGACCTTAGTATATTCATGTATGGAAATCAGATTATAATTCATGTTTTTATGCATATATATAGAGAAGTAAAAACATAGAAACAAGGCAAGAGGAGTCAGACTTCCATCACTGTTCTGCACAAATATATCAATCAATCTTACCCTTTGACTATAGAAACAAGACAAAAATAATGCCACATATTCAACCGTATATAGTTCAATGAAATTAAGATATATATGTAAAACATATCTATGGAAACAGGCCCATCGGCCCACCAAGTCCACACCGACCAGCAATCTACCATACACTAGTTGTATCCTACACCCCAGGGACAATTTACAGAAGCCAATTAACCTACAAACCTGCACTTCTTTTTGATGTGGGAGAAACCGGAATATCCAGAGAAAACCATGTGGTCATAATGAGAATGTACAAATACTGTACAGACAGCACCCGTAGTCAGGAACAAATCTGGGTCTGTGGTGCTGCAAGGCATCGACTCTACCACTGCGCCACCGTGCCACCCCATTCAATTATCTTTTCTGTAATATATTTATTATGGTGTCACGTCAATAAAGATGAACACATGATTCTGATTTCTGCCCTTGGTTGGATAACACACATCTCCAGTCATTGTGATTTATGGCTGGTTTTCAACCTCTTCAGTCTGAAGGTCTCGACTCGAAACATCACCTATTCTTTTTCTCCAGAGATGCTGCCTGTCCTGCTGAGTTATTCCAGCTTTTAGTGTCGATCTTCAGTTTAAACTACCATGTGCAGTTCCTCCTACACTCTTTGTTAAGCGAAACAGGTCCTATTCTCATAATATTATTCACCTTAACTAAGTCTTTTCTTCATCTTTGTTGCTGCAGAGAATACAATCCCAGTTATCAAATCTTTCTTCAAAGTGAAAAAAAAATTCCAGCTTTGCCAAAATGTTCATAAATTGCCCCAGGATCCTCTCCAGAGCAATTGCACCCTTTCTACAGTGTGTCATATCCTTACAGCATGGAAACAGGCCCTTCATCACAACTTGTCCGTGCAGATCAAGATGCCCCATCTAAACTAGTCCCATTTATCCGCATTTGGCCCATATCCCGTTAAACCTTGTGTGTGCCAGTGTGTGTGTAAGGGTGTGTGTTAGGTTGTGTGTGAGAGTGTGTGTCAGTGAAGCGGCGACAACACCCGGAGTGAGCGGAAACTTGTCCAGTGAGCATTTCCCTCTCTCCCCCTCTGCTCGGGAGTTCGGGCCAGCCCAGGTGCTCTGTGTCCAGCTGGGGTCCGGGGGAGGTGAGGGTCAGTGACCCGGGGGTCCTGGGGAGGTGAGGGTCAGTGACCCGGGGGTCGGGCATCGGAGCGGAGCTTTAGCCCGAGATTCATCCCCGCGGCTCCGGAGGCAGGACCGACGCCCCCACTCACCCGGTCTGCTCCGGGTTGGGGTTAAAACTCCATGGAGTGTGGACAGAGCAGCCGACGGACACAAGAGCCGCTGGAGGTGAGGGTGGGAGGTGTGAGCGGTGCCTCGGCAGGAGGAGGGGCGGTGCTGGGACCACCACCGTGTTTCACCTATCACACCATCTGCACGGGAATGTGAATGTGAATGTGAGGCAGCATCTATAGAGCAGTAGACAAAAATGCTGGAGAAATGCATGTCTGAAGAAGGGTCAAATTCAGACATAGATGCTGCCTCACCCGCTGAGTTTCTCCAGCATTATTGTCTGCATTGCCATTTTAAATAGGCTTGGATTAAGCCAATTGCTCATTCTTTACGGGAAACCCACCGACAGAAAACTATTCTCATGGAGGAGTGTGACTTTATTTATTTATTTATATATATTTTAAAATATTTTCTTGAGCGTGAGAACTTCTGTCATCAGCGTGAGAGCGTGAGAATATCGTCAAATGCGTGAGCCTCATGCTCAATGCGTGAGTGTTGGCAGCCCTGTTTAAGGTCACGTATATGAACTGCGAACACAGTGAAAATCTCCTTTTCATACAAACATTCCAGCAGAGTATTGCCATACCCCCGAACCTCGATTAGCAAGTGTACAGAAATAGTCTGCTGCGCCCGCATGCAAGAGGCGCCATGTTTTGCCACCATTTTCATAAGATCATAAGATCATGTGAATTAGGCCAATCGGCCCATCAAGTCTACTCCACCATTCAATCATGGCTGATCTATCTCTCCCTCTTAACCCCAATCTCCTGCCTTCTCCCCTATAACCTCTGACACCTGTACTAATCATGAATCTATCTCTGCCTTAAATATATCCACTGACGGCCTCCACAGCCTTCTATGGCAAAGAATTCCACAGATTCTAGCAATGTTACAACATTTTGAGATTTTAAAAATCTAGTCTGCAATTTATCCCATCAGATAAAGCATAACAAGAAGTTTAATTTGACACCTAATTCACTTTCATATCTTCAGTATTAAAAAGGTTATGGCCATTTTCATACTCGGAAATTAGCATCTTGTTCCCTATTGCTTTTCCATTGACTTAACAAAAAAGCTGTGATCAAGGACAGTCAAAAGCCCATAACTTTCTTAAAAATTAAGAGAACTGAATGAAATTTTCAGTTATTATAGATTGAAGCATTCTGAAACAAATATGAAACAATGTTACTTGGATGAACTGAAATTAAAGCATATAATTAGTTAGTTACCCAATTGTAGCTAATTACAAAATTCAATTACTAGATCTAAACATCTATCAATTTCTTAAGAAAAGGTTAACATTTTTAAATAGCCTAAGTGTCCAAATAACATTCACACAAGAATTCACAATATAACATGATTTTTAAATCTCATTGTCATGAAATTATAGGCCAAATGGAAGGAATTTAGTGTTTAATTCCTGTAAATTAATGGCCATTTAAATCACCTTGCGAGTGGGATTTTGTGGAACGCGCTGGTTTGGAACGTTGCATTTGCACTGAATTAAACCCCAATATCGGCAGGAAAAATACTGCCGGTTGGTATATTTACATAATGACATTTTCGCAACTTGAAATTTTTATTAAAGGCATCCTAAGAAGCTAGTTTATATGAAAAAATAAACGCCGTTTTTTTACCTGTCCCGTGCGTGAAATCCGTCCCCGTTGTCGGCTTTAGAAGATGCTTTTAAATTTACTCCTGTTATGAAATTATCCAGTCCAGTTTAAAATAAATTTAATAAATCCGACGTCGAAGCGATTTTTCTTCAGCTTCTAAACAGCCTTTTCAAAATCGATTTGAATAGTTTGGAGAAATACCGCATTTTAAACCCGCCCCCCTCTCAAAGGCGCCAAAGTCGCGCACACGGGCAGTGACAGAACTGCAGCGCCGCTGAAGGTAAGTTTTGTAACATACCTACAGATTCACCACCCCATGACGAAATAAATTCCTCCTCATCTCCTTCCTAAATGAATGTCCTTTAATTCTACGTGACCTCTAGTCCTAGACTCCCCCACTAGTGGAAACATCCTCTCCACATTCACTCTATCCAAGCCTTTCACTATTCTGTATGTTTCAACGAGGTCCTCCCTCATTCTTCTAAACTCTAGCGCGCACAGGAAATGCTCATCATATGTTAATCATCATATTTTCAAAGTCCTCGTCCTATTTCTTATGAGCGGTGCCCGATCTATGCAAGTCCCAGGCTGTTGCAGGCTTCCAGCCATCTCCTTCCTTGGACACCACATCCCTCTCCCTCCCCAGGTGCTGCCTGACCAGCTGAATTCCTCCAGCACTTTTGTGTTTTGCTCAGGTTTCCAGCATCTGCAGTTCCTTGTGCCTCAATGACATTTTGGTGCCCAGGGTCAGTAAAAAGCCAGAGGTGACAGAGAGCTCAGGAAGTCTCTCAATAGAAACTGATCTACATATTTACCAGGAAGAGTCCAGAGGCTAAAGTTACCACAAAAAAAAAACAGGTTTATTATTGTTTTGAAATCTTTCCAAATTTTATAAAATAAATTATATTTTAATCGCATGACCCTCCTTTTACATTCTGCAGTTTATATTTAAATACAGATAATTATTTATTTTATAGTTTACATCAATTTACATTAATTTAGTTTAGTTTATTGTCACGTGTAATGATGTTCAGTGAAAAGCATTTGTTGCGTGCTAACCAGTCAGCGGAAAGGCAATACATGATGAAATTGCGCCGTCCACAGTGTACAGATACATGATAAAGGGAATAACGTTTAGTGCAAGGTAAAGTATGTATAGTCCGAGCAAAGATAGTCTGAGGGTCTCTAATGAGGTAGCTCAGAACTGCCATCTAGTTGTTGCTACGATGGTTCGGTTGCCTGTTAAAGGTCATCCAAGCAGTTTGGTTCACAAAAGGTACTTGTTTCAAGTCAGCCTAACTGTGAATGACGAGCTCAATTATATACATCTAGATTGATAAAGAAATGGACTCATCATCTCAGTTGTACGGTACAGGATGATAGCTGGCTTAACTGCACAAGTACTTGTGCTGGTTTTAGCTTCAGCTAATTTAAAATAAAAACTAAGTTTAAACAAAAGGAGGATTGCCCCTGCAGATTTTCTGCACATTTTATTGAGTATAAAGAAAATCTCTGTGGATTTTCAGGAGATTTATTTTGTGACACGTTGCTACAAGTGCTGAACACCTGGACGATCAAAAGAAGTTACGAATGATTTGAGTGGAGCAAGGGAGCACGTAACTCATGAATGTGGGCAAAAGGCTTGTACGAACTGCTGCAATCTATATGAAATATGGGCATTACTTGCAATAGTGCACACTGCGTGGTGTTTCACTAGTATATAGTTAACAGATTTTAGGCATTTACAACATTTTTAATGTGCACCACGTTTTAATGTTTGCAGTATAAGCAACAAGGCAATGGATGATTTTGTTTAGTTTACAGCTACAGTATGGAAGCAGGTCCTTCGGCACATCGAGTCCACGCCGACCATCGATCAGCCGTTCATAATACTTCACTTAATACTTCATAATACTTGCCCCACTTTCGCATCCACTCCCTACAGTGGCTTGCAAACGTTTTCATACCCCTTGAGCTTTTCCACATTTTGTCACGTTACAACCACAAACGTAAATGTATTTTATTGGGATTTTATGTGATAGACCAACACAAAGTGGTGCATAATTGTGAAGTGGAAGGAAAATGATACATGTTTTTCAAATTTTTTTACAAATAAAAAACTGAAAAGTGTCGCGTGCAAAAGTATTCAGCCCCCCTGAGTCAATACTTTGTAGAACCACCTTTCGCTGCAATTACAGCTGCAAGTATTTTGGGGTATGTCTCTACCAGCTTTGCACATCTAGAGACTGAAATTTTTGCCCATTCTTCTTTGCAAAATAGCTCAAGCTCAGTCAGATTGGATGGAGAGCATCTGTGAACAGCAATTTTCAAGTCTTGCCAGAGATTCTCAATTGGATTTAGGTCTGGACTTTGACTGGGCCATTCTAACACATGAATATGCTTTGATCTAAACCATTCCATTGTAGCTCTGGCTGTATGTTTAGGGTCGTTGTCCTGCTGGAAGGTGAACCTCCGCCCCAGTCTCAAGTTTTTTGCAGACTCTAACAGGTTTTCTTCCAAGATTGCCCTGTATTTGGCTCCATCCATCTTCCCATCAACTCTGACCAGCTTCCCTGTCCCTGCTGAAGAAAAGCATCCCCACAGCATGATGCTGCCACCATGGGGATGGTGTGTTCAGGGTGATGTGCAGTGTTAGGTTTCCGCCACACATAGCATTTTGCATTTAGGCCAAAAACTTCAATTTTGGTCTCATCTGACCAGAGCACCTTCGTCCACATGTTTGCTGTGTCCCCCACATGGCTTGTGGCAAACTGCAAACGGGACTTCTTATGGCTTTTTTTCAACAATGGCTTTCTTCTTGCCACTCTTCCATAAAGGCCCGATTTGTGGAGTGCACGATTAATAGTTGTCCTGTGGACAGATTCTCCCACCTGAGCTGTGGATCTCTGCAGCTCCTCCAGAGTTACCATGGGCCTCTTGGCTGCATCTCTGATCAATGCTCTCCTTGCCCAGCCTGTCAGTTTAGGTGGACGGCCATGTCTTGGTAGGTTTGCAGTTGTGCCATACTCTTTCCATTTTCGGATGATGGATTGAACAGTGCTCCGTGAGATGTTCAAAGCTTGGGATATTTGTTTATAACCTAACCCTGCTTTAAACTTCTCCACAACTTTATCCCTGACCTGTCTGGTGTGTTCCTTGGGCTTCATGATGCTGTTTGTTCACTAATGTTCTCTAACAAACCTCTGAGGCCTTCACAGAACAGCTGTATTTATACTGAGATTAGATTACACACAAGTGGACTCTATTTACTAATTAGGTGACTTCTGAAGACAATTGGTTGCACTGGATTTTATTTAGGGGTATCAGAGTAAAGGGGGCTGAATACTTTTGCACGCTACACTTTTCAGTTTTTTATTTGTAAAAAAATTTGAAAACCATGTATCATTTTCCTTCCACTTCACAATTATGCGCCACTTTGTGTTGGTCTATCACATAAAATCCCAATAAAATACATTTACGTTTGTGGTTGTAACGTGACAAAATGTGGAAAAGTTCAAGGGGGATGAATACTTTTGCAATCCACTGTACATACTTGGGCAATTTACAGAGGGCCACGTAACTTACAAACCCGCATGTTTTTGAGATGTGGGAAGAAACTGGGGCACCCGGGGAAACCCACGCGGTGACAGGGAGAACGTGCAAACTCCACTTAGACAGCACCCGAAGTCAGGATCGAACCAGGGTCTCTGGTCCTCTGGCGTTGCGAGGCAGCGGCTCTACCAGCTGCACCACCGTGTCGCCCTGCTTGTAAGATGCCACCACTTTTACGTACGTTGGCATTTGTGGCATGAATGTCTTGGGGGAATAGATGACCATTTTAGCACGAGCGGTTATTGTGGTTTAATGCATATGCTTTGTGTTTGTGCGAGGCCAAGTGCTCCATTCAGTCATCGGAGTTGAGTCAAAGATTGAAGATTGGTCTACGAGGGCGTTTGTTGCCGGCCGACCAAGGGACGGTGATGATCAGAGGCCCTGCAGGAGCCTGGTGCTCACCTGAAACGTACGCCGCTCATAACAACCGGAGCACGGACTAGACTTGGACAATGGTGCCAAACATGGCGCCTCTTGTGTGCGGCTCAGTAGACCATTTCTGTCCAACTGCTAATCGGGAGTGGTATGGTGATACACTACTAGACTGTGTGTAAGAAAAGAATTTCACTGTGTGTTTGCACTTTGCACATTTAGAAGGATGAGGGGGAATCTTATAGAAACATATACAATTATAAAATGACTGGACAAGCTAGATGCAGGAAAAATGTTCCCAATGTTGGGCAAGTCCAGAACCAGGGGCCACAGTCTTAGAATAAAGGGGAGGTCATTTAAGACTGAGATGAGATGAACTTTTTCACCCAGAGAGTTGTAAATTTGTGGAATTCCCTGCCACAGAGGGCAGTGGAGGCCAAGTGCTGGCTCTAAGGGCTGAATGGCCTCCTCCTGCACCTATTTTCTATGTTTCTATGTGACAATAATGCACTATTGAACGATAACGATGCACAAACATGAGAACAAAAGTCCACTTGTGAGATCAAAAATACCAGAGTGAACAAAGGCAAGAGACGCCCAGACATTAACCAAACCGTCACTTGGGAATCATCCAACTATGACAAACGGCAGCATGCAACATGCTTGTGGAATTCCCTGCCACAGAGGGCAGTGGAGGACAAATCACTGGATGGATTTAAGAGAGAGCTAGATAGAGCTCTCGGGGCTAGTGGAATCAAGGGATATGGGGGAGAAGGCAGGCATGGGTTATTGATTGGGGACGATCAGCCATGATCACAATGAATGGCGGTGTTGGCTCGAAGGGCCGAATGGCCTCCTCCTGCACCTATTTTCTATGTTTCTATGTTTGTTGATCAACATTAACTTCCTCATTGAGCAAAGTCTGAAGATAGGTCCCAAACCAAATTGTCATCTATCCATGTCGTCTAGAGATGTTGCCCGACCCGCTGAGTTACTCCAGCACTTTGCGTTCTTCTCATCGATCAAGCTATTACAATGACCTCAAAAGCAACGGAATGATATAAAGGCGATGGGATGTTTATCCAAGATGAGAGTTTAGTTGGTCCTCTGTCTGATTTGGACCCCGCATCGAGTTAGAGTGAGAGACTCAGAGAGTGATACAGCGTGGAAACAGGCCCTTCAGCCCAACTTGCCCACACCGGCCAACAATGTTCCAGCTACACTCGTCCTACCTGCCAGCATTTGGTCCATATCCCTCCAAACCTGCCAGTTAGCTGAATTTATTGTACACACACTGCAGAATGGTATCCACAGTAGCAGCTGGAATGTGCCTGTGTTTATAGAAAGATCACATCTGGTAACTTTAGGAGCCACAATGGTTTATCACTCTATCATGCAGAACCCTTAAAGATAATCACCAGATGCTATTCTTGGTCACTACGGTCAGAGATTGACCATAACTATTCATAAGACCATAAGACACGGGAGGAGCCATTCAGCCCATCGAGGCTGTTCCACCATTTGATCACAGCTGATCTATTTTCTCCCCTCAACCACATTCTCCTGCCTTCTCCCTGCAACCTTTGACGCCCCAGACTAATCAAGAACTTATCAACCGCTTTAAAAATACCCAATGTTTTGGTCTCCACAGGCAATGAATTCCGCAGATTCGCCACCCGCTGGCCAAAGGAATTCCTCCTCATCTCCATTTTAAAAGGTACCTCCTTTAATTCTGAGGTTGTGCGAATTTCATTGTTCTGTCTGGGACATGTGAGAATAAAAGACATTTAACTGGTTCCAGATTCTCCCATGACTGGAAACATCCTTTCCAAGTCCACTCTATCCAGGCCTTTCATTTTCCGGTAGGTTTCCATGAGATTCCCCCCCTCACACACCCTCATCGTAAAAACTCCAGCGAGCCCAGGCCCAGAGCCATCATACACTCCCAATCATCCCTGGGAACAGCCTGGTATGGTGGCCAGGCGTTCAGCTGCCTGGATTCCACAACCAAACCTCGTATTCTTGGAGATATCCCTTGAATTCCATCCCTTTGATCAGGTCATTTCAGGCTTCAGCAGCTGACCATTTCACAAACAGGCATGATCCAGCCACACAGAGGCCGTTCTTGTTTGGTTGCGGCAACTATGTGATGAACAGCTGCCGGCTGGGAGCATCAAATCCTGCTCAAGTCAACTCTGGGCTACAATCCGCTGTCAGGAATCAATACCAGGAATACAAACAGTGCCACCACACACTGGCTACAGCAACAGTAATTCAATTTATTCTGAATACAGGTGGCACAGCGGTAGAGTCGCTGTCTTACAGCGCCAGAGACCCGGGTTCAATCCTGACTGCAGGTGCTGCCTGTACGGAGTTTGCACGTTCTCCCTGTGACCACGTGCGTTTTCTCCGGGTGCTCCGGTCTTCTCCCACCCTCCAAAGGCGTACAGGTTTGTAGGCTAATTGGCTTTGGTAAAATTCTAAATTGTCCCTAGTGTGTGTGTGTGTAGGATAGTGTTAGTGTGCGGGGATCAGCACGGACTGTGGGCCGAAGGGCCTGTTTCCGCACTGTATCTCTAAAGTAAACGTCACCACCAACTAGCTTGTTCCCCCCCCCCCCCTATGCAATTGTTAGCCAGTAAACAGAATCACTAGGTTCTACTTGTATAAATCCTGATGGAACAAATTCCTCTACCATTCAATTTGAACGCATTAAAACCTGCTTCAAAGGAAAGCCTGCTTGATGTTAGAGTAACTAGAGAGCTCTTTTTTCTATTAAAGATTGCCGGCCAGTGACTCCACGCATTGCAAGGCCAGCTACTGCAGTACTTTTAAATTGAGAAACCTTGGAAAGGGTTGTTGTTGCTGGGTGAAAAGGGAGAGAAAGTGAACTGAATAGAACAGAACGCCTAGACAGTCAGAAGAAGGGTCTCCACCCGAAAGGTCACCCATTCCTTCTCTCCAGAGATGCTGCTGACTGTCACGCTGAGTTACTCCAGCATTTTGTGTCTATTTTTGGTGTAAACCAGCTATTTTTGGTGTAAACCAGAAATGGTCTACTGAGCCCGCACGCAAGAGGCGCCATGTTTGGCACCATTGTCTAAGTCTGCAGTTCCTTCCTACACAGAACAGAACAATTGCTGAGGTGGGCAAACTCTCGAAAACAAAAAGTTCATTATAGATGAGGGGATGAGGGGATGAGGGGGTGTGGGGGGGGAGGAGAAGAGAGAAAGCGAGGGGTGAGAAGGACTCTTTCAAGTCGAAGACCACATTGTGATCAACATTAAAGGTGATCGACTTGAAAAGTTAATTATTTCCCCCCTTTTAGCCACTTGGAATATTTTCAGTCTATACTTCAAATTTTGAGTGTCAGCCTTTGTTTTTGGTTCTCTTGTAGTTTAGTTTAGAGATGCAGCGCAGAAACAGGCCCGTCGATCAGCTATCACCCCATCCACTGCCACTATCCCACACACTAGGGACAATCTTACAGAAGCCAATTGGCCTACAAACCTGTGCATCTTTGGAATGTGGGAGGAAACCGGAGCACCCGGAGAAAACCCACGCGGTCACAGGGAGAACTTACAAACAGGTGCAGACAGCACCCGTAGTCAGGATCGAACCTGGATCCTGGTAGCAAACAGAATGACTTTGAGGAAACTTGGCTGCCTCTTCAGCAAAGATCCTATAGCAGAGCAAGATAGACCACTCTTGCTAAATGCAATGGGCTGACGTGTAGTACGCAACGGAGCGGAACGTGGGCCATGTTTTCATCCATTTCAGTAACCCGACCCGACTCGCAGTGTATTCAACATTGCGGGGGAACAGTTTGTGTTAATAAATTATAATTCTGAAAATGAGGAGAAGATTTTGACCAAATTACTTTTATTTTTACGAGGATGTTTCCGTAACTGGCTTCCGTCTCCGCACTATTGTCCTATGGGATCTTTGGTGTGGAGACGGAAGCCGGTTATGCAAATGGGGCCTTAAATTACCCATGAATCTGCCCATGACCGTACTACATCTTTTTCGTCGAGTAGACTATCTTGCTCGCCATAGGATCTTTGCTCTTCAGGGCTTTAAAATACTTGCATGACCAGTTCAGTTCTGGTTTCCTGTTGCTGGTATTTTGCATAACAATCACCTTTGAGGTTCTATCTGCTTAAGGCACAAGATTTCTATATTTAGCAAATTCTGACTTCAAAAGCTCTAATAGTCTTTGGGGGCGAAAAAGGAAAAATGCTGACAGTATTCTGCACAAAAGGAAAATGTCACACCTGCAGAATACATAATCTAAAGAGGTTTACAAGACAGCCCTAGAAATTGGGTCTCAAAATCGTTCTATTAAAATAATGCTATTTTAATCAAGAGGCATTGCTTCTTGCTTAGTTGAGAGCTTGTATTTTCATTCTATAGAAGTTCCCTGGGGAGAATGCATCTAAAGATAACTTTTAAAAATCAAAATAAAATTAAAAAATGTTAAACAAGAACTGTGCAAATATATTCCTCCGACATTCTCAGAGGCTACACATATATTCATTAGCGCTGGGTAGGAAAGAACTGCAGATGCTGGCTTAAATCGAAGATAGACACAAAATGCCGGAGTAACTCAGCGGGACAGGCAGCATCTCCGAAGATAAGCAACGGGTGACATTTCTGGTCGAGACCCTTCTTCAGTCTGAATTATTTAGACTGAATTCATTAGCATTGTATCGTAGTGTTCACAAAAATATCATTATACCCTGCACCCTTGCCACTCATGTGGCCCCCTGAAGGGCCCTATCACAGCAGAAGGACCCGAGACTGTGGGCCTCCCCTACATTCATCGGGTTGTGGGCCCTTAGCAGCCTGCGAAGCTTTGTTCCTCCGTAATGGAAGCAACCTGGACCAAACTGGACTGCATCCTTCGACCCACCGAGTCTGCGCCGGCCGGCCGGCGATCACTCCGTACACTAGCACTATCCTACACACCGAGAGCAACTTTTTACAATTTTACCAAAGTCAATTAACCTTCAAACCTGTACATCTTTGCAGTGAGGGAGCACCCGGAGAAAACCCACGCAGGTCACGGGTAGAACGTACAAACTCCGTACGGACACCACCTCAAGTCAGGATCGAACCCAGGTCTCTGGCGCTGTAATGCAGCAACTCTACCGCTGCACCACTGTGCTGTCCACAACTGATGACTAAAAATTGCCCCTTAGTATGGATGAAAGGCTAAAAAGGCACTTTGCAAAGACGAGAGACATAATTTTGATGGGTTCTGGGCATTGAACTGTTGGATAATCTTATTAGTCAGTCCAACATTACATTGAATTAGATAAAATTGATGTTCACATTATGAGATGTCCATGCTTCATGCAGGGGTATGATTAACAAGATTTCCCCATTGCAAAAGTAAATGAGTTAATTACAATTCAGACTCAACATTATAATTTAATATCTCACTAGAAATTGAATAATTCTTGTATCCCATGTACTTTGCCTCCAGCAGTGCACCTGATACTCAAGGGCAGGTTTCAAGGAAAATAACTGATGTGACCCCTCAACACTCTTTTTCTTTCCTAAAGCAGAGTTTCAGAACTGACATTTGTATTTAGAGCAATTCAATCTTTAACATTCAGCATTGTGGTGGCATTTGATATATAAATGATGCAAATATAAATAGAACAGAAACAGGTTTGAAAAAGTCGTTATATTTCAGGTAGACAAAAGTGCCGGAGAAACTCAGCGGGTGCAGCAGCATCTATGGAGCGAAGGAAATAGGCAACGTTTCGGCCCGAAACCCAGAAGGGGTTCGGCCCGAAACGTTGCCTATTTTCCTTCGCTCCATAGATGCTGCTGCACCCGCTGAGTTTCTCCGGCACTTTTGTCTACCTTCGATTTTCCAGCTTCTACAGTTCCTTCTTAAACAAGTTATATTTCAGAACAGCTCCCTGTGTACAATAACTATGTTCCCAAGTTCACCAGTTATAGGGGTAGAATTAGGCCATTCGGCCCATCGAGTCTACTTCGCCATTTAATCAAGGCTGATCTCTGCCTCCTAATTCCATTTTCCTGCCTTCTCCCCATAACCCTCGACACCCGTTCCCATCAAGAATTTGTTACATATATGCAAAATATATTTATTACGTATATGTAAAATAGGGGCTGCTGCCTCACAGCGCCAGAGACCCGGGGTCGATCCTGACTACGGGCTCTGTCTGTACAGAGTCTGTACGTTCTCCCTGTGACCGCGTGGGTTTTCTATGGGTGCTCCGGTTTCCTCCCACACTCCAAAAACTTAATCGGCTTTACTAATAGTGTAAGTTGTCCCTAGTGTGCAGGATAGTGCTGGTATACTGGGTGATCGCTGGTTGGCACAGACCAGGTGGGCTGAAGGGTTGTATCTCTAAACTAAACTAACATTCATACAGGGTAAGATGATGCTTCGGGTAGGGACTCTTTTCCATGTCCTCCAGAGATGCTGCCTGACCCTCTGAGTTCCTCCAGCATTTTGTGTTCTATGCAAGGTCCCAGCATCTGTGGTTCCTTGTGGCTCCATGGATACTTAAGGCTGTTATCAGACTACTGAACAGTCTTGCCATAAATTACAGGGTAGTCTCAATCTTCCAGGCTACCTTCATTGCAGAAGCTGGACTTTTTCTCTGTAACTGTAAAACTATACTCCAATATTTCTTCTCTTTGCACTACCTGTAGGACGTGTAGGAAGGAACTGCAGATGCTGGTTTAAACCGAAGATAGACACAAAAAGCAGGAGTAACTCAGCGGGTCAAGCAGCATCTCTGGAGAAAAGGAATAGGTGACATTTTGGGTCGAGACCCTTCTTCTGACCGTTATACGTACATGTGTTTGGCTTGGCAATACTCATTTAACAACCATCTGATATTTGATAGCACAGAAACAGAAAAGTTTCACAGTATCTAAGTAAACGTGATAATAAACAAATACCAAATATATTTCCCTTTTGTCAGAGTTCTTATAACCGATCTCTAATTTTAACTAATTGCACCTTTTTCTTCGGGAGCTTTAAATGAGCTTATTGTTCATAGAAACATAGAAACATAGAAAATAGGTGCAGGAGGAGGCCATTCGGCCCTTCGAGCCAGCACCGCCATTCATTGTGATCATGGCTGATCGTCCCCTATCAATAACCCGTGCCTGCCTTCTCCCCATATCCCTTGACTCCACTAGCCCCTAGAGCTCTATCTAACTCTCTCTTAAATCCATCCAGTGATTTGGCCTCCACTGCCCTCTGTGGCAGGGAATTCCATAAATCCACAACTCTCGGTGTGAAAAAGTTTCTTCTCACCTCAATGGACATACACGGAAAATATTGCACCTTATCCGTTAACACACTGAAATACACACAAATATGCTGAAGGTAGACAAAAATGCTGGAGAAACTCAGCGGGTGAGGCAGCATCGATGGAGCGAAGGAATAGGTGACGTTTCGGGTTGATAGATGCTGCCTCACCCGCTGAGTTTCTCCAGCATTTTTGTCTACCTTCGATTTTTCCAGCATCTGCAGTTCCTTCTTATACAAATATGCTTCGTAGAGTCTCTTGATTTTTTAATCAACTGTCTGTGCGCATGCATTTTCTAACATGAATTAACAGTCATGTGTAATTAGATTTGTTCTGTGGCCTTTAGCATGTGTTATTCAGATCTAGTTATGTAAAAGCATAAAGAAGGCAATAAACCTGAAGAAGTTGATGTCATTTGGTTTAGTTGAGAGCTGCAGGTGACCCTTCGGCCACCGAGTCCGCGCCGAGCAGCGATCCCCGCACATTAACACTATCCTACACACGCCAGGGGCAATTTAATCGAAGCCAATCAACCTACAAATCTGCACATCTTTGGAGTGTGGAAGGAAACCGAAGCACCTGGGGAAATCCCACGCAGATCACGGGGAGAACGTGCGAACTCCGTACAGACAGCACCCGTGGTCAGGATCGAACCCAGGTCTCTGGCGCTGTGAGACAGCAAGTCTACTTCTGTGCCGCCATGCCGCCCACAATTAAATATCCCGTTATCCCACCCACACACACTCCGCTGACTGGTTAGCACGCAACAAAAGCTTTTCACTATACCTCGGCACACGTGAAAATGAACTAAACTCAACTGCACACACACGCACATACACACGGACGCACAGACACGCGCACTCACACACGCACGTAAAGGCAGCTAAACAATAAACTATAAGAAATACAGTTTAACATGATTATAATTAAAAAACAGGTTTGCATTTTGTTTAGCAAGTTGAATGGATTAATACCCACGAGCATACAAAAATATTTCTGTGCATCAGGCAAGGTTCTAAGACAGAACTACACAACAAACAGTGAAAATATTAAAGACAAGTTTAAGTTTATACCCCTGCAAATGATTCAGATGATTTGTGTCATTGTGTCATAGATTGTGTCATTGTGTCATAGATGCAGGAAGATTGTTCCCGATGTTGGGGAAGTCCAGAACAAGGGGTCACAGTTTAAGGATAAGGGGGAAATCTTTTAGGACCGAGATGAGGAAGACATTTTTCACACAGAGAGTGGTGAATCTGTGGAATTCTCTGCCACAGAAGGTAGTTGAGGCCAGTTCATTGGCTATATTTAAGAGGGAGTTAGATGTGGCCCTTGTGGCTAAAGGGATCAGGGGGTATGGAGAGAAGGCAGGTACAGGATACTGAGTTGGATGATCAGCCATGATCATATTGAATGGCGGTGCAGGCTCGAAGGGCCGAATGGCCTACTCCTGCACCTATTTTCTATGTTTCTATGTTTCTATGTGTTATTTAATATATAATAATAATTCTGAAACCACTTTGGCTCACACAATTGAAAATGAGGAATGGTCTTCAGGCAACACGTATGAAGAAGGGTCTTGACCCAAAACCTCACCCATTCCTTCTCTCCACAGGGTTTTATCAAGGGTCTCGACCCGAAACATCACACGTTCCTTCTGTCCAGAGATGCTGCCTCTCCCGCTGAGTTTAGTTTCGTTTTTTTTAGTTTAGAGATACAGCGCGGAAACAGGCCCTTCGGCCCACCGAGTCCACGCCGACCAGCGATCCCCGCACATCAACACTATCCTACACACACTAGGGACAATTTACACATGCACCAAGCCAATTAACCTACATACCTGTACGTCTTTGGAGTGTGGGAGGAAACCGAAGATCTCGGAGAAAACCCACGCGGTCACGGGGAGAACGTATAAACTCCGTACAGACAAGCACCCGTAGTCGGGATCGAACCCGGGTCTCCGGCGCTGTAAGGCAGCAACTCTACCGCTGCGCCAGCGAGGCTGCTGGAGTTACTCCAGCATTTTGTATCTATCTAGAAACATAGAAACATAGAAAATAGGTGCAGGAGTAGGCCATTCGGCCCTTCGAGCCTGCACCACCATTCAATATGATCATGGCTGATCATCCAACTCAGTATCCTGTACCTGCCTTCTCTCCATACCTCCTGATCCCTTTAGCCACAAGGGCCACATCTAACTCCCTCTTAAATATAGCCAATGAACTGGCCTCAACTACCTTCTGTGGCAGAGAATTCCAGAGATTCACCACTCTCTGTGCGAAAAATGTTTTTCTCATCTCGGTCCTAAAAGACTTCCCCCTTATCCTTAAACTGTGACCCCTTGTTCTGGACTTCCCCAACATCGGGAACAATCTTCCTGCATCTAGCCTGTCCAACCCCTTAAGAATTTTGTAAGTTTCTATAAGATCCCCCCTCAATCTTCTAAATTCTAGCGAGTACAAGCCGAGTCTATCCAGTCTTTCTTCATATGAATGTCCTGACATCCCAGGAATCAGTCTGGTGAACCTTCTCTGTACTCCCTCTATGGCAAGAATGTCTTTCCTCAGATTAGGAGACCAAAACTGTACGCAATACTCCAGGTGTGGTCTCACCAAGACCCTGTACAACTGCAGTAGAACCTCCCTGCTCCTATACTCAAATCCTTTTGCTATGAATGCTAACATACCATTCGCTTTCTTCACTGCCTGCTGCACCTGCATGCCTACTTTCAATGACTGGTGTACCATGACACCCAGGTCTCGTTGCATCTCCCCTTTTCCTAATCGGCCACCATTCAGATAATAGTCTACTTTCCTGTTTTCTACATCCACAACCCTTCAGGTTTCTCAAAATGCCTGTTACTTGATTACACGATCTTAGCAGTGAACACAAGCTAAATTACTGGTTCTTTCTCTGATGCCCCAGGAGGTTTGCGCCTCATAAAGTTTAATTGAAGCTTTGCTGGATGGTGATTGCAAAAGGATTATTTCCTTGCTCGTTTTTTTCCAAAGACAACGTTTTTTCCCCCCCAGCACATCAGAGTTTTAATAGCCTCTAAATCACTGTAGCAGCTTTGGAGATCAGTGCTAATGTTATGTTGTGAATAAGCAAAGGCCCATCTAGTCTGGAGGAACAAATTTGAGGATCAGCACCGTGTATTCCACTCGGGTAATCTACAACCCAAGGACATACACCTGGAACTCTGCAATTTCAGGTAACCTACACCCCACTCAGTCAGTCCATTCCCCTCTTCTCTTATCTAACTTATCTCGTACTTCCCACATTACCCCCTCATCTCCCCATCACTTTGTGCCTTCCCCCTCCCCCCGCGCACTCCCCTCTTACTGGATCCTCATACTCACGTCTTTCCTCCCTCTGTTGTTCATAAGTTTGTTATAGGAGCAGAATTAGGCCATTCGGCCCATCAAGTCGACTCTGCCATTCAATCATGGCTGATCTATCTTTCCTTCTCAACCGCATTCTCCTGCCTTCTCCCCATAACCCCCGACACCCACACTAATCAAGACTCTGTCAAACTCCGCCATGAAAATATCCATTGACTTGGCCTCCACAGCCTTCTGTGGCAATGAATTCCACAGATTCACCACCCACTGACTAAAGATATTTCTCCTCTCCTCCTTTCAAAAGGAACGTCGTTTTTTTCCTGAGACTATGACTTTTGGTCCTAGACTCTCCCACTTGTGGAAACATCCTCTCCACATCCACTCTATCCAGACTGTTCACTAATCAATAAGTTTCAATGAGGCCCCTCCTCATCCTTGTAAACTCCAGCGAGTGCAGGCCCAATGCCGACAAATGCTCATCGTATGTTAATCATTCGTGCCTGGGATCAATCGCGTGAACAATCTCGGGATCATCTCCAAAGTCAACACAACCTTCCTCAGATATGGGGCCCAAAACTATTCACAATGCTCCAAATGCAGTCTGAGCAATGTTTTGGGCCAAAACCCTTCTTCAGTCTGAAGAAGGGTTTTGGCCCGAAACACCACCTATTTCCTTCGCTCCATAGATGCTGCTGCAACCGCTGAGTTTCTCCAGCACTTTTGTCTACCTTCGATTTTCCAGCATCTGCAGTTCCTTCTTAAACATAGAGCCTCAGCATTACATCCTTGAACCCAACTGCCCCCCACTCTACATTTCAGTCTACCACTCTTCAACTTTCCTTCAACTATCACCTACTAGAGAAGGGGCAGTGCTGGACCTCCTGTTGGGAAATGAGACAGGTCAGGTGACAGAGGTATATGTTGGGGAGCACTTTGGGTCCAGTGATCACAATACCATTAGTTTCAATATAATTATGGAGAAGGTCAGAACTGGACCAAGGGTTGAGATTTTTGATTGGAGAAAGGCTAACTTTGAGGAGATGCGAAAGGATTTAAAAGGAGTGAATTGGGACATTTTGTTTTATGGGAAGAATGTAGTAGAGAAATGGAGGACATTTAAAGGTGAAATTTTAAGAGTACAGAATCTTTATGTCCTGTTCGGTTGAAAGGAAAGAGTAATAACTGGAAAGAGCCATGGTTTTCAAGGGAAATTGGACATGGTTCGGAAAATGAGAGATCTACAATAATTATAGGCAGCATGGAGTAAATGAGGTGCTTGAGGAGTATAAAGAATGTAAAAAGAATCTTAAGAAAGAAATTAGAAAAGCTAAAAGAAGATATGAGGTTGCTTTGACAAGTAAGGTGAAAGTAAATCCAAAGGGTTTCTACAGCTATATTAAGAGCAAAAGGATAACGAGGGATAAAATTGGTCCATTAGAGAGTCAGAGTGGACAGCTATCTACAGAGCCAAAAGAGATGGGGAGACATTGAACAATTTCTTTTCTTCGGTATTCACCAAGGAGAAGGATATTGAATTATGTGAGGTAAGGGAAACAAGTTGGATAGCTATGGAAACTATGAGGATCAAAGAAGAGGAAGTACTGACACTTTTGAAAAATATAAAAGTGGATAAGTCTCCAGGTCCTGACAGGATATTCCCTAGGACATTGATAGAAATAGCAGGGGCTATGACAGAAATATTTCAAATGTCATTAGAAACGGGAATGGTGCCGGAGAATTGGCGTACTGCGCATGTTGTTCCATTGTTTAAAAAGGGTTCTAAGAGTAAACCTAGCAATTATAGACCTGTTAGTTTGATGTCAGTGGTGGGCAAATTAATGGAAAGGATAAACAGGGTCTGATTAGGAACAGTCAACATGGGTTTGTGCCTTGAAGGTCATGTTTGACTAATCTTCTTGAATTTTTTGAAGAGGTTACTAGGGAAATTGATGAGGGTAAAGTGGTGGATGTTGTCTATATGGACTTCAGTAAGGCCTTTGACAAGGTTCCACATGGAAGGTTGGTTAAGAAGGTTCAATTGTTGGGTATTAATAGTGGAGTAGCAAGATGGATTCAACAGTGGCTGAATGGGAGATACCAGAGAGTAATGATGGATAACTGTTTGTCAGGTTGGAGGCCGGTGACTAGTGGGGTGCCTCAGGGATCTGTGTTGGGTCCACTGTTGTTTGTCATATACATCAATGATCTGGATGATGGTGTGGTAAATTGGATTAGTAAGTATGCAGATGATACTAAGATAGGCGGTGTTGTGGATAATGAAGTAGATTTCCAAAGTCTACAGAGAGATTTAGGCCATTTGGAAGAGTGAGCTGAAAGATGGCAGATGGAGTTTAACGCTGATAAGTGTGAGGTGCTACATCTTGGCAGGACAAATCAAAATAGGACGTACATGGTAAATGGTAGCGAATTGAGGAATGCAGTTGAACAGAGGGATCTAGGAATAACTGTGCATAGTTCCCTGAAGGTGGAATGTCATGTAGATAGGGTGGTAAAGAAAGCTTTTGGTGTGCTGGCCTTTATAAATCAGAACATCGAGTATAGAAGTTGGGATATAATGTTAAAATTGTACAAGGCATTGGTGAGACCAATTCTGGAATATGGTGTACAATTTTGGTCGCCAAATTATAGGAAAGTTGTCAACAAAATAGAGAGAGTACAGAGGAGATTTACTAGAATGTTGCCTGGTTTCAGCACCTAAGTTACAGAGAAAGATTGAACAAGATAGGTCTTTATTCTTTGGAGCGCAGAAGGTTAAGGGGGGACTTGATAGAGGTCTTTAAAATTATGAGAGGGATAGACAGAGTTGACGTGGATAAGCTTTTTCCATTGAGAGTAGGGAAGATTCAAACAAGAGGACATGATTTGAGAATTAAGGGACAAAAGTTTAGGGGTAACACGAGGGGGAACTTCTTTACTCAGAGAGTGGTAGCTGTGTGGAATGAGCTTCCGGTGGAAGTGGTGGAGGCAGGTTCGATTTTATCATTTAAAAATAAATTGCATAGGTATATGGACGGGAAAGGAATGGAGGATAATGGTGAGTGCAGGTAGATGGGACTAGGTGAGAGTCAGTGTTCGGCACGGACTAGAAGGGCCGAGATGGCCTGTTTCCGTGCTGTAATTGTTTTATGGTCATATGGTTATCAGATCCCAGAATCTGCAGCCAGGTTTTGCAGATGATGCAAAACTCAATCATGTGGAAAGCAATAGACTTCAGGATGATAGAAGCGGAATGGTGGCTGATGAAAAGGGAGATCGCGAAGAGCAATTTCCCTCCTGGGATAAATAACGTATCGTATCGTATAAGTCTGAAGAAGGGTTTCGGCCCTAAAAAGTTGCCTATTTCCTTCGCTCCATAGATGCTGCTGCACCCACTGAGTTTCTCCAGCACTTTTGTCAACTATCGTATCGTATTGTAAGTGTGTGAAAGAATGAGGAAAAGCAATATAAACTATGCAGCACGGTGGCGCAGCTGGCAGGCCCGCTGCCTCACAGCTCTAGAGACCCGGGTTCCACCCTGACCTCAGGTGCTGCCTGTGCGGAGATTGCACGTTCTCCCTGTGACCGCGTGGGGTTTCTTCCGGATTCTCCGGTTCCATCAAGCCGTAGGTGTGGCATTCCTCCCACATCCCAAAGACATGCGGTTTTGTAGGTTAATCAGCCACTGTACAATTGCGGCAAGAAGTGGATGCGAAAGCAGGGTAACATCGAGCTGGTGTGTACGGGTGCTGGACAACGGGGCCTTGATGGGCCGAAGGGCCTGTTCAAAGCTGCATCTCTGAACCTGAAGCTAAAACAAAACTAAATGCTGCAATTTAAAAAGTAGAATGAGGAAACACTTTTTCACGCAGTGAATTCTGAGTGTGGAATTCTCTGCCTCAGAGGAGGCCGGTTCTCTGGATACTTTCTAGAGAGAGCTAGATAGGGCTCTTAAAGATAGCGGAGTCAGGGGATATGGGGAGAAGGCAGGACGGGGTACTGATTGTAGATGATCAGCCATGATCACATTGAATGGCGGTGCTGGCTCAAAGGGTCGAATGTCCTACTCCTGCACCTATTGTCTATTGGATGAAAGGGTCTGGGATGAGGTCATTCCAAAAGCTTGGAGTTGATACTGCAAAGTCAGAACACTGTTATAAAGATATTTGGAATATTTAGTTAAGTTTAGTTTATTATTATCACGTGTACCGAGGTGCAGTGAAAAGCTTTTTGTTGCCTGCTATCCAGCCAGTGAAATGACAAACCATGTTACAATCAATCCGTCCACAGTGTACAGATACAGGATAAAAGGTATAGCCTTTGGTGCAAGGTAAAGTCTGATTAAAAGTAGTTTGAAAGTCTCCAATGAAGTAGACGGGAGGTCAGGACCACTCTGGTTTGAGAGGAAAGAACTGCAGATGCTGGTTTAAATCGAAGACAGACACAAAAAGCTGGAGTAACTCAACGGGACAGGCAGCATCTCTGGACCGAAGGAATGGTTGACTTTTCGGGTCGAGACCCTTCTTCAGTCTGAAGTCTTCCTTCTCCCGTTCTTCAGTGTGAAGAAGGGCCTCGACCCGATAAGTCAGCCATTCCTTATCTTGACTCCAGAGATGCTGCTTGTCCCGCCCGCTGAGTTACTCCAGCTTTTTGTGTCTATCTCTGGTTTGTGAGAGGATGGTTCAGTTGCCTGATAACAGCTGGGGAAATAGACTCTCCCTGAATCTGGAGGTGGCGTTTTCACACTTCTGTGCCTCTTGTCTGATGGGAGAGGATTTCTAAATGGAGGCACTGGTCACCAAGGGAAAAAGTGCACATTTCATTGTCCTATTTGGGACACATGACAATAAAACTCTCTTGGCTCCCGACTACACAGGACTGCGGCCCACACTCACACTTCAGCAGGGAGGTCAGATCCCCCGAGAGGATACTGATGTAATTGACTAGAATGGAACCAGAGATAAGAGCTTTCCTGCCGTTCCCCAGAGGAGGTGAAACGGCTGGGTTCTTCTCCTTCTGGGCAGAGAAGGTTAAAGGAAGATTTGAGAGCGTTTACAATCATGAAGAGATTTGATCGAACAAAAAAAAGTGGTTCCAGTGGAAGAAATGTCAGCAATCAGAAAAGACAGATATAAAGTTACTGTGACAAAGAAGAGAGTGAAACATTAGAAAAAACATTTGAAAGTGTGTAATGTATATATATATATATATATATATATATATATATATATATATATACATACACACACACACACAGAACTTTTTTTCTCTCTCTCGTTCATTATATTGTTTACAGAGTACAACAGTATTATATTATTCACATATTCTGATGTGAGTCTGCAAGTAAGAATTTCATTGTTCTATCTGTGGCATATGACAATAAAACACTCTTGACTTTTGACATTCAAACACAGGTAGCTGTTACAGTCTGACCAGTTGGTGGAAGTTGGTCATTATTAAAGGCAGCACTGTGGCGCGGCTGGTAGAGCTGCTGCCTCGCAGCGCCAGAGACCCGGGTTCGATCCTGACCTCGGGTGGGTGCCGTCTGCGTTAAGTTTGCACGTTCTGCCTGTGACCGAGTGCGTTTCCTCCAGGTGCTCTGGTTTCCTCCCACATCCCAAAGACGTGCGGGTTTGTAGGTAAATTGTCCCGAGCGCGTAATGAGTGGATGCACAAGTGGGAAAAAGCAGATAGAGTGTGAATGGGTGATCGATGACCAGCATGGGCTCGGTGGGCCGAAGGGCCTGTGTGCACGTGCATCTTTTAAACAATCAAAACCCTGCAGAAACTACATTTAAAAAAATTATGGAAATATCAGGAGATAAAGAAAAAGTGTGTCGAGATTCACAAACCGTTACATGTGAAGGGTGAAATTAAACTTCAAATGGTAATGCAAAATGAATGATAATGATTTAGCAGTCAATCTTACACCTCCATAATTTTCTTTACTTTAATAGCAATAAAAAGATAAATTGGCCAGGAATAAACCAAGCCGTCGCTTTGCAAATCACTCTGTGCTACCGGCAAAAGATTTCTGAGAGAGAAAAAACAATTATCAAGAAAATGTAGCACAGAATAATTAGGAACGACAATAATCAAATGAAGAGAGGAGTCCATTTACGCAGTGTCAGGAGAGATTTATTGGAATCCAAGGATTAAGGAAAAAAACACACTAATACTTTCGTTTTTTAGTTTAGGTTAGAGATACAGCGAGGAAACAGGCCCTTCGGCCCACCAAGTCCGCACCGACCAACGATTCCCGTACACCTACACACACCAGCACTATCCTACACACACTAGGGACAATTTACAATTTTACCAAAGCCAATTAAGCAACAAAACTGCACGTCTTTGGAGTGCGGGGGGGAAAACCGGAGCTCCCGGGGGAAAACCCACGCAGGTCACGGGGAGAACGTACAAACTCCGTACAGAGAGCACCTGCAGTCAGGATCGAACCTGGGTCTCTGGCGCTGTAAGGCAGCGACTCTCCCGCTGCGCCACCGTGACGCTCTTCTGTCTACTACTCGCCTACCACTATACTTTAGAGAGCCATTCCACGGCATTACATGAAATGTCATTACATGAATAATTACATCAATTCTTACCCGTTGTGTCACATTATCTCAGGCCTCAAAGGTCACCCTGTTCGAAAGTTTTCCAAATTAGCAGCTAAAATTTCTCTCGCTTTCCCCAAACTATTTGCATTATTAAATAATTACCAAAGACAGCACAGGAGTGACCATTCAGACATTATGCCTTAGAGCAGGGGTCGGCAACCTACGGCCCCCGGGCCGAATGCGGCCCGTGACCTGAAATCATCCGGCCCGCAGGCAAATTTTTTTTCTCGTAATCATCAGGCCCGCCGAGCGCGGCCGAGCGCCGGCTGTTCCGCATCCTGCGCAAAGCCGCCAGCACGGCCGCACACCTTCTGTGAACACGTCTAATAAAGAACTCCAGATGCTGGAAAAACCGAAGGTAGACAAAAATGCTGGAGAAATTCAGCGGGTGAGACATGCAAGGATTGCACGAGACTGCCTCACCCGCTGAGTTTCTCCAGCATTTTTGTCTACCTTCTGTGAACACGTGATTTGATGCCTGCCGTCCGGGGCGGGATCCAAGTGTACATGTGATAGATGTGGCCCGCCATCCGCTCACAGACATGCGTCCTGGCCCCTATGCAGAACAAGGTTGACACACCCTGCCTTAGAGCTATCAAAATTAGCAATAGAACACAGGACATAGAACAGTCCAACACAGGGACAGGCCCTTCGGCCCACAATGCCTGTGCCACAGGGAGTAGGCACAAACTCTGTGCAGACAGCACCCGAGGTCAGGATCGAACCCGGGACTCTGGCACTGTAAGGCAACAACTCTACAGTGGCTTAAGAATTTTGCAAGGTTTGTCAGGACACACTTGCTGATGCCCCACTGCATTATTATGGAATGTGTATCTTTGTTATTTCAGATCGTAGCTTAGAAGATGGAAAAATACAACACTCGAACTGGCCCACGATGTCAGTGCGGAAATAATGCCACGTCAAACTGAGCTCCTCTGCTAACATGTGATTCATCTCCCTCCATATCCATGTGCCTGTCTAAAAGCCTCTTACATTCCACTCTTATAGCTGCCTCCACCACCACCCCTGGCAGCGTGTTCTGGGCACACACCATTATGTAAATAAAAACTTGTTCAGCAGGGGGTCCTGACCCAAAATGTCACCCATCCTTTTTCTCCAAAGATGCTGCCTGACTGGCTGAGTTACTCCAGCACTTAGTGTCTACAAAGTGCATTGTTCAATTCTTTCAGCACTGTATTTGTTATTCATTTCACTTTTGGTTGATTTCTGCATCAAAATCTAGGTCATTTATAAAATTAGGTGAAACCCCCCCCCAGAAGTGATTCTTAGGGAAAATACACTTCCTAGTCTGAACAATATTGAGCCATCACCGCAGTTATGTTCCTGAATGAATTCTTATACTTCAACATCATTGCACAGTATTGTTAGCGACACCATCATCATAATGGACAATCTTAAAAAGTACAAATGACATATGATTGAAGAATTGGTCGACTGGGCTTGTATTCACTGGAATTTAGGATGAGGGGGAATCTTATAGAACCATGTAAAATTCTCAAAGGATTGGGCAGGCTAGATGCAGGAAAAATGTTTCCGATGTTGGGGGAGTCCAGAACCAGGGGTCACAGTTTAAGAATAAGGGGTAGGCCATTTAGGACTGAGATGAGGAAAAACCTCTTCACCCAGAGAGTTGTGAATCTGTGGAATTCTCTGCCACAGATGGCAGTGGAGGCCAATTCACAGGATGTTTTCAAGAGAGAGTTAGATTTGGCTCTTAGGGCTAAAGGGATATGGGGAAAAAGCAGGAACGGGGTACTAATTTTAGATGATCAGCCATGATCATATAGAATGGCGGTGCTGGCTTGAAGGGCTGAATGGCCTACTTCTGTATCTATGTTTCTATTAAATTAAATACAGAGACAAATTGAGACAATTATGTATGGTTCATTTTGTTATCATATTATAATTTATGACAACGAACACTAGAGGGCAGACCAACAAAGCTGATTAAATCAGGAGTGTCGAGTCAAGAGTGTTTTATTGTCATATGTCCAGAAACGGAACAATGAAATTCTTTCTTGCAGCAGCACAACAGATATGTAAACAAAGTACTCTGTAAAACCCATAATAAACAACAACAAAAAGTTCAGTATATATTTAAAAAAAAGACATATAAACAGACAATAGTAGTGCAGAGTCAAAAATAATGTCCCCAGTGGGAGAATTACTGCCTTACATCAACAGAGACCCTGCTTCAATCCTAACTACGGGTGCTGACTGTATGGAGTTTGGACGTTCTCCCCGTGACCTGCGTGGGTTTTCTCCATTTTTCTCCCACATTCCAAAGACGTGCAGGTTTGTAGGCTGGCTTCAATAAAATTGTAAATTGTCCCTATTGTGTAGGATATTGCTTGTGTATGAATGAATGAATGAATGAATGAGTTTATTGGCCAAGTGTGTACACATACAAGGAATTTGCCTTGGTGCTCCGCTCGCAAGTAACAACACGACATACAGTAACAATTAATAATGACACATAAAACATTAATAATAAAACATCACAGTTTAAACATGTGAATGAAATAAAATACCAGAGCAAAATGAGGCGACTGACTTTTGGTTCGTTGGTTGGCACGGACTCGGTGGGCCGAAGGGCCTGTTTCCACGCTGTATCTCTAAATGAAACTAAACTGAGAACAAATGTCACCACCTTTGCTGAGTTCACAGAGTCAACCTGTTATCTTCTTGATTAATTGACTTGACACGATCGAGAGAGCTTCAACCAAGTGATTCAGCCTCCCAATGACGTACAGGTTTGTCAGTTAATTAGCTTTGGTCAAACTGTAAATTGCCCCTAGTGTGTAGGATAGTGCCAGTGTATGGGGGGGGGGGGGTGATCGCTGGCCAGAACGGACATGGTAGGCCGAAGGGCCTGCTTTCCACACTGTTATCTCTCTGTCTAAAGATGCTTTTCACAAGTTGTTCTCTCATACATTCTCAATCTGTACACAAAGAGACCCGTGAGAAGACCAGGGCCAGTTTCTGTTCCTCCGGCCATATCAAGAGCAGTCCTGGACTTTGATGGTGTGATCCTTGTACGGTTACAGACAGCAACATAGTGCGTGGGGATTTTCACCACAATGAAAAGGACCCAGTTCCAAATGTCACCGATGCTTTTCTTTCCTCCCACGACCACATCCCACACACTAATCATATCCTTGGCGTGCATGGGAAGGCCAGCCTGACCAACAGGCATCCTTCTGTTTGCCAGCTGCTGGTCTCCATACATTGTTCGTCCTCTCAGCTAACAGCTGATGCCTTCACAGGCACTCGCAATAGTCAGGCAATGGAATCTCAGACTGGGGCATTCATCTTGCTCACAGTCACAGCTGCAATTCCACTCGGATTACTTCAGAACACGATGGGAAAAATAGAATGGAGTCTTCATTACGATGCCTCGGAGATGTTTCATGTGGATGTAACGCAGCTAACTTGCGTACTGTGGAAGATCACATGGTATTGTGTAGCGGTAGAGTTGTTGCCTCTACCGACAACGGCAGAGACCCGGGTTCCATCCTGACTACGGGTGCTGTCTGCAGCGAGTTTGTACGTTCTCCCCGTGACCGTGTGGGTTTTCTCCAACTGCTTCGGTTTCCTCCCACGCTCCTAAGACGTACCGAAGGTAGACAAAAGTGCTGGAGAAACTCAGCGGGTGCAGCAGCATCTATGGAGCGAAGGAAATAGGCAACGTTTCGGGCCAAAACCCTTCTTCAGACGTACCGACATTTGTAGGTTAATTGGCTTTGGTAAGAATTGTAAATTGTCCCGAGCATGTAGGACAGTGCTGGTGTGCAGGGATCGCCGGTCGGCACGGACTCGGTGGGCCGAAGGGGCCCGTTTCCTCCCTGGGTCTCAGCCCCTCAACGTGCAGCAGCGGAAGGACCCTAGACTGCGGTCCTCCCCCACAGAGCCTTGGCGTTGGCTGCACCGAGCTTCAGTGCGTCCCTCAGCACGTACTCCTGCAGTCTGGAGCGGGCCAGTCGGCAACATTCCCCGACGGACATCTCGCTTTGCCAGGAGACCAAGAGGAATCCAGCTCCTTCTAATCCAGTCACCAGTTGGGAACAATACAATGTGAGGCTGACTCACTTGGTCGAAGAATTCTCAATCGTGTTGTCAATTACATGAAGAATTTAACATGGTGACTGAACTCAGCAGAGGTGGTCACATTTGCTCTTTGTTTACTTTAGTATAGAGGTACAGCATGGAAACAGGCCCTTCGGCCTGCCGAGACCAGGCCGACCAGCGATCACTCGTGCACCAGTTCTATTCTACACACTAGGGACAATTTACAGATGCCAATTAACCTACAAATCGGCACGTCTTTGGATTGTGGGAGGAAACTGGAGCACCCGGAAAAAACCCGCACAGGTCATACAAACTCCATACAGACAGCACCCGCAGTCAGGATCGAACACGTGTCCCTGGCGCTGTAAGGCAGCAACTCTAACACTATGTCACTGTGCTGCCCCCAGGTAGAGGAAGTAAAGAGAAGGGAACAAAAAATCAAAATCAAACTGAGCGCCTGCTCCCAAAAAATTCTTGAACATCCTGGAGCAATCCAGTAAGGGTGGCACGGTGGCGCAACGGTAGAGTTGCTGCCTCACAGCGCCAGAGACGTGGGTTCGATCCTGACTACGGGTGCTGTCTGTATGGAGTTTGTACGTTTCTCCCCGTGACCGCGTGGGCTTTCTCCGAGATCTTTGGTTTCCTCCCACACTCCAAGGACGTGCAGGTTTGTAGGTTAATTGGCCTGGTATAAATGCAATATTGTCCCCAGTGTGTGTTGGATAATGTTAATGTACGGGGATCGCCGGTCGGTGCGGCTCTGTGGACCGAAGGGCCTGTTTCCGCACGGTATCTCTAAACTAACCTAAACCTGTGGTGATCAAGCCCCCCCTTTATTTGCCCTGCAGTCAACTACCCAGCTGCCGATACTGATAACAGATTTTGACAGGATTTTGCAAGGCACCCATTATGTAGTTCTCTGCTGGTAGTCACCAGCTGTGGAATTTGACTCCGTGGAAACATGCTGCATCTTAGAGGTCATTTTTCTAATGTTTAAATATGCTGGCGTTACCCTGGCAGTTGCAGCTCAGTGGGTAATTCTCCTCCTTATGGGCGGCACGGTGGCGCAGCGGTAGAGTTGCTGCCTTACAGCGCCAGAGACCTGGGTTTGATCCTGACTACGGGTGCTTGTCCCTATGTTCTCCCCCTGACCTGCATGGGTTTTCTCCGAGATCTTCCGTTTCCTCCCACACTCCAAAGAGGTACAGGTTTGTAGGTCAATTGGCTTGGTATAAATGTAAATTGTCCCTAGTGTAGGATAGTGTTATTGCGCAGAGATCGCTGGTCGGCGCGGACTCAATGAGCCAGAGGGGCCTGTTTCCGAGCTTTATCTCTAAACTAAACTAAAAAAATGTAACCACAAAAAATCTTTCAACTTCAGCACTGAAGATCTCTTCAACTGTTTTAAATATTTCTGTCTTGCTGTTCCTTCCACTTTCTAACTTGATATTGGTATTGGTTTATTATTTTCATGTCCCATAAGTTTTTCATGCTAAACCATGCAAACCGCACCATGTACAAGAACTGTAGGCGATGCAAGAGAAAAAATAAACTGAGTGCAGAAGAAGTGCAGGTGTAAAAAAAAGTGCCACAGCCACAATGAGGTAGATTGGAAGATCGGCAATTGATCCCCAACAGATGACAGGCCCTTTCACGCGTCTGATAACAGTGGGGAAGTAACCATACTTGAACTAGGTGGTGGGGTGGAAGATTGCAACCTTCAGGTGGTCCGCCCTGTTTCGACTGATGCAATCAGCTCGACGTGCACAAACAGAAGATCAAATAGAACAAGTTGTCCTACAACTTTAGGCTGTGCACGCCACACGAAAAAAGAAGAACTAGGTGGTATGTGCTTTTTGTACCTTTTGCCTGATGAGAGAAGGGAGAAGAGAGCACGACTGGTCCTTGATCATATTAGTTGCTTTCCCTTGGCAACAAGAAGTATAGTTGAGGGGGAAGAATGGAATCAAGGGATATGGGGAGAAAGCAGGAACGGGGTACTGATTGTGGATGATCAGCCAAGATCATATTGAATGGCGGTGCTGGCTTGAAGGGCTGAATGGCCTACTCCCACACCTATTTCAACTGTTTCTAAGCATGCAAAATAGAGGTGTTTGTGCACTTTCTTGTGTAATGGACAGGACTGCATTTGTGTCTCTGAAATATCTTGTGGTTTTGAGCCGATTAGTTGCGAAACCCAACTGTGATACATTGAATAGGATGCTTTAACAGTGCACCTGTAGAAATTAGTCATTGGAGATGTGCTGAATGACCTTGGTCTTCTGAGGAAGTAGAGGTGTTTGTGCCCTTTCCTGGCCATTAGGTTGGACAAGGGCACATTGTTGGTGATATTTACACTGAGGAACTTGAAGCTCTCGACCTTCTCCAATCCAGACTAGGGGGCTTGTACTTGTAACTTTGCCGGCGTTACAGACGTGGCGACACTTGTACTGCTAAGGCGAGGTCTGCTGAATGGTAAGCAAAGAATTTCACTGTACCTAGGTACACGTGACAATACAGTAATCTTGGATCATTGGATGGTTGGATCGTCATATTTTTGTTCACCACCCCAACGGAGAGTGTTCTTCCATCCCGACGCCGGAGTTCCGATCATCCCGGCGAGAGGGCCTGAACATCGGGCCGTCCGTAGCGACGACTGCGGAAGGCTCAAAGGCCCCGACCACGGGTGAACAATGAGGAAGATGACTGAACTTTATTGCTTTCCCTCACGGTGGGAAACGTTGGTTCCGCTGCGTGGGGATGTTTATGTTAAATTCCATCGTGTATTGTGTTCTTTCTATTCGTATGGCTGTATGTATGGCAACTCAAATCTCACTGTACCAATTGGTGCACGTGACAACAAATGTAACTTGTACTTGAACTTTCTCAACTCACTAACCAGCCACTTTGTTTTACTGATGCCGAAGAAGTGCTTGACGGCACTGGGCCTGTACTCGCTGGAGTTTAGAAGAATGAGTGGGGACCTCGTTCAAACGTACCGAATAATGAAAGGCTTGGTCGGTGTGGAACTCTGCCCCTCAATGCCCAGCAGCGGAAGGACCCTAGACTGTGAACGTCCTCCATAGAGCCTGCACTTTGACTGCGCCTGAGCTTCGGTGGGATATCCTGGCTAGATCGCGGGCTATCGCTGGTCTCCACTGACACAGCACCTGCGTGCCTGCATTTACAGCAGGTCTGTGCTCCTGGCTGAACACTGGCACATCCAGTCAAATGCACCAGACGCAGCCAGGAAGATTAATCCCAGTTACGTTAAATGGGTTTCCAATAATATTAAACATAAACAGATAAGCTGCTCTTAGAGATGCTCTGGCATTTTGTGTTTCGAAAAAAAAACCTTGTTACTACATATTTAGTTTAGTTTAGAGATACAGCGTGGAAACAGGCCCATCTGCCTTCCAAGTCCATGCTGACAAGCGATCACCCCGTATACTAGCACTACTCTCCATACACAAGGGACAATTTACAATCTTTACCGAAGCCAATTAACCTACAAACCTGTACGTCTTTGGAGTGTGGGAGGAAACCAGAGATCCCGGAGAAAACCCACGCAGGTCACGGGGAGAACGTACAAACTCCGTACCCGGACAACACCCGCAGGTAGGGTCGACCCGGGTCCCTGGCGCTGTAGAGGCAGCAACTTTACCGCTGTGCCGCCCCCAATATAAATCGCAAAGGAGCTGGTCTTTATTCATTCTCCATCTTGTAGCATGGAAATTGAGCCCAGCTTCCTACTGGAAGATTATAATGTGAACTTTGATTCCACACTAGCTTGCTCCAGGCTGGCTTTCGAAAAACATTGAACGTGTTTTTGGATCTTAACTCCCTCGCCACTGCTTAAGTGAGCAGGTGTTCCCTTCCCACTTATCACCCTTCATTTCTTAATCCAACAGGCTCTTTCTTGTCCTGAACCAACCCCTGAAGTGAGGGAAGGGATATCACCCCAGGGGGAAGCATATGAGTAGCAAGGGTGCCTAGTATAATGATAATTCTGTGAACACTACCAAATACAATGCTAATTAATGTACGTAATGACACTGAGATTGTTGGAAGGATTTTTGTACAGATATTGTTTTGCATCTATTTTTCCTTGTGAATTAAGTTTATTTTGATTTTTTTAAAAGCCAGTTTTTATCTCACGCTGCCTCGGCAAGGCCAGCAACATAATCAAGGACCAGTCGCACCCTAGCAACTCCCTCTTCTCCCCTCTCCCATCGGGCAAAAGGTATAGAAGTGTGAAAACACACAGCTCCAGATTCAGGGATAGTTTCTTCCCAGCTGTTACCAGGCAACTGAATCATCCTGTGTAGGAAGGAACTGTAGATGCTGGTTTAAACCAAAGATAGACACAAAAAGCTGGAGTAACTCAGTGGGACAGGCAGCATCTCTGGAGAGAAGGAATGGGTGACATTTCGGGTTGAGACCCTTCTTCAGACTGCATCCTATCACAACCAGAGAGCAGTTTCAGAACTACTATTGGGCTATCTTTGATCGAACTTAGACACAAAAAGCTGGAGTAACTCAGCGGGACAACCAGCATCTATGGAGCGAAGGGATGGGTGAAGTTTCGGGTTGAGACCCTTCTTCAGATCTGACTTTACCTTGGTCTAAACGTTATTCCCTTATCATGAATCTGTACACCGTGAATGGCTCGATTGTAATCGTGTACAGTCTTCCACTGGCTGGTTAGCACGCAACAAAAGCTTTTCACTGTACCTATGAACTATGTGACAATAAACTAAACTAAAGTTTGCCTTGCATGCACTGGTTTATCAAATAAGGAGGCACACTACTAAAAAAAAACTACAATCGACTTCCATGTACATATATCTGCAGACTTTCCAACACCTGATGAGATTGCATGTGTAACTTCAAGTAACACCTGATGAGATTGCATGTGTAACTCCTGCTCGGAATGCTCACTTACTTATCAGTAGTCTGCAGTGAGGTTTTCTCAAAACCAACAGGATGTTTGTGTGATTCACAATTCTTAAACAGAATTGAAAAAATATGGAAATAGGAACCGCTGCGCTCAGTAGCGCTCCTTTCACAATGTAACAGTATTAGGACATGGATACAATGTTGATTCTTATTGTGTATAAAACCATGAATGCTGAGTCTTTTAGGCAGGGTAGGAGAATCAAAAACTAGAGGACACACGTTTAAGGTGAGAGGGGCAAGATTAAATAGGAACCCGAGGGGCAACTTCTTTCCACTCAGAAGGTGGTGGGTACATGGAATGAGCTGTCAGAGGAGGTCGAGATAGACACAAAGTACTGGTGTAACTCAGCGGGTCAGGCAGCAGCTCTGGTGAAAAAGGACGGGTGACGTTTCGTGTCGGGACCCTTCTCCAGACTGAAAATATGGGGTGGGGTGAACAGGCAGAGACGAGAAAAGACCAGGACTAGCCACAAATGACCTCGGGCAGGGTGGGGTTCGGTATAGAGTGATTTCACGGTTGACACTTGACCCGTACTGTTGCCATGTAACGCCTTCCGGTGGACAAGCGGGGTACTGGAGGCGAGCACGAGTGTGTTGATTACTGTGGCTGCCAGTACAGCGGGACTGTCGACTGTCCCAGCAGTCATTGAATTGCCGCCGGAGTTTGTTGGTAAGCATTTTACCAGCCCTCCCAAAAAATATGTCAGAGTAGGTCATGACCAGGATGAATAAAAATGGTGCTACTGTCAGGAGGTGGACGGCGTGAAAATGATCACGTGCAGAGTTAAGCATGCCTATGCTCCCTTTTGGCATAGGGTCTGTTATGTTTTAATTACAAAATCTAACAATGCTATTACAAAAAGAGATACCAAAGTAATTTGAGTGTGCTCTCTTTAATTAAAAAAAGGTGCTTTCTTTGATTTTAGTGTGTTGTTTCAGAAAATATGGTGTTTCTGAAGTATGCCGAAGAAAATCATACATGTGTCTGTGTGCTTTTATTGAATTCGTAGAGTAATGGTGCTTTCTTTGAAGTATAAACTCTATGCCAAAGGTACATCAAGCATGTGCTGTTGAGGCAAACTGGACTTTCTTTCAAGTGTGTGTGAAAAAAATGAAGTTGATAAAAACAATAAGTGTGCTTTCTAAGGAAAATGGAAGGGAAAAAAAAGCTTTATTTCAAGTGGGCTTGTTGATGTCAAAATTGCCAAGGTTGAGCAGGTTTTTTTCCAGGCCTTGCCGTGAACTCATAAAAGAGACACAAGCCAAAATTGCATTATGAAACATTTTAATTGAACATGAATGGAATTGGAATTTGTTATCATCTTAAAATTACAAAGTGTGCTTATACTTCTATGTTTCTGACTCAATGATTTGCCAATTTCATTCATAGCAAATGCTGATGAGCCAAGTTACTTTTTTGTAAGTGTTGATTGTTCGCATGTGCCCCCATACGAAAGCACAATCATCTGCACCTGCTGTGAGACTATGGATTTATTTAAGTTGACAAGTGCACGACACAACCTTGCAATTTTTATCAATTTTGGGTACTTGGTTATCATGTACTCCAGTTTGAATGGAGTCATGTACTCCAGTGGTACAGTATGACTTAGAATCAGGTATTTTTGCCTGACAGCACATAGAAACAGAAACATAGAAAATAGGTGCAGGAGTAGGCCATTCGGCCCTTCGAGCCTGCACCGCCATTCAATATGATCATGGCTGATCATCCAACTCAGTATCCCGTACCTGCCTTCTCTCCATACCCCTTGATCCCTTTAGCCACAAGGGCCACATCTAACTCCCTCTTAAATATAGCCTCAACTACCCTCTGTGGCAGAGAGTTCCAGAGATTCACCACTCTGTGTGAAAAAGTTTTTCCTCATCTCGGTCTTAAAGGATTTCCCCCTTATCCTTAAGCTGTGACCCCTTGTCCTGGACTTCCCCAACATCGGGAACAATCTTCCTGCATCTAGCCTGTCCAACCCCATAAGAATTTTGTACTTTCTATAAGATCCCCTTTCAATCTCCTAAATTCTAGCGAGCACCAATCACACGCTCTACGTGAATGCGTAAATGTGCAATCTCACAAGTTTTTTCCCACATCCAGCGCAGACAGTTGTGCTTTCCCTCTTGTAAACGCAGGAATTTCTGCTTCATAACCGTAAAATCCGGCATCATCTTTTATGTCAAAACCGCGATCAGCTAAAATGACATCTCCAGAGAGCTGGTGGTGAAAAATGTTAGATGAAAGTGTGATTGTTTTATCTGTGCCTCTGCCCCCCCCCCCCCCATTCTGCAGATATAAATTAAACAACTCCACATGGTGTTACACCTATCAAACATTTGATGGTGTTATGGTGTTTATAGTTTGACCAAGACTGGGCGCACGCCTCTGAACTCGTAGGTCTATTACAAAATACTTTAAAGCAATCTATAATCACTGCCACATGCTTTCCAAAGCTCCACCAAAATTGCATGGGCATGGTATGTTTAACAGCACAAAAACTGACCATTTTGCCGGTATTTCCCGGGTACAAAAGTAAGCGTTGCGTGAGTGACGAGTGTATAACGGAGGCTTGCTTGTCCTCCAGAACGATTGAGAGACTCCGGGGGTCACACTGACCATTTGACCTCCCGTGCATTCCCACTATAAACCAGCATCTGTAGTTCTTTGTTTCTACATTTTGCCAGAGTTGGTAGTTGAGGCAACTGCTATCACAGCATTTAAGATACTTGCACCAGTACATGGATAAGAAAGTTTTAGAGGGATATGGGCCATATGGAATTCTCTGCCACAGAAGGCAGTGGAGGCCAATTCACTGGATGTTTGCAAGAGAGAGTTACATTTAGCTCTTAGGGCTAAAGGAATCAAGGGATATGGGGAGAAAGCAGGAACGGGGTACTGATTTTGGATGATCAGCCATGATCATATTGAATGGCGGTGCTGGGTCGAGAGGCGAATGGCCTACTCCTGCATCTATTGACTATGTTTCTATGTTTCATACGCAGGCAAATAGACTAGCTTAGATGGGGCATCTTGGTCAGCGTGGACAAGTTGGGCTGAAGAGCCTGTTCCTGTGCTGTAGGTGAATCTGGCTATTTTATAAAGGTAACAGTAGTGGCTCTCTACTTGAAGTGACATCCTGGCCACTCCTTCTTCTCCCCTCTCCTATCGCACAGAACGGTATAGGAGTTGAAAAAAACACACATTCAGATTCAGGGACAGTTTCTGTCCAGTTGTTATCAGGCAACTGAACCATCCTACCACAACTAGAGAGCAGCCCTGAACTATCTACCTCATCAGAGACCTTTAGACCATCTTTGACCAGACCTTACCTTGCACTAAACGTTAGTCATGTTGTTCCCTTTATCATGCATCTGTCGACAACTCGATTGTAATCAGGTATTGTCTTTCCGTTGACTGGTTAGCATGCAACAAAACCTCTTCACTGTACCTCGCTCCACATGACAATAAACTACACTCAAACCCACCAGAATTATTTTGAGCATTAATATACTACATTGATCAGTCTGAAGAAGGGTCTGGACCCGAAACGTCGCCTATTTCCTATGCTCCATAGATGCTGCCTCACCCGCTGAGTTTCTCCAGCATTTTTGTCTACCTTTGATTTTCCAGCAACTGCAGTTCCTTCTTAAACAAATACACCACATTAGATCACTTTCTGTGGAAGCAGTAGCATTTTTAGAAGATCCTCAGCAAACTGCTGAAAGTCCAGGGGGGTTGGTGGCCACCAGGGACATGGGTCTGTTCGGCACGTGAGGACTTGAATACAGGAGGTTCTATTGTTCCCATAAGAAGCAATGCTTTTCCTACACATTTATTCTTTCCCCGGGGGAACTGCGATAAATTTAGATCACGTTCTATGAAAGGCAGCTGCTGTCACAACAATCAAAAACAGCACCGCTTTTTTTTTTTTGGAAAGCAAAGTCTGCATTTTACTGATAGCTCCTAGGAAAATGCAGCCTCATTCATTTCCATCATTTGCTAATCTACAACGGGAGTCAAGTGAGAACTTTTAATCGCCCGCAAACAATGCAGCACCTTCTATGCATTTCAGAAAACCTATTAAGGGCCTGAGGCACCGGGGGCACGTCCGCTGGTGTCAAAAAGCATAAAAGACGCAATTTGATGTGCGCAAGACTCCAGCGCAAGAGATAAGAAAGGCGAGAAAGTGACTTGGACCACTCACGAACCTCGGACTATCTTTGATTGGACTTTACTGGCTTTACCTTGCACACAAAACGTTATTACGATACGATCGAACTTTATTTATCCCAGAAGGAAAATTGATCTGCCAACAGTCATAAAACACATATCATGTATCTCTACACTGTAAATGGCTTGATTGTAATCATGTATTGTCTTTCACTGACTGGTTAGCACGCAACAAAAGCTTTTCACTGGACCTTGGTACACGTGACAATAAACTAAACTAATTGGAGAATAGGTGTGTGCGTTGATGGTAGCTGAGTGGTGCTAGACTAGAACTGTGGAGTCTAATTTATCCAATGTACTGTAGGCAGGTCCACCGCTAGAATGCCCCCCCCCCCCCCCCCACACTGCCTGCGTTCTGTTTTCTTGTGCACTCAATCAGGGGTCCAATCCTCAGACATGGATACAACCAGTCCAGGCACAAGTAGGGTGGTAGGGAGGGGAAGTGAAGGGGGTGGGAGGAAGGAGATTTATCCTTTATCTTTCCTGTGTTATCAAGCAAAACACTTGGAAATCTGAGCTCTCCCCAAGTTCGTTTTAGTTTTAGAGACAGCGCGGAAACAGGCCCTTTGGCCCACTGAATCCGCGCCGACCAGTGATCACCCAAGCGGACAAATCGGCATCAATGGACACCATTCTCCCCCTACGGTCCGTTACAACAATGTTTACTGTATTCCCTCAGAGTCATAGAGTGATACAGCGTGGAAACAGGCCCTTCGGCCCAACATGTCCACACAGGCCAACATGGCCCAGCAACACAAGTCCCACCTGCCCGCGTTAGGTCCACAAACCTCCAAACCTGTCCTATCCATGTTCAGTCTGAAAAAGGGTTTCGCCCTGAAACGTTGCCTATTTCCTTCACTCCATAGATGCTGCTGCACCCGCTGAGTTTCTCCAGCATTTTTGTCTACCTTCGATTTTCCAGCATCTGCAGTTCCTTCTTAAACAACTATCCATGTACCTGTCCAACTGTTTCTGAAATGTTGGGATGATCCCTGCCTCAACTACCTCCTCTGGCTGCTTGTTCCATACACCCACCACCCTTTATATGAAAACGTTACCCCTCAGATTCCTATTAAACCTTTTCTTTTTTTTTTTTTTTTTTTTTTTTTTTTTTTTTTTGATTTAGAAGTACGGTAGATTACAGTAATGTACAACACGTATATATTAATACATTTTTTGTACCGCTTCATTTTTTTAAACTTTAAGAAAGAAAAAGAAAGAAGTAAGAAAAGTGAAGAAAGTGCGCAAAGGTTGTGAAGTGCAAAAGAGTGTTGGGAAAAGAAAGCCCCTTAGAGAAGAGGTTAGAGAAGGAAGTAAAGTTAGAAAATAGACCCTAGAAAAAAAAAAGAGAAAGAAAGAAGGAACAATCGCTCTATTATAACTCTTATACTATACTTCATAGAGAAGGAACTACCAACCAAGTCTGTTTTTATTTTACCTCCCATTACCAGGTCCAGATACCTTTTATTTATTTATTTGTTTTTCTAAATTACTATTGCACCTCATGCTTGTAATAGGTCCAAAAACGCAGACCACGTCTTTTGAAATTGATCTACTTTACCTACTAGGAGGAATCTCATCTCTTCCAGATGTAATGTTTCCAACATATTTGATGTCCACATTTTTATTGTTGGTGTGGGCGCATTTTTCCAGAATTTAAGTATAAGCTTTTTTCCCATTATTAGCCCATAATTGAGTAAATTCTTCTGATACACGTTTAATTCAGGGATACCTTCCGATATTCCAAAAATAATCCATTCTGGTTTTGGTACCAGTTTTATTTTGATTAATTTTGAAAAAATATCAAATATTTCAAACCAGAATTTTTGGATTTTTGTACAAAAAACAAAAGAATGTGCTATGGTAGCTTCTTGACATATACATTTATCACAGATTGATGAGACGTTAGGAAAGATTTTATTTAGTTTGGTTTTTGAATAATATAATCTATGTAATGTTTTAAATTGGATAAGCGTATGTCGTACGTTGATCGAGCATTTATGCACCTGTAATAAATGATTATCCCAGCTTTCTTTTGAAATTTTTATACCTAGATCTTGTTCCCAATCTCTTCTAATTCCATCTGTTGTGGGTATTTCTATATTTAAGATGATATTATATAAGTATGATATTAAATTAACTGATTCCGCCTTTGTCTTCATTGCTTCATCTAGTAAGTCGGAAGGCATATTATAATAATCTTTTGTGTGTGATTTCAAATAGTCACAGATTTGTATATATTTAAAATATTGATTATTTTTCAAATTATATTTCAGTTGTAGTTGTTGGAATGATAGTAATTTTTCTAATTCATACAGATCTTCGAGCGTTTTAATTCCCATTCTTTCCCATTGTATAAATGCTTTATCTATGATTGAAGGTTTAAACGATGGGTTATTGACTATTGGTATTAAGAGAGATAGGTTTCTTAATTTTAGATTCTGTTTTATTTGCTTCCATGTTCTAATAGTGCTATATATAATTGGATTTTTATTATAATTTTTATTATTCAAATTTATTGGAGAGAGAATAATCGCTCCTATATTATTCGGGGAGCAATCCCCTTTTTCCATTATAATCCAGTCCACCTGCTGGGCAGAATTGTCCAGCAGGTGAATCATATTTTTAATATTTACTGCCCAGTTATAATACATAAAGTTAGGGAGCGCTAGACCCCCCAACTCTTTTCGTTTGTTAAGGTGTGTTCTTTGTATTCTGTGGGATTTGTAATCCCATATAAAATTTGTAATGTCTGAGTTCAGTTTTTTGAAAAACTTTTTTGGGAGATATATAGGTATTGATTGAAATAGGTAAAGGATTTGTGGTAAGAAAATCATTTTTATAGCATTTATCCTACCTATTAAGGACATCGGAAGTGTTTTCCAAAATTTAATCAGATTATTTAATTTCTTAAGTAGGGGATTATAATTAGCTTTAAACATATCATGGTAATTTCTAGTAATCTCAATTCCTAAATATTTGAATTTTTCCATAGCTATTTTAAAAGGGAATTTCCTGAGATGTGTTGAGTCTTTTGGTTTAATCGACATAATTTCACTTTTGTTCCAATTTATTCTATATCCTGAAAAGGATCCAAAGTCCTCAATTAAGTTTAATATATTTGGTATACTAATTTGTGGTTTTGTGATGTACAGTAGTACATCATCAGCATATAGGGATAGTTTGTTGTTTGAATATTTTGTGTTATAACCGTGAATATTCGAGTGTGTTCTTATTTTTTCAGCAAGGGGTTCAATTACCAAAGCAAATAACAGCGGTGATAGTGAACATCCTTGTCTGTTGCCCCTAGATAATTCGAATTTTGAAGATAATATATTATTAGTTAGTATTCTAGCCGTAGGTTTGTTATATAGTAGTTTTATCCATGCAATAAAGTTTTCTCCCAATTGGAATTTTTGCAATACTTTGATCATATAGTCCCATTCTACTTGATCAAACGCTTTTTCTGCGTCCAGTGAGATGATAGCTAACTCTTCGTCATAAGATTTATATGAATGCATTATGTTAAGCAAACGTCTCAAATTATTGAATGAGTGTCTCTTAGGTATAAATCCTGTTTGATCCTCATGTATTAGTCTACTAACATACTTGCTTAATCTATTGGCTAATGTTTTTGCTATTATTTTCTGATCCGTATTTAACAAAGCAATAGCTCTATATGATCCTGGTTCTTCTATATTTTTATCTTTTTTAAGTATTAATATGATCGTTGATTCCGCTAGTGTTTCAGGTAGGTTTTGCTCTTTATAAGCATATGTATACATTTTTTGTAATCGTGGAGTAACTATATCATAAAAAGATTTATAAAATTCATTACTGAATCCGTCTGGTCCTGGTGTTTTTCCATTTTTTAGTGTTTTTATTGTGTCTTCTATCTCCTTAGAAGTAATTTGTGCTCCCAGTTCCTCTTGTTCCCTGCGTTCTAATTGTGGTAGATTACAATTATCTAAAAATTCTGAGATTTTATTATTGTCTATTGACGTTTTAGATGTGTATAGATTCTGGTAAAATTGAGCAAATCTTTTATTAATATCCTTGGGTAGTGTTAATACTTCCCCTCTATCTGATTTAATCTTTAATATTGCATTCTCTTTTTCCCGTTTTTTAAGTTGTCGTGCTAGAAGTTTGTGGGGTTTGTCCCCGAATTCGAAGTGTTCTTGTTTTGTGATTTGAAATAATGTTATAACTTTCTCTGACAGTAATTTATTTAACTGAAATTTCAGTAGTAGTATTTTATTATGTTTATCCGTAGTTGGGTCTTTAGCATTATCTATATCTAACTGTTTTATTTGATCTTCTAAGTGTCTTTGTTCATTCTTATTCTTTTTATTTTGATAGGCTTGAAATGAAATAATGACTCCTCTTATAAATGCTTTGAAGGATTCCCATAATAGCGTGGGGGATATCTCTGGTGTATCATTTAACTCAAAAAATAGATCCATCTGTTTTTTTAGATAGATACTCCCTTGAGGGTCTTTTAAAATTTGTGAGTTAAACCTCCAGAACGGTTTATTCATAGACATTCCTTCTAGTTTTAGAACAAAAGTTAACGGAGAATGATCTGAGATCGCATTAATATGATATTTAGGATTCAAAGATTGCGAAATTAATTTTGTATCCACTAGAAAATAGTCTATCCGTGAATATGTTTTATGCACCATTGAATAAAACGAGTAATCCCTTCCCGTCGGGTTTGCAATCCTCCATACATCTGTTATATTTGTGTTTTCCATATATGTGTGTAAGAGTTCACTGGTTTTAGATTTCGTCTGACCTTTTTGTTTTTGCATCGATTTATCTAAATAAGGATCTAAAACACAATTAAAATCTCCTCCGATTATAACATTTTGATAATTAGATTCTGCAATTATATTCAGAATTTTATTAAAAAATTGAGGGTTATCAAAGTTGGGCGCATATATATTTACCAGCGTAATTGGCATGTTATTGATCTCCCCTGCTACTATAAGATATCTCCCTTCCTTATCTAAAATAGTGTTCTTTGATTTAAATGGAATTCCTTTACGAATAATAATTGCAGTACCTCTAGATTTGGAGGTAAATGAAGAGTGAAATGTTTGGCCTATCCAGTTCGCCCTCAGTCTTGTCTGATCTTGCTGTTTAAGATGTGTTTCCTGTAGAAACGCTATGTCCGTGTTGTATGATTTCAACTGAGCTAGTATCTTGCCCCTTTTAATAGGTTCATTAATCCCCCTTATATTCCAACTACATAATGTGATTCCTCCTATTTTCTTTTGATTGTCGTCATGCATTTTTACCAATTTTAATGACCTTAATTATTGTGGTGCGTTCATACCTCCGGACTCTGGTTATTTTGGGAGTATTTCTATTATAGACTTCCTTGGTAGTTCTCCTGCGCGATTGTCCTTGAAGAAAAAACACACAGATGTGACATATTGTGATTAAAAAAAATATATATAAATCAAATAAATTTACGGTGTCTAAAATTTCAACACCGTAGTGAGTGGCCCACTCGTCTGTGGGGTACGACATCCATAACGCTTCCGGCGTAGTTGGTATAAAGTTAGCCCCGCTGTATTTATTACCCAAAATCTATGGGGTCATTACCGTTTCCAATTCAGTTCTATTTCACCCAGTTACAATTTATATATATGTCAAATGTATTCGATTCCATATCCTACTCACTCTTTATCTCTTAACTATTTTAAAATGAATTTAGTATTGTTAAAGTGAGCGGTTTACTGAGTGGATTAACCGGAGTCAGGTTCCTGGAATTGTGCCAGGTGCCTGATCTCCTCTCCTCTCCACGAGCTGCGAACATAGGTGATAACTGCTGTCTGCGTTATGACGCAGGCACCACAGTTTTATCAGTTTCAAATATTATTTCTATATTAGTATTGTTAATTATTAATTATGATTAATTCTCAGCATTTTGTAAAACTATATAAGCCGTATATATTTTTCATATCAACCTCGAGTGTATATTATCTCTTAACTATTTTAAATTGATTTTAATATTGTTAAAAATGAGCTGTTCGCTGGAAGGGTTAACGGGAGTCTGGCTCCTGGAGTTATGCCAGGTACCCGGTCTCCCCCTCCCTCCACTCTCGAGCTGCATAGCACTTGCTGTTATCTGCTAAACAGAGCAGACTGCACATTTTTTATCTATTTCAATTGCTATTTCTATATTAGTATTGTTAATTGTTAATTATTATTAGTTCTCAGTTTTTTCAGTTTTTTATAAACAATATAAGCCATGTGATGTTTTTCACTCTCAGCCCAGCAGTTCGTCCCGTTATCAGGTTTTCCTCGTTTGAGCACGTAGTGTCCTTGAATTACATAGCACAATGTTCCAGCGAAGATAATAATGTCTAGCCACGTCTCACTAAGAATCTGTTGCTTGAAGTCAAATAAAAAATAAAAAATCAGTGTTCAGTTAATTCACTTTCCTTGTGATATTCTTGTTGGAAGAATAAGCAAGTTCGTTTGTTCATGTCGTCTTGGTTTTCAGTCTCCAGTTGATGCAGCCTTAGTCGCGATTTCTTGAGCGTATTTGAGAGATTCATCCGAATTAGTGAATGTTTTTGACACTCCCTCAAAGGTGATACGCATTCTAGCCGGATAAAACACTCCACATAAAACTCCCTTAACACCATAAAGAACTTCTCTGGTCTGTGAGAACTTTCTTCTCTTTTGCTCAATC
The DNA here is from genome assembly GCA_038087875.1 of Malacoraja senta. NCBI lineage: Eukaryota > Metazoa > Chordata > Chondrichthyes > Rajiformes > Rajidae > Malacoraja > Malacoraja senta. The sequence goes on along the minus strand of CM075980.1, from coordinate 80,514,370 downwards.
TCATAAGGGTAGTCCCGTAGTAGTTTAATAGTATCACCTCTGTACATCATCTTCTCTCCGAGGTTGATTTTTTTCATCAGCGCTTCCATTGTTGAGATATCCCGAAGTTTAATTATGATCTGTCGTGGGTAGGCACGTTCTCCTTGAGATCTTGATTTAAATCTGGGGAGTCGATGTGCTACTTCAATTACCGGTGCTTCTGGTAGCTTCAGTACGTGTTTAATTAGGTTGGCAGCGAACTCACAAACATTGTCCCCCTCGGCTCCCTCTTTTACACCCCGTATTCTTATATTTTGGCGTCTTGAGCGAGCTTCTAGGTCAACACATTTATTCGAAACCTTTGTGACTTGGTTCTTGAGACTATCTATTTCTGACTTCATAGTCTGCATCTCTCCAGCCATCACTTCCACAACAGCTTCCAAATCATTCACTGCAGATGCATTTGCAGCCACAGATTCGTGCACAGCCTCAAACATCTTTGTGGTCTCTTCTGCCACCTTTTCAATTTTTATCGATAGTCCTTTTTCCACACCTTCAATTCTTTTTTGGAGAGCCTCAATACCCCTATTAAACCTTTTCCTCTTCACCTTAAACCTATGTCCTCTGGTCCTCGATTGACCTACTCTGGGCAAGAGACTCTGTGCATCTACCCGATCTTTTCATCTCATGATTTTATACACTCTAATCAGAATTTTGAGAGAAATGTATTCAACACAAGACTTCAAAATTCACTTATTTCCCCCAGTTTGTATATAACGTTGTAAAAATCAGTGTTTGCAAATCGTTTCATGTCATTTAACGCTAGTTAGTTATTGCTTCCTTGGTTCAATAATACCAGCCCTCTTGCAACAAAGTTTTTAACCTGAATGAGAGGATAGACTATTCTCTCGAGAACCCTTCCCATAGTTTGGTTTCAGTGGCGTAAGTGTTTTACTGGAGGATAAAGTATGACACTGGGTTTATTAAATTCTATTCTATGCAGGAGGAAGGAATATTGCATCATGTCTATTGTTTCTATAATTCTCATAAGCCCTTGGCGTTTTGTATTTTTTAGGTATTTTCATATTCTCTCATTGAGAATTCAATTCATGTCTGTCTGCACTTGCATTAAAATGAGCAGAAAAATCGTTACTATTTTCAGCAAGTGTTCCAAACCATTTGCTCATTGCAGGTGATGCCCTTATCGTTGTTTGCCCTTGGACTGCATTAAACATCACTCTTGCTAACTGGCAAATCCGGTTTCCTTTCTAAAGTGACTGGAACCAGATTAATATATTAGTTTAGTTTTGAGATACAGCGAGGAAACACACCCTTCATCCCACCGAATCTACACCGACCAGCGATTCCCCCCACCCCCCCCAGGGACAATTTACAATTTTACTGAAGCCAATTAACCTGTAAACACTACGCCTTTGGAGGGCGAGAGGAAACCGGAGCACCCGGGGAAAACCCACGCGGTCACAGGGAGAACGTACAAACTCCGTGCAGACAGCACCTGTAGTCAGGATCGGACCCGGGTCTCTGGCGCTGTGAGGCAGCAACTCTACTGCTGCGCTATCGTGGCAGAATATGTGTGATGCATCGTATCAGAGAAATCAAATACACCTCTCAGTAAGGGACAAGGTAGCCAATTTCCCTCGCACCAACAGGGCCAAGATTAACACTCATGTTAACAGTAGGTGGCGGCCATTGCACACAGGTACTTGGTACTTTGTACACAGGTACACGGCGTTCCCTGTATTTTCTGCCACTGTTCAGTTCTGTTTATTGTCACGTGCACCGAGGTACAGTGAAAAGCTTTTGTTGCGTGCCAAATAGTCAGCAGAGAGATGATACATGAATACAATCGAGCCATCCACAGTGTACAGATGCATGATAAGGGAATTAAGCATAAGGGCTTAAAATCATGAAGCTACCACAGGTCTGGAAATAGCCCTTTGATGCTGATAGGCAACAGATCCTTAAATTCACCTAAAAATGTACTAATTTATTCTACCATATTAAACACTTTGCGCTAATTACCACGGCTGGTTGAATTAACCACATGAGAGGAGGGAGTTGGATCTTCAGACTGAGCGAAACATTTAATACATTCTTGCACAACATCGTTCCCTCTGTCTCTCAGGTTTTCCATCTGATAGAGGGACATTAGTCCACAGATGCTGCACGTTGTGTATCGATCCCTCTCCCTTTGGGATCATTTGATTCTCACAGCGGACAGTGGAATCATCGATTACAAACCTCCGCTGGAGCTGCCTGTTCATTCATGAAAAATGCTCGCTATTTCAAAGATTAATAAACCCGCCACTGATTTTGACTGTTCTATTCACTGAGTTTTGGTATATTACTGCTGCCCCCTGGTCATCTGATGATGGCAACATCTCTTAGCCAACAAAGAAATGGACATTGGATAGCACACGAAAATTAAAATCAAGTCTTCATTTATATACAGGTGTTCCCCGACTTTAGTTTAGCTTAGAGATACAACCCAAACCAATCTTTAAATGCGTGTTAGGATTGTGCTACCACTAAGGAAGTTTAGTTTAGAGATACAGCACGGAAACAGGCCATTTGGGCCACCGAGTCCGCACCGACCAGCGATCCCCGCACATTAATACTACCCGACACACATTAGCGACAATTTACATTTTTATTACACCAAGCCAAGTAACCTACAAACCTGTACGTCTTTGGAGTGTGCAAGGAAACCGAAGATCTCAGATAGGACCCATGCATGTCACGGGGAGAACGTACAAACTCCGTACAGACAAGCATCCATAGTCGGGATCGAGCTCGGGTCACTGGCGCAGTGAGGCAGCAACTCTACCGCAGCGCCACCATGCTGCCCGCTGATTTCTGCCAGGGTTGCACCCCGCGGACCTTCGCGAGTCAGAAGAGCGGGTGGGAGTTCCCACACGGAGACCATGCGGCAGCATCCGCGAGAACAGCCGGGTGTCTTGCTGAAACGCCACACATGCGACAGCGCACTGCCACCGAGACGCGCAACTCAGAAATAAAGCAGTGAGTGGGCTTATAGAATTGTTGAACATTAACATAGCGAGTTTACACAAGCGGCCTTTCACACAAGTCAGGGAGTGCCTATATTTGCAGGAAGGAACTGCAGATGCTGGTTTACACCGAAGGCAGACACAAAATGCTGGAGTAACTCAGCGGGTCAGGCAGCATTGCCGGAGAGAAAGAGTTGGTGATGTTTTGGGTCAAAAACCCTTCTTCAGACTGAAAGTCAGGGGGGTAGGAAAATAAAGGTATGAAAAGATGCAGAACAAATCAGAGTAGGCACCGATGAACCAGGAGCCGAGCTTTTCGGGGCTTCCGCAGCGGCGACTTCTCCCGCCCGAGTTGCGGGGTTGAAGAGCACCTGGAGCGGGGCTTTACATCGTCGCCCCGCGCGGCTTGGAATGGCCGCCGGACTTTGCGAGCACGCGCCGGGGCTCTAACACCAAGACCCGGTGCGCGACCTTGCATTAACCGGCGTGGCTTTAATGGCCGCGGGACAATCACCATCGCCCGCCGGGGGCTTTGACTTCGATATCGGGGGGGGGGAGTGCAGTGGAGGTGATACGTTTTTTTGCCTTCCATCACAGCGCTGAGATGGATGTATGTGTAAAATTGTGTTGTATATCGGGTCTTCTTCGTTTTGTAATGTATGGCAGCAGAAACGACATTCCGTTTGGACCTCAACGGGGTCCAAATGACAAATTTGTCCAAAAGACAAATAAATTGTATTGTATTGTATTGTACAATAGTCCATTGTTGGCTGTGGGGGAGGGGATTATGAAGAGATACAAAGTGCAACTGATAGGACGACTAGGGTGGGGGAGAGCCAGAGAGAGAGGGAATGCAAGGGTTACTTGAAACCCCCGATCCCCGATTAGCAAGTGAACTGAAATAGTCTACTGAGCCCCATTGCAAGAGGCGCCATGTTTTCATTGACCACCATTGCATTCTCATCGTTCTCACGAGCGGTGGCTGTTCCAGGCAGCTCCAGACTGTGGGTCTCCACACATTTGAAATCAATAGAAATAATATTGACAAGACGTTAAAATTGGTATTCCACCTGTCCAGCTGAATTTCACACCCGTTGTTTAGTTTAGTTATGAGATACAGCGCAGAAACAGGCCCTTTTGGCCCACCGAGTCCGCGCCGACCAGCGATGCCCGCACATTAACATTATCCTGCACGCACTTGGGACAATTTACATTTATACCAAGCCAATTAACCTACAAACCTTTTGAATGTGAGAGGAAACCGAAGATCTTGGAGAAAACCCACGTAGGTCACAGGGAGAACGTACAAACTCCAGGCAGACAGCACCCGTAGTCGGGATCGAACCCGGGTCTTCGTCGCTGTAAAACAGCAACTCGGTGTGCAAAGTTAAATTAACTCAAAGGAATTTGATGTTACTAATGATCAAGTATGAAGTTTATTTACATCCATAGCAACTCAAACACAAATCAGGCATACTAGGTATACTTTTGGATCATTCTGTGTTCTTTCGAGTTTCTGGCCATGGAATAAGAAATCTAAGCAAAAACATGTTGGCATGAATGATCCAGAGAATCATTAAACCCTGGCAGCACCTGTCTCAGGGTTTGCAGCTGAGCCAATATTACCATCAGGAAAGTATTTCCAGACAACATTATTCTATATTCCTGTTGCCTTGTGTGTTTGCATTCATATCATCCGGGGCCGAGGAATATCTACAGTGGGAGAAATGGCTGGCAGAGATACATCCTGGCACAGAGCTGGGCAATGTGGCGCAGCGGTAGAGTTGCTGCCTCACAGCACCAGTGACGCGAGTTCGATCCTGACTACGGGTGCTGTCTGTATGGAGTTTTACGTTCTCCCTGTGACCGCGTGGATTTCCTCCCACACGCTGAAGACATGCAGATGTGTGGGTTAATTGGCTTTGGTAAAATTGTCCCCAGTGTGTAGGATAGTGTTAGTGAGCGGGGATCGCTGGTTGGCGCGGACTTGGTGGGCCGAAGGCCTTGTTTCCGCGCTGTATCTCCAAGGTTTAATCTGGCATCCAGACATACACACAGCAGAGCTCATTACATGCAGCAGAATAACCATGCCTCAGAACCAGGTACAGCAGCACAGAGATATTGGCAGTACCTTACAACTTGTAAGAAGATGAAAGGTTACCTTATCTCTCAGTGTTCAGCTGCTCGATTCTCTGGCAGTTCCACTCATCAACACCAACCGGATTACTAGTATTAGAGAGTACACTGCACACACAGGCATTCATTGGTGCCTGCATTCATCAAGTCCTCCTTCCTTGAAGGCATCGTTCTGTTGCGGCAGAGTCTGCTGGGGCTTGTGCATTCCCTATCAGCTAACCCTCAAACACAAGATGAGACAAGGAGTTGTATCTGGCTCCTTATTCTGCTGTGGAGCACTAGGCTCCCAGTTTTAAAGCACAATGGTGGCGCCAGCAATGGCTGCCTCGCCAACAGTCTGTCTGTCCTTGCCTTCTTTGTTTCTTAATCCTTAATTAGTGTGCGTTAAATGTATGTTTTTAGTGGTGTTTAGCTTGTTTTATGTAGGGGGTGTGGGGGGGGGGGGGGGGGTTGGGGGAAACTTTTTCTAATCTCTTACCTCGACGGAGATGCGATTTTTTTCCGTATCGTTTCTCTGTCCACACTGCGGCTTAACATCGAGGAGTTGCCGGTCTTTGCTGGAGACCGATTTTGAGAGCTCCACAGCGGTCGCCTATGGGACTTTAACATCGGGAGGCCGCGATCCCTTTGCCAGGGATCAATCTCGGAGCTCCAACCGTGGGTGCTTGCGGACTTAACGTCACGGAGCCCGTGGTCTCTGGTCAGAGAACTTACACTGTTCCAACTATGGAGAAAGGGATCTTGGATTGTTTTCCATTCTTCGTCTGGGATGCCAAAGCCTGTGTAGCATTCTCTACTGCCAGACTTGCTAAACGCAAAAAAGCCAAATACAGACATCATGCCTCTGTGTTATTTAACTACGAAACAACCGAGTCAAGTAATGCTAGGTGAACAAAACTCTCTGACTTAATGTCCAGACATTTTAATCCACATTTTCTCCACATAAGTATAGTATTGTGTCGGAAGGAACGGCAGATGTTGTTTTACACCGAAGATAGGCACAAAATGCTGGAGTAACTCAGCGGGTCAGGCAGCATCTCTGGAGAGAAGGAAAAGGTGACGTTTCGAGTCGAAATCCTTCTTCAGACTAAGTCAGGGAAGAGGAAAACGAGAGATATATGAAAAGGTTCCGAATAAATTAGAGCCGGCAGCGATGACCAAGGGAAGGTGGAACCCACAATGGTCCATTGTTGGCTGTGGAAGAGGTGATAACAAAGGGATGCATGGATGCGAACAGTGGAACTGGCAGGACGACGAGGGCGTGGGAGGGGTGAAGGTAGAGGGAAGGCAGAGGTTAGTTGAAATGAGAGAAATCAACGTTTGACCTGAAACATCACCCATTCCTTCTCTCCAGACATAATGCCTGTCCCGCTGAGTTACTCCAGCACTTTGAGTCTATCTTCGGTGCAAGCCAGCTTCTGCAGTTCTATGAAGCCTGATGCTGAATTTAGGTCCGGATTTTCCCCAACCTATTTTTGGGAGCGCATTTGGAGTGCACCACGTTTCAGAGTTTGCGGCCTGAAACGTCGCCCGTTCCTTTTCTCCAAAGATGCTGCCCGGCCCGCTGAGTTACTCCAGCGTTTGGTGTCTATTTGAATTGCACAAGTTGAATTTGCCCCAAGCTGTTCCCCATCTCCAGAGTTAAGACAGCCTCGTAACTCATGTTAAGCATACTGCATATCATTTCCTCTTGCAAATAAATGTGCAATGGTTGAAATGGTGAATATTTCAACATCGTGCCATGAAGTGACCAATTATTTCCCATGAAGGAATGTTTATGGTATCCTGGGAGACAACAACAGTAGCTCAAATGTAAATAGACAAACATTTGCTAGCAAGTCGGCATTCCCACGAGTAAAGGTTCAGATGGAAGTGTATATGCTTGGTTGGAAGAGGGTTGTAGCATAGAATAAACCCTCCAACACCAGCAAACATGCACTGACAATTCTCAAAGATTGGGAAAATTGTGAAAAAACCGATGTAACGACAAATTAAATGCATGTATAGCCTCCGAGAATGTCGGTACAATTTTTTGCAGTTCCTGTTTAGTTCAGTTATACAGCGCAGAAACAAGCCCTTCGGCCCACCGAGTCCGCACCGACCAGCGATCCCCGCACATTAACATCCTACACACATTAGGGACAATTTACACATACACCAAACCAATTAGCCTACACACCTGTACGTCTTTGGAGTGTGCGAAGAAACCGAAGATCTCGGAGAAAACCCAGGCAGGTCATGGGGAGAATGTACAAACTCCGTTCAGACAGCACCCATAGTCGGGATCGAACCCGGGTCTCCGGCGCTGTGAGCGCTGTCAGGCAGCAACTCTACCGTTGCGCCACTGTGGCCGCCCCACAGCTTGCACACATTTTTAAAAAAATGTTGAATAACATTTATTTTGATTTAAAAAAAATGTACAATTCTGAAATCTTGCCCATGAATACCCCATGAAGGTTAAAGAACAAACTGCTGCAGAAGCTCAAACTAGTACGTTAGCCTGCCGAAGATTTGCATGGCTGTTGCACCAAGCTTTGCATTTCTGATTTACATGAGAAAGGTTTGTCAGGAAAGGCAGATGACACAACACTGCAGTGTTCAGTGTCAGTGTTCAAGTCTGGCCAATGGAGACAGATAAACTAATTCTTTGGAGCTTTTGGGCAAAGACCACTCCTGCTAAATGCAATGGGCTGACGTGTAGTACGCAACGGAACGGAACATGGGCCTTTTTTTCCATCCATTTCCGTAACCAGACCCGACAACGTTGCAGGGGAACAGTTTGTGTTAATAAATTAAAATTCTGAAAATGAGGAGAAGATTTTTACCAATTAACTTTTATTTTTACGAGGATGTTTCCGTAACTGGCTGCCGTCTCCGCACTAGTATCCTATGGGATCTTTGGTGCGGAGACGGAAGCCGGTTACGGAAATGGGGCCTTAAATTACCCATGAATCTGCCCTTGACCTTACTACGTCTTTTTCGTCGAGTGGACTATCTTGCTCGCTATAGGATCTTTGCTTTTGGGGGTACACAGCAAAATTAATTTGCTAGAGGAGAGGATGTTTCCACTAGTGGGAGAGTCTAGGACTAGAGGTCACAGCCTCAGAAGTAAAGGGTGTTCTTTTAGGAAAGAGATGAAGGGGAATTTCTTTAGTCAGAGGATGGTGAATGTGTGGAATTCTTTGCAACAGAAGGCTGTGGAGGCCGTCAGTGGATATTTTTTAAGGCAGAGAGAGAGATAGGCAGATAGATTCTTGATTAGTAAAGGTGTCAGAGGTTATGGGGATAAGGCAGGAGAATGGGGTTGGGAGGGAGAGATAGATCAGTCATGGTTGAATGGTGGGGTAGACTTGATGGGCCGAATGGCCTAATTTTGCTCATCGAGCAGACAATCGAGCCATTTACAGTGTATAGAAGAAATGTTGCTGTAGGAGTAGAGATTTAAAAGTGTGGAGCGATTGTAATGTGCGGTTGTAGATCCGCTTCTGGGGCTAGCACACAAATAGCTGCCTGGGCTGGGCGCCATCTTGGAAGCCAATTTGCAGAGAGACACAGCAGTCAGGAGATTGCAGAAATGAAACTGATGTCGGCAAAGACAGCAGTTGAAATGCTATCATTGCCATCAGTGGTTTAGGTTTAGGCTTATTATTGTCACGTGTACCGAGGTAGAGTGAATAGCTTAGCCCCGTATTTGACTGCTACTACTCGGGTCGAGGGGACTGTCGAGTCAGAGCGCCGCGTCCGGCCCCGCCTCACCCGTCCCAGCGTAGTGCAGCCCATGGAGTGCAGCAGCAGCACCTCGCCTGTGGCCCCGTCGGTCGGCAGCCCGGCCAGCTGTCCGACCTTCGGATCTTCACTTACTGCCGACACCACCACCCCTCCTTCTCATGGCCGATCATCAGTTCATGAGTTGGATGGGGCGCCGGACTTTGCACGCAAGGTCGCGCCCGGGCCAAAACTCCTTAGCTGGCCCGCCGGCTGGGCTTTGTGTGCGGTCCAGCACCCGGGCCAACTCATCATTCACCCAGCCACGGCCGAGTCGGTCAACGAATTGCTGTCGGGAATTTGTCCCTTATTTTGATCTTTTGTCCCTTATTTGGAAGTGAGAAAGTTGGCAACGCTAAGTACAATAGATGAACAAAGGGGAGATTTGCAGGTGGAAAAGAGATTGAAAAGTGTGGAGCCATTTATCAGATGATCGTAGATCCTTCTTTGGGAAGAACATGCAAAGAGCACCGTGCACTGGAAGCGTTTTAAATGCCTGACTATCCACTGTTATCCAGTGGTTACAGAGGGGGGAAATGTCAGCCAGGGTCTCTGCCCCTGAACTCTATTCAATTAGTCATTTTTTCATTTAACATTTAAAGATAGTGCCGGAAACAGGCTGCCCGGCTCTCCGAGCCCATGCTGACCATCAATCACCGACAATGGATCATCGATTAGGGGTGGCACGGTGGTGCAGCGGTAGAGTTGCTGCCTTACAGCGCCAGAGACCCGGGTTAATCCTGACTATGGATGCTGTCTGTACGGAGTTTGTATGTTCTCCCCGTGACCGTGTGGCTTTTCTCCGGGAGCTCTGGTCTCCTCCCACACTCCAAAAATGTACAAGTCTGAAGGTTAATTCGGCTTCGGTAAAAATTATCCCTAGCCTGTCGGATATTGCTGGCATACGGGGAGCGCTAGTCGGCGCGGACTCAGTAGGCTGAAGGGCCTGTTTCCGCGCTGTATCTCTAAACTAAACTAAACACCCGTTCACACTAGTTCTAAGTTATCCCACTTTCTCATCCACTCTATACAGCATGGAGCAATTTACAGAGGTCAATTAACCTACAAACCTTTGGGACGTAGGAGGAAACCGGGGCACCTGGAGAAAACGCACATGGTCACAGGGAGAACGTGCAAACCCCACACAGACTGCACCTGGGGTCGGGATCGAACCCGGGTCTCTGGAGCCGTGAGGCAGGGGTTCCACCAGCTGCACCACCGTGCCGCCCCGGACTCTTGTCGGAAGACCACCCACTTATCCACACTTCTACAATGATGATATTTCAAACGCACCAGAGGGCGCTTTGACACATTGTGGAAGATGTAATTGAAGCACAATGATCTTTTTGTTCATGATTGAATTGAATACTTTATTGTGACATGTGACAAGTCACAGTGAAATTCTATGCTTGCCTACCCGAGGTATGCAAATAGTCGCCACATAAAGGGCACTGACAAAGTTAACTAGTACCCTGCGCCAGGTCCCCCTTTGAGCTCCCACTCTCCCCCTCCTCACAGCAGTCCCCCCCATGCTGGGTCCTCCATTGTTCCTCAGATAGATACAAATCTCTACCTTGCACTAAACATTATTCCCTTATCATGTATCTGTCTATATACTGTAAATGTAATCGATTGTAATCACGTTTTGTCTTTCTGCTGACTGCGTAGCACGCAACAAAAGCTTTTCACTGTACCTCGGTACGCGTGACAAACTCAACTGAAACTGAACTAATTGATGTGTAGGAAGAAGGAACTGCAGATGCTGGTTTAAACCGAAGATAGACACAAAAAGCTGGAGTAACTCAGCGGGACAGGCAGCATCTCTGGAGAGAAGGAACGAGCGACGTTTCGGGTCAAGACCCTTCATCAGACACAATCAAGGGAATGAGCATGTAAGAGGAGTCTGAAGAAGGGTCTTGACCAGAAACGTCGCCCGTTCCTTCTCTCCAGAGATGCTGCCTGTCCCGCTGAGTTACACCAGCTTTGTGTGTCAGCATCTGCAGTTTCTTCCTACACCCTCCATTGTCCTTTATGTCTTCCTTATATCGTATCACCTTTGTTAATTATACCTTCTTAAAAAAAAAGGTTCCACTGCTTAAACTGTCACATGTCAAGTTTAGCAAGTCAGGATTATGGTGAAGGTTCTGATCTATTCTGGAAGCTCAAGTCTATGCCACCACTTGGATGGGCAACTAAGCCCTCTGTGCTATTTGACTGCAAAGCTCTTCAGACTACTCCCCAACAGTTACACTAAGCCTATTATGAAAGCAGCTTCTAAGAGCCGAGGCCAGCAGCGGTTTAGTAAGAAAGGAAACTTTACCACCACCAGCCTATTTTAAAAATAATTGCAAAGAACATCTGCTTCTGTTTGTTTCCTGTTTTGACCATTGTTTCCTTTGGTGACACGATCACGGGAATTAGCATGGAAGAGGAGTTTAACAAACATTTACTTTGTCTTCTCACACCAATCATTCCCATCTCCGCTTTTATTTCCTGTCACGTGCTGTTCGCATCATTGGGGCCAAAACAAAGCTCAGCAGAGTTCCCAACTAAACATTTTGCAAAGAGAGTCTGGAGAAGTTTGCAAGGGTCCCTGTCACGGTTTATTCCGAACAGCTTCACAACAGAGGACTCTCCGATTTACGGACTGTTCCCAGGGACACATTCGGAGACGGACCTCAAGTGCTGCTGGAAGGTCATCAACTACAGTGAAAGACTCTCTTTGGTCTGTCCCAACTTTGTTGACTTCCCAGCAGAGCGAGATATCTGTCGGGAAATGTTGACGACTGGCCCGCTCCAGACTGCAGGAGGAACGCACAGAAGTTCGGTGCAGCCAATGCCAAGGCTGTGTGGGGGAGGACCACAGTCTAGGGTCACAAGTGGACAAGTTGTAGGAGTAGAATTTGGCCATTCGGCCCATTGAGTCTGCTCCGCCATTCAACCATGGCTGATCTCTGCCTCCTTATCCCATTTTCCTGCCTTCTCCCCATCACCCTTGACAGCTCTTCTAATCAAGAATTTGTCTATCTCTGCCTTTAAAATATCCACTGACTTGGCCTCCACAGCCCTCTGTGGCAATGAGTTCCGCAGATCAACTACCCTCTGACTAAAGAAGTTCCTCCTCACCTTTCTAAAACGCCTTCTAAAAGAAGGTCCTTCCGCTGCTGGACATTGGGGGGCAGGGTGTGGTGGAGTTTGTAAACACTACGTAACGACAAAATGAACATATATGTATAGCCTCTGAGAATGTTGGAAGAAGTTTTGCGCAGTTCCTGTAGTGTATATTTTATTCTGAATAAAGTTTATTTTGAATTAAAAAAAAAAATTCTATTGCTGTCTATGTGGAGTTTGCAGGTTATCCCCGTGACCACATGGGTTTCCTTGGGATTCTCCAGTTTCCTCCCACATCCCAAAGATGTGCAGGTTTGAGGGTTAATTGGCATCTGTAAATTCCCCTAGTGTGTGGGGAGGGGGGGGGGGGGGATGTAAAAGTGGGATGATAGAACTAGAGTGAATTGATGATCAATGGTTGGTGTGGACTCGGAGGGCCGCGTCTCCATGGGCTATGATCAACTTTTCCATGGATTGTCACCTTGTTGTGGTGGAGAAGCTTGTGTAGACCTGAGATCCTGAGAGCGATGCCGTCTGGAGCTATGCTCCTGGTAGGGCCACCCATGGCGGTAAGGTTGAGGGGGAGGTCTCTGACAAAGAGCAATCCAACCAAGACCTCAACGGTGGAACAGGCGGAGGATGATGGCTGACCTTGGTGGAGCGTCACATCGGCTGGGAAGGCGGATGAAGGCCCCAGCAGAAAATGGTTTCCGGTCGTCTTGGACTCCATGCCACTGGATCCTGACCCACATCTGTCAACGACCGTGGGGTGGCTGTCTGTGCACCAGTCTCCCCATGTTAAACAAAGTCACGTACAGGCGTCCTCCATGTAGGGGATAGCACCCTGGAGACACCCATGGTCAAGGGGGCCGAAGAAGAAGGACTCGATGGGCTAAAGGGCCCGTTTCCATGCTGCATCTCCAAGCCAAGCTGCACTCATCAAAGTTCGTGAAGAGTGTTCCATCACACTCCTGATTTGAGCCTTGTAAACATTGGGCAGGCTTTGGGGAGTTAGGAGGAGAGTTACTCGCTGCAAAATTCCAAGCCTGTGACCTGTTCTTGTAGACACACTGGTTACATGCCTGTTCCAGCTTAGTTTCAGGTCATTGATAATCTCCAGATTACCGGCAGTGGTGGATTCAGTGATGGTAATGCCGTAGAATGTCGGAGGTGAGGGGGGAGGGGGCGGCAACAGCTGGAATTTCTCTTGTTGGATATCATCGTCGTCTGGTACTTGTGCGGTGTGGATGTTACTTGCCACCTTTCAGCCCAGGCCTGGATATTGTCCAGGCGTTGCTGCATTTATATGTGGACTGCTTCGCTATCTAACGAGTCAGAGGATGCCGAACATTGTGCGACGGGCAGCAGACGTCCCTATTCTGACCTTGCGATCATCTATTCAACCTTGCAGCCCAACAAGAGCAAGGCAGGGACGGACTGTCTGTATGGCCATCTTCCATCGGCCTAGGGCAGCACGGTGGTGCAATGTTAGAGTTGCTGCCTTACAGCAGCAGAGACCCGGGATCGATCCTGCCTACGGGTGCTGTCTGTACGGAGTTTGTACGCTCTCCCCGTGACCGCGTGGGTTTTCTCCCCCACTCCAAAGACGTCCAGGTCAATTGGCTTTGGTAAATAATTATTAATTGCCCCTAGTGTGTAACATAGCACTAGTGTACGGGGTGATCGCTGGTGGGCATGGACTCAGTGGGCTGAAGGGTTGTATGTCTGTGCTGTATTTCTGAAGTCTAATGAATAAACAGCAGGAAGCTGCAACTCGTGGAATATATTGGGAGGAACTAATGACCAACACTTGGAAGGTTTTGATCCAACAGTAGATGGAATTGCTCAGATTCATGCCCAGGAATAATACTGGAATAATGATTGAAGAGTTAGCAACATCTATTACACAGTCCAAGGTTTTTTTTTTAAAAGCAAGGACAAATTTTGTTGTTCAGTCGTCTATAATCACTTGATTTTTCTTCAAGATATTGTTCGTTCCCCCAAGGCGTTGCTGTAAAATGCGTCAGACTGCAAGAGTAATGGAGATCTGATTGAACGGTGCCAGAACAACAATCTTGCTCTCAACATCAACCAGACGATGAGCCGTTCGTTGTTGAGTTTAGAAGGGGAAAGCCAAGGATCCACAAACCCTTCTTCAACGATGGGTTGGCGATGGAGAGAGACAACAACCTCCACGTTCCTGGGTGCGCACATCTCTGAAGATCTTTTCTGGGAGCAGCACGACAATGCAATCACAAAGTAAGACCATCAACGCCTCTCTTTCCGTCGAAGACTGTGGAGATTCAGTACGTCCAGAAGTGATGGGAGCAGAATTAGGCCATTCGGCCCATCAAGTCTACTCCGCCATTCAATCATGGCTCGTCTACCTCTCCCTCCGAACCCCATTCTCCTGCCTTCTCCACATAACCCCTGACACCCGTACTAATCAAGAATATCTATCTCTGCCTTAAAAATTCCATTAACTTGACCTCCACAGCCTTCTGTGGCAATGAATTCCACAGATTCACCACCCTCTGGCTGAAGAAATTCCTCTTCATTCTCCTTCCTAATGGACCATTTTTTAATTCTGAGGCCATGACCTCCGGCCGTAGACTCTCCCACCAGTGGAAACATCCTCTCCACATCCACTCTATCCAGGCCTTTCACTATTCGGTAAGTTTCACTGAGTTCCCCCCCTCATCCTTCTAAACCCCAGCGAGTAGAGGCCTAGTGCCGTCAAATGCTCGTTATATGTCGACGAATTCTCTCTTAAACATGTCAGAGAACATATTGACTGGTTACATCATGGCCTGGTTCGGCAACATGAATGCCCAGGAATGAAGGGACATCGACCGGTCCATCACAGGTACCGACTCCCCACCATCGATGTATAGGAGATGCAATCTCAAAAAGGCGGTCAGCATCATCAACAACCCACACTCCCTTGGCCACACTCTCATTTCACTCCTACCATCGGGGAGGTGGTACAGAAGTCTGAAAACCATGACCACCAGGGTCAAGAATAGCTTCTTCCCACCAACAGCCTGTTGCCATGCAGTATGACTCTATTCCTTAAAATGGTGGAAGCAGAGTCTTAAAAATTTGCTCAAGGGTGGAGATCGATTGATTCTTGATGAGCACAGGAACAAAATAAATACTGGGGTAGGCGGACAAAATGTGCATGAAGGAACTGCAGATGCTGGTTTAAACCGAAGACAGACACAAAACGCTGGAGAAACTCAGCGGGACAGGCAGCATCTCTGGAGAGAAGGAATGGGTGACGTTGGGGTAGGTAGGATTGCAGAAGATTGCAATGGAATCATCAATTATCCACTGGTAGAATATGCACAACAGCCAAGTGACCTTTGCCAATTCCTGCTCCTAACTCATTTCACAGCCACTGGGAGAAGATACAGTAGCCTGCAGATACTTAAAAATCTTTTAACCAGTAACCTGCAGATACTTTTAAATCCCAATTTCTATCCTTGTTGGGGGAAGTGGCGGGTTGACCACAAAATGGCGGGGATGAGCAGGATTTTTTTTTTTGCAATCATTCTTCCTGCCATACAACACTGCAAAGTAAACACAAGGAACTGCAGATGCTGGTTTAGAAAGAAAACACAAAGTGCTGGAGTAACTCAGTGGGTCAGACACTCAAGGTACCTAAACATCTCCAATTAAGACCTTCAGATCATCTCCAATTTCAACTGACTGGCAGCAGTGGCCTCTCCAGATCTAACCTTATTTATGATTAAATGTTTACAATGAATTATAGAGATACTTTGCGTTTCGTATTTTTCCTTCCACAACACGACTTCAGTGTTCATACTGAATCAAATTCTCATTTTGCGAATTAAATCCAATTACTGCACTACAGAGCCGAATTATATTACTTTCAGATGAGTTTCGAAGTCCCAGTACACTCCTATTTGAAATTCAGCATGGCTAAGAGTGAAAGTGGGTGCCTTTCATAACATACAAATGGACAGTGATTGATAGCAGGTTGAGAAGGACAACTTCACAAGCAGATTATGATTGTACACAGAGGATTAGATAACATGTGCACTCCCTTGTGAAAAGGAATGAAGCAAAACCATCGACTTGAAAGTAATTTCACACAGGATTCAGATCTGGATCTTCTGGCCATTTTAAACAGAATCTAGTAGAAAACATAAAGGAACCGCAGATGCTGATTAATACACAAAAGTGCTGAAGTAACTCAGCAGGTTAGAAAGCATCTCCAGAGAATATGGAAAGGTGACGTTTTGGGTTGAGACCCTTCTTCAGACTAGGTCAAATGGGTGAACTTATGGTCAGAACTGAATTAATCCCCTTTTTAAGCTTCCATTCCAGCCTGGTCTGAATTTCTCACAAATGTGCCCGATTTTTTTTTAACCAGCAGATTTGCCCAATCCATAACTCTGCCATAACCCTTCATAAATGTTTCAGTCATAATTCTGTTGCTCGCATTGAAACAAAATGGTTGACTTCAGCACCATCTCATGCCACTATCCCCATAACTCTCCATTCCTTCATATCCAGCTTAAAAACCCAGTGATATATTGATTTCTCCAACTTCAAGTAATCCTTGCTTTCCCTCTCTCTCCCACCCTCGTTCTCTGACTAGTTTCACTGTCCTTCTGATTAATTTTACTGATTGCATGCCCACATGCATCCCCTCAGCCAACAATGAACCATTCTACATTTCCTTGATCTGTCGTTTTCACACCTACCCTTCCATATCTCTAGACTCCCTCTCCGCTGCCTCTCAGTCTGAAGAAGTGTCTCGGCCTCAAACGTCACCCATTCCTTCTCTCCAGAGATGCTGCCTGTCCTGCCGAGTTACTCCAGCATTTAGTGGCGATCTTCAGTGTATAACCAGCTTCTGCAGTTCCTTCCTACACATATCCATGAATCTGCTGATCTGCATTAAGCATGAGACTGGTCCTCCATTATCCTCCAGGATAAAGACATCCCAAAGGTTCATCAAACTCGAGGTGAACACATTTCTTCTGGTCTCATTCCCATACACTCTTTATTCTGAACCCTGGCTCCAGACTACTCAGCCAAGGGGAAATATCCAACCTGCCAACCCTTGTGTACAGCACAGTATATGACCCTTCAGTTACCTTTCTCGCCCAGTCACAGTGTAGATGAATACAAAACAACTCACAACCCTATCTTCCTGGCCACTAGTCCACTTTCCACATCTGAAATCCATTTGGCAATGAAGAGTGAAGCACTGAAATAGACACAGCTGCAGATTTTTCTAATTGGAGGAATTAATTGCCTTTCAGAGAGAAATAAATCTTACTTTCAAGCCATGAAGTTCTAAAAATAAATCTGAGACATACAATTCCTAAATTAGCTTCCATTTGTTTAAGATTGCACATGATAAAAAAAACTATAAAATAGTTCCAAATATTAAGAATAAACTGGTTCATAATGGTTCTTTTTTTTTAATATATAAAGATTTCCAAAAATAAACTTTATTCATTACTAAAAAAATATATATAAAACAGTGCAAAAACTCTCCAGACAACCTCAGCCCTTATGTTATGCTTTTACTATTTCAGAGTGGGGACCCAAAAATAAATCTCATCTGTAAGAACAAGATAATTTACTGAGACTTGTTACTGCAGGGATAAAATGAGACATTACTGTCACTGTATGTCATGTTGTGGGCGGAGCACCAAGGCAAATTCCTTGTATGTGAATACTTGGCCAATAAACGTACTTACTAACTTACTAACATAATGCATGATCTGAAACGTCACCTATTCATTTACTCCAGAGATGCTGCCTGACCTGCTGAGTTACTCCAGCACTTTGTGTCTATCTGGGGAAGTACATAGTTGAACATTTTCAAGTCACTTTTGCGCCATTCATTTACTTTTATACAACGACTGTGACGATCCAAGATGGACACCAGCAGACGGACACAAAAAGCTGGAGTAACTCCATGGGCCAGGCAGCATCTCTGGAGAAAAGGAATAGGTGATGTTTCGGGTCGAGACCCTTCCTCAGATTGGAAGAAGGGTCTTGACCCGAAACATCACCTATTCCTTTTCTCCAGAAATGATGACTGTCCTGCTGAGTTGCTCCAGCTTTTTGTGTCTATCTTGGGTTTAAAGCAGCAACTGCAGTTCCTTCCTGCACGTGGACAATGGCATGTTAGTTTGCCAAAAGGTGATGAATTCCGAATTGTGGCAAAGTTCAGGAGCTTCCCAATATTTGACCAAAGCAGTTGGGCTTCAGCTCAAAGCCATCTCACACAGCTGTGTTTGTACACTCCTTTTGAAAGTTAAACCACTTGCCATCTTGACTGTGTGCACTTGTGTCCTTTCAAAAAGAAACACCAGGACTGAAAATTCCTAAAAGACTAGGGTCTCCAAAGCATCAGGCCAGTGTTTATTTTTAGTAATATTTGCAGACGAACGCAACACTTTTACAGTGGATTGTGGTGAAGACTATGTCAATATTGCAGCAATCCATTCAATGGACGTAAACTTATTTGCAGTTTGGAGAGACCAGAGTCATGGTATTCACAAATTAAACCTTCCAAAACATCAAAGGTAGACAAAAATGCTGGAGACACTCAGCTGGTGAGGCAGAATCTATGGAGCGAAGGAATAGGTGATGTTTCAGGTAGAGACCCTTCTTCAGACTTCCAACACATCAAAGTCATTTTGTCTATTAGCTTTTTCAAAAAACAAATTCTCTCTAACGTCACAATCTTGGCTCAGATGGAAATTAAGAATGAAAATGGCTTCAGGATCTTCATCTTAAAAATCTTCATTTTATTCTTTTATTCTGTTCAAAATAAAGAATGAAATAAATAAATAAATACATTTCCTCATAACATGTACATTTTGCTTTCTTTTGTTTATTATAGTCATACAGCATGGAAGTAGGCCCTTCGGCCCATCTTGACCATGGCGACCAATGTGCCCCATCTCCATTAGTCCCACCTGCCTGCGCTTGGCCTGCAACACCCTCTCTTGCTGCTCCCTCTCTACGATTCCTCCTGCGCTCTGACTCAGACTCGCTACCTGTTCTATATTTTCCTTGATCTTTGTCCCCTTTGTTCTCACATTTTCACACCTTACCCTTCTATATGTGTCTCCATCTCCCCTGACTCTCAGTCTGAAGAAGGGTCTCGACCTGAAACGTCACCCATTGGTTCTCAGCAGAGACGCTGCCTGTCCGGCTGAGTTACTCCAGCATTTTGTGCCTGTCCTCTATCCATGTGCCTGTTATTCTATCCATGTGCCTGTCCAAACGCCTCTTAAACTTTATGATACACCTGTGATCCTTTTAAAATACCATGTTATCTGCAGATTCAAAATATACTGCAAGTTGCCCCTCATTCTTCATTAAGGAAGGGCAGAAAATGTGTTTCTGCCTTACCGTGCCAGAGACCCGGGTTCGATCCAGACTACGGGTACTGTCTCTACGGATTTTGTACATTCTCCCCGCGACCTGCATGGGTTTTCTCCCGTTGGAAGGATGATTCAGTTGCCTGATAACAGCTGGGGAGCACAGCGCAGAAACGGGCCCTTCGGCTCACCGAGTCCGCGCCAACCAGCGATCCCCGCACATTGACACTGCCCTGCACACACTAGCCACAATTTTACATTTATACCATGCCAACTAACCTACAAACCTGTACATCTTTGGGGTGTGGGAGGAAACCAAAGATCTCGGAGAAAACCCACGCAGGTCACGTGGAAGAACGTACAAACTCCGTACGGACACGACCCGCAGTCAGGATCGAACCCGGGTCTCTGGCGCTTGACGGCATTTGCCCTACCGCTACGCCACCGTGCCGTATTTGGTGGAGTGGCCTCAAATTTGCCAGTCAAAGCCACGAGGAAGGACGACACAAAATGCTGGAGTAACTCAGCGGGGACAGGCAGCACCTCTGGAGAAAAGGAATGGATAACATTTCGGGTCGAGACACTTCTTTAAACAATCTCGAGGAATATTTACAGTGGATTTGTGCGAGATGAGAATCTGAATAAATACTGTTGAAGAATCTGTGTCAAAGATCTCAAAAGTAATGGCGTGGAGGGGAGATGGGGGAGGGGAGGGAACAACACAGTGTCTAGTGCCGCTTCATTGTAGTTTGATAGTTTAGAGTTTGCACATTCTTCCGGTGACTGTGCCCGTTTCCTATCAATGATCCAATTTCCTCCCACTTCCCAAAGACGAGCAAGCCATGGAGCAATTTGTGACTGTAATTAGCTGCAAGAATAAGTAGGCGGATAATCAGGGGAGTATTGATGGGTATTTGGAAAAAATAGATTAAAGGAACATAAGAGGGGAAGTGGGCTCTCTTTCAAAGCAGGCATGAGACAATGTGTTGAATGTTCTCTTTCAGTGTGGAAAAAACCTGGGAAAAAAAAATTAAAGAGTCAAGAGTGTTTTATTATCATACATCCCAGAAAGAACAATGAAATTCTCACTTGCTGCAGCACAACAGAATATATAATCATAACGAAAACTCAGAAAAAACCCCAATTACAGTGCAATAATGATAATAATACTAGTCTATTGTATTGTGTATGAGGTTGTACTGTTTAATAGCCTGATGGCTGTAAAACACTTGATCTGAAGATAAAGGAAAGATATATCCAGAAGTGTCAGATTGTGCATTTTCAACTTTCCTTTTATTGAGGACACACAAATATTTCATAAATTCGTAAGTTATAGAAACATAGGAAATAGGTGCAGGAGTACCATCATGTTTGGGACACATGGCTTCACAGGTGTTTGTAATTGCTCAGGTGTCTTTAATTGCCTCCTTAATGCAGGTATAAGAGAGCTCTCAGCACCGAGTCTTTCCTCCAGTCTTTCCATCACCGTTGGAAAATGTTATTGCTGTTTATCAACATGAGGAGCAAAGTTGTGCCAATGAAAGTCAAAGAAGCCATTATGAGACTGACAAATAAGAAAAAAACTGCTAGAGACATCAGCCAAACCTTAGGCTTACCAAAATCAACTGTTTGGAACATCATTAAGAAGAAAGAGAGCACTGGTGAGCTTATTAATCGCAAAGGGACTGGCAGGCCAAGGAAGACCTCCACAGCTGATGACAGAAGAATTCCCTCTATAATAAAGAAAAATCCCCAAACACCTGTCCGACAGATCAGAAACGCTCTTCAGGAGTCGGGTGTGGATTTGTCAATGACCACTGTCCGCAGAAGACTTCATGAACAGAAATACAGAGGCTACACAGCAAGATGCAAACCACTGGTTAGCTGCAAAAATAGCATGGCCAGGTTACTAGTTGCCAAGAAGTACTTAAATGAGCAACCACAGTTCTGGAAAAAGGTCTTGTCGACAGATGAGACGAAGATTAACTTATATCAGAGTGATGGCAAGAGCAAAGTATGGAGGAGAGAATGAACTGCCCAAAAACACGGTGGTGGGGGTGTTATGGCCTGGGCATGTATGGATGCTGACGGTACTGGCTCACTTATCTTCATTGATGATACAACTGCTGATGGTAGTAGCATAATGAATTCTGAAGTGTATAGACACATCCTATCTGCTCAAATTCAAACAAACGTCTCATTGGCCAGCGGTTTATTCTACAGCAAGACAATGATCCTTAACCCTAACATACTGCTAAAGCAACAAAGGAGTTTTTCAAAGCTAAAAAATTGTCAATTCTTGAGTGGCCCAGACAATCACCCAATCTGAACCCAATTGAGCATGCCTTTTATATGCTGAAGAGAAAACTGAAGGGGACTATCTCCCAAAACAAGCATAAGCTAAAGATGGCTGCAATACAGGCCTGGCAGAGCATCACCAGAGAAGACACCCAGCAACTGGTGATGTCCATGAATCGCAGACTTCAAGCAGTCATTGCATGAAAAGGATATGCAACAAAATACTAAACATGACTACTTTCATTTACATGACATTGCTGTGTCACAAACATGATGGTGCTCTGAAATGGGGGGGACTGTGTATAAACACTGCTGTAATTTCTACATGGTGAAACCAAAATGTATTAAAATGGCCTTTTTTTGAAATATGACAATGTGCACTTAACCACGTGATTTTTTTCTATTACAAATCTCAAATTGTGGAGTACAGAGGCAAATAAATAAATGATGGGTCTTTGTCCCAAACATTATGGAGGCACTGTATATGATCAACAAAATATGAAGTGCAGTAAAATTTCATTAATTTCAAGTCACAATCATGTTTCCAGGCTAAAAAACGTAAATGTAAGTTTGATGAAAATCTTTTCACAAACACTCAGATTATTATGCTTCTGGGATAAATTGCTGCCATGTCACTGAATATACAGGTGCTATAACATTGGATAGAAATGCCCAGCAAAGCAAATTGTCTGACCAAATGCACATTAGTTACACAAAGGTAGACAAAAATGCTGGAGATACTCAGCGGGTGAGGCAGCATCTATGGAGTGAAGGAAATAGGCAACGTTTTGGGTCAAAACCCTTCTTCAGACTATTTCCTTCGCTCCATAGATGCTGCCTCACCCGCTGAGCTTCTCCAGCATTTTTGTCTACCTTCGATTTTTCAGCATCTGCAGTTCCTTCTTAAGCACATTAGTTACACCTTTAGTTTTAGAGATACAGCGTGCAAACAAGCCCTTCGGCCTACCGAGTCCACGCCGACCAACGATCCCACATACACTAGTTCTATCCTACACACTAGGGCCAATTTACAAAACCCAATATATCTCCAAACCTGCACGTCTTTGGAATGCGGGAAGAAACCGGAGCACCCGGAGAAAACCCTCACAGTCATGGGGAAAACGTGCAAACTACGTACAGACAGCACCCGCAGTCAGGATCGAACCCGGGTCTCTGGCGCTGTGAGGCAGCAACTCTACCGCTGCGCCACAGTGTCGCCATTGATACCTGATCAAAAACAATCACAACAGTTGCAATGCTTGAAAGACCATTAGAGAGGTAAATGAATACAAACGGTTTAGAGAGATATGGATCAAATGCAGACAAATGGGCCTGGCTCAATTAGACATATTGGCTAGCATGACGAGTTGGGCTGAAGAACCGATGTGTATAAAATCATGTGTATAAAATCATGAGAGGAACAGATCGAGTAGATGCACAGAGTCTCTTGCCCAGCAGAGGTGAATCGAGGACATAGGTTTAAAGTGAAGGGGAAAAGATTTAATAGGAATCTGAGGGGTAACTTTTTCCCACAAAGGGTGGTGGGTGTATAGAACAAGCTGCCAGAGGAGATAGTTGAGGCAGGGACTATCCCAACATTTAAGAAACAGTTAGACAGTTACATGGATAGGACAGGTTTGGAGGGATATGGACCAAGTGCAGGCAGGTGGCACTAGAGTTGCTGCGATATGTTGGCCTGAGTGGGCAAGTTGGGCTGAAGGGCCTGTTTCCACGCTGTATCACTCTGTGACTCTAACCCGTTTCTGTGCTGTATGCCTCAAATCTAAGTCAGATGCCAACACAAGAACAAAGACAGGTTTCCATCTTTCAGTCCAACGCCAGAACACGTCATCAATAAAACTGACTTTTGATTTACAAAGAGCTTCCACTCCTCAAACAAGCATTATTTTTGTTGTCAGTTTTCTTTTATACCGTCACATTTTGACACTTGTCACTTTTGCAGCGCGCCAGCATGAAAGGAAAATCATTTTTAATGGGGTGACATCTCGGCTCTGCAGAGACCACATTTAATCAAAATACAAAAAGATCTGATATTTAAAAGTCTGCCTGCATTTAACTTGTTCGTGCATTTCCACCCTCTACCGCCTTTAAGTCTTTGAACATTGGAGGGTGTCCATCGCCATTTTAGCCTTTGTTGCATTTTGAAATTTTGTCATAAAACATTTGGGTTTAAATGTTACACACTTCTTGGCTGACCCACATCTCATCTTTGACTTAATAAGTAACGTACACATCAAACATTAGTAGCTCACTGGCTGATTGTGGATAGGGGTACAAATGGGGGCGAGGTTTGGGGAAAAGGGAGTTTTGTCCGCGGGGGACACAGACACTCACAAAATAATAGTTAAATACACAAAAATATTCTTGTGTAAATTGCCAATCCAATGGAAGTCAAAAAAGTTTAATTTCCAATGCATAATAATGGGCTTGATGTACTGGGAACACCACTGTATCCTTCCCCTTGCTTCACCTATTATACTCAAGTTTGGATTTAGTTTAGAGTTATAGCGTGGAAACAGGCCCGATGGCTCACCGAGTCTGCACCGACCAGCAATCGCCCCATACACGAGCTCTATCCTGCACACACTAGGGACAATTTACAGAAACCAGTTAACCTAAAAACCTGAACGTCTTTGGAACATGGGAGGAAACCGGAGCATCCGGAGTAAACACAATTGGTCACAGGGAGAACATACAAACTCTGCACAGAGAGCAACTGTAGTCATGTTTGAACCCGGGTCTCTGGTGCTGCAAGGATGCGTCACTATGCTGCTCCGCTTTGATTGTATTTGCAAATGGTATATCTGTTCCCTTTGGATAGCATGCAAAACAAAGCTTTCACTGTAGATAGACCTAAAATGCTGGAGTAACTAACTACTCAATGGGTCAAGCAGCATCTCTGGAGAAAAGGAATAGGTGTCGTTTTCGGGTGGAAGCCCTTCTTCAGACAGAGTCCGGGGTGGGTGGGGGGGGGGGGGGGAACTAGAGGTATGAACAGGACCAGAACAAAGGAGAACTGGCACCGATGACCAAGGAAATGTGGAGCCCACAATGGTCCATTGTTGGCTGTGGAGGAGATGATAATGGAGGGATATATGGATGAGAACAGTGGAATTGGCAGGACCACCATGGTGCACGTGACAATAATAAACCTAAACACAGAAGGGCATAGAAACAGACCCACCATCCAGCCCAGTTGGTCCATCGCAGTGTTTAAGCACCACTTGAACATCCTCCCATCACACTTCCCCAATTCCTTTCACCCTCTCCGATTATCCAGCCTCCCCCTTAAGCACAACTCTGCTGTTTGCTTGAGCAAGTCACGGTCCCATCATCTAGAAATGACTGACTTTGCTTATGTAGATTTGAGATATCTTTTAAATATGTGGATTGCTACACGCTTTGTTTACTTAAAACAGGGTGAAATAGAACGCCCCCGAATCCATTTAAAATTCACCTCTCAGTAGCTAAACCTTGAAATGTGTCAGAAAAACCAAGTTTCAGACCAAAATCAAGGGTTACGGAGAGAAGGCAATTTTTGAGAGAGAATGGGGTTGTGAGGGAGAAATAGATCAGCCATGATCGAATTGCGGGAAAGACTAGATGGGCCGAGTGGCCTAATTCTGCACCTAGGACACATAGGTCCTGTGTTTTTGACAACAATAGTAGACATGAAAGTCTTTGGGTAATGATAAACTCAATTCAGAAAAGACAGCCCGAATAGTATCCATGAATTAATTTGTTATCATTACTGTTGCTGGGATAAATAAAAATGGGCTTAAAGATAAATGTGTCCATTTAGTGGGCAAAGTTCCCACACCTTTTGCAATAGGTTGCAACTGCAATCTCATTTGAAAATGTGTGTTTGTTATTTATGTGATGGCAATTTTAGAATGCATGTGGAAAACTGACATATTTTGGTATCAACAGGCGAATACTTGATTTGACAGCATATTGTCTCTAAACTTTGAATTTCATTATTATCCAGTCACATAGATGATAAAACAGCCTCCTGCATGGCGATTTACGAGCAATATTGCTGACAAAAAAAATACAAAAGACTACAGAAAGTGCTACAATATTTTACACAGTATCTCATTCGATACAAACTCCTCACGGAATGACTTGCTTTGAATTTCAAGACTTCACGCAATCACAATAATACTTTATTAACCAAGTATGTTTTGCAACATAGGAGGGATTTCATTTGCCAAGTCAATCATACAAATAAAAGGCAACGGAACACACAAAACACAGTTTAACATGAACATCCATCACAGTGCCTCCTCCACTGTGATGGAAGACGAAAAAAAGTTCAAATCTCTTCCCTTTGCTCCCCCGCGGTCGGGGGCCTCGAGCCCTCCGTTGATGGGACGATCTTGACTCCCGTAGCCGGCGGCGTTTGGTCCCTCTGCGTCGGGGCGATCAGCTCCTGCATCGGGGGGGATGTCAGCTCCCCCACGCTGGCGATCAGACCCCGGGTCGGGGCTGGTCGAACCTGCTGCGACGTTGGAGCTCCCAACTAGGCCTCTTCCGAGACTGCGAGCTCGCGATGGTAAAGTCCACAGGCCGTGGTGGAGCTCAACGTCATTATATTATTGTTCAGTGCTGGGCATTAGTTTCTTCACTTAACATCAAGGGCAGAATCTCACATTTGCAAACACATTCACAGCACCCATATGAAGATTGGCTGGTTAGCTGAAGCACTGTAGAGCTCCTGCTATCTGTTAAACTACAGAACCATTAGCTGGTATCTTTCAGAGACAAAATGAGAAGATTGGAGAGGTAATAAAGAATCCAGCAACGCTTTGCATGATAGATAGATGGAAAAATACATCCATTTGCCAAGTAATAAATTTGTGGCTTGCTGTAATACTGAGGTTTCGTGGCTGTCTATCATTTAAAATGGTATTTGTTTTGTATCCATTATACATCTTTTGGCAGAAAGAAGGAACCATTTATTTTCTAGCTAGAAAACTCGCTAATGCCTTGCTTTGGTTTTTGAGACCTGTTCATGTGAATACAAGGCTTATTAATGGATTGAAAGATACAGCACGGAAACAGGTGCTTTGGCCACCAAGTCCACGCGATTACCCATTCACGCTTGTTCAATGTTATCCCACTTTCGCATCCACTCTCTGCAGACTCATGGCAACTTACAGAGGCCAACTAGCCCACAAAACCGCACATCTTTTGTGATGTCGGCACCCTTTACATGGCAATTCTTTGCATACCTTGTGTACGGCATGCAAAACAAATAATTTCACAGTGACATGTCACCTGTGGTAATAAAGTATCAATCAATCAATGCGAGAGGAAACCAGAGCACCTGGAAGAAACCCATGCGGTCACAGGGAGAACGTGCAAACTCCACACAATCTGCACCTGTGCTCAGGATCCCACCTGGGTCTCAGGTGCTGTGAGGCAGCACCTCTATCAGATGTGCCACTATTAAAATAAAGATAATGAATGAATGAAGTTTAACAAATACTTATTTTTTCCAGCAGGACTGAAAATAAATTTTGAATTCAGGACTATCTGCCTTTACTCTGAACTTTTCTGGTCCACTCCACTGCTTTATCCACTCTAGTGAATTATTGCCATCTTTCTCAAGCTTTTTTCACAATACTTAGATTCAATTCCAAACATTCTTCACAACATAATATTGCATTGCAGCCGAGATGAACAGTCCCCCCCGGTAAACAAAATTCTCCTTCTGGTGATCCATCTTCAAATGAATCCCACAATGAGAATTTGTTCTCAATTTTTCTTACTTATTCTTTGGCATCCATGTAATCAACATGTCCAATAATGGACTTGGAGTCCCAAGCCTCTACGACCTGGATTAATATCCGTCACTGCGCAAGACACAGCTCTAACGTGGACTCCAATATCCCCTTGTTCAGTCCGCACAGGATATTTTGCTGTTTGCAGATATTTATCATCAGTCATTGCGATGAAGTGTAGACGAGATTTTATTGGAAGTCACTTGATTATATTTAAGTCAAGTTACAAAGACATCATTCTCGGCCTTGCTACAGCTTATTTCTATGTTGGAAGCATTGGTCCCTCTCTTGGGGCTGGAGGAGAGTGGTGGTAATGGTGGGAGGGTGGGAGGAGGAGGCTACATTGTACGAGTCAGTCCCGGACATCCGGACATGCTCCCACTCAAGGAGAAATGAGCTCCAGCGTTTTTCATCAGTTATGGGTCAGGAGGATCGGAATGAGTTTAGATACAGCACGGAAACGGGCCCTTTGGCTCACCGAGTCCGCACCGACCAGCGATCCTCGCACGCCAACACTATCCCTCATATATTAGTGCCACTAATTACAATTTTACCAAGCCAATTAACCTACAAACCTGTACGTCTTTGGAGTGTGAGAGGAAACCGGAGAAAACCCACGCAGGTCACGGGGAAAACGTGCAAACTCCATACAGACAGCATCCCATGCCGGGATTGAATCTGGATCTCTGGCGCTGTAAGGCAGCAACTCTACCGCTGCGTCACCGGGCCGGCCTGTTCCCTACCGCATTGTTCCCTAGTGGCCCCTAGTGCCAGACCTTCCTAGCCAACTGTTCCCAAAAGCTAAAAGCAGATGAAACACTCAAATGACACAAACATTCACGATGGAAACAAAGGACGTTGGAATATGGAGCAAAATAACAAATTACTCGAGTCTGAGGAAGGTTCCCGACCCGAAACGTCACCAATCCATGTTCCCCAGAGACCTGTTACTCCAGCATTTTGCGTCTATCTTTGGTATAAACCAGCATCTGCAGTTCCTTTTTAATACAAATTGCTAGAGGAACATGCCGGGTCAGGCAGCACCTGTGGGAGGACAGAATACATTTTGCATTAAGTTCCTCCTTCCATCCAGAGAAAGTCTCTCGGTCCAAAATGCCGACAGTCCATATCCCTCCACAGTTTATTTTTTATTTTCACAAACACTCACAATCTCTGTACACGGCCAGGTTTGTGAACTGCGGAACTACTGCGTTTGCACAGGTAACAACAGGATGTGGTACAACGCGAAAGCCTTTCATGTATAAATTTCCCTTTGGTTTTCTCCGAGAGGTCAGACTACAGGACACCTTTGGCATCACAGGTAGTTCGGGTGGTCATTGGCTTTCAGTAGTATTGAGTATAGAAGTTGGGAGGTCATGTTGCAGATGTGTAAGTTCACAAGTTATTGAAGTCGAATTAGGCCATTCAGCCCATCGAGTCCAGTCCACCAATCAATCATGGCTGATCTTTGCCTCCTAATCCCATTTTCCTACTTTCTCCCCATAACCCTCGACACCCGTTCCAATAAAAAATTTGACAAAGGTGACACAAGACATTGGTGAGGTCGCATTTAGAGTATCGTGCTCAGTTCTGCTCACCATGTTATAAGAAAGATGTTGTCAAGCTGGGAAGGGAGCAGAGAAGGTTTACGAGGATGTTGCCTGGACTCGAGGGCCTGAGCTATCGGGAGCTATGAGCTGGCTAGGACTTTACTCCAAGGAAGTGCAGGAGGATGTGGGGTGATCTTATACACGGGATTAGATTGGGTAAACGCTCAGAGTTTTTTGCCCAGAGTATTGGAATCGAGAATCAAGGACATAGGTTTAAGGTGATGGGGGGGGGGGAGGTTTAATAAGAACTTGAGGGGTAACTTTTTTTAAACAAAGGATGGTGGATATATGGAATGAGCTGCCAGAGGAGGTAGTCGAAGCAGGTACTATCATAGCTTTTAAGAGACACTTGGGCAGGAACATGGATAGGACAGGTTTAGAGGGTTTTGGGGCAGGTGGGCCTAGTGTAGATGGGGCATGTTGGTCGGCGTGGGCAAGTTGGGGCAAAGGGCCAGTTTCCACACTGTAGGATTCTGCGACTATTATTCAGGGCTGGCTTCTGTGGACACCTGCGAGGATCAGTAACTTCAGGAGAAAATAAAAAAGAATTGTGTAAAGTGACAGAAAGAAAGATGATTCCCGGATGGTTGAGGTGAATGAGTCAAGGGTTAGTCTGAGAACCGATTGCCTCAATTGTTCATTTGTTGTTCAGCAGAAGGTGAGTATTCTTTGCAGCCTCTCTCTCGTGTCGCACGAAGCAATTTCCTCCCTGATCTTTTATTATGAATCGGTGCGTTGCTGCCAAAAGGTCAGACAAGTACAGATTTAAACAATGAACAGCGATCATGGAGTCTGGGATTAGACTGGGTCTGAAGAAGGGTCTCGACCCGAAACGTCACCCATTCCTTCTCGCCAGAGACGCTGCCTGTCCCGCTGAGTTCCTCCAGCTTTTTTGTGCCCATCTTCTGGGACCAGACGAGGTTTTCCAAAAACACTCCGATTTGTAATCGACTATAGATCACGCAAAATGTGGACGGAGGCAGGAAATCAACAACATAGGAAACAGCTGAGTGAACACACCATGATAACAAGTCCACAAGTACTGAAGTGAATCTTTAGACTTTAGAGATCCAGCGCGGAAACATGCCCTCCGGCTCAAATTGTCCACACCAACCAGCACTCACCACATACACCAAACGCTATCCAACACACGAGAAACCATTTACATTTTTACCGAAGCCAATTAACCGCCAAACCCGCTCGTTTTTAGAGTGTGTGAGGAAACCGGAACACCCGGAGAAATCCCTTGCGGTCCCCCTGGAGAATGCCCAAACTCCGTACAGACAGCGCCTGCAGTCAGGATCGAACCTGGGTCTCTGGCGCTGTAAGGCAGCAGCTCTACCGCAGCGCCACCGTGCCACCCTTTATCGTCTCTGCTGAAATGCAGCCTCTCATATTATGTTTGCATATGACCTCCTCCATTGTCACAGCGGGATCACACACAAACTGGAGGATCAGCACCTCCTATTCCACCTTCATACCAGTAGGCTGTAAGCTATTCAATATTCATCCCATGGGGTAACTTAAAGGGCCTGTCCCACTTACGCGACTTTTTCGGCGATTGCCGGCACCCATCATAGGTCGTTTGGTCATAGGCGCTACGACTCTTTGGGCGACTGAGGAGACTACTCACGACCATACAGGCGACGCCCTGAGCTGGTTCATCTCCTACCTCAAACTTAGGAGTTTCTCGACTAACATGGGCAACTCTTTCTCCTCCCCAGCTAATCTCTGCTGTGGGGTTCCACAAGGTTCCATCCTTGGCCCCATTCTCTTCTCCCTGTATATGCTCCCCTTAGGCCAAGTCATTGAAAGGCACGGTATTTCCTTCCATTGCTACGCAGACGATACACAACTCTTTCTTCCCCCTGAAGCCCAAAAACCAATCAAATCTGCTTAACCTTACCCGCTGCCTCGAGGATATAAAGTGTTGGATGGCCCAGAACTTCCTCCAACTAAACGAGAGTACGTCTGAGGTCATCCTTCTCGGCCCCTCGGACTCAATCAAAATGATAGCAGGCAGCCTAGGAAGCCTTACCCCACTACTCAAACCTCACGTCAAAAACCTTGGCGTGATATTTGACTCAGCACTGAAATTTGACAAACAAGTCAATGCCGTGGTAAAAGCTAGCTTCTTTCAGCTTCGGACGATAGCTAAAATAAAACAATTCCTCCAGTTTGATGACCTCGAAAAGATCATCCACACATTCATCTCCTCCCGCCTAGATTACTGCAACTCCCTTTACACTGGCATCAGCCAATCTTCCCTGTCCCGCCTGCAACTGGTCCAAAACGCCGCAGCGAGACTCCTGACGGGCACCCAAAAAAGGGACCACATCACCCTGATCCTGGCCTCTCTCCACTGGCTCCCTGTGCGGTTCCGTATAAACGTCAAGATCCTCCTCCATGTCTACAAAGCCCTCAATGGGCTTGCCCCCACCTACATAAAAAGTCTTCTCACCCACCTCCAGGCCCCTCAGATCGGCCGACTTAGGGTTGCTGAATATCCCACGGTCTAGGCATAAGCTCAGGGGCGACCGCGCCTTTGTGGTTGCAGCCTCTAGACTGTGGAACAGCATCCCCTTCCCATCAGAACTGCCCCCTCCATCGACTCTTTTAAGTCAAGACTAAAAACTTCTCTATACTCCCAAGCCTTTCCTGACGTCCTCTGGGTGAGGGCTACATGTATATATGTATGTAGTTTGTTTTGTTTATACTATTCTTATAACAAATGTAAAGCACTTTGGCCAACGAGAGTTGTTTTTTAAATGTGCTATATAAATAAATGTGACTTGACTTGACTTGACCCTGGCCCTGTACGGTCGTGAGTAGTCGCCCAAAAAGAGTCGTACCTTGTTCTGGTCGCCGCTGGATTTTCAACATGTTGAACATTTTCGGCGACCTGCAACGACCTGCCCGCAGTCGCCGAAAAAAATCACGTAAGTGGGACAGGCCCTTTAAACTTAATGATAAGAACATTAACTTCTCCAATTGCAGGTAAATCACCTCGTAACAACCCCGATGCAGAAACAAAGAACGGCAGACGCTGGTTTATACCAAAGAGAGACACGAAGTACCTCAGCAGCTCGACCGCTGCACCACTGTGCAATCTGAAGACTATTTTAGCCATCAAGAGTTTGGAGATGTTTCAGAAAGATCCAACGTGATAATATTCATGGGTTTTTCACTCAGTCAATTGTAACTAAAAGCACCTGGGCTTTTAAAATCCCATACATCTTTTTGGATGGATAGGTTGTGAAGCTTGTGTTGGTTTGGTGTCATATTTTAAATGTTGTAATTTTGATGCATGTTTACTGCAAGATAGTTTGGGCAAGGATAGCTTTGTGACAAACCCAAACAAGGATGAAATTATTGCAAATTAACTGCAGCGAGAATTGACGCACGATGGATTTGCTGTCAACGTGTCTTTACAAGTAGATTTATGTTTGTACTTCGAGTATTAGACAGGGAGGTATTGCAAACAACTGCACAAACGTGATGGCACAGCAATAGAGTTGCTCCTTACAGCCCCAGAGACCCGGGTTCGACCCTGACTAGGGGTGCAGCCTGCACTAAGATTGTACGTTCTCCCCGTGACTGCGTGGGTTTTCTCCGGGTGCTCCGGTTTCCTCCAACATCCCAAAGATGTGCAGGTTTGTAGGATAATGGGCTGCTGTAAATTGTCCTGAGTGAGCAAGATGCAAAAGTGGGTAACAGAGAACTAG
This sequence comes from Malacoraja senta, assembly GCA_038087875.1. Classification (NCBI taxonomy): domain Eukaryota; kingdom Metazoa; phylum Chordata; class Chondrichthyes; order Rajiformes; family Rajidae; genus Malacoraja; species Malacoraja senta. The sequence goes on along the minus strand of CM075980.1, from coordinate 80,481,531 downwards.
TGTACGGGGTGATCAATGGCCGGCGTGCACTAGGTGGGTTGAAGAGCCCGTTTCCATGCTGCATCTCTAAACGAAAATGATACGATACAATAGAACTAAGGAGGAAGATGACGAAACTTCATTACCTTCCATACAGCGAGGAATGTTGATTCCACTGTGGTGGATGTTTATGTTCAATTTATTGTGTATGGTGCTCTTTTTTACTTGTATGGCAACTCAAATTCACTGTACCTTAATTGGTGCATGTGACACCGAATGTGAACTTGAACTTGAACTATTTATCCCAGGAGGGAAATCGGTCTGCCAACCATCATAAAACACTAGATACATGAAACATGAAATTAAAATGACAAGTGGAAAGGATTGGGGATGTGCAAAGGTTCGGGGAGGGGAGTCAGTAAACAGAAACTAAACAGAATCTAAAATAGGACGCAACTTAATTTGCGCCAGCAATTCATTGCAAAACTCCTGGCATCGCTCAGCAGTGGTCTCACCAAGCTTAGGACTGTTGCACAAATGCACAAGTCCCCGCTGCTTGTCACAAGAGGTTTCTGCACTTCCAGCACTGAGGCCTGGACACTAAAATCCCACAGCACTTATGCCGGGCAAACTGCCCATCGATCCAGTGCCAAGATATGCCTGACAAAGGAACAACTGTTCAATATACTCGAGTGGCAAAGTCCGGAGAAGCAAAAGTATTCAATAAGGCATGTTCATAACTTCATAAGTGATAGGAGCAGAATTAGGCCATTCGGCCCATCGAGTCTACACCACCATTCAATCATGGCTGATCTATCTCTCCCTCCTAACCCCATTCTCCGGCCTTCTCCCCATAACCTCTGACACCCGTACGTACGTACGTACACTTTTGAACTAATTGCTTTTAAGTATCATCTTTCAGTTGTTTGAAAATATTTACATTATACAACTTAATAGTTTGATTTTTTAAATTAATTGTTGCTGTTTTTGATGATTATCTCAGCCAGGGAATGTTGCCGAGACAGCTGTAAAAAACATGTTGGATGTTTCATGGACACGTTTTGTGCTGCTCCCATTCCCCCTTGCTCAAATCCTGATCCAGACTTGGAAACCTGCAGAGCCTTGCCCTAATGCAAAGCCTTGCCAAGAATCAAGACAACATGAAGCCAAGTTGACAAAACACCTTTGAATAAGCACAGAATTGTTACTTGTGGCCATTTGCTTCATCGCATCAGGCAGGAAGGAACTGCAGATGCTCGTTAATAACGAAGGTAGACACAAAGTGCTGGAGTAATTCAGCAGGACAGGCAGCATCTCTGAAGGAAAAGGATGGGTGACGTTTCGGGTCAGAACCCTTCTTCATCACATCGATGTCTGCTCCTGATAGGGCTATCAGTGTCTTAATTTTACTTTAGTCTTTAGAGACATCATGGAAACAGGCCCTTCGGCCCACCGAGTCCGCACTGGCCGCTACACTAGTTCTATTATTCACACTCGGGCCAATTTACAGAGGCCAATTAACTACAAACCTGCACGTCTTTGGAGTGTGGGAGGAAACCCGAGCACCTGGAGAAAACCCACGCGGTCACAGGGAGAAGGTACAAACCGTGTACAGACAGCACCCGTTGTCAGAATCAGACCTGGGTCCCTGGTGCTGTAAGGCAACACTGCTGTGCCACCATGCCGCACCTTTCCCTGTAACCTTGCAAACTTTTTCCCCTCAAATGCCCATCCAATTCCCTTTGAAGGCAAGGTTGATAGTGTTTCAATAACTTCCTGCAAAAAGAGTGATAGATCAGTCTGAACAAGTGTCCCCACCCAAAACATCAGCGGTCCATTCATGTTCATAAGTTATAGTAGAATTAAGCCATTCGGCCCATCAAGTCTACTTTGCCATTCAATCATGGCTAATCTATCTTTCCCTCTCAACCCCATTCTCCTGCCTTCTCCCCATAACCCCTGACACCCTCCCTCCACATCTGCTGCCTGACCCGCTAAATTACTCCAAAACCTTGCGATTCGTTCTAGATTACAAATGCCTTTTCCGTTAAAGTGTTTTTTTTTTAAATCATATACAATTTAAAAAAAATCTTTATCTCCTGGCCCTTCAACTACCAGCTAATGGGAACACCATCCCTTAATTTACCGCATCAAAAAAGCATTTTGTCCCAAAGAGAACTCAGCTGCATTATTGTATTCGACAGTCTGCATCTCTGGAGATATTGGAGTAAATGGCCCTCCCAAGAAGCTTTCATATCCTTGCCCAAGTGTGGTCGGCAGAACTGAATGCAAAGATGTCCCCAGACAACTTGGACTATTTGTTCTGTCCAAGTTCAAATAGTAACTTGACATTTTACTCTGTAAGGAGGAACTGCAGATGCTGGTTTAAACCAAAATTAGACTCAAAAAGCTGGAGTAACTCTGGAGAGAAGGAATGGGTGACGTTTCAGGATGAGACCCTTTGTATCACGATTTACTCTGTATCTCAATTTAGGAAACACAGAGCCTGATATTCTTCACCAACCAATCACTTGACACATCCTTCTACTTTCAAAGATTTTATGAACTGGATGAAAAAAAATCTCTTGCCTTTAATCCTGTTCCCAATTTTATTATGTTTATCCTTGCTGATTTTTGATTCCTCTACTAAATGGATTTAGTTTGGTTTAGAGATACAGGGTGGAAACAGGCCCATCAGCCCACCAGGTCCATGTCGACCAATGAACCCCTGCACACTAGTTCTATGCTACACACTAGGGGCAATTTACAGAAGCCTATTAATCTATAAACCTGTACGTCTTTGAAGTGTGGGAGGAAACCGGAGCGCCTGGAGAAAACACACACGGTCACAGGGAGAGTGAACAAACTCCGTACCAATAGCTACCATACTCAGGATACTCTTGTTCTTTCTCTGTGGCAAGTTTATATTGACCACACGGACGCAGAGGACCATAATGAGTCGGTAATGACAGCCAATTTTCATTGCTCACAATTGTGGCTTCGCAAATCTTAACTCGCCACCAGTGAAAAGACTTTCCTATTTTGCGTGTGGTGCATTTATTACCTCTGCGCTCAAATTGTAATTAATTCTAATCAGCCCGTCCGACCATGCCAGTTCTAATCATAGGGTCACGGTAAATGCTATATAAAGTGCAGGAAGGAACTGCAGATGCTGGTTTAAATCGAAGACGGACACAAAACTCAGCGGGACAGGCAGCATCTCGGGAGTGAAGGAATGGGTGACATTTTGGGTACATAAAGGTGTCTGCCATTTTGCCCGTGCCCATGTGAATCCGAAGGACCCCACCAGCCAGCGGCGGAACCTGCTCTAGAAGGTCACAAATCTCTTTGAGTGTTTATCCAGGCATTTTGCTTTTAGTTTTAGAGACACAGCCTGCGAACAGGCCCTTCAACCCACGCTGACTATCGAGCATCCAAACACTAGTTCCATGTTCTCTTAATATCAGATCATAAGATCATAACAATTAGGCCATTCGTCCCATCAAGTCTACTCCACCATTCTATCACGGCTGATCTATCTCTCCCTCCTAACCCCTTTCTCCTGCCTTCTCCCCGTAACCTCTGACACCCGCACTTACTCCCACGTCCCACACACTATGGACAATTTACAGAAGCCAATTAACCTACAAACCCACATGTCTCTGGGATATGGGAGGAAACCGAAGCACCCGGAGGAAACCCACGCGGTCACAGGGAGAACGTGCAAACTCTGCACAGACATCATCCAAGGTCAGGATTGAACCCAGATGCTACGAGGTCGCAGCTCTACACTGCGCCACCCTCTTTAGTGTAGCAAGTCTTTCTACTTCGATGACCCAATCAGGCAATGTTTTGCAGACTCTTGCAACCCTCTGGATGAAAGAAATATTAATTTCTAGCCATTAATCCCGTTCCCAATTTTATTAAGTTTATTCCTGCTGATTTTTGATTCCTCTACTGAATGGATTTAGTTTAGTTTAGAGATACAGTGTGGAAACAGGCCCTTCAGCCCACCGGGTCCATGCCGACCAATGATCCCCCATACACGAGTTCTATGCTACACACTAGGGGCAGTTTACAGAAGCCTATTAATCTATAAACCTGTACGTCTTTGAAGTGTGGGAGGAACCTGGAGCGCCCGGAGAAAACACACACGGTCACAGGGAGAGTGAACAAACTCTGTACAGGTAGCTACCATAGTCAGGATCGCACCCGGGTCTCTGGCGCTGTGAGGCAGCAACTCTACCACTGAGCCACCGTATTACTTGTTCACTTATTTAGAACTTGTTTATAACTTCCTTGTAATGGAAACAGGCCCTTCAGCCCACCGGGCCCGCGCCAACCAATGATTCCTCCTTATACCAGTTCTATCCTACACACTAGGAGCGATGTACAGAAGTCGATTGCCTTCCTTGCTCTTTTATTCTGCACCTTCATAAGTAGTACTTCCCACATGCATTGAGCATCTGCTTATCTAGTCAATTGCGCTGAAAGATTTATTGACAAAGACCTTCAGTTCTCCACATCTCCCAATATGCTCTTCCTAATGGCGGGAAAGCAATGGCCAAAGCTGACATCTCTCTTCCTGCAGCGTCACCAACTTGTTAAGAAGGGTCTTGACCTCTTCCTTCTCTCCAGAGATGCTGCCTGTCCCGCTGAGTTACTCGGGCATTTAGTGTCTATCTCCGGTGTAAACTAGCATCTGCAGTTTCTTCCCACAAACCTGGTAATAAAGATACATAGATACATAGAAAATAGGTGCAGGAGTAGGCCATTCGGCCCTTCGAGCCTGCACCGCCATTCAATATGATCATGGCTGATCATCCAACTCAGTATCCCGTACCTGCCTTCTCTCCATACCCCCTGATCCCCTTAGCCACAAGGGCCACATCTAACTCCCTCTTAAATATAGCCAATGAACTGGCCTCAACTACCCTCCGTGGCAGAGAGTTCCAGAGATTCACCACTCTCTGTGTGAAAAAGTTTTTCCTCATCTCGGTCTTAAAGGATTTCCCCCTTATCCTTAAGCTGTGACCCCTTGTCCTGGACTTCCCCAACATCGGGAACAATCTTCCTGCATCTAGCCTGTCCAACCCCATAAGAATTTTGTACGTTTCTATAAGATCCCCTCTCAATCTCCTAAATTCTAGCGAGTATAAGCCAAGATGTTTGATGACGCTGGAGAACTTGGAGCCGATGCTGCTCTTCACCAATTGAAAAGGCTGAACAAGCAGGCTGTGTGCCCATAATCTCTCACTCACTACATTCTTAGAAATGTCTTTGACGCTGAGGCATGAATGAAACTAAGCATGGCTCGATGCCCCTGCGTAGAGTATTCACAAACGCTAGAGCCTGTCACAAGAGTCTGACACCAATTCTGGACAATTATTTGTACAATATAAGTAGCTCATGAGCTGGTTTTTACTTCCCAACCCGTGACAAATAATGAATGTGGGCGGCAATGTAGCACAGCAATAGACTTGCTGCCTTACAGCGCCAGAGACACGGGTTCGATCCCGACTACGGTGGCTGTCGGTACGGAGTTTATACGTTCTCACTGTGACTGCGTTGGTTTTCTGGTACAGCCACAGAGATAGTGCAGAAACAGGCCCTTCGGCCCACTGCGTCTGCACTGACCAGCGATCCCCGCTTACTCTGAGAGCGATTCTCTGTACATTGTCCCTCGTGTGGAGTTTAGAACTAGTGCATGAATGATCGTGTTAGAAGCAGACTTGGTGGGCCGAAGGGCCTGTTTCCATGTTGTACCTCTACACTAAACTCATTTATCTTCAAACACCTCCCCCTCACCTCCACCCCCCACCCAGAGTGATGCAAAAACACCTGCCATTTACATTTTCCTTGCAGATAGTTGAGAATATATCTGGAATAAAAACAGAATGAGCAAAAATGAAGACAGATAGTCAGATATCAGGGGCCGGTATCAACCCAATGAACAGATGTCCTTAACTTTTGACACCAACTAATGTGTGAATAATTCAGTCCAGAATTAATGCATTCTCTTTCAAATGTTTAAAATCATTGGGGTTTCAATTCCTATCTGGTCGTTCCATTTCTAGCCCTCATTTATTCAGCCACCATAATAGCACTTGCAAGATTCATGAAAGCACATAGAAACATGGAAAATAGGTGCAGGAAGAGGCCATTCAGCCCTTCAAGCCAGCACTGCCATTCAATATGATCGTGGCTGATCATCCAAAATCAGTACCCTGTTCCTGCTATCTCCTCTTATCCCTTGATTCCGTTAGCCCCAAGAGCTAAATCTAACTCACTCTTGAATGCATCTCTCGAATAAAAAGGGGCAGCATTTTGTAATGAACGTGATTTATCATGTGAGAAGATTCCGTCATTTGCTGCTTACATCTGCGGCTGTAGATTTTATAATGTACTTCTAAATATTTGCATTCCCAAAGAGTCGGATTTCACCTGGTAATCCAGTGTTTAAATCTATTATTGTTTCTCAAGCTCCACCCTAACAGTCAAAATATCCTCAGGGTGTCTGCCTTGCAATGACAATACAGGACTATGACTTTACCATGTGCAGCAATAACGACAGAAAGAAACATATCAAAACATTCGGCACGGCGACACATACATCAATGATTTTTAGATGTTGTGGCCAGTTCAAATTATAGAGAGAAACACAAACTACTTCGATGTCTCACGGCCAGGTAGGGCAACTTGAAGGCCCAGGCGTGAGGAAGACTGCATGTACAAAGTTGTGAACACTGCCCAGTCCATCACTGGCACTGACCTCCCCACCACCGAAAACATTTACTGGAGTCACTGCCTCAAAAAGCAGCCAGCATCATCAGGGCATCACACCATCCTGGCCACACTCTCATCTCACTCCTGCCATCAGGAAGAAGTACAGGAGCCTGAAAACTGTAACGTCCAGGTTCAGAAACAGCTTCTTCCCGACAGCCATCAGGTTATTAAACACTACAACCTCCATTAAACTCTGAACTACATAGACTTGGGGGCATTGGTTTGATGTATGTATGTATGCATGCAAGTATATATACAGTGCCCTCCATAATGTTTGGGACAAAGACCCATCATTAAATTATTTGTCTCTGTACTCCACAATTTGAGATTTGTAATAGAAAAAAATCACATGTGGTTAAAGTGCACATTGTCAGATTTTATCAAATGCCATTTTTATACATTTTGGTTTCACCATGTAGAAATTACAGCAGTGTTTATACATAGTCATAGTCATATACAAAGTTGTGCCAATGAAAGTCAAATAAGCCATTATGAGACTGAAAAACAAGAATAAAACTGTTAGAGACATCAGCCAAACCTTAGGCTTACCAAAATTAACTGTTTGGAACATCATTAAGAAGAAAGAGAGCACTGGTGAGCTTACTAATCGCAAAGGGACTGGCAGGCCAAGGAAGACCTCCACAGCTGATGACAGAAGAATTCTCTCTATAATAAAGAAAAATCCCCAAACACCTGTCCGACAGATCTGAAACATCGTTCAGGAGTCAGGTGTGGATTTGTCAATGACCATTGTCCGCAGAAGACTTCATGAACAGAATTACAGAGGTTACACTGCAAGATGCAAGCCACTGGTTAGCCACAAAAATAGGATGGCCGGGTTACAGTTTGCCAAGAAGTACTTAAAAGAGCAACAACAGTTCTGGAAAAAGGTCCTGTGGACAGAAGAGACTCAGATTAACATATCAGTGATGGCAAGAGCAAAGTATGGAGGAGATAAGGAACTGCCCAAGATTTAAAGCATACCACCTGATCTGTGAAACACGGTGGTGGGGGTGTTATAGCCTGGGCATGTATGGCTGCTGAATGTACTGGCTCACTTATCTCCATTGATGATAAAATTGCTGATGGTAGTAGCATAAGGAATTCTGTAGTGTATAGACACATCCTATTTGCTCAAGTTCATACAAATGTCTCAAAACTCATTGGCCAGTGGTTCATTCTACAGCAAGACAATGATCCCACAGGTACACAAAAATGCTGGAGAAACTCAGCGGGTGCAGCAGCATCTATGGAGCGAAGGAAATAGGTAACGTTTCGGGCCGAAACCCTTCTTCAGACTGATAGGGGGTGGGGAGAAGAAAGGAAAAAAGGAAAAAGGCGGAGGAGGAGCCCGAGGGCTGGGGGAGGGGAGGAGACAACCAGATGGCTGATGAAGGGGAGGGGACAGCAAGGGCTAGCAGAATTGGGAGAATTCAATGTTCAAGCCCCCAGGATGTAGACTGCCCAAGCGGAATATGAGGTGCATTTCCTCCAATTTACGGTGTTGCTCGCTGTGGCCATGGAGGAGACCCAGGACAGAGAGGTCAGATACAGAATGGGAGGGGGAGTTGAAGTGCTGAGCCACCGAGAGTTCAGGTTGGTTATTGCGGACCGACCGGAGGTGTTCGGCGAAACGATCGCCAAGCCTCCGCTTGGTCTCACCGATGTAGATCAGCTGGCATCTAGAGCAGCGAATGCAATAGATGAGGTTGGAGGAGATGCAGGTGAACCTCTGTCGCACCTGGAACGACTGCTTGGGTCCTTGAATGGAGTAGAGGGGGGAGGTGAAGGGACAAGTGTTGCATCTCTTGCGGTTGCAAGGGAAAGTACCAGGGGAGGGGGTGGTATGGGAGGGAAGGGAAGAATTGACAAGGGAGTTACGGAGGGAGCGGTCTTTGCGGAAGGCAGACATGGGGGGAGATGGGAAGATGTGGCGAGTGGTGGGGTCACGTTGGAGGTGGCGAAACTGACGGAGGATCACTTGTTGTATGTGACGGCTGGTGGGGTGAAAGGTGAGGACTAGGGGGACTCTGCCCTTGTTGTGAGTGGGGGGATGGGGAGAGAGAGCAGTGTTGCGGGGTATGGCAGAGACCCTGGTGCGAGCCTCATCTATGGTGGAGGAGGGGAACCCCCGTTCCCTGAAGAATGAGGACATTTCAGATGCCCTGGTGTGGAACGCCTCATCCTGGGAGCAGATGCGGCGTAGACGGAGGAATTGGGAGTGGGGGATGGAGTCCTTACAGGAAGCAGGGTGGGAAGAAGTGTAGTCCAGATAGCCATGGGAGTCCCCCACACATACTGCTAAAGTTTTTCAAAGCTAAAAAATTGTCAATTCTTGAGTGGCCAAGGCAATCACCCGATCTGAACCCAATTGAGCATGCCTTTTATATGCTGAAGACAAAACTGACGGGGACTAGTCCCAAAACAAGCATGAGCTAAAGATGGCTGCAATACAGTCCTGGCAGAGCATCACCAGAGAAGACACCCAGCAACTGGTGATGTCTATGAATTGCAGACTTCAAGCAGTCATTGCCTGCAAAGGATATGCAACAAAATACTAAACATGACTACTTTCATTTACATTATATTGCTGTGACCCAAACATTATGGTGCCCTGAAATGGGGGGGACTGTGTATAAACACTGCTGTAATTTCTACATGGTGAAACCAAAATATATAAAAATGGCCTTAATTTAAATCTGACAATGTGCACTTTAACCACATGTGATTTTTTTCTATTACAAATCTGAAATTGTGGAGTACAGAGGCAAATAAATAAATGATGGGTCTTTGTCCCAAACATTATAGAGGGCACTGTACATATACTATCTTTACATATTCTTTTGTGGTGCTGCAAGTAAGAATGTTATTATTCTGTTTGGGACATATGAGAATAAACACTCGACTTATAACTCGGTCACAGTGAACCTCTCATTCCATAAAGGTTCCATGAACTTTGAGTTTATTCCCCATTCACTCCTTCCAAATTAAGTAGCTCTTTTGTCAGGGGACATTAAAAATTCTTGCTCACACGTACGTGAAAATCTCTCCTCCCACAAGTATTTATTGTCTCCTTGTTAGCATTGGTTTCCTGATCACTCAATAGAAACACAACCTCTTTAAAAGCATTTTATCAGATGCATCACAGCCTGGTTTGGGAACAGCTCCATCCAAGACCGCAAGAATTTGCAGAGTTGTGGACGCAGCCCAGACCATCACACAAAGCAACCTGTTAAAGAAGGAACTGCAGATGCTGGAAAATCGAAGGTACACAAAAATGCTGGAGAAACTCAGCAGGTGCAGCAGCATCTATGGAGCGAAAGAAATAGGACACAAAGCAACCTCCCTTCCATTGACTCCATCCACGCTGCCTTGGCAAGGCCAGCAGCTTAATCAAGGACCAGTCTCACCATGTCGTTCCCTCTTCTCCCCTCAGGCAAGAGGTACAGAAGTGTGAAAATGCACACCTCCAGATTCAGGGACAGTTTCTTCACAGCTGCTATCTGGCAAATGGATGGTCCTCTCATTAGCTGATGCAATCTGACCTCCTATCATTGGAGACCTTTGTACTATCTTTAATCAGACTTTATCTTGGACTAAATATTATACCCTTTGTCCCTTAACTATAAATTGTGGAAAACTTCATTGTATTCATGTATAGTCTTTGTTTGACTGGATAGCACGCAGATAAAAGCTTTTCATTGTGACAATGATAAACTAAACATGCATTGCTTTGTTTGAAAACTCCATTCGAGTATAATTAGCCCGTCTCCCATATCATGGACATGGTATCCAAGCTCCATTGCTTTATGCTGACCATTTATGTTCAAAATGGTTGGACACTGTAAAATGAAATTACACGAGGCAAAAAAAAAAGCCTGCCCAGTTTATCAATTTGTCCACGATGACTTTATTAAGCAGCAAGAATCAATTATGTCATTATACAAATAATTAACAGATGTAATGAATGAACTTTGGTACCAGGCAGAAGTAAGGTAGGACCCAAGTGCGAGCAATCGATTTGTGAAAGCTCAAAGTCTTCATACGCTACGATAAAAAAAATATTAATCCCAAGAGGGAAATTGGTCTGGCAACAGACATAAAACACAACAAGGTACACAAAACATTAAATTATAGTGATGAGTGGAAAGGATTGGGGATGTGCAAAGATTGGGAAGGAGTTGTACAGTTTGATAGCCACACGGAAGAAGGATCTCCTGTGGCGTTCTGTCCTGCATCCTGCAGTCGGTTGCTGAAGGTGCTCCTCAGGTTGACCAGTGTGTCATGGAGGGGGTGAGCTGCATTGTCCAGGATGCTCCGCAGTTTGAGGAGCATCCTCCCCTCCAAGACCACCTCCCATGAATCCAACTCCACCCCCTTCATTACAAGAGGAAAGAGATGCAGAGGAAAAGTGCCCGGCAGAAAATCCAAAGTTTGTGAAAGCTCAAAGCGTTATTCTGATGTTTTACTTCATCCATTAAACCCTATTGTAATGTTAAATTCCATCTCTAAATTCAAATGAGAACAAATGACTTATTGAAGAGAGACAAAGCAGACCAGTGACTGTTAGTTACTGACATTTGAAAGTAATTACTGGCCTGTTTAGTACATAGAGCAGTGCAGCACAGGGTCAAGCCCACAATATCTGTGCCAAGCATGATGCCAAGTTAGTCTCCTTCACATGCCATGATTCACTCAGTCTCTGCATATCAATGTTCTGATCTAAAAGCCTGGTGCCACTATAGTACTGGCCTCCACCACCAGGTCCCATGTAATGCCCCTTGTGCGCAGAGAGTGGATGAGAAAGTGGGATAACAGAACAGAATAGGGGACCCGGCGTGGGGGGGGGGACCACCATGAGGGAGGGTGAAGAACAATGGACAACCTGCTAGGAGGGAGGGAGAATAGGGGAGAACACGGTGACGGTCACGGTAGTAGAGTTGCTGCCTTACAGCGAATGCAGCGCCAGAGACCCGGGTTCGATCCCGACTACTGGGTGCTGTCTGTACGGAGTTTGTACGTTCTCCCCGTGACCTGTGTGGGTTTTCTCCGAGTTTTTCGGTTTGCTCCCACTCCAAAAATGTACAGGTTTGTAGGTTAATTGGCTTGGTAAATGTAAAAATCGTCCCTAGTGGACGTAGGATAGTGTTAATTTGCGGGGATCGCTGGTCGGCGCGGACCCGGTGGACCGAAGGGCCTGTTTCCGCTCTGTATCTCTAAACTAAAAACTAAAAAACAGAGGGGGACCTGGCGTGGGGGGGGGGGGGGGAGTTTGTAACTTCGTAAGCGCCCTTTATGGGCAACTATTTGCATACCTTGGGTACATAAGCAAAGAATTTCATAGTGACTTGTCTCATGTGACAATAAAGCATTCAATCTCTCAATTAGTGTGGATGGGTGATGGACTGTCGACTCAGTAGGCCGAAAGGCTCGTTTCCGTGCTGTATCTTTGAACTAAAACAAAACAGTCCGGGCAGGACCATGTTAACGGCAAATCCTGTGTCATAGTTGACTTTGGCCTAAAGGCACATACCATCTGCTCCTCCCTTCACAGACCCATTGTTCTTGGTCAAATTGTCAGCTACAGGCAATATGCTGCTCTATGTGAAGAGTGTCGATCAAAACGTTAAAAAGTTCTCCTAAAACATTTTAATTACATTAAAGGTTGAACACAATTATGTTTAAATTAATTTAACGTATTATGTTAATCATACATTTTTTTTTTTATAGAGTCATAGAGTGACACGGTGTGGAAACAGGCCCTTCGGCCCAACCTGCCCACACCGGCCAACATGTCCCGACTACACAAGTCCCGACTACCAAATCTGAGGAAGGACATTATAGCCATAGAGGGAGTGCAGAGAAGGTTCACCAGACTGATTCCTGGGATGTCAGGACTGTCTTATGAAGAAAGACTGGATAGACTTGGCTTATACTCGCTAGAATTTAGGAGATTGAGAGGGGATCTTATAGAAACGTACAAAATTCTTATGGGGTTGGACAGGCTAGATGCAGGAAGATTGTTCCCGATGTTGGGGAAGTCCAGGACAAGGGGTCACAGCTTAAGGATAAGGGGGAAATCCTTTAAGACCGAGATGAGGAAAAACTTTTTCACACAGAGTGGTGAATCTCTGGAACTCTCTGCCACAGAGGGTAGTTGAGGCCAGTTCATTGGCTATATTTAAGAGGGAGTTAGATGTGGCCCTTGTGGCTAAAGGGATCAGGGGGTATGGAGAGAAGGCAGGTACGGGATACTGAGTTGGATGATCAGCCATGATCATATTGAATGGCGGTGCAGGCTCGAAGGGCCGAATGGCCTACTCCTGCACCTATTTTCTATGTATCCATGTCCCACCTGCCAGCATTTGGTCCATATCGCTCGAAACATGTCCCATCCATGTACCTGCTTGTTAAATGTTGGGATAGTACCAGCCTTAACTACCTCCTCCGGCAGCATGTTCCATACATCCACCACTCTTTGTGTGAAAAAGTTACCCCTCAGATTCCTAATAAATCTTTTCCCCTTCACCTTAAACCCATGTCATCTGGTCCTAGATTCACCTCTCTGGGCAAGAGACTGCGCACCTACACGATCTATTCCTCTCATGATTTTATACACCTCTACAGGGCTCGAAATTAGCGGTTGCCCGGGTGCCACTGACCACTCAAAGCGCCGCCGGGCAACCTAAACACCGAGTCATTTTGCCCGGCTTGGCAACCAGATACTGGTTTGTACCGAAGATAGACACAAAAAACTGGAGTAACTCCGCGGGTCAGGCAGCATCTCTGGAGAAAAGGAACGCGCCGTGTTGTGTCGGCTGCGGCTGTCGTGCGGGGCAAAGATACTAGGTGCGGGGTGACGAAGGGTCGGAGCGAATGACGGGCCCCGCACAGCAGCAGCAGCGGCTCCATCTCCTCCTCCCGCCCCCCACCCGCCCTGATAAGGGCCTCTGCTTGTAAACCCGCTAACGGCGCTTTCAAACAAACCCTCCCGCACTCCGAGGCCGGGAGGAGGGAGGGAGGGGGAGGCTTCGGCGTGCAGGAGGGTTTGTTTGAAAGTGCTGTTAGCGGATTTACAAGCAGAGGCCCTTATCAGGGCGGGCGGAGGAGATGGAGCTGCTGTTCGCGGCCGCTGTTGCCGCTGTGCGGGACCCATCATTCGCTCCGACCCTTCCTCACCTAGTATCTTTGCCCCGCACGACAGCCGCCGACACGAAACGTTGCGTCTGAAGCAGCTGCACCAAAGATCCTATAGCTATAGTATCTCTGAGCTGCACCGCCCGGCCCCGCACCTTGCTGTTGGCTGGCGGAGGAGGGAGGCGGTGGCGAGGAGTTCCCAACGGCCAAGGCAGCAGGGCGATGTTGTCCAAGGAGCGCTGACCTTCCTTCCTCCCCACCTCGTCCCCCTCTCCCTCTCTCTCTCTTGTACGCCCCCTCCACCCCCCCTTAATCCTGGGACCCCTCCACTCCATCCCGCACTGATCCCCATACCCGCCTCTATTCAGTCCTCACTGACATCCCCTGTGCTCCCCTCCCCATCTACCCCCCCCCCCCCATCTATTCATCCTGCGCTGATCACCCTATCCACCTCGCATTGATTCTCCTGCCACCCCCCCCCCCCCCATTCATCCTGCGCTGATCTCCCCCCCCCATCCATCCTGTACCGATCCTCCCATTCAGGAAGAATGGGGGGAACAATCTGAAGAAGGGTCTCGACCCGAAACGTTGCCTATTTCCTTCGCTCCATGGATGCTGCCTCACCCGCTGAGTTTCTCCAGCACTTTTGTCTACCCCCATCCATCCCGTACTGAACCCCCCCATTCAACACCACTGACATCCCCGGTGCTCTCCCCTCACAATTTTACCTACTCCAACCAACACGTACTAATTCACCTGCCTCAATCCATCCATTCTGCACCGACTGCCTTCTAACCCCCCCCCCCCCTTCCCCCCGCCATCTATCCACTCCGCACTGATTCACACACACCCCCCTCCCTGACCCTATTATGCTGGAAATGTCTTCAGAGCGAACATTGACTATGTTTGATAACGGAATGCAATCAAATGTGTTTTAATTCCCAATGTTATTATTTGTTTTAATCCATAAAGATGGATTAATTAAATTGTGAACACGTGAAACATTAAAACCGCAGTGTTCGATGGTCACTGCTGCCGTTGACACGTTATTACATAATTAATTTTAACGGCAAATCAATGCTCTTAATATGGAGTATCAGTACTGTAGTTATTTAATGAGCAACATTCACAACTATACGTATGCATATAGGTTACCATGGTCCAGGATTTATTGACACAGGTTGATCATACGCTGAATAATCCAACCACATTTTTGTTTGGAAGTGGAAAGAACTAATAGAAATTGCATTAATTGCAATGTGTAAAAAGAGTTGAGATACTGTCTTATAATTTTGCTGCATGTCATTGTGGGATATATCATGTCTTAATTGGTGAATATGTTTAGTTTGTGACTTTTTTTGAAGCAGAAATAATATGTGAATGCTTCATTGAGTATAATTCTGACTGGTAACTACGCACTTCGTCCGAGCACATTATCGCACGCGTCATGCAAGCCATCTTAAATGACCACCTAAACTGTCATTTGACAGCCTAAAAAGCTGCCAAGGTTGCCCGGCTGGCAACAGGGAAAAAAGTTAAGCGAGAGCCCTGCTCTATAAGATCACGCACTCCAAGGAATAGAGTACCAGCCTACTCTGCCTACTAATAATATTATGTTAAAGGTTTTTCTGTTATTAGTCAGTTTTTCTGTTTTTATGCAACTGAACAATGTCCTCATCAGCTAGAGTGTGGTCCTGACCTCCCATCTACCTCATCGAAGACACTTCAGGTATCTTTAATCGGACTTTACCTTACACCAAATGTTGTAGCCTTTATCCTTTATCTGTACAGTGTGGATGGCTTGATTGCAAGCATGTGTAGTCTTTTCTTTGACTGGATAGCAGGCAAACAAAAGCTTTTCGCTGTACCTCGGTACAATGACGATAATAAAATAAAATAAAGGGCCTGTCCCACTTGGGCGTCATTTGCTCGTCACGCAGGTGGCGAGCGAAGATTTTGTGAATCCCAAAATCCTGGGGCGCCGCGTGAGACCGCGCGTCCCTGCCTACGCCTCACCACGCGCCATGCACGTGTAATGCACGTCACGTGCTTCGTGACGCGTAAATTATGATGCATAAATGACGCCCAAGTGGGACAGGCCCGTAACCGCACTCTGTGCGGAAACGCCGGGCTCTCTTGGACCTCGACTCTGTTAATCTTTGGTTTTCCAGTAGGATCAGAAGGAAGCTTCGCCCTGCGATGTTTTGGCATTCATTCTTCATAGAAATGAAAGAGTCCACACCACAATAAGTTGCCATCCATCTTATGGTAATGCGGCTCATGTTTGAAGACTGCAGCGCGATCCCATTTAAACAACAGGCTTTCTCAAAAATAAATAGGATGTTTCTACAGTACCACAGACATTGTTTGTTTCACTTCCAAGTAAACAGAAGCTGAACTTAAACACTCCACGTGGCTAAATTCTGCTTTTGGTGTCGAGGAGGGGAAATGGATAAGAAAACCAACTTTACTCATGTGAACTCTCATCACAGTCCACCCTTCCCGACCCTGTTTCGATTAAACATCGGCCACATTTCTCACCCTTCAGGTATTGTGAACCCTCTAAGAATGGAGGCCAACAATATTAACTCTTTCAGAACTGCCATGTTCATCCCAACTCAAAAGATCAGGAGCAGAACTAGGCCATTCGGCCCATCGAGTCTGCTCCACCATTCCATCATGGCCGATCTATTTTTCCATTTAAGCTCCATTCTCCTGCCCTCTCCCCGTAACTTTTGACATCCTTACTAATCAAGAACCTATCAATATCTGCCTTAAAAATACCCAATGACTTGCCCTCCAAAGGCGTCTTTGGTAAAGAAAGGCCCTTTACCACGAAGCCCAGTTTGTCCGCAACCTCCCGACCCTTTCCAAAAAACTTCAACTTGGAAGTGTTCATCCCCCAAATATTGATGACATATAAGAACCTGCATGGTTTGTGTCTGCTCTATGCCTAGTCATTAGTGACCAGTCATAAGGGCGCAGCAGTAGAGTTGCTGCCTGAGAGCGCCAGAATCACGGGTTCGACCCCAACTACGGGTGCTGTCTGTACACTTTGTACTTTCTCCCCGTGACCTGCGTGGTTTTTCCTCCAGGTCCTCCGGTTTCCTCCCACGCTCCAAAGACGTCCAGTTTTATAGGTTAATTGGCTTCGGCAAATTTGTAAATTGGCCCTCGTGCGTGTCGGATAGTGTTGATGTGCAGGGATCGCTGGTCGTCATGGGCTCAGTGTGAACTGAAGGGTCTGTTTCCACGCTGTATCTCTAATCGAAAATGACATATTACTCACCAAATCTCAGTAGATTTTGAGCAGTCATGTCTATCTCCTCCAGCACCCTAAGGACAACTTCCATGTTCTAGCTAAGTGGTTCTACCCTTTCTTTTTATTCATCTGCACATCTCCTACACTGTGTTTGCTTCCTCACCTGATGCCATTGCCTCTGGAAGCCGCTGCGATCTATCCTTGGTCCAACAATGGACCATTGTGGGCTTCACCTCTCCTTGGCCATTAGTGCCGGCTCTGATTTGTTCTGTACCTTTTCATACCTCTGGTTTCTCCCCCCCCCCACGCTCAGCCTCAAGAAGGGTCTCGACCCGAAACATCACCTATTCCTTTTCTTCAGAGATGCTGCCTGACCCGCTGATTGGTGAGGATGTTTCCACTAGTGGAGAGGGTAGGACTAGATGTCATAGCCTCAGAATTAAAGGACGTTCCTTTAGGAAGATGAGGAGGAATTTCTTTAGTCAGAGGGTGGTGAATCTGTGGAATTCTTTGCAACATAAGTCCGTGGAAGCCAAGTCAGTGGATATTTTTTAAGGCAGAGATAGATAGATTGTTGATTAGTACAGGTGTCCCGGGTTATGGGGAGAAGGCAGGAGAATGGGGTTAGGAGGGAAAGATAGAACAGCCATGGTTGAAAGGTGAAGTAGACCTGATAGGCCGAATGGCCTAATTCTGCTCCTATCACTTATGAACAAGTGGACATTGTAGCAGTGAAATCTGCAGCATTTCACTGTTCACCGACAGACTTAGATATTTTCTGACAAAGACACAGACAATACTTTTAAATCATTTCATTGTCCAGAAAATGCTTTTGGTCCCATGTGGAAATTGCTGTATAAATAAAGTTTCGTTTTTTCTTCTGTGGTTAGGTCTCAATTATTGTTTACATTCATGTGAAGTGCCTTGGAAATGTTTTCCGTAAGAAGTGCATATTGCTGTTTAGATTAGATTAGAGATACAGCGTGGAAACAGGCTCTTCAGCCTGCCGAGTCCACGCTGACCACACTAACACTACGCTACATGTCCAGAGTGTGGGAGGAAACCGGAGCACCCGGAGAAAACCCACGCGGGTCACGGGAAGAACCGCACAAACTCCATATAGACAGCACCCGTGGTCAGGATTGAACAATGGTCTCTGCACTGTAAGGCAGCAACTCCACCGCTGCGCCGCCATGTTTACAATGTTTCTCCAAGTTAGTTCAGTCACAAAGGCTCAGTTGACACTCTGTCTCTTATTGTTTTGCATTGCAGTCACCGCATGTTACCAGAAATAACTACCATCTGAAGTTGAAGAGTTGAAAATTCCACAAGGTTTGGTTTGGTCAGCTCAGAAATAAGGAGCAGCACAAATAGGCTACAATTCTGGGAAAAGCTCTCATTAAGACAGGGAAACAAACAAAAATACATGTTATCTTGTCTAAAAACACGACTGGATATTCAAACTAACTTCTGGGCTGGGAAAAAAATAACTTGTAGCGGGGACGTGAAATTTTTATTTAACTCCTTCCCTTTCCAATCCCTGCACCAGTTTCCTAAAGCACCACAGTCACACACTGAATGTAGCAACACAGCAGTCAGGCATCACCAACGCATGATATCTCTGGGTGTTAGTTGTAGTTTAGATTAAAGATAGAGCACGGAAACAGGCCCTTCGGCCCACCGAGTCCGCACCGACCAGCGATCCCCACACACTAACACTACTGCGCACTAGGGACAATTTACAATTTTACTGAAGCCAATTAACAACCTACAAACCTTTATGTCTTTGGAGTGTGTTAGGAAACAGGAGCAGTCACGTGGAGAACGCACAAACCCAGCACAGACAGCACCTGTTGTCAAAATCGAACCCGGGACCCTGGTGCCGTGGGGCAGCAACTCTACCGTTGTGCCACAGTGCCGTGGGAAGGATCTGGTGAGTTTCCTCCAGATCCTTGTGTCTCCATTGCCATTGCTACGCATGCTTTAATTATTTGCAAAACCGTTAGCAAGAGGGAGGTTAATTTGACTCTTCTTTGTAACGCGAAACACACTCTTGGTGCAAAGACACCAATTGAATGTAGCTACTAGGAAAACACTAAAGGGCCTGTCCCACTTGGCGATTTTTTTCGGCAACTGCCGGCGTCTTTGACTGACGCATCACGGTCACCGAAAGATTTTGAACTTTGTTGCGACACTTGAGGAGACACCGTGCGCCAATACGTCGTCACCGCCGCGTCACGCTGCGACTTTTTCGGTAACCTGATACGCCAGTCAAACATGCCAGCAGTCTGTGAAAAAAGTTGCCAAGTGGGACAGGCCCTAAAGATATTCCTTTCCAAGGATCTGACGTGCATTTCTGGGCTCGTTTTTTTGTCGGACTACGGCAAGGATTGATTTTTGTGGAAGTAAACGTGGACCAAGTGCAAGAACTCCAACATTATCTCCAATCAATGAGACGAGCAATCAAGCATGTTCTATGGCTTAGATAACACCAGCAAACTGATTGTGCTGTGGCACCCAAGTCTTCTAATGGACGTTTTTTTATTAACAACTGGTACCACAATTTTGCAACATACAATTTCACAAACATAGTCGCAAACAGATTTGTTACTTTCTTGGGTCAAAGCCCAAGTTCTTGAATAAAGATCTATGTATTACTAAAACTCTCATCTTGTTCGGATGTCTGTCTGTGAGTAAGCTCAAGGAACTACGCCAAAACAGTACACAATAGCGCAAGAATGTGTGCACCACCTTAATCATCTTTGTCCCGTGGTCGTTCGTATAAATTTTCGTACACGTTGATGTTATATTTCACAAGAAGTTTTACTTTTTTTTTTAACTTAAAAAGCCACACTTGGTCATTCCAAACCCTTATGATGTGTATTTTCTGTCAGTAATCCTGACAGCTATCAGCATGACCCACATCATGGATGAGTGCTTCTTGCTGCCAATAGATTTTACTCATCAATGGCCATCAACAGTGGGAGTCTCTTCCCTCAGTCAGATGCCAATAAACACAAGAAAAGTGATTTATATGTAAT
The DNA here is from genome assembly GCA_038087875.1 of Malacoraja senta. Classification (NCBI taxonomy): domain Eukaryota; kingdom Metazoa; phylum Chordata; class Chondrichthyes; order Rajiformes; family Rajidae; genus Malacoraja; species Malacoraja senta. The sequence goes on along the minus strand of CM075980.1, from coordinate 80,461,326 downwards.
CGATGAACTTGAACAAATGTTATTAATCCATCAAGTGGTTGGAAGGAAGATACGTCCACCCGATTATACGTCCACCCGATTATCAAGCATCGGTCAAGGCCCTAAATTGTAACACGAAACATGAGGCACATTGAACAGATTTGGTCCCCGTTTGAAGAAGGGCCACAACCCAAAACGTCACCCATTCCTTCTCCCCAGCGATGCTGCCTGCCCCGCTGAGTTACTCCAGCGTTTTGGGTCTATCTCCAGTGTAAACAAGCATCTGCAGTTCCTTCTTACAGATTTGAATCACTTCACTACATATTAAGGCACTTAGAAATCTTCTAGATTGTGACTTAGTTGATCATATTGCTGCCAAAAGCTGGCCTGACCAGCTTTTCTCACATTTAGAGTCATACTGCACGGAAACAGACCCTGCGGCCCAACTTGTCCATGCTAACCAATATGCCCAATCTCCACCAATCCCACATTTGGCCCATAGCCCTCTAAACATTTCCTACTGATGTGATTGTCCTAATGCCCTTTAAATGCAGTTACGGTATCTGCCTCAACTACCTCCTCTGATATGGAATGGGTTTTGCAAAAGAATAAATGATGGTTGTCACTGCACAGAAATGACTTTGTGGCATTATGTAAAAGTAATTTAAATCGATTTCCACCCAGAAAGAAAGGCAGTTGCATAATAAAGCACTTTATAAGAGGAAGTATTACCACTATTTTGTCAGCTTTGAATGTAACTCAGCCTCTATGTTTGAAGTTCAAACTGAAATGAAGGTACAGTCTTAGTGATAAGGTAGATGTGTGTAGGAGCAAAGTTTTACTGAGCTTGTCAACTAATTTACTGGACAATTGTATTCCAAGGGAATAAAAGACACAAAACAGGTTTCATATCCCGATCCACTACCAATTAGTGGTCCTGGCAACAGAGCCAGAAGGGACGATGCAAATCACTATTTCAGAACAGGTGGAATCTCCCCGGCCTCAAGACATTTCTGCAGCGCCTTGGAAAATATATTACAAACTACTCTCTGCGGCAGTTCACAACAGGAAGTGTTCAGTGCTGCACACACGGTCTATTACTTGTCTAATGTCGATGATGAGGGGTTTCAGTGCTCACAGTTTGTCAACTATGCTTCTCAAGACGGACACAACATGGTGGAGTAACTCAGCGGGCCAGGCAGCATCTCTGGAGAGAAGGAATGGGTGACGTTACGGGTCGAGACACTTCTTCTCCAGAGATGCTGCCTACCCCGCTGAGTTACTCCAGCTTTTTGTGACTATCTTTGGTTTAAACCAAAGGCTGCCGTTCTTTCCTAAACAACTATGTTTCTCAGACAGTTATGTGTTTTAGACAATAGGTGCAGGAGTAGGCCATTCGGCCCTTCGAGCCAGCACCGCCATTCACTGTAATCATGGCTGATCATCCACAATCAGTACCCCATTCCTGCCTTCTCGCCATATCCCTTGACTCCGCTATCTTCAAGAGCCCATCTAGATCTCTCTTGAAAGTATCCAGTGAACCGGTCTCCACTGCCCTCCGAGGCAGAGAATTCCACAGACTCGCAACTCTGTGTGAAAAAGTGTTTCCTCATCTCCGTTCTAGATGGCTTACCTCTTATTCGTAAGGGCCTGTCCCACTGTACGAGGTAATTCAAGAGTTCTCCCGAGTTTCCCCTGATTCGAACTCGGAGAATTACAGTAATAGCCGCTCGTAAGTACTCGGGGCTCTCGTGGACATTTTTCAACATGTTGAAAAAGCTTCACGAGCTTACCGAGTTTTCCCCAGTACCTGCCGCTGGCGTTAAGAGCCGGTAAGAGACGTCCCGAGCTCCGACGTACCCGCTACGTACATTCTACGTACTTACCATGAGTTTGATTTTTTTTTTAAACTCGGGAGAGCTCTTGGGTAAACTCGTATAGTGGGACAGGCCCTTTAAACTGTTGTCCCTGGTTCTGGACTCCCCCAACATCGGGAACATGTTTCCTGCCTCTAGCATAACCCTTAATAATCTTATATGTTTCAATAAGATCCCTCTCATCCTTCTAAATTCCAGTGCATACAAGCCCAGCCGCTCCATTCTTTCAGCATATGACAGTCCCGCCATCCCGGGAATTAAACTTGTGAACCTACGCTGCACTCCCTCAATAGCAAGAATGTCCTTCCTCAAATTTGGAGACCAGAACTGCACACAATACTCCAGGTGTGGTCTCACTAGGGCCCTGTACAACTGCAGGAGGACCTCTTTGCTCCAATACTCAATTCCTCTTGTTATGAAGGCCAACATGCCATTAGCTTTCTTCACTGCCTGCTGTACCTGCATGCTTACTTTCAGTGACTGATGAAACATTGAACATTGACGGTTTTCTCCACATTGAGCCACTGATCCCATTGCTACTCAATCAGCCAACTAATCAGGGTAGTCACATGCAGAAGAGCAATACGGGGAATGTACTCCAGCATTTTGTGTCTATCTTCGGTGTATACCAGCATTTCCCTCGCACACACGGGGGCTTCTCCTCACCAACTGTCCATTAGACAACCTCCACAAACATTACCTCACTTCGCTTGGCCAGCTTACAACCCAGTGGAATCAATCTTGATTTCTCTAACTTCAAGTAACCCTTGCTTTCCCTCGCTCTCTGTCCCTCCCCCATCCTAGTTCTCCAACTAGTTTCACTGTCCTGATTAAATATTACAGATTGGATGCCTCGTTGCCACCTTCTGCGAACAATGCAACCGTCTACATTCCCTTGAACATTTTCCCATTTGATCTCTATTTTCACACCTTACCCCTCCATATATCTATGTCTCCCTCTCCCCTGACACTCAGTCTAAAGAAGGGTCTCAACCTGAAACATCACCATTCCTTTTATCCAGAGATGCTGTCTGTCCCGCTGAATTACTCCAGCATTTTGGGTCTATCTTCGGTGTGAAACCAGCATCTAGAGAAACATAGAAACATAGAAAATAGGTGCAGGAGGAGGCCATTCGGCCCTTCGAGAGAAGCCATTCATTGTGATCATGGCTGATCGTCCCCAATCAATAATCCGTGCCTGCCTTCTCCCTGTATCCCTTGACTCCACTAGCCCCTAGAGCTCTATCTAACTCCCTCTTAAATCCATCCAGTGATTTGGCCTCCACTGCCCTCTGTGGCAGGGAATTCCACAAATTCACAACTCTCTGGGTGAAGAGGTTTTTTCTCACCTCAGTCTTAAATGGCCTCCCCTTTATTCTAAGACTGTGGCCCCTGGTTCTGGACTCGCCCAACATTGGGGACATTTTTCCTGCATCTAGCCTGTCCAGTCCTTTTATAATTTTATATGTTTCTATAAGATCTCCTCTCATCCTTCTAAACTCCAGTGAATACAAGCCCAGTCTTTTCAATCTTTCCTCATATGACAGTCCCACCATCCCAGGGATCAATCTCGTGAACCTACGCTGCACTGCCTCAATCACAAGGGTGTCCTTCCTCAAATTAGGAGACCAAAACTGCACACAATACTCCAGATGTGGTCTCACCAGAGCCCTATATAACTACAGAAGAACCTCTTTACTCCTATACTGAAATCCTCTTGTTATGAAGGCCAACATTTCATTAGCTTTCTTCATTGCCTGCTGTACCTGCACGCCAACTTTCAGTGACCGGTGTACAAGGACGCCTAGGTCTCGCTGCACCTCCCCCTTACCTAACCTAACTCCATTGAGATAATAATCTGCCCCTTGTTTTTGCCGCCAAAGTGGATAACCTCACATTTATCTATATTATACTGCAGTTCCTTCCCACACATCTTTTTCTGCTGAGCTCAGCTGAAGGCAGGATCAAAAGGCCAAATGTCTACCTCATGTAAACATGAAGATTACACGGTTACTCGCATTGTGAGATTAGAAGTACAAGTTCATTTTCTTCAATGTATTTCAAAATTTACAGAAGGTCCAGATGGTACTATTTTTATTCAAATTGGATCTTTTTTTTTCCTATTTCCTATTTCATTTGCCTCCGATTTAGTTTAGTTTATTTAGTTTAGTTTAGAGATACAGCTCGGAAACAGGCCCTTCGGCCCACTGGGTCCGTGCCGACCAGCGATCCCCGCACACTAACACTCTCCGATACCCACTAGGGACAATTTTTACATTTACACCAAGCCAATTAACCTACAAACCTGTACGTCTTTGGAGTGTGGGAGGAAACCAAAGATCTCGGACAAAACCCACGCAGGTCACGTGGAGAAGGTACAAACTCCGTACGGACAGCACCCGTATTCGGGATCGAACCCGGGTCTCCAGCGCTGCAAGGCAGGAACTCCACTGCTGCGCCACCATGGCTCCCAGCTGACATCTAAAAGGATTATTGAAGTAACCGAGATAATGGGACACAATAGCTGCAATACCCAAGAGGCGAGAGTTGTGACATGCTACGAGGAGAATGTTCAATGCTGATCCAAGTTGATTTTCAGGTCAAACCTCAGCTAGAGAGATATCAAGAACCCAACAGTGTGGAAGAGCGCATGAATGTATTCACTGGCACTGCAATGCTTACTGCTGATGCTCCCATTCAATGCCACATTCCAATGTCCCAATAAATCTGCTTTCAATACACATTAACTGTGGTTCACCACCAATGAACAACTTGCATCAATTGATTCTTTTATTACTCTCTTTCTAGCCCCTGTACAGATTCAAAAACGCTGTGAAATAAGAGGCAGGATTCAACGGCAGGAACATGCTGGACACCCAAATTATCGTGACTGCTTTTGGAAGACAAATACTTGGTTCGAATGCCTGGGACCACCGCTAGTGTGTTTTAGTGGAGCTGCTAAACACAATGGACGACTGATACATAGGCTGAGTAAATCTGTCACAAATGCATCTTTTGACTGCCAGCTCCTTCAACGCCAATAATTTCCAGGCTTTTGTTACAAATCCCATGTTTTTCCGCCTTACCACAGTCTCGCACAGAATAATTAATGATCATCATCTATGCAGCGGAGTGGAAGATTTAAAAAAGAGGCATATAAACAAACCACCAACCTCCTTGCTTGGCTGCGTGGAGCTCTTTAGAACAGTTGCACACTTAAAAACTTGGTGGAACGAAAGGCAAGAAATCCTAATTATATTTTATTTTATTTATTGAATGCAAACCAACATAAGAATAACAGATGCTTCGGGTTACCTTATATAGCTGAATTATTTTTTAAAAGGAGATGAAACACTATGATATTTCGCAGGACAATTGAAACTGGTGGCTTATACACATCTGAATACCATCAATCTCAGACGAGTTATGCATCTATCTGGAAAGAAGCCTGTGATTTACGTGGAGGGTCGGGAATCTGCTGGAATAGCCCGACAGCACTGTTGGAAAGGTGGTTTCTTTCAGTCACGTGGGTGCTGAATGCCTCGCAATGTTAAAGCAAAGCTCCTATGATCCTGCACCACTCTCGGGTGCTCTCAAAACTACAAGTTCCCCGCGGCTTTAGAGAAGAGTCTGGGCGGAAGTACAAATACGAACACTACTTTATCTTAGATGTGTACGAAGGAACTGCAGATGCTGGATTAATCCGAAGATAGACACAGAAAGCTGAGTAACTCAGCGGTTCAGAGGGCATCCCTGGAGAAAAGGATTAGGTGACATTTCGGGTCGAGACCCTTCTTCAGACTGAGTCAGGGGAAAGGGTAACAAGAGATATAGACGGTAATGTTTGGAGCTGTAGAACAAATGAATGAAAGATATGAACAGAAAGTAATGATGATAAAGGAAACAGGCCGTTGTTAGCTGTTTTGCTTGGTGTGATCGAGTACAGACAATGAGACTCAACAAGACTTTATTCTTATAGACACAAAAAGCTGGAGTAACTCAGCGGGACAGGCAGCGTCTCTGGAGAGAAGGAATGGGCGACGTTTCGTGGTCGAGACCCTTCAGACCCGACCCAAAAAGTCACCCATTCCTTCTCTCCAGAGATGCTGCCTGTCCCTCTGAGTTACGCCAGCATTTTGTGTCTATCTTTGGTGTAAACCAGCACCTGCAGTTCCTTCCTATAAACAACACTTTATCTTTCATTGATGTAATCTAAATAACACAGAGGATGCCTGAAGCAGCATTAAGACAAGGTGCACCTTCCAACTTCTCCAGAATTAGTCCATTGCTACATGAACTGGACCATGAACAGCATTTGAGAATGCCTCAGTAACCAGCGCAAGAAATCAAGTCCCATTAAATGAAATGGGAGGTAATGCAATTAATCTCACAGGTGCTTGTAAGAAAATGGAATTGCAGTGCATGACGCTTCACTGAGATGCACAATTAATACAAGTAGTTCCTTTAGAAGGGTGTAGGAAGGAATTGCAGATGCTGGATTAAACTGAAGTTGGACACAAAAAGCTGTAGTAACGTAGCGGGTCAGGCAGCATCTCTGGAGAAAGAAGGTCGCGACCCCAAACGTCACCTATTCCTTTTCTCCAGATATGCTGTCTGACCCGCTGAATTACTCCACCTTTTTGTGTCTCTCTTCCTTTAGATGGGTCTCGACTCGAAAGGTCACCCACTCCATTTCTCCAGCGATGCAGCCTGACCCGCTGAGTTACTCCAGCATCTTGCGCCTACATTCCTTGGAGCTCCATCAGGATCATCACAGCTTTCGCAATTTGTGTACGAGACAATTACTTGTACTTGAATTTTGACAGCACGCATTGATTACATTTTTCAAAGAAAAAAAGCACTTAAGATTCCCACTCTTTTCACGTAATATTGATTAGTACAGGTGTCAGGGGTTATGGGGAGAAGGCAGGAGAATGGGGTTGGAAGGGAGATATGATTGAATGGCGGACTAGATTTGATGGGCCGAATGGCCTAATTCTGCTGCTATCACATGACCTTATGAGACCAGTTAATAAACAAACAATACCCTCCCATTTTAACAAAGAGGGAATTAAAATGTCACTAAATATTTAATAAGATTAAATCTAAATGAATAATTAACTCTCATTTTGGTTTCCCAGCTGGCTCTGTTCATGTTCAAGCGCAGTTACTAAGCTAACACCACCCCAAGTTTAGCTGCATCATATCAGTCCCAGCATTGTGACTGAAGAGGCTACACAGTTAGCGTCTGGGTCACATTAACCACTAGCAAATCCTTCATCCCGACTCGAGCCTTAAAATGAACCCACACCTTAGAGAAAATATAGTTTTTTTTTAATCTATTAAAATAACTAAGCATATTTCCTGCACTGTACATGACAAAATAAATGAAGCAAGACAAAGACAAAGTGATAAAAGCTGACTGTGCGACACAGATTTAAACATACATGGTTCAAAGGCTGGCCCCATGTAGCGAGAGAGAGAGAGAGATAGAGAGCCCTGTTGTTTTCTACATAAAGACCAACATGCAAACAGAACTTTAAACTAGAAGTGTTATCCATTGTCTCCAGCTCTGAGGTTAGTGCTGACTAGACAGTTTAGTATCTCAGTCTGCGTTCCACATGCAGAGGTGCGAGCAGTGGGCAATTAATTGTCCGTAGCTTCCCGTGTGGCAATCACTCACACTGCCAACTATCGTGCATTCAACAGAAAGAAACGCCCTTCAAAAAATGCATTGAGAGAGAAAACGCTTACCTTTTGCCGGGGATGCCGCCTTCACTGTGTGCAGTTGTTGGGTTGATTTTTGTGTTGGGCTGTATCGTTTCTCTCCCAGATCAGAGAGGATGCAGACGTGAAACACACAAGCCCCCTCTTGCAAACGCTGGACTTTTCCTTTCTCTCGTTCTTCTCGGCACACGAGGAAGCCCCCCCCCGGCTTAATTGTGGCGGCTGTCTTTGAGCCAGGAAGCTCGCCACTGCACATCCAGGCTGTTTACACTCGCACGCCTCGGAGCCTCTGCTTTATTATTTTTTCCCCCTCTCTCTTCTCTCCCCGCTTTTTTTTCTTCTCACAAACACGAAAGCGAGCCCAGCCTACAGCTGCTCAGCGCCCGGTGTGACATTACTGCCTTCTCCAGAGCTGAAGCGCCGCTCCGATGGAATACAATGAGTCAAAGGGAGGTCCCTAGTGGTAGCGAGAACTCCCTCGTATCACCGAGCTGAAATGTACATCAACTCCATGTAAACTGGATACAACACTCGTAGATTGCATAGGTAGCAGCAACGCCCTCGTCGTATGCAGCCCTCGAACCTGACCAGCTGATGGATCAATGTGTATTTGCATTGGTCTTTGTTTGAGGGGGGAAATCAGCAAGCGACGTTCAATATTAAGTTTGTTTATTTATGATCACTCGGTCGTATTGATGGACGGACGGATAAGCCGAGAAGGACTGTGCCTTGATTAATAGGAAGGGAAGTTGCCCACCAATTATGGGATTGAAGCTTTGTTCCACGTAAAGATGAACCGATAGGCTGCTCCTTGTGTGGAGGAAGGAACTGCAGATGCTGGTTTACACCGACGATAGACACAAAACGCTGGAGTAACTCAGCGGGACAGGCAGCATCTATAACGTTCCTTATGCCTTGCATCAGGAATAACCTGGAATTACAGTCACGATTTAATAATGCTTCATATCTTACATGTTCTTATCAAAAATATTCTATTACGAACTTAAATGAGTATTAGTTTAGTTTCGAGTTACAGCGCGGAAACAGTCCCTTCGGCCCGCCGAGTCCGCGCCGGCCCGCACACTAATACTATCCTACACACACTAGGGGCAATTTACAATGTTTTACAGAAGCAGATTAATCTACAAACCTGTACGTCTTTGGAGTGTGGGAGGAAACCGGAGAAAACCCACGCGGTCACAGGGAGAACGCGCAAACTCCGTACAGACAGCACCTGTGGCCGGGATCGAACCCAGGTCCCTGGCGATGATAAGGCAGCAACCTTACCGCTGCACCACCGTGCCGCCCCTAACTGTTGAATTGTAACTGCAGTTTTGAAAAGTGGCTCTGCTTTGTGTCATAGAAAATAGAACAGTGCAGGACACAAAGTGTAGGAGCAACTCAGTGGGTCAGGCAGCATTTCTGGGGGATGCCGTTAGGCGATGTCTCGGTTTGGTCTGAAGAAGGATCCCAACCCAAAGGGTCGCCTATCCAGATGCCTCAGAGGCTGCCTGACCTGCTGAGGTACTCCAGCGCTTTATGTTCTATGCAAAATTCCAGCATCTGCAGTCCATTGTGTCTTCATACAACAGTACAGCACAGAAACAGGCCCTTTGGCCCACAATGTCTGTGCCAAACATGATGCCAATTAGGATCTCGACCTGAAACGTCACCCATTCCTTTTCTCCAGAGATGCTGCCTGACCCGCTGAGTTACTCCAGCATTTTGTGTCTATCCCCCCCCCCCCTTTCATTTCCATCTATACTGCATTCTGCCTTGGGAAGGCAGCCAACACAATGAAGGACCACTAACCCCCTCCCCAGTCATTCTCTATTCTCCCTGTGGCTTGAGATGCCACCTGTCAGATGAAGCATGAAGCTGAATCCTGCTGGTCCATGCAGGTAAAAGAGTTCATGGGTCGGAAGGAACTGCAGGCGCTGGTTTAAACGAAAGATAGACACAAAAGGCTGGAGTAACTCTGCGGGTCAGATAGCATCTCTGGAGAAAAGGAATAGGTGACATTTCGGGTTGAGACCCTTCTTCAGACTGAGAGTCAGGGGAAATGGAAACAAGAGATACACTGTGAAATGTTGCACATTCTGACTTGGCGACGTTTTTGTTGCCGTTTTTGTTGTTTCCATTGTCATTATTATTTATCTGATACGTTGGAGCTCCGCTTGGGCCTGAAATTTCGTTGTATGTATTTACAATGACAATAAAGTATTATTATTATTATTATTATTATTATTATTATTATTATTATAGATGATGATGTAGAGAGATATAGAACAAATGAACGAAAGATATGCAAAAACGTAACGATGACAAAGGAAACAGACCATTGTTAGCTGTGGGCTGGTGTTAAAATGAGTTACAGACAATGGAACTCATCAGGATGACAGTGAAACAAGTACAACTACTAGGGTGGGGGGAGGAGGGACGTAGAGAGAGAGGGAGAGAAGGAAAGTGTTTATGGTATTATTTAAAAAATAGCTCTGGGGAATTCTCTCCAGTGACCTGGCCAATATTAACCCCAGCAGTGTCATTAATAAACAGGCTGCCTTACATTCCAACGGTGACTTCAAAAGCTCATGACTGTCTCTAAAGCACTTTGGGATGTACTGCAGATGTCAATAGTGCAAGATGAATGGGAGCTTTTTTTTTCTCGTCATCTCATTGTGCACCACAGCCGTGCATTTATGTTCTCAACAACCTTTATGACTTGCCTTTCTAAATGAAATAAAAGAAGGAATTAGACAATAGGTGCAGGAGTAAGCCATTCAGCCCTTCTAGCCAGCACTGCCATTCAATGTGATCATGGCTGATCATCCACAATCAGTACCCCGTTCCTGACGTCTCCTCATATCCATACGTATTTTGTAAGCACCTGGGAAAAAGTGAAAATAAATTAATGCTCTTATTGTAGTAATTAAAAATAAGGATTATCCTTTATGCCTGGCTTTTAATTTACTTGTGGCATTTGTAAATGGCTAGTGATTGATCATTAGTTCATAAGTTCTAGGAGCAGAATTAGGCCATTCGGCCCATCAAGTCTACTCCACCATTCAATCATGGCTGATCTATCTTTCCCTCTCAACCCCATTCTCCTGCCTTCTCCTCATAACCCCTGACACCCGCACTAATCAAGAATCTCTCAATCTCTGCCTTAAAAATATCCACTGACATGGACTCCACAGCCTTCTGTGGCAAAGAATTCCACAGATTCACCACCCTCTAACTAAAGAAATTCCTCCTCGTCTCCGTTCTGAAGCTTCTCCCTGTGACCGTGTGGGTTTTCTCCGGGTGCTCCAGTTTCCTCCCACACTCCAAAGATGAACACGTTTGTCGGTTAATTGGTTTGGGTAAAATTGCAAATTGTCCCTAGTGTGTGTAGGATGGTGTCAGTGTGTGGGGATCGCTGGTTGGCACGGACTCGGTGGGACGAAGGGCCTATTTCCGCGCTGTATCTCTAAACTAAACTAAAAGGCCTTGCAGAGACTTGAGTTCAGCTGATGTGTGAGGTAGCTTCAGCTGTTACAACTGTCCAAGTTTGGATTGTATGGACCAGTGGACGAAGAAGCTCAGGTATTAAGAGGAGAGGAGAGCATAGAGCCAACTTCCCTTTTTTACTGAAGATAGACACAAAAAGCTGGTCTGAAGAAGGGTCTCGACCCGAAACGTCACCTAATCCTTTTCTCCAGAGATGCTGCCTGACCCGTTGAGTTACTCCAGCTTTTTGTGTCTATCTTCGGTTTAAAGCAGCATCTGCAGTTCCTTCCTACACATTCTCTTTCTACCGCTTCTGCAAAGGTTTCCTCAATATGCTTGCAAAGCAGATAATACCTTGTCAATCAACCTCTACCACCAGAGATATCTTTTCAGAAATCAATCAAAATCAAGTGTTTGTTTGACATTTATCGAGTCATAAAATCATATCAAGTTTATCTACAAATGTTATTAATGTTGGATTTTTTTCTGGTCAGAAATAAAATCCTTGTAATATTCCTCTGAACAAATAAAATCATTCATTGATTTTACACAACTTCAAGTGTGAGGAACATGTATAGTTTAGTTTAGAGATACAGCGCAGAAACAGGCCCTTTGGCCCAGCGAGTCCGCGTCGACCAGCGATCCCCGCACACTAACTCTATCCTACACTCTAGCAACCATTTACAATTTTACCAAAGCCCACCAAATTTACCAAAGCCAACAAATTAACCTATCAACCTGTACATCTTTGGAGTGTGGGAGCAAACCGGAGCACCTGGAGAAAACACACGCAAGTCACGTGGAGAATGCACAAACTCTGTACAGACAGGATCATACCCGGGTCTCTGGCGCTGTAAGGCAGCAACTCTACTGCTGCGCCACCGTGCCGCCCACTCTCTGCAAAAAGTCAACTCATTAAAGGGGTATGAGACGGTTGAACTGTTTTCATTCATGGCCTGAATCTATTATTTCCAATTCATAATTAAACCACAGAGTTTCATTTGCACTGATTCTTGATGAGACCATGCTTGCAGTAATGTGAATAATTTTGGGTCAGATGATCATGAATCATGGACCATAGCAGAAGGCTGACTGATGTACGTAAACAACTATACGGTCCACCAGCAATCCTGGCCAAAGAGCCATCCATAATCTCAAGGAGCCGGGGGAGGCTAACTCCAGTTTAGCTCAGAGCTTCGCAGGGAAGTCCATGAAATGGGTGTAGACCACCCGCTTCCAACTCATCAGCATCCCTGAGGATATACACAAAATGCTGGAGTAACACAGCGGGTCAGGCAGCATCTCTGGAGAGAAGGAAAGATTCCTTCCATCCAGAGATGCTGCCTGACCCGCTGTGTTACTCCAGCATTTTATGCCTATCTTCGGTGTAAACCAGCATCTACAGTTCCTTCCCGATGGAGTCCACCATGATGATTGCAACAGATAACCGCAGTTACAGCTTCAGTGATAGACTGATAACAGGTTCAACTGATAACTGAGGTTAAGATAAGAGGGGAAAGATTTAATTGGAATCTGAGGGGCAACTTTTTCCACGTAGAGAGTGGTGGGTATGTGGAACGAGCTGCTATAGGAGGTAGTTGAGGCAGAAACTATAACAACATTTAAAAGACATTTGGACAGGACATTTGTACATGGATAGGAAAGGTTTAGGGGGATGTTATCCAAACACAGGCAGGTGGGAGTGGTGTAGATGGGGCACCTTGGTTGGCATGGGCAAGCGGGGCTGAAGGGCCTGTTCCTGTGCTGTCTGACTCAATGATTCTATAGATTCACTACAGGACCAGAGTGGGAGTGGTGTCTCCACTCGTGGGAGAGTCTAGGACTTGAGGGCACAGCCTCAGAATAAAAGGGCGTACCTTTAGAAAGGAGATGAGGAGGAATTTCTTTAGTCAGAGGGTAGTGAATCTGCGGAGCACTTTGCCACAGACGGCTGTGGAGGCCACATCAATGGATATTTTTAAGGTGGAGATTGACGGATTCTTGATTAGTAATTGGTGTCAGGGGTTATGGGGAGAAGGCAGTAGAATGGGGTTGATAGGGAAAGATAGATCAGCCATGATTGAATGGCGTAGTAGACTAGATGGGCTGAATGGCCTAATTCTGATCCTAGAATGTATGAGCTATGAGCTATGAACTTAGGACCAGCCACACCCTTCCCTGCTTCTCCATGCTCCTGCTCTTCAGCTTCTTGCCTGATAAGCAGCAGCACAGCCTGCCCTCTCATGGTGGGAGGGGTTTGTAGCAGGCAGAAAGCCATCCCATCCCTCATGCCCCCTCCCACTCCCCCCCCCACCCACTTCAGTATACGTGACAATAAATTAAACTCAAACACAAACTCTGAATGGAAAAGATGTCCCACAGGTTCCTATTAAATCTTTCTCTTCACACCTTAAACCTATGTCCTCTGGTTCTTAATTCCCCAACCTTGGATAAAAGACTCACTGCTTTGTGTAGGCCAGCTATGAGTAATGTGTCTTGATTCCTGAACAGTCTAAAGAACAGCCTCAAGTGGTTAGATGGCTCGATGGAGAAGGGGAAGTCCGACTGTGCAGCCTAACCAATATTACCGTATCGTCATCGTTTAGTTTAGTTAAGAGATACAGCACGTACACAGATCCTTCGGCCCACCGAGTGGTACAATTTACAATTTTACCAGCCAATTAGGCTACAAACCTGTACGTCTTTGGGGTGTGGGAGGAAACCGGAGATCCTGGAGAAAACCCACGCAGGTCACGGGGAGAACGTACAAGCACCATACAGACAGTACTCGTAGTCAGGATTAAACCCGTGTCTCTGGCACTGTAAGGCAGCAACTCTACCGCTGCGCCACCGTGCCACCCTGTTTGGAAGAGTGGTTAGGAAAGTTTAGAGGGATATGGGCCAAATGCTGGCAAATAGTTCCAGCTAAGATGGGGCATCTTGGTCGGTCCTCATGGACAAGGTGGGGCGAAGGGCCTGTTTCCGTGCTGCATGGCTATATGACTCCAGGTGAAAAACATGTCAATAAATGATTTACTCACTAGCTCCAGTACGGTTTCCACTAATCCTCAGAAAGTCAGGCATCCTGTTGCAATGAATTTATGCCAACATCCTTCCTGATAGAAGCTCCGATCAAAAAGGACCTTGTTCATCAAATATTTACAATTTACCCAAGCTATTAAAACCAAATGAAAATCAGATAGAAGATTCATGTAAATGTTTCAGGAAAAATAGTTGAAATCATCTTTTCTTGATACTGATTATGATAATTATTATGTTAGGAAACTTAAATCAATACATAAATATGATGAAATTCTCGATAAGACAGTATGATTTAATGCTAGATTAAGCAGTTTGAAACTGAGTTCAGAAGAATTCATTTAATAATAAGTTTTTTTGTGCTTGTGTATGTGTGTGTGTTAGAAATATTAATGTTGGACATGTTATCTATCGCCATAAACCATGATTATGTGGATGATATTACTTCAGCAATTTTTTTCATGAGGATTTGACCTAAATGTATGCTTGTGCAGTTATCTTAATAGCTAACAAAGGAAACAGTCAAAAAATGGAATCCTATACAACCATTAGTTTCTTCCCAAAGGGAGCAATGACACTCTTCCTCTTCAATCAGTATGGATAACATGTTTAAACGTTCATTTAAAGAGGTGATGGCACGGTGGCGTAGCGGTAGAGTTGCTGCCTTACAGCGCCAGAGTCCCGTGTTCGATCCTGGCTACGGGTGCTGTCTACGCAGAGTTTATACGTTCTCCCCGTGACCTGCGTGGGTTTTCTCCGGCTGCTCCGGTTTCCTCCCACACTCCAAAGACGTGTGGGTTTGTAGCTTGATGTGTGAGAAGGAACTGCAAATAGACGCAAAAGGCTGGAGTAACTCAGCGGGCCAGGCAGCATCTCTGGAGAGAAGGAATGGGTGACGTTTCTGGTCGAGACCCTTCTTCAGACGGGTTGGGTGACGATTCAGGTCGAGACTTTTCTTCAGACGGGTCTGAAGACGGCTCTCATCCATTCCTTCTCTCCAGAGATGCTGCCTGTCCCGTTGAGTTACTCCAGCTTTTTGTGTCTATCTTCGGTTTAAACTAGCATCTGCAGTTCCTTCTTACACAAGGAACTTCAGATGCTGGTTTACACCGAAGATAGACACAGAATGTTGGAGTAACTAAGCGGGACAGACTGAGAAGGAATGGGCGAATTTTCGGGTCGGGACCCTTCTTCAGACTGAGAGTCAGGGGAAAGGGAACCTAGAGATATAGAAGGGCAGGGTGTGAAAACAACAGATCAAATGATCAAGGAAATGTACAATGGTTCATTGTTGGCTGAGGGGAAGGTGACAATAAGGCACACAATCAATAAAATGAATCAGATGGATATTGAAACTAGTCAGAGAACTAGGGTGGGGGAGGGACAGAGAGAGAGGGAAAGTAAGGATTACTTGAAGCTAGAGAAATCAATATTCATACCGCTGGGTTGTAAGCTGTCCAAGCGAAATATGAGGTGCTGTTCCTCCAATTTGCATTTGGCCTCACTCTGACAATGGAGAGGGCCAGGATATCTGTGATCCCTAATCATGAGAACTTTTAGCTAAGTTATACAACGCACCGTATAAAGATAGTTAGTAGCAATCCCCGATTTCTTTGGATTGTTCCTAATTTTAACCGAATGCGCTGCTTTATCACAGACAGTAGTGTTGGATAGTTTACATCCCTGCTCAAATACATTCAGCAAATGGACAGTGATTAACTGGCTTTGTGGTACTCTACGTTCAATATTGAATTAAACTGGAGGCTCCAAGTCACAGAACCATCAGATACATGTTGTACCATCACCTTCACTTGGTGCAAAGGCCCCTTGGCTCTGTTGCAGAGAACCTTGATTTAGACACGCATGGGTAGAGATTCTGTGGAATTCGTTGCCACAGAAGGCTGTGGAGGCCACGTCAGTGGATATTTTTAAGACAGAGATGGATAGACTCTTGATTAGTACAGGTGTCAGAGGTTATGGGGAGAAGGCAGGAGAATGGGGTTAGGAGGGAGAGATAGATCAGCCATGATTGAATGGCAGAATAGACTTGATGGGCCGAGTGGCCTAATTCTACTCCTATCTGTTGTTGGAACCTGTTGTTCGAGTGACTTAACTGGTAACTTCATCTTAACACATAGCTCAAGACAGGAGAAGAAAGGGAAAGAAGGCTTTCTATTAACCCAGTGGGAGGAGCTACAGTATGACATAACATGAGTGCCACTGATCTACACTATCCCTTATGACCATATGACCTTTTGATTTTGAAAACCATGAGAAAGAATCGGATTATAAGATAATTGAGAGAATTAGAGGCTTTCACATTTCACTTTCCTCTTTAAAGTAGTGACAATCAAAAATGTTTCTGATATTTAATATGTTTAATTCTAATATTACAAGTATGAATTTTAAATGTTAAATTATGGTTGGGCTGTTCCTACTAAGGATTTGCTGACTGCTGTATTGATCCTGTGGCTGTTTCACCCAAATGTAACCATACTTGACTGATCTTTCTGCATTATCTCTGGGTTGAGGGAAAGTCTTTGTTAAATTATTCAGTGAGATGCGGTAATGACATTGACTTGGGAGATCCTGCAGTTTAAAGGCTTTGTATGTAAATTTATGTGCAATTGATGACAAACCATCGGGTAGAAATCCTCAGATGCAGCATGAATGTATCAGGTGAAGCTACACAACTGGCTGAACTTTCAGAAACAGGTACATGGATAGGAGAGGTTTGGAGGGATATGGGCCAAACGCGGGCAGGTGGGGCCTGTATTGTCAAGTTACATAGAAACATAGAAAATAGGTGCAGGAGGAGGCCATTCGGCCCTTCGAGCCAGCACCGCCATTCATTGTGATCATGGCTGATCGTCCCCTATCAATAACCCGTGCCTGCCTTCTCCCCATATCCCTTGATTCCACTAGCCCCTAGAGCTCTATCTAACTCTCTCTTAAATCCATCCAGTGACTTGGCCTCCACTGCCCTCTGTGGCAGGGAATTCCATAAATTCACAACTCTCTGGGTGAAAACGTTTTTTCTCACCTCAGTCTTAAATGACCTCCCCTTTATTCTAAGACTGTTGGGACGAAGGGCCTGTTTCCACGCTGTATCACTCTATGACTTGCAATGTCGAAGAGCATGTCGTCGACTGAGCCAAGCAATCCTACAATTGATGGTGCGGATCGAAGCTGCTGGGTTTTGAGGGTCCTGGTGGGGTGGAGACCCCCCTCACACCAAGGAAGGGGTATCAGGCGAGGGGGCCATATGAGTGGCAAGGGTACTGGGTATAATTATGTTTTTTGGGAACACGACCAAATAGAACGCTAACGCATGTATGTGTAGCCGCGGAGAATGTCAGAGGCATTTGATGATGAGTGTTTGTCGGCACTGGGCCTGTACTCGCTGGAGTTTAGAAGAATGACGGGGGGACCTCATTGAAACGTAGGGAAAGGCTTGGATAGAGTGGATGTGGAGAGGATGTTTCCACTAGTGGGAGAGTCTAGGACTAGAGGTCATCGCCTCAGAATTAAAGGCTGTTCTTTTAGGAAGGAGATGAGGAGGGATTTCTTTAGTCAGAGGGTGGTGAATCTGTGGAATTCTTTGCCACAAAAGGCTGTGAAGGCAAAGTCAGTGGATATATTTAAGGCAGAGATAGATAGATGGATTCTCGATTTGTACAGGTGTCAGAGGTTATGGGGAGAAGGCAGGAGAATGGGGTTGGGAGGGAGAGGTATATCAGCCATGATTGAATGGCAAAGTAGACTTGATGGGCCTATTTCTTATGATCTAATGATCTTATAATTTTGCACAGTTCTTGTTTTCTACATATTTTTTTTATAATGAATTAAGTTTATTTTGATGAAAAAGATGTTACAAAATTTAAGCTCTGGAGTCCTGCCTCCTCCAGTGGAGAAGGGTGGTGGACACTTAACCAACTGACTGGAGGAGAAGCGTAATATCCCCATTCCCAATGATGCGGGGAGGGGCACATCAGTGCAAAAGAGAAAGCCAGTAGATCATAGATACAAGGAACTATTGATACTGGTTTACAAGACAGGAGACACAAAGTGTTGGAGTAACTCAGCGGGTCAAGCAGCATCTCTGGAGCACATGGATAGGTGAAGTTTTGGATCGAGACCCTTCTTCAGACCCTTCCAAGTACGAAGAAGGGTCTCGACTCAGACTCGGAAGGGTCTGAAAAAGGATCTCAATCCAAAACGTCACCTATCCACGTTCTCCAGAGATGCTGCCTGACCTGCTGCTTTGTGAAGTTTTATCCGTCTATACGTTTGGAGATGACAGCATGCAATGAGCTGCATCTCAAACATCAGTGTGGAAAATTGCCGCGATAGGGGGTCTTTGTCCACAAGAAGCAAGACAAATCCAACATGGACCACAAAAGATTTCCTTTATGTCTCCGTACACGTGACGATAATAAATGAAACCTAACCTGCCATTCAAAAAACTTGCCATCACTGAATCCCCCACTCTCGAGATCCCGGGGGTTACCACAGACCAGAAATCTTCATCTACCCCTGGTTTAGTTCACCAATGTAGAGTCCTAGAGAGATACAGTGTGGAAACAGGCCCTTCAGCCCAACTTGCCCACACTAGCCAACATGTCCCTGCTACACTAGTCCCACGTGCCTGCGCTTGGTCCATATCCCTCCAAACCGGTCCTATCCATGTACATGTCTAACTGTTTCTTAAACGTTGGGATAGTCTCAGCCTTAACTACCTCCTCCGGCAGCTTGTTCCATACACCCACCACCCTTTGTGTGATAATGTTACCCCTCAGATTCCTATTAAATCTTTTCCCCTTCACCTTGAACCTACAGTATGTCCTCTGGTCCTCGATTCACCTACTCTGGGCAAGAGACTCTGTGCAATATCAAATATCTTTCCTCTTGATATTAGTTTTCCACTACCCCCATGGAGTCTATTGTCACCCCACACATCTCCATCAGCCCCCTATCACACCCTCCCACCCCCCACACTTCCTCCCGGACCACGCACACACAGCCCCCCCCCCCCCACCCCCCAGCCCAGTCTCAATGCTTTGGACCTGATGAAACATTTCTACTACAAAATATTTTTACTGAATATAAGGTATACAAAAATGCTGGTGAAACTCAGCGGGGGAGGCAGCATCTATGGAGCGAAGGAAATATGCAATGCTTCGGGCCGAAACCCTTCTTCAGACTGATGCGAGGGTGGGGGAGAAGAAGAAAGGAAGAGGAGGAACCAGTGGGCTGAGGGAGAGCTGAGAAGGGGAGGAGAAAGTAAGGACTACCTGAAATTAGAGAAGTCAATGTTCATACCGCTGGGGTGCAAACTCTATAATCTTTGGTGCAAACTGCCCAAGCGAGATATGAGGTGCTGCTCCTCCAATTTACGGTGGTCAACAGAAGTTTAGTTTAGTCTAGAGACTCAGCGCTGAAACAGACCCTTCAGCCCACCGAGTCCACGCCGTCCTGTACTATCCTACACACACTCGGGACAATTTACGATTTTTTTTTTTACCAAAGCTGATTATCTTACAAACCTGTACGTCTTTGGAGTGTGGGAGGAAAGTGTAAAGGCAGCAACTCTATCACTGCGCCACATCTCTTTTGTTTTGCCAGTTGCAAGACTAATCGGGTTGTCGTGGAGTCTTGTTGATGAGACGTGGTGTGAGGGAAGAGAGGAATGGGATAAATTACCACAGAATCCTTGCGGAGTTTGCACGCCCCCCCCCCCCCTGTGTCAGCGTGGTTTTCCATCCCCAATTCTAAAATAGACCTGCGGGTTTGTAGATGAATTGCCCCCTAGTGTGCAGGGAGCGGTTGAGAAAGTGAGATAATGTAGGACTAGTGTGAATGGGTCGGCGTGGGCTCGGTGGGCCAAAGTGTTCTCCTGAGCTGCTGCCAGACCTGCTGAGTTATTCCAGCACTGCGTGTCCCTGTGCATTAATCAGCATCTTTTTTCTACCCTTGATCTATATTATTATTGGGCTAACTTAGTAGCTAAAGGAAATATGAGGGCAACTAAATATATTCAAGCACAAAGAACAGATTATTTTCAAAAACTCCACCACTAAAGCTTGCAATAAAATGTCAGTAGTATGTAAGGGAGGCACGCTGTGTTTGGTTTATTTATATACTGAAGCCTGTAATTAATTACGCTGTCTCAAAACATTCCACAGAAGGTTGTAGTTTTGCTTCGGAGCGATATTAATTGTTCGTGATATACACCGCTGCCATTTGTCATTGTTCGAGAAATGAGTCCATGGAGACTGACAGAGGGAGATTCAAATGAACATTTTGTGGCAACAAAAAAAAAAAGGATTGTCTGTGTCCCCCCCCAGCAGCCGATTACATCCGAACGCACAAAGATAAAGTCAGCTCTGATAACTGAATGGGATGCAAGTTCACTTTTAACCACCGGTGGACGTGATTTTGTTTTACGGGGAGCAAGCACGAAGAAAGGAGAGAGAGAACGAAGTGAAGTCGGGAAGTGCTTCTGCACAAAATAAGGTAATGACATTTTGAATTTCTCCCTTCCATTAGGCTGTAGATTCTGGGTCAATTGAAATTGTCAATACTGAGTCCGACTGATATTACTTGAGGGCATCTGGAATGAAAGGCAAATGAATGGATTTGAGCCTCTGATCAGCTGCGTTGAATGGAAGAAAAGGCTCCTGTGGTAGAAAACTTAACCTGCTTTCCAAGTTCCTCCATTTATTCTTCACAATTGGCTTGTTGACACAAGGTGGCACAGTGGCGCAGCTGCTAGAGGTGGATCCAAAGGGTCAAATTGGAGAAGGAACGTTTGGGATGGCATTGAGAGCCTCCAAGTCATGTACGAGGTTGGCCCCCAAGCCCCTGTGAAGGTGGTGGGAGGCACGGATCGCCTCTTACCCCGTCTCACCCCATCAGCCTCCATCTGTGGAGGGACGGCACAGTGTTTCGTTTAGATAGAGTTAATCAAGCATTGTCTTTCCGCTAGTACACAAAAATGCTGGAGAAACTCAGCGGGTGCAGCAGCATCTATGGAGCGAAGGAAATAGGTAACGTTTCGGGCCGAAACCCTTCTTCAGACTGATAGGGGGTGGGGAGAAGAAAGGAAAAAAGGAAAAAGGCAGAGGAGGAGCCCGAGGGCTGGGGGAGGGGAGGAGACAACCAGAGGGCTGATGAAGGGGAGGGGACAGCAAGGGCTAGCAGAATTGGGAGAATTCAATGTTCAAGCCCCCAGGATGTAGACTGCCCAAGCGGAATATGAGGTGCATTTCCTCCAATTTACGGTGTTGCTCACTGTGGCCATGGAGGAGACCCCGGACAGAGAGGTCAGATACGGAATGGGAGGGGGAATTGAAGTGCTGAGCCACCGGGAGTTCAGGTTGGTTATTGCGGACCGACCGGAGGTGTTCGGCGAAACGATCGCCAAGCCATTGTCTTTCCGCTGACTGGTTGGCACGCAACAGAAGCTTTTCACTCTACTTTGGTACATGTGACAATAAACTAAACTGAACTGAAACTGAACAGAACTGAATTGAACTGAGATACAGCGTAGAAACAGGCCCTTCGTCGCACCGAGTCTGCGCCAACCAGCGATCACCCTGTACACTAACGCCATCCTACACACTAGGGACAATTTATAATCTTGACCGAAGCCAATTAACCTACAGCCCTGCACGTCTTCGGAGTGTGGCAGGAAACCGGAGCACATGGGGAAAAACCATGTGGTCATGGGGAGAACGTACAAACTCCATACAGACAGCACCTGTAAGTCAGGATCAAACCCAGGTCTCTGGCGCTGTAAGGCAGCAACTCTACCGCTGTGCCATCGTGTCACCCTAGTGGTGCAGCTGGTAGAGCCGGGTTCGATCCTGACATTGAGTACTTTCTGTGTGGAGTTTGAACGTTTTCCCCCATGACCACATGAGTTTTCTCTTGTAGGTTAATTGGGCTCTGGAAATTGTCTCCCATGTCGTTGTGTAGTGGACTAACAGAACTAGTGGGAATGAATGTAGAGACATTGACCTGGTGGGACGAAGGAGCGTCTTTCAGTCAAACAATTATCATCTGGGAACCAAACCAGATCAAACAACTGGATCCCAGTTCTTTTACTTTCATCAAATAATTTATTTTCATTAGTGCTGGGCGAAGGCAACGTAAATGCCCCATTTCCACACTGCAGAGATGCCTGCAGCCCTGCAGCCCTGCAGCCCTGCAGTATCCATCTCCATCCATCCCGTCAGGCTCCCAAACGCTTGAATATACATATGGGATGTCCATAGTTCGGGGCTTGTAATCCTGTATTATCTTATGCTCATCAGAATCGATAAAGGCAGCCACAAATCAATAAAAACAGCCACAACGTTTTTAAAATGTCTCTTTGCTCCCTTATCATGTTTGCACGGTTAATCTAGAGCCTATGCTTTGGACTGCCAGCATAGAAATTGATTGAAGGACATAATGCTGAAGATGTGGTCAATTGTGTAATGCATTGTGAATAGTCCACACACACATATTCTTATGAGAGAGCATGTCAATATCACATAGAGATAAGGAACTGCAGGTGCAGGTTTACAAAAAAACAACAAGTGTTTACAAAAAAACAACAACAAGTGCTGGAGTAACTCAGACAGTCAAAAGTCAAGAGTGTTTTATTGTCATATGTCCCAGATAGAACAATGAAATTCTTACTTGCTGCAGCACAACACAATATGTAAACATAGCACACTGAAAACAATATGATAAACGAGAGAGAGAAAAGTGCAGTGTGTGTATATATATACACATACTCACAAGTACACACCACACCCACACACACACACACACACACACACACACACCCACACACACACACACACACACACACACACCCACACACCCACACACCCACACACCCACACACCCACCCACACACCCACACACACACACACACCCACACACACACACACACACACACACACACACACCCACACACCCACACACACACACCCACCCACACACACCCACACACACACACACACACACACACACACACACACACACACACACACACACACACACACACACACACACACACACACAAAATACAATAGTAGTGCGATAATAATAATAATAATAATAATAATAATAGTCTATTGAAGTTCAGAGCTTATTTGAGGTTGTAGCCTGATGGCTGTGGGGAAGAAGCTGTCCTTGAACCTGGACGTTACAGTTTTCGGGTTCCTGTACCTTCTTCCCAATGGCAGGGGTGAGGTGAGTGTGTGGCCAGGATGGTGTGGGTCTCTGATGATGTTGGCTGCCTTTTTGAGGCAGCGACTCCGATAAATCCCTTCGATGGTGGTGAGCTCAGGCAGCATCTCTGGAGAACATGGATGTGTCTGAAGAAGTTGTCCCTGAAACGTCACCTATTCATGTTCTCCAGTGATGCTGCTTGGACCTGCTGAATTACTCCAGAATTTTGCATCTTCTTCCCTCTATATTATGTGTAGATACTGTAGATAATTTAATAAATATATGAACTGTCGGACAGTTAAGGAAAATTTTATAAAAATACACCCATTTCACATGAATTAAAATAGCATCTTTGAGGAGAACGTATTAGAAATAGGCCTTCTAAATAAATAGGCATAACAAAGTGATGCTAAACACTATAACTAATCATTTGAATATAGTTACCTTATTGTGTCTGCTTTTTGTTTGCTCAGTTTGTTTGTTCAGCTCAAAGAAAATTACAGAAGTTCAGTATTCACGAATAAATTGTGAATTTATGTCAGGCTGGCACAGTGGCACAGCAGTAGAGTTGCTGCGCCACAGCGCCAGAGACCCGGGTTCGATCCTGACCTTGGGTGCTGTCTGTGCGGAGTTTGCACATCCTCCCTGTGACCACGTGGGTTTTCTCCGGGTGCTCCGGTTTCCTCCCACATCCCAAAGACGTGCGGGTTTGCAGATTGATATCCTTTAAAAATAGATTGGATGGGTATATGGACGGGAAAGGAATGGAGGGTTATGGTCTGAGTGCAGGTAGATGGGACTAGGGGGAAGTATTTATTTTTAATTAAATTTTTTTTTTTTTTTAAATGTTCGGCATGGACATGAAGGGCCGAGATGGCCTGTTTCCGTGCTGTTATGGTTATATGGTTATATGGTTATATGGTTGCTGTAAATTGCC
Organism: Malacoraja senta; assembly: GCA_038087875.1. Lineage (NCBI taxonomy): Eukaryota > Metazoa > Chordata > Chondrichthyes > Rajiformes > Rajidae > Malacoraja > Malacoraja senta. The sequence continues at coordinate 80,437,050 of CM075980.1, read as the reverse complement.
CCTATTGTGTAGGGCAGGGGTTGGCAACTTTGTTCTGCACAGGGGCCAGGACCCATGTCTGTGAGTGGATGGCGGGCCACATCTAACGCCATAGTGTGACACTTGGTGTTGTTTTTCCGCATTAGTTTTCACATGTGGTTTTCAATTAGTTTTCTGCAGTTCCCAGGTCCCTCGCGTGCCATGGGAATGGCTGCATTTCCCAGGTCGGCTCCCCTGCCCCGGGACTGGCTGTAGGGCCCAGGTCGCCTGCGTGCCCCGGGACGAGCTGCAGTTCCCAGATTGGCTCGCGTTCCCGTGGCTGGCCACAGTTCCCAGGTTGCGAAAACGAATCGAAAAAAATACGCCTGATTTCAGGTTACGGGCCGGATCTGACCTGTGAGCCGTAGGTCGCTGACCCCTGGTGCAGGAAGTAGGTGCGAAAATGGGATAACATTGAACGAATGTGAATGGGTGATCAATGGTCGGCATGGAGATGGATTTGGTGGGCTGAAGGGCCTGTTTCCACGCTGTATCTCTAAACGAAACCGAACAAAACTAAATGAAATGGGAGATAAAGCCATTCTTTGTGTCCCTCGCTGATCATTCACTCAAAATAATTTCACTGTGCCTTGTACACATATGACAATAAAGTGTGTAGGAAAGAACTGCAGATGCTGGTTTAAATTGAAGATACACACAAAATGCTGGAGTAACTCAGTGGGACAGGCAGGTTCCCGATGTTGGGGGAGTCCAGAACCAGAGGACACAGTTTAAGAATAAGGGGTAGGCCATTTAGAACGGAGATGAGGAAAAACATTTTCACCCAGGGGGTTGTGAATCTGTGGAATTCTCTGCCTCCGAAGGCAGTGGAGGACGATTCTCTGGATGCTTTCAAGAGAGAGTTAGATGGAGCTCTTAAAGATAGCGGAGTCAAGGAAGGTGGGGAGAAGGCAGGAACGGGGTACTGATTGTGGATGATCAGTCATGTTCACAGCAAATGGCGGTGTTGGCTTGAAGGGCCGAATGTCCCTCCTGCACCTATTGTCTATTGTCTATCTCCGGAGAGAAGGAATGGGTGACGTTTCGGGTCGAGACCATTCTTCAGACTGTATAAGTCTGAAGAAGGGTCTCGACCTGAAACGTCACCCATCCCTTCTCTCCGGAAATGCTGCCTGTCCCGCTGAGTTACTCCAGCTTTTTGTGTCTATCTGTGACAATAAAGTATTCCATTCTGTTCCGTTCCAAATTAACCCCAATGCTTGTTAAGTTCCATAAATATCATTTGATGAATTTGCTGTGAGAATTCATGTGGCAGTCCCTGATTTTTGAAGCTGCTTTAACGACTATTGCTGGCATATATATTTTGCAAAATCAATCAATCCAAAATGCATGTGTATTTATGAGGGGCTTCAAGATGTTGATCATGTACAGCTATCAAGTGGAAGGCTGTAATTTATACTCATTTCCATGTATGTTCAATTTTCTATGCATTATGTCAGCTCTGGGCAGTGGGCAGGTGCTATGGACCTGCACGGGATGGTAGACGCTCCCGCCCCCACGAGTCCATCTAGGAGAGGGAAAACCTCCACTGCCTTGTGGCCACATCCAGTCAAGGCTCCAGGAGTAAACATCAAGAAAATCCGGAGTCGGAGCCCCTAAGGCAGTTCGTCGTTGTCTACAACCTCGCTCTGGCAGCTCCTGCGACGGCGCTGGTGCCAAACTGTAACCAAACTGGCCCTGCTGTTCCTTTGGATCGATCAGCGATGTGGAGAGGGGGGACGTGCTGCGTGGGCAACAGCCTGTCCTCCATATGACATCGCCCAGGCTTGCATCCGACCAGGATGCATCACCAATGGTCAGTCATGACCGAGGGGGACCTACTACTAATGTCACCTCTCTTCACAGCTCAAAACAAAATTGAAATGCCTTGTCATTTTATAATTTTTCCAATTGCCGCAGATTGAAATGGCTCAGTGGTATATTGCGAATTCTGTTCCTGCAGTCTTCCCCTGCGCTGCTGAATCAAAATGCAATCAATAGCCTGAGTATAATAACATGCCTTGTGGAAAGGAAGTAACCTAGCAAGCCTTATCAGTCACCATGTGAGCAACCTACACATCGGGTTGAACAAGTTCAAAGAACAACCAATGAAAGAAGGCAGGCACAAAAAGCTGGAGTAACTCACAGGCAGCATCTCTGGAGAGAAGGAATGGCTGGCGTTTTGGGTCAAGACACTTCTTCAGAACTGAGTGGTCAGGGGAGAGGGAGACGAGAGATATGCAAGGGTAAGGTGTGAAAACAACAGAGGATCAGGTGTGAAAGCAGACGATGATCAAGGAAATGTAGAAAGGTTCATTGTTGGCTGAGGGGAAGGTGACAACGAGGCACACAAACAGTAAAATTAATCAGGAGGACAGTGAAGCTATTTGGAGAACTATGGTGGGGAGGGATGGACAGAGAGGGTTATTTGCACGGGTTATTTGAAGTTAGTGAAATCAAAACTCATAGGGTTGGGTTGTAAGCTGCCCAAGCAAAATATGAGGTGCTGTTCCTCCAATTTGCGTTGGGTCTCACTGACAGCGGAGGAGGCCCAAGGCAGAAAGGTCAGTGTGGGAATGGGAGGGGGAGTTAAAGTGTTTAGCAAGTGGGAGATTGCATAGCCCGAGGGGGACCAGATGAAGGAAGTCATTTCAACCCATTGCTCGAGCTGGAGTTGGGATAGCTGGCCATTTTTCCACTTTACCCAAAGTTTCTTGCACAGGAAGCAAAGGAGCGGAGGAAAATAGAGGCAGGAACAGTCTATTCATTTTTTCAATACCAACATGGCCAATTCTCCACCTTCTTGTTCTTCATTGTCTTCTTCTTCTCCTCAGGCAGTGCCTGAGGACTGCAGTTGACTTATTTTCACTCTGGTTTTGTGCTGGTAAGTGAGTTCATTCTGGGAACGATGGTCTTTAGTTTAGTTTGGAGATACAACGTGGAAACAAGCCCTTCGGCCCACTGAGTCCACGCCCTCCGTCGATCACCTGTTCACACTCGTTCTATGCTATCCCATTTTCTCATCCACCTCCCAACACATTAGTGGAAATTTGCAGAGGCCAATTAACCCACAAACCCACACGTCTTTGGGATGTGGGTGGAAACCAGAGTTCCACAGGGAAACCCACGGCAGTGAACACTATGGGAGTGACAAAGATGCCTTGGAAGGAGAATAGATCACAGAAGTTGAGGAAAGCTTTAAGGTTGAAGACTGTATTTTTATAGGCAAATCTATGACCTAATGTATTCCTGCATATATTTACATCGTGAGTTGATTATCTGATTTAATATACATTGACAGATGTTCTTGTTATAGGTTTGTGACATTATAGAAGGAAAAACAAACTAGTACATAATGACATAAAAGGACTGTAGATGGACTTCTTCAAGGAAGTCATACACCAAGGAAATGTCACAGTGGAGCAGTAAAATGGAGATAGGAGGAACTGTAGAAGAATTGCCTCCACAGATGCTGCCTGACCCGATGAGTTCCTCCAGCACTTTGTGATTTGCTGGTAAATTTGGATACAATATCACATTACTTGCAGTTCTATCCTTATTGCTCAAAACCAATACAAAGAGGCACATGGAATCAGACAGCACATAGAAGATTAAGATGAAGGGATTAAAAGTAACATTAGCAAATTTGCAGATGACACAAAGCTGGGTGGCAGTGTGAACTGTGAAGAGGATGCTATGAGGGTGCAGGGTGACTTGGACAGGTTGGGTGAGTGGGCAGATGCATGGCAGATGCAGTTTAATGTGGATAAATGTGAGGTTATCCACTTTGGTGGGAAAAACAGGACAGCAGATTATTATCGAAATGGAGTAGTTGGGAAAAGGGGAAGTACAATGGGATCTGGGGGTCCTTGTTCATCAGTCAATGAAATTAAGAATGCAGATACAGCAGGCAGTGAAGAAAGCAAATGGCATGTTGGCCTTCATAACAAGAGGAGTTGAGTATAGGAGCAAGAGGTCCTTCTGCAGTTGTACAGGGCCCTAGTGAGACCACACCTGGATTATTGTGTGCAGTTTTGGTCTCCCAATTTCAGGAAGGACATTCCTGCTATTGAGGGAGTGCAGCGTAGGTTCACCAGATTAATTCCCGGGATGGCGGGACTGTCATATGTTGATAGAATGGAGCAGCTAGGCTTGTATACTCTGGAATTTAGAAGGATGAGAGGGGATCTTATTGAAACATATTAGTTTATTAAGGGTTTGGACACGCTAGAGGCAGAAAACATGTTCCCGATGTTGGGGAAGTCCAGAACCAGGGGCCACAGTTTAAGAATAAGGGGGAAGCCATTTAGAATGGAAATGAGGAAACACTTTTTCACACAGAGAGTTGTGAGTCTGTGGAATTCTCTTTCTCAGAGGGCGGTGGAGGCTGGTTCTCTGGATGCTTTCAAGAGAGAGCTAGACAGAGCTCTTAAAGATAGTGGACTCAAGGGATATGGGGAGAAGGCAGGAACGGGGTACTGATTGGGGATGATCAGCCATGATCACATTGAATGGAGGTGCAGGCTCGAAGTGTCGAATGGCCTATTCCTGCACCTATTGTCTGGTGTCTATTGTCTATAACACAGAAACAGGCCCTTTGGCCCAACTTGTTCACATCAACCAAGATGCCCCATCTGCCCATGTTTGTCCCATATCCCTCTAAACCTTTCCGAACCATGTACCTGTCCAAATATCTTCTAAATATTGTGATGGTACCTGCTTCAACTACCTCCTCTGGCAGCTCGTTCCCTACGCCCACCACCCTCTGAGTGGGAACGATGCCCTGCAGGTTCCTATTAATTATAAGCCCATGGTTCTTGATTCCCTTATGCTGGGTAAGAGACTCTGTCAATAAGCAGCTTGGGAAATGCAGTCTGCCAAAGCAAGCCATCATTCAGTTTACAGCTGACTATCACATTATGCATGGTACACCATCACAGCGGATTAGCCGTCCAATTTCCTGACAGGTTAAAGAAAACACAGAAAGCCCAGTCAGTCAACGGCAAAAGAATCTGCTGCATCCGTGGCAAAGCTTTCACACAGACTGTCAGTCTGATCACTGCTTTGAAGGTTGCAACCTAACTTCCTTTTTTTTTGTATCAGATATAATTTATTTAATTACAATCACGATACAAAATAAAACCGCGGTAACACACCCATCACCATACTACAAAATCACCAAATGATCTAGACACTACATTTTCAGACAACCATGTTACAATCCTTACAAATATACTAAATAACTACTGTACAACTATGTCCCTCTCTAACACCACCCGGGCGCGGACGTAACCCCGGTAAAGGGGCGAGCATCCGGCTCGGGCAAAGCCCTCTTCCGCCTGGCGCCGTGACTCACGGGATGGCCAGCTTGGCCAGGCCTAGGAGCAACCCAACCAGGACATCTTCTGCCCCGCCCACTCCCTAGATCCCACCACCAGTCCTCCGGTCACCGACAGCAGATCCGCTCCTCCCCCTGCGGACCCCAGGTGGAGCGGCGCTGCGCCTTGCCCTCCGGACCTTGGCTACAAGGAACGCTCTACTGGTCCCTCAACTTACTTGCTGGCAGGACCCAACAACAGTTGCTTGATCTTGTTGCTACAGTGAAGCTTAGACCATTCTCTGTTTCACAGCGACTTCCTTGAGATGTCCTTCAGCAGCAGGGGCGGAAATCGCTATCAAAGCATGGGGGGGGGGGGGGGGGGGGGACACAATTTCTTAGCGCGCGCATGCGGACACACACACACACACACACACGCGGACACACACACACACACACACACACACACACACACACACACACACACACACACACACACACACACACACACACACACACACACACACACACACACACACACACACACACACACACACACACACACACACACACACACACACACACACGGCTTCAGCCATGGGCCCTGTGGGCGGTAACATCGGGAGCTGACCTGGTTGGTGACCGACTCCGAACTCCAGCAACAGCAGCTTCGTCCGCCCCGAATCGTGGGGCTTCAATCGGCCCGCTCGCGGGGCTTTCATCGCCCGGCGGGGGCTTCAACATCGGGAGCCTCGATCGCCTTGACGCAGCAATTTGACCGCAGAGCGGTGGAAGATCCCGTGGCCGATTTTAATCATGCCAGGCCGTGCGATGAAAAGCCCCATGAACGGGACAATTCAAGCTCCGCTCTATGATCTTTGCTCCACCAGGACGTCTCCCTCCTCCAATCACCGCGCTCTATCCTCAGTCCCACCCCCCTACTTCTGCCTCTGACCGACACCTCCCTCCTCCAATCATTGCGTTGAATCACCATGGTTCTCCCCCCCCCCACTGCCTGCTGACCAACGTCTCTCTCGTCCAATCAGCGCCCTCGATCATCAGTCCCACCCCCACTGTCTCGCGGAAAGCGAAGATTTTTAATAGATTTTTTTTTCACTGAGTTTTAAAATCCGGATTACAAAACATGGGGGGGGGGATTGTCCCCCACCTGTCAAAACATGGATTGGGACGTATCCCCCTGTACCCCCCATCCCCCCGGGATTTCCACCCATGTTCAGCAGACAAACTGGAGGCATGATCCAAGTGTCCCAGCCAGGAAACCTGCAAGTATCCGTGTGGGGCGACACAGTGGTGCAGCGGTAGAGTTGCTGCCTCACAGCGCCAGATACCCGGGTTCCATCCTGACTTGGCTGTTGCCTATACGGAGTTTGCACATGACCGCACGTGTTTCCTCCGGGTGCTCTGGTTTCCTCCCACATCTCAAAGATGTGTGGGGTTGCAGGTTAATTGGCTCCTGCCCCCTAAATGTGCTGTGAGTAGATTGTAAAGGAGGATAATATGGAACTAGTGTAAACGGGTGATCGATGGGTGGTGTGGACTCGCGTGGGTCGAAGGGCCTGTTTCCATGATGTTTCAATAAATCGACCAATCAATCAATCGCTGAATGAATGTATTAATAAATGAATGATTGGATGAATGAATGAATGATTGAATGAAGGGATCAATCAATCAATGATACACAAAATGCTGGAGAAACTCAGCGGGTGCAGCAGCATCTATGGAGCAAGGAAATAGGCACCGTTTCGGGCCGAAACCCCTTCTTCAGACAATGATTGTCTGCAAAATGTGTAGGAAGGAACTGCAAATGGTGGTTTACATTGAAGGTAGACACAAAATGCTGCAGTAACTCAGCAGGACAGCCAGCATCTCTGGAGAGAAGGAATGGGTGAAGTTTCGGGTCAAGACCCTTCTTCAGACTGGATACGTTGAAACGTCACCCATTCCTTCTCTCCAGAGACGCTGCCTGTCCCGCTGAGTTACTCCAGCTTTTTGTGTCTATCAAGGATTGCCTGCAAAGTGTGTGGGGTCTAGTTCCTTCAAGGATAATATTGTTGCTCTTCCATTGGTCTCAAGACATTCTTGAGACTGCAAAGGTGGAGAATGTTCCGTCTCCACATTGCTTGATGTCCATGACCCAGATTTCACAGCTATAAAGGATAGTGTTGACGCCAGTAGACTGACAGTTCTGCTTGCGGGGTTAGCAGTCTGTTGATACAAAACGCATGCGTTTAGGTTCGTTAGAGGTACTAGGATCTTTGCTGATTCTCATTTTGATTTCTCTCTCACAGAGTTGGTAAGAGTTTGCCGCCGTGCTCCATGTGTTTGTGAGTCTTGTTTTTGACAAGGATTTACGGTCGGAGGCTCAGGTCCTGTGATGTGACAAGTGTTTTCTTGATGCCAAACATCATCCTTGGCTCAGTGCATCTATCAGAAAACTTGTGCAACTGGTTCCCTCGTTCAGCAGCTGAGTTAACATCATCTGTAAAGTGCCACCTCTTTTGTTATGAATTATTCTGATGTTAAACAAACTACTATCGACCCTTAACACAGTCAGCACGGCAGGTTGATCACTTCCTAAAGCATGCCTGAAAAGAAAATACCAAAGGTAGTGAGTTTTCAGATCCAGTCTTGGTTTGTATCATTATCCATGTTGGCGGGTAACCTACACCGATACATTTTCTCCAGAGATGCTGCCTGACCCGCTGAGTTACTCCAGCACTTTGTGTTCATCTTAGGTTGTTCTTTTTGTTTTGAGGACATTCTTGGCAGCGGCCATTGATTTATGTTGAGAGCGTTCGCACTGTGCGAAGGAGCAGCGTGGTGGTCTTAAAGAAACATGAGCACATTGAACCATTGCAAAGTTGTCAGAGCCCTTCATGTTGGTGACATTGAGCTAAGATTTTCCTCTTGGCTTTGCATGATGCTGCTATTTTTGGCCTCTCTATGTGATGAACTTGGACAGTGAGTCGTGATGGGGGCAGGGAATATCGCAGCCAAGCTTCACTTTGTCTTCAGCTGACTTCCATGTGCAGAGTTTACAGGAAAGGATCGTTGGATTGAGACCAGGACCAGAAATCCCAGTTGATTTCCCCCTCCCTTGCTTGGGTACAGCGCAGGTTTGTCTGTGAACACGGAAACATTTTGTATGTACACTTCCCTCACTGGACCATCAGAACTTTTCTGCAAATATTAAACGCTACTTCAAATGTCTTCTTCCCCGCAAGGCAGATGGTATAGGAGTCTGCAAACTGTTCTATCCAGTTCATGAACAGCTCTGGGAACAGGGGTTTAGAGAGATGTGGGCCAAATGTAGGATAAAAAAGGATATTACAATCTGATCCATCGATGTAACTTCCACCGTCCCTTGCGTAGATCATGAATTAAAGCTTTCAAAAGCCTTTGTCTCCTCTGGTAAGGTTGATTTGGTTTAGTTTAGTTTATTGTAACATGTACCGAGGTACACTGACAAGCTTCTGCAGTGTGCTATCCAGTCAGCGGAAAGACAATACATGATTACATTTGAGCCATTCGCAGTGTACAGCTACATGATAAGGTAATGTTTAGTGCAGGATAAAGCCAGTAAAGTCCGATCAAAGAGAGTCTGATGGTCTCCAAATGAGGTGGATAGTAGTTCAGTCAGGACTGGTACTTAGTTGTGGTAGGATGGTTCAGAAACAGCTGGGAAGAAACAGTCCCTGAATCTGGAGGTGTGCGTTTTCACACTTCTATACATTTTGCCCGATGGGAGAGGGAGTGGCCAGGGTGGGACTCGTCCTCAGTTATGCTGCTGGCCTTGCTGAGGCAGCGTGAGGTTATAAGTGGAATCAATGGAAGAGAGGTTGGCTTGTGCGATGGTCCGGGCTGCGTTCACAATTCTCTGCAAGGTTGCAGCTGTTTCAGGTTTGCACAAGAGCTGAAATTTTGTTTACAGCAGCGGGAACAACTCCTTCCACTTGTTCCTTTTAAGTCGTTGCCTCAGAGTCACAGGAACACCTAGAGTCACATCCGGCAGGAAATGAGTGACTATTGATATGGCTTTCTCACTGAGCTCCACTCTGGAAACACAGGAAGAAAACACTGGGATCCCCCATGTATGGAGGATAAGGAAATAGATGCTTATTGTTAGCAGCAGAAGCCACAGCTAGGAAACACTGCAATAACTTCTAAGATGATATATTTAGTCTCAGTCATCTGGCTAGACAAAGGTCTTTGCATAAAATGACCCCTCTGCTGCCAAGGGTTGCCAACTTTCTCACTCCCAAATGAGGGACAAAAGGTCAAAATAAGGGACAAATTCCCGACTGCAATTCGTTGACCGACTTGGCCGTGGCTGGGTGAATGATGAGTTGGCCCGGGTGCTGGACTGCACACAAAGCCCAGCCGGCGGGCCAGCTGAGGTGTTTTGGCCCCGGGCGCCGGACTTTGCGCACGATGTCGCATACAAAGTCGGCACCCCATCCAACACATGAATTCTTGATTAGGACAGGTGACAAGGGTTATAGGGTGGAGGCAGGAGAATGGGGTTAAGAGGGAAAGATAGATCAGCCATGATTGAATGGCGGAGTAGACTTGATGGGCCAAATGGCCTAATTCTGCTCCTACCATAGAAACATAGAAAGTAGGTGCAGAAGTAGGTCATTCGGCCCTTCGAGCCAGCGCCGCCATTCAATATGATCATGGCCGATCATCCAGAATCAGTACCCCGTTCCTGCTTTTTCCACATATCCCTTGATTCCGTTAGCCCTGAGCTATATCTAACTCTCTCTCTTGAATCCATCCAGTGAATTGGCCTCCACTGCCTTCCATGGCAGAGAAATCCACAGATTCACACCTCTCTAGGTGAAAACGTTTTTCCTCATCTCAGTCCTAAATGGTCGACCCTTATTCTTAAACTGTGACCCTGGTTCTAGACTCCCCTAACATCGGGAACATTGGGAACATAGATTGTGATCACTTCTGAATTGCTGGATAATTTCCACATTAATATCAGCATTAAAATTCACTACTATTTAGGAAGCAGTGCCAAGAACTACTTCTGCCCATCAAATGCAGGTCCATTGATTCCTTAATTGTTTGAGGATGATTACAATGGTGAGTCGGTCTCCTTGGACAAGTTCTTTATGCTCGACAGGCACACAAAGCTAGCAAACAGATGGTAATCAAGAACATCCAACACCAAGGGAAAATGTTTCCTTCAACACTTTCACACGTGCCAACAATGCAGCTCTTTTACAAAAATAATTCCAATCAGATGAAACTCCTGAGGGGTTTTCTCTCATTTGGACTGAAAGAAAACCCCATTACTTTTCTATTTTTCTGTTCTATTAAACTTATTTTTTAAATCTGAAAGAACATTTGCAAAACTTGGATGCATACTGTTTTTGGGACTGATTTTCCTGAAGCATCCATTTTGGTTCAATGAATTACCAGATCAAAAATTGAACATCTTGGATATTCAAACCCCTGAGGTAAGATCAAGAATGTGCGTCTCTGGCAGCTTAACAGGCTATTTAATTTTCATTTACTCCATCTCTTTGTCTCATGTGCCCACATACACTTCAGATTTATTTCACTGAACACCATCTTGTGACAGATTCGACTCACCCTGGTAGCTGCAGTGTGACAGAGAGAAGCCTGGAACATGAACTCTGTTTCTCTCTCCACAGATGCTACCTGACCTGACGAGAATTACCATCAGAGTAATTAAAATTATAATCACTCGAAACGTTTTTAGGTAACAGACATCAGGGAAAAGCTTATAAAATAGATTTTACAAACTCCTTTTCTCATAATTTTAATTTTGATTACTTAAATGCTTTTCAAATGTTTACTGAATTAGGTAAAAGTTTATAAAAAATCAATTGCACAAAGGATTTTTCCTTGTAATTTAAATTTTAATTACATAAATGTTTTCCAAATGTTCCAAAAGATTTTAAAAAGTCATTTGTTTACGAAGTTAATTCTTTCATTGATTTAAATTTTAATTACTTAAATGATTTTCAAATGGTTTTGAATTAGATAAATGTAATATTTTTTCCGCATAATTTTAATTTTAATTATTTAAATGTATTTAAATTATTTCTAAATTCGGAAAAGTATTAAAATTAAAAATGTCCATACTTTTATTGCATATTTTAAATTTTAATTAATGTTTTTCAAATGCGTCTGAATCAAGTGAAAGTTTTTCAAATAACATTTTACAAACTTTTTTTCTAATAATATGAATTTTAATTACTTCAGTTCATAGAGCCATTGATTCTCACAGCATGGAAACAGGCCCTTCGGCCCAACTTGCCCACTCCAACCAAGATGTCCCATCTACGCCAGTCCCACCTTCCTGCGCTCGGGCCATATCCTCAAAACCTATCCCATTCATGCACCCATCCAAATGTTTCCCAAACTTTGCGATAGTCCCTGCTCAACCATCCCTTCCAGCAGCTCATTCCATACTCCCACCATGCCCTGTGTAAAACATTGCCCCTCAGGTTCCTATTAAATATTAGGTACACAAAAATGCTGGAGAAACTCAGCGGGTGCAGCAGCATTTATGGAGCGAAGGAAATAGGCAACGTTTCGGGCGTCTGAAGAAGGGTTTTCGGCCCGAAACGTTGCCTATTTCCTTCGCTGCATAGATGCTGCTGCACCCGCTGAGTTTCTCCAGCATTTTTGTGTACCTGGGATTTTCCAGCATCTGCAGTTCCTTCTTAAAAACATCCTATTAAATCTTCTCCCCTTGCCTTAAACCTATGTCCTAGGATTTTGATTCCCTTACTCTGGGCAAGAGACTGTGCGTTTACCCAATCTATTCCTCTCATTGTATTGTATTGTATTGTATATTGTATATCTTTATTGTCATTTCCTGAGTATTCACATACCCAGAGGAAACAAAAAAACGTTCCTCAACCAGTATCCATTTCAGTGTGCAGTAAAAAATAAATAGAAGTAAGAATACATATATCATGAACAAATTAACACTCTACTCTCTACTAAACATCAACAGGCGTTCCGATCGGCAGCGGCACGACAGTGGCTCTGCTGCAGTGTGTCCAGGTTGGTGGTTGGTGCACGATACTTTGTACTTTATATGCCTTTATACACTGTGTTTCATACAATGTGTTTCAATTGTAACGACCAGAGATGTCGAGAAACAGCATCTGAGAGGCTCAATTGTCCTTAGACCATCAGTGTTGTCTGTGGTTCAACCTTGCGTCTGATACTTGACGCCAACTCAAGGGTTACAACGCAACACCTCCAGGACCCTAGTATTTGCAGATGATTAGTAAGGCTGGAGGAATCCAGTGGGAGGAGACAAGGCATGGGCCAATTCCAATGTGGTTTGTCTCGGTATTATTAAGAATAGAAATATATGTGCTATCAAACATTTCACCGCCTGTTGGTTTTGAGAAATGACTTTCAAACGGCCTTCGGCAGACTAAAACTAGGAGTGCAAGTTGAACGTTTCCAAGTCCTATTTAATAATAAATGTCACAATAAAAATGTAATTGAAAACAGAAGATAGATGTTGATGTCACTAAAACAAATGAATAGAGAAAGTAGTGGTTGATGGACAGAGTCATAGTTATACAGTGTGGAAACAGGCCCTTCGGCCCAACTTGCTCACACTAGCCAACATGTCCTAGCTACACTAGTCCCACATGCCTGTGCTTGGCCCATATCCCTCTAACCTGTCCCATCCATGTACCTGTCTGACTGTTTCTTAAACATTGGGATAGTCCCAGCCTCAACTACCTCCTCTGGCAGCTTGTTCCATACACCCACCACCCTTTGCGTGAAAAAGTTACCCCTCTGATTCCTATTAAATCTGTTCCCTTCACCTTAAATCTCTGTCCTCTGCTCCTCGATTCCCCAACTCTGTGCAAGAAAGTTGACAATATATTCTTCATACAGTAGCGAGACAATCAGATTTTGTGCACACTGACTTGTGAATGTGAAACAGTGCATTAATCTCCTATTTAGAAACTCAAAAGATTGCTGATGTTAGAGGACTGTGGCTGAAAGGAAATTTACCATGGCCTTCTCTAGTGAAACATGAAACATGGGAACATAAAAAGTGCAGGTCATGCCAATGACATCCACATCCAACCTATACTGCATGAATGTAATTAAAATTGCAATCAAGAGTTGTGCAAAGTGACAAGCATTGCTTGAATGCAATGGGAATACTGAAGTGAAAAAGCTTCTTGTCTGTACGTAGTTTGTCATTCTCCCCACATGGGTTTTTTCAGGGATCTCCGGTTTCTTCCACACTCCAAAGACGTACATGTTTGTAGGTTAATTGGCTTGGTACGATTGTAAATTGTCCCGAGTGTGTGTAGGATAGTGATAGTTTGCGGGAATCGCCGGTCAGCCCGGACTCGGTGGGCTGAAGGGCCTGTTTCCGCGCTGTATCTCTAAGCAACACAAAACTAAAATAAGGATTTGGAATTTCCCCTGCCGATTTTGCATATTTGATTAATGTATCGGAGGAACAAGCAGTTAAGTCAGTTGTTCCTAGAAAACCCACAGAAGATTGTTACTTCCGCACTTTGCATCTTCTTTCACACTCTATCTAGGCAGCCCATCTTTTAACTGCAGAAGTCTGAAGAAGGATCTGGACCCGGACCCGGAACCTCACCCGTTCCTTCTCTCCAGAGATGCTGCCTGTCCCGCTGAGTTGCTCCAGCATTTTGTGTCTATCTTCGATTTAAAGCAGCATCTGCAGTTCTTTCCTGCCCATCTTTGACATCCCCGGATGCATGTCGAGATACTCTCTTCAATGCCTTCGGTCTTTTAGTTTAGTTTAGTTTGTGCGGAAGCAGGTCCTTCGGCCCACCAAGTCCCTCACCGACCAGTGATCACCGCACTCCAACACTATCCTATTGTACCAAATAATGAATTAAAACATGATGTTTTCAAATCTGTATTTTTCAGGACCATTCATAATCACCCATGAAGAATTCAACAAGGAATTCTATTATTTCCCCACTTGGTTATCAATCAAACTGAACAAATGGATCTTGTTTATCCTGCCTGATCTAACTGTCTATAAAGCATTTGCTAAAATTTCACACGCACATCTAATAGTCAGTCTCTGAATCTATGGGGATTCAGGGTAAATTCTCAGCATAATTGGATGAGAGCTGGCAGACAGCGGGTACTTGTAGTCGAGTTATATTAGAGTGCAGGATGTACTAACTGAGCATTCTTTAGGGATCAGTGTTGGCAACAGTGCTGTTTTGAATTTTCATTACTGATAGATTCAGAAGCTGAATGTAAATTCAGAAAATTATGCTAGGTTATGAAATTTGAAGATACTGCACAAGTCTATCAGAGGACATTTTGGAGGCTTTAAGATGTGAAAGGGCAGCATAGTGACGCATCTGTTGCTGCCTTACAGCGCCAGAGACCCGGATTCGATCCGGACTACGGGTGCTGTCTGTACGGAGTTTGTACTTTCTCCCTGTGACCATGTGGCCGTTCTCCAAGTGCTCCGGTTTTCTTCCCTCACACCAAAGACTTACAGGTTTGTAGGTTAATTGGCTTCTGTAAATTGTCCCTGGTGTGCAGGAGAGATCTAGTGTACACGGTGATCGCTGGTCGGCGCGGACTCTGTGGGCTGAAGGCGTGTTTCCACGTTGTATCTCAAAACTAAACTAAACTAAACTAGATTGGCACATGGATATGCAAGGATTAGAAACATAGAAACATAGAAACATAAAAAATAGGTGCAGGAGGAGGCCATTTAGCCCTTTTGAGCCAGCACCGTCATTCATGGCTGATCGTCCCCAATCAATAACCCGTGCCTGCCTTCTCCCCATATCCCTTGATTCCACCATCCCCTAGAGCTCTATCTAACTCTCTCTTAAATCCATCCAGTGATTTGGCCTCCACTGCCCTCTGTGGCAGGGAATTCCACAAATTCATAACTCTCTGGGTGAAAATTTTTTTTTCTCACCTCAGTCTTAAATGGCCTCCCCTTTATTCAAAGATTGTGGCCCTGGTTCTGGACTCGCCCAACATTGGGAACATTTTTCCTGCATCTAGCTTGTCCAGTCCTTTTATAATTTTATATGTTTCTATAAGATTCCCCTCATCCTTCTAAACTCCCGTGAATACAAGCCGTCTTTTCAATCTTTCCTCATATGACCGTCCCGCCAACCCAGGGATCAATCTCGCGAACCTCCGCTGCACTGCCTCAATCACAAGGATGTCTTTCCTCAAATCAGGAGACCAAAACTGTACACAATAGAGGGATATGGATCACAAGGCAGAGGAGATTAGTTTAATGGCATCATGTTTGGCATGGACATTGTGGGCTGAAGAGCCTCTTCAGTTTAGTTTTTAGTTTAGAGATACAGCACGGCAACAGGCGCTTCGGCCCATTGAGTCTGCACTGACCAGCGGCCCCTGTGCGCTGGCACGTATCCTACAAACGTGTAAGTCTTTGGAATGTGGGAGGAAACCGGAGCAACTGGAGAAAACCCACGCGGTCACGGGGAGAACGTACAAACTCTATACAGACAGCACCCGTAGTCAGGATTGAATCCGGGTCTCTGACGCTGTAAGAGCAGCAACTCTACCGCTGCACCACCGTATTGCCCTAAAATGAATTTTCCCTATTGAATGTGAATTAAATCATCCTCTTGAACTTTTAAGCTGACTTCACATATTTAGATAAACATGGATAAAGACAATAATAGTCTGTTCCTGTTATGTATTGTTTTTTGTTCTATGTTATAAGTAAGTAAGTAAGTTTATTGGGCGAAGTATTCACATACAAGGAATTTGCCTTGGTGCTCAACCCACAAGTAACAACATGACATTGGGCTCAAAACACTTGGACATTGGCCGAAAGGTGGCATATGAATTTTAATCGTAATACATGCAAATTAAATGCACAGGCAAGGGAAATATATGGCGTTCTTATTCCTTAAGTGTTTTAGGAAGAGCCAAGGGATAGGTTGAAGATACTTCCTGCGGCAGCTGAAGAAACACAATCTGCCACAGGCAATGATGGTCCAATTCTATACGGCCATCATAGACTCTGTCCTCATCTTCTCCATCATGGTCTGGTTTGGCTCAGCCACCAAGCACGACATCCGGAGGCTGCAGCGAATCGTCCGATCAGCTGGAAACGGTTATTGGCTGCAACCTTCCCTCCATTGATGAACTGTACACTGCAAGGGCCAGGAAGTGAGCGGATAAGATCATCTCTGACCCCTCTCACCCTGGCCACAAACTCTTTGAATCACTTAACTCTGGAAGGCGACTCCGGACTGTCAAAGCTGCCACAGCCAGACTTAAAAAACAGCTTTTTTCCACGAGTAGTAGCTCTACTCAATAACCAAAAATCTGTAGCCTCCTTTTGCTCTGGTATTTTATTTAATTCACATGTTTAATCGATAATGTTTTATTATTAATGTTTAATGTTTTACGTGTCATTCCTAACTGTCACTCAACGTCATGCTGTCACTTGCGGGCGGAGCACCAAGGCAAATTCCTTGTATGTGAATACTTGGCCTATAAACTTATTCATTCATTCATAGACACAAAAGTAACTGCAGTAACTCAGCGGGACAGACAGCATCCCTGGAGAGAAGGAATGGGTGACGTTTCGGGTCGAGACCCTTCTTCAGACTGGATAAGTTGAATGAGTTGACATAGCTACAGTAATATTTACATTTGACAGATATTAAACTGTATAAAATCTGAAGATGGGCATTGTAATTGCAATCAGTGACCAATCTATTTGTTGCAATGCATCAACAGAATAAATTGCTTGCTATTTTGGATGTGGTTCCACCATCGATTTTCTGGCAACTGGTCATCCAGCACTTCCTTTAATCCGGAACAACCGATAATCCAGAAAGGCTCTGGAACCAAGGGTGTCGGAAAATCGGTGGTGGACCTGTGATTGTAGGCAAGTAAGAAGATTCACTCTTCACTGTTTAGATATTACATACTCAATATGTAGTGAGTGCCTTGCATCACTTAAATGTAACAAGAAATAGCGGGAGTTCTTCGAAAAGAACGTTTTGGATTAGATCACTTCAGAATGGTCAATGACTTCTTTATTGTCGCATGTACCAGGTACAGTGAAATATTTTTTTTTAGATACAGCTCAGCAAGACTATCTCTGTACATAAGCACAATTGACCCGGTCAGTACAGTATGCACAGAACAGCTGACTGAATCCATGTGCAAAAGGCACCATTTTAGCACCATTTTACAGTCCCGGTTGCAGCTGGCCACAAAGTCACGGTGGCGCATGGGGTAGAGTTGCTGCCACACAGCGAATGCAGTGCCGGAGACCTGGGTTTGATCCCGATTACGGGTGCTGTTTGTATGGAGTTTGTACGTTCTCCCCGTGATCTGCGTGGGTTTTCTCCGAGATCTTCGGTTTCCTCCCACATTCAAAAGACGTAAATGTTTGTAGGTTAATTGGCTTAGTAAATGTAAATATTGTCCCTAGTGGATGTAGGATAGTGTTAATGTGCGGGGATTGCTGGTCGGCGCGGACCCGGTGGGCCGAAGGGCCTGTTTCAACGCTGTATCTGTATCTCTAAACCATTGCAGCCTTCGCCTCCATTTCACTCATCCTGCGAACCAATGTCCCTCTCTACGCCAGGACTCTGAAGACTCTGTCCCTGATCTTTGCCTGATAAACCTGAGGTCTGAAGATGGGCCTGTTCCCAAATGTTCACAGATGCTCCCTGACCCGCTGAGTTCCTCCAGCACTTTGTGTTTCACTCAAGATTCTAGTATCTGCAGTTATAGACAATAGGTGCAGGAGTAGGCCATTCGGCCCTTCCAGCCAGCACCGCCATTCAATGTGATCATGGTTGATCATCCCCAATCAGTACCCCGTTCCTGCCTTCTCCCCATAGCCCCTGACTCCACTATCTTTAAGAGCCCTATCCAGCTCTCTCTTGAAAGTATCCAGAGAACCAGCCTCCACTGTCCTCTGAGGCAGAGAATTCCACAGACTCACCACTCTCTGTGTGAAAAAGTGTTTCCTCGTCTCCGTTCTAAATGGCTTACCCCTTATTCTTAAACAGTGGCCCCTGGTTCTGGACTCCCCAACATCGGGAACATGTTTCCTGCCTCTAGCGTGTCCAAGTTCCTCGTGTCACTTCGTTCCTCGGTTATTGTTTTCAGTTTTTTATTATTTTATCAGATTAAAAGAGTAGTGTAGATTGCACAGGTGTAAACTGGAACAGTGTGCATCGAATCTCAGGGTAATCTAAATTTAGTTCAGCTTTGGCTGAATGTAGATCTCTTTATTCCAATAGAGACTACACATTCCATTGTTAAGTCTAGTTTAGATATAGCACTGAAACAGGCCATTTGGCCCACCGAATCAGCAGAGACCAGCGATCCCCGCACAGTAACACTGCCCCGACACACACTAGGGACAATGTTCCATTTATACCAAGCCAATTAACCTATAAACCTGTATGTCTTTGCAGTGTGGGAGGAAACCGAAGATAACAACAGACAATATAGACAATAGACAATAGGTGCAGGAGTTGGCCATTCGGCCCTTCGAGCCAGCACCGCCATTCAATATGATCATTGCTGATCATCCACAATCAGTACCCTGTTCCTGCCTTCTCCCCATATCCCATGACTCCGCTATCCTTAAGAGCTCTATCTAACTCTCTCTTGAAAGCACCCAGAGAATTGGCCTCCACTGCCTTCTGAGGCAGAGAATTCCACGGATTCACAACTCTCTGGGTGAAAAAGAGATCTCGGAGAAAACTGATGCAGGTCACAGGAAGAATGTACAAACCGTACGGAGAGCATCCGTAGTCAGGATCGAATCCGGGTCTCTGGCGCTGTAAGGCAGTAGCTCTACCGCTACGCCCCCGTGCCGCCCTGTTTCATTGTTTCACCACCGATTATCTGCTGCTCAATTCACAGTCTTTGCACGGGAGGACAGTTCCACCAACATCAACCATCTTCCACCATAAACCTTCACCACACACGCATGCATCTTTTTAGCTTTTAGTTTTTTAATTTTAAAGCTGCAGTGAGGAAACAGGCCCTTCAACCCACTGAGTCCGCGCCGACCAGCAATCCCCACGCACTTACACTATCCTACACACACATAATTATACCAAGCCCAATTAATCTACAAACATGTACATCTTGGAGTTTAGTTTAGTTAGTTTAGAGATACAGCGTGGAAACAGGCTCTTCGGCCGACCGGGTCCGTGCCGACCAGCGATCCCCACACATTAACACTATACTGCACCCACCAGGGACAATTTTTACATTTACCAAGCCAATTAACCTATAAACCTGAACGTCTGTGGAGTGCTGGAGGACACCAAAGACCCCGGAGAAAACCCACTCAGGTCACGGGAGAACATACAGCACCAGGGGTCAGGATCGAACCTGGGTCTCTGCCGCTGTAAGGCAGCAACTCCAGCCCTGCGCCACTGTCCATCAGACAGTCGTGGGCAAGCCAGGACAGGAGCCGGTTATTTGGCCACTGGGTACGTTGTGACAACTTCAGCAACTTCACAGTTTGATATCTAAATGTGGATATTCTCAGTCTGACACTCTGCTGCAGCATCACCATGGAGACCAAGAACCCGGGGTTGGGATATAAGCAGAGGTGAACTTGACACTTTACTAGTCTGTGCAACTCAGTGACAGAGTGGGTAAGTGTTCTGATCCATCAAATCCCTTGCCTGCTGCTTCTTTGTTGGTGAATGGACTGTGGGAACAAGTTGCCATTTAGTATCCGATGTTATTATTTTTCATGTGCGCTTCTGAATAGGAACCATTATGGCCATAGGGTGTACTGCTTGTCAAAGTCCAGTACAGGCCTTACACAATAGTCAGAGGGTGGTGAATCTGTGGAATTCTTTGCCACGGAAGGGTGTGGAGGCCAAGTCAATGGATATTTTAAAGCAGAGATAGATAGATTCTTGATTTGTACGGGTGTCAGGGGTTATGGGGAGAAGGCAGGAGAATGGGGTTCGGAGGGAGAGATAGATCAGCCACAAATGAAAGCGGAGTAGACTTGATGGGCCGAATGGTCTAATTCTGCTCCGATCACTTATGAACTTATGAACATGGAATATCTGTACTAGTGGACTTAGTTTCCAACAGAAGTCACAACATAGAAATCAGGAGCAACAGTAGTGATGATCTTCCCAATGGTAATGTACAGCTAGACCACTCTCTCTCGAGGTAACTCATTAATACGGTATGGCGAAGATAGATAAAAATGCTGGAGAAACTCAGCGGGTGAGGCAGCATCTATGGAGCGAAGGAATAGGTGACGTTTCGGGTCGAGACCCTTTTTCAGACTGATGTGGGGGTGGGGGGGGGGGGCGGGAAGAAGAAAGGAAGAGGCAGAGGCAGTGGGCTGTTGGAGAGCTGGGAAGGGGAGGGGAGAGAGGGAGGGAAGCAAGGACTACCTGAAATTGGAGAAGTCAATGATCATACCGCTGGCTGCCTCACCCGCTGAGTTTCTCCAGCATTTTTATCTACCTTAGATTTTTCCAGCATCTGCAGTTCTTTCTTAAACAATACGGTATGGTGAGTATGATTACATGATCAGCTTGATTCAAATATCTCTCAACTTTGGGGAATGTCGAAATAGGATAAATTGACCGATTGCACATTTTTCAACACCTAACGTGCCAGTTGATTAAAAAAATAGATTGCCCAAACCATGAGGCAGGATTAACAACTTTTTTCAATTTGTGACAATTGATTCAATGATTCAATGATACGTTATTGTCAC
The DNA here is from genome assembly GCA_038087875.1 of Malacoraja senta. Taxonomy (NCBI): domain Eukaryota; kingdom Metazoa; phylum Chordata; class Chondrichthyes; order Rajiformes; family Rajidae; genus Malacoraja; species Malacoraja senta. Next base: position 80,415,931 of record CM075980.1, on the reverse strand, counting down.
ATGTCCGCCCCTAGGTGTAGTAGCTCGACTCCATCCAAGGACCTAAACAGTCTTTCAGGTGCGGCAGAGGTGCACTTGCACCTCCTCCAACCTCATCTACTGCATCCGCTGTTCCAGGTGTCAACTTCTCTACATCGACGAGACCAAGCGCAGGCTCGGCGATTGTTTCGCTGGACACCTCCGTTCATTCCGTCTTAACCCTATCTGATCTCCCGCTGGCTCAGCACTTCAACTCCCCCTCCCATTCCCAATCCGACCTTTCTGTCTTGAGCCTCCTCCATTGTCAGAGTGAGGCCCAGTGCAAATTGGAGGAACAGCACCTCATATTTCGCTTGGGTAGTTTACACCCCAGTGGTATGAACATTGACTTCTCTAACTTTAGGTAGCCCTTGCTTTTCTCTCTCCATCCCCTCCCCCTTCCCAGTACTCCCAATAGCCTTGCTGTCCCCGGCTACATTCTTTCTTTGTTCTGCCACTGACATCAGTCTGACGAAGGGACTCGACCCGAAACGTCACCCATTCCTTCTCTCCATAGATGCTGCCTGTCCCACTGAGTTACTCCAGCATTTTGTGTCTTTCACCGAGGCCATAACATGTGTCGCTATGTTTTGGCGTCGACAAGGTTACGAAAGCTCACCGAACAGTCCAATCTACTGTCACCACACGTGGCAGCAGCCCCTCTCCCCCTCCCCCCCCCATCTCTCTCTCCCCCCCCACTCCTCTCCCTCCCTCCCTCCCTCCCTCCCAGCAGCTAGAAGCAGAAACAAAAAGTGCAATGAGAAACAATCATGACTACAAAGCAAGTCTGATCACCAGGGTTTTTACGACACTGGCAATTACAGCACTCCAGTGCTTCGACAATAACTGGAAATGTTCACCATTTTGGTTACAGCATGTTGAAATCTTATTAAACAGAATCTGAGAAAATACTTTTATCAAATGAAATAAAAACGACATGACATTTAAGTTCCGATGTATGCACAAATTTCACAATTTAGCATGTTGGGTCAAGACAGCATTAACAATTTTAAACAGGACACTGAAAATTAACATATAAAGCAGTTTCCGAGCTGTTCTATTTTAATTATTTAATTATTCAATTATTATTCTTGGAATAAAATTTGAA
>CM075980.1:80349121-80414605 GCA_038087875.1 Malacoraja senta | reverse complement strand
GACTGGGGTTAGGAGGGAGAGATAGATCAGCCATGATTGAATGGCAGAGTAGACTTGATGGGCCGAATGGCCTAATTCTACTCCTATCACATGAATTTATAAATGAGCTGATTATATACAGATGCTGCTGTCTGTTGTCACACCTTATACCAGCAGGTTCACATCATTGTGTGAATCCAAATCTATAATCCAAAGCATTATTGCATCTTTCGCTCATGATCACATTACAAAGAAGAGAACTCATTCCCCATTTCTTGCTACTATCAACAAATGTAGATAAAGCCCGTCAGTTACAATTGAACAGGAAACCTTGCTGGAGAAAAGATAAAGCACGCAGCATCCAGAATTGTGTGGGGAGATGTCTGCAATAATAACAGGAGGAAATGCCCTGGAGCACTATGTTAACAAAGGAATGAATCTGCTGTTATTAACATGTCATGAGAAGATTTCAATCACAAGAGTGTTTACTCCTTTGGCTGTGGGGCGGCACGGTGGGGCAGCGGTAGAGTTGCTGCCTCACAGCGCCAGAGACCCGGATTTGATACTGACTACGGGTGCTGTCTGTATAGAGTTTGTACCTTCTCCCCGTGACCTGCTTGGGTTTACTCCGGGAGCTCCGGCTTCCTCACACGCTCCAAAGAAGTACAGGTTTGTCGGTTAATTGGCCGGTAAAGTTTGCAACTTCAAAGGTTTCAAAGGTCTTTTATTGTCACGTGTACCGATTAAGGTACAGTGATATGCGAATTACCATACAGCCAGACTAAAAAAGCTACAAGACACACAGCTACATAAAAGTCAACATAAACATCCACCACAGCGGATTCCCCACGTTCCTCACAGTGATGGAAGGCAATAAAGTCTTCTTCCCTCATTTTTCTCCCGCCGTCGGGGAAATCGAAGCTCCCACGTTGGGGCGACCGAAACTCCTGAGACAGGGTGGTCAAAGCCCCCACTTCGGGGCGGTCGAAGTCCCCGCGTCGGGGCGATCGAAGTCCCCGCGTCGGGGCAGTCGAAGCTCTGACCAGAGACCGCGAGCTCCACGATGTTAAAGTCCGCAGGCTCCCGCGGTGGAGCTCAGAGGTCGATTCCTGGTAAAGGGATCACGGGCTCCGTGATGTTAAAGTCCCGTAGGCTCCCCGCGGTGGAGCTCTCGAAGTCGGTCTCTAGCAAAGGCCGTCAACTCCTCGACGTTAGGCCGCAGTGCGGACGGAGATACGATATTGGAAAAAAATTGCATCTTCGTCGTTTGCATTTCCACCAACCCCCTCCACCCCCCCCCCCACATAAAACAAGCTAAAGAACACTACAAATATATATTTAACATATATAGGGTATAGAATGTAATTTGGGATGTTCTGTAGCAACTTTAACAACGCTTGTTCGACCACACTTGGCCTATTGTGTGCAATTCTGGTTGTCACATTTGGGAAGGACGAGGTTTTGCTGGGGATAGCGCAGAGTAAATCCACCAGGGATGTTGTCTGGCTTGGAGGACATTAGTTATGAAGAGAGATTGAACAGTCCACACTTGGGGGGTTTTCTGGAGCAAATGAGGCTAAGGTGTGATCTGACCTGGGTATGTTTAGTTTAGTTTAGTTTGTTTTAGAGATACAACGCAAAAACAGGTCCTTCGGCCCACCGAGTCCGCGCTGACCAGCGATCTCCACACACTAGCTCTATCCTTCACACGCTAGGGGCAATTTACAATCTCGAGCAAAGCCAATTGGTCTATAAACCTATGTGTGTGAGAACGAACTGCAGATGCTGGATAAAATCGAAGGTAGACACAAAATGATGGAGTAACTCAGCAGGTGAGGCAGCATCTATGGAGAGAAGGAATGTGTGACCCATTCCTTCTCTCCATAGATGCTGCCTCGCCCACTGAGTTACTCCAGCATTTTGAGCCTATAAACCTATATGTCATTAGAGTGTGGGAGAAAGCCAGAGCACCAGGAGAACACCCACACAGGTGATGGAGAGAACATACAAACTCCGTTCAGACCGCACCAGTAGTCAGGGTCGAAGCCAGATCTGTGGCGCTGTAAGGCAGCAACTCTACCCCTGTGCCACTGGTTGTAAATCCAACCAACAAACTCAGGCTTTGTTGTGAATAAAATAACTTGCATTGTGCAAGCCACGTTTCTTACCAGATTTTCTCTGCAAGCACCTTGCAGTTCCTTGTTTCTGGTAATTATTACACCGGAACAAGGTGTCAATGTGCAGAGCGTGTTTTTTTTCAGTATGGTATACATTTCATAAAGTCTCAACCAACAAGCCATGGAAAGAGGCCACTAACTTGAAATAGAACAGCATGACTCTGAAGCAGGGTCCCGACCCGAAACGTCACCTGTACATGTTCCCCAGAGGTGCTGCCTGACCCTCTGCACCACCGCAGCACTCACTCTGTATTCCACGCAAGATTCCAGCAATTTCTTGTCCATTGTACCATTGTCACATGTATGAAGCTGGAATTCAACATTCATAAAGTGAGTTATATGTTGAAGCAGCTTGATGCCTATATCAGTCAAGCATGTGATCATTTATAAACAGACCTTCTGAATATAGTATCAGGCAATGTGGCTCAGAGAGTAAGTAGCCCACTCAGACTTTGAATAATGACCATGTAACTTTCCAATTGTATTGGTACCTGCATGTTACATTTTTTCAAAGTTTTGTAAACATAACTCATTTATTTCTTCGAATAAAACAATTCTTTCATTTAGTTTAATTTTAGCTTAGAAATACATCATGGAAACAGGCCGGAGATAGACACAACGTGCTGGAGTAACTCAGCGGGTCAGGCTGCACCCCTGGAGAATATGGACATGATGTTTCGCTCAGGATCATTCTTGAGAGTCATCTTGTTGTGTTTGTGCTAATGGCCTCCTTCCATAGTGTAGCATGTCTTATTTGGTTGAGACTTTATGAAACAGGCCCTTCGGCCCCGCATAGTCCGCACTGACCATTGATCGCCCGGTTCACACTCGTTCCCAATTAACCCAGTTTCGTATCCACTCCCTATGCACCAGGGTCAATCAATGAACCTACAAACCCATTTGTCATGATCTGGCATTGTATGTACTCCAAAAAGCAATTTATTTGGCTGCAGTTGTAACATTGTGTGGAGAGGTGAGCTTCAAATGGCTAACTGCCTTTTCTCAATCCTCACTGTTCCTGCTTTTTAATTTTAGACGTTATCCATTGGATTATATTTCATGTGTGTCTGCTGCCAATCTTTGTTCAGTTTAGTTTAGATACATAGATACATAGAAAATAGGTGCAGGAGTAGGCCATTTGGCCCTTCGATCCTGCACCGCCATTCAATATGATCATGGCTGATCATCCAACTCAGTATCCAGTACCTGCCTTCTCTCCCATACCCCCTGATCCCCTTAGCCACAAGGGCCACATCTAACTCCCTCTTAAATATAGCCAATGATCTGGCCTCAACTACCCTCTGTGGCAGAGAGTTCCAGAGATTCACCACTCTCTGTGTGAAAAGGTTTTTCCTCATCTCGGTCTTAAAGGATTTCCCCCTTATCCTTAAGCTGTGACCCCTTGTCCTGGACTTCCCCAACATCGGGAACAATCTTCCTGCATCTAGCCTGTCCAACCCCATAAGAATTTTGTACGTTTCTATAAGATCCCCTCTCAATCTCCTAAATTCTAGCGAGTATAAGCCAAGTCTATCCAGTCTTTCTTCATATGAAAGTCCTGACATCCCAGGAATCAGTCTGGTGAACCTTCTCTGCACTCCCTCTATGGCTATAATGTCCTTCCTCAGATTTGGAGACCAAAACTGTACGCAATACTCCAGGTGTGGTCTCACCAAGACCCTGTACAACTGCAGCAGAACCTCCCTGCTCCTATACTCAAATCCTCTTGCTATGTTTGGAGCTAACATGCAGAAACAGGCCGTTCGGCCCACCGAGTCTGTGCTCCCCTACACTCGTACTATCCTACACAGGAGGGACAATTTTTACCAAAGCCCATTAACCTATAAACCTGTACGTCTTTGGAGTGTGGGAGAAAACTGGAGAACCGGGAGAAAAACCACGCGGTCACAGGGAGAAGGTGCAAACTCCATACAGACAGCACCCGTAGTCAGGATCGAACACGGGTTTCTGGCGCTGTAATCCAGCAACTCGACCGCCGTGCCAAAACTTCAGCGAAGTTCTAGTTTAGAGAAATCATAGAAAATGTACTCACTGTCATTGTGGCCAAATCTCATCTACACACTTGACTGGAAAGAAAATAATGTAATTGAAAGATTGCTTACATATTGTATTCCTGCACTCAACTAAAATCCAGCTGTATCCACCTATTAACTGCCTTTGGTGATTACCTTCAGATGGAATTCAGTGGAATTGTATTCCATTTTATATCAAGGGTTTTGGGTCAGAAATGTGTTCACTTCGCATATTAAACGTGAAACATTGTGGCAGCTAAAAATAACACCAACTGCTGCAGTAACTCAACCATACCGGCAGCATCTCTGGAGGACATGGATAGCTGATGTTTCGGCTTGGGACCCATGTGTTCACGTCTACCTACGTTTGATTTGACAATGGAGCTTCCTGTATTAACATGCCCAGATATTAAGATAGACGCAAAGAACTGCAAGTGCTGGTTTATACCAAAGAGAGACGCAACGTGCTGGAGTAACTCAGCGGATCAGGCAGCATCTCTGGAGAAAGAGGATGGGATCCCTACCCAGATGCTGCCTGACCTGCTGAGTTCCTCCAGCACCTTGTGTCTATCTTTGCCCAATAATTATCTTGGAGGGTCAATAAATACACTCTATTACGATTGCAACTCACCAGCATGACTTTCTAGGTGTGGATGCTTGGAGCAAGTAAGCGATTTAAGAGACTCTGCGGCGTTAGTGGAGACATCGGTGCAGCGGTCGATGATGGCACTGACCGACGGACATGGACAGACCACATGGAATGAGGACGCCGCTACCGAGGGAAGGAACAAAGGAGGACCCGGTGTGGGAGGGAGAACAAAGGGGGACTTGGCACGGATACTTGTAACTTTGTAAACGCCCTTTATGAGCGACTATTTGCATACCTTGGGTGTGCAAGCAAAGAATTTCACTGTGATTTGTCACATGTGACAATAAGGTATTCATTCATTCATATCTGCAGTGCAAAATATAATGTTGTACCTCATCAGTTTAAATGTAATTCAGTGCTCATTTGGCATTTTCTCTCCCAGATATTGGACAACTCTGGAAAATCGAGCTATCAGGGATCATGATGCTTAATTAATCCAAGCTTCTTTGATCTGCTGGTGAATGCGCACAAAGTCCCCAATCTCTCCTCGTTTGTGATTTAAATGTTCAATCACTATTAGCAACACTTTATATTGCATTAGTGCACCGTGTTGCATTTGGCCTAACACTACTGAACATTGCCACGCTTAAAAGGAAGTGTTTCTGGTCTTTACTTAGTGATGGAAGTCATTGCAAACATTAATGGCAGCCATGACAGTGATAAAGAGTGATTGTCAGTCTTGACGGGCTATCTTGGTCAGACCCCCCCCTCCCCTCTCCCTCTTCCTCCTTCCTTTTGCGGCAGTGTAATCAGCTCAGCAGCCATCTTCTGCTCCCACTAATAGAAGTTTAGTTTGAGTTTAGTTTAATTTAAAGATACACAGCGAGAAACAGGCTCTTCGGACCACCGAGTCCATGCCAACCAGCGATCCCCACTCACCCACGCTATCCCACACACATTAGGGACAATTTACAATTATATCGAGCCAAATAACCTACAAACGTGTACGTCTTTGGAGTGTGGGAGGAAACCGGAGATCCCAGAGAAAACCCACGCAGGTCACAGGGAGAACGTTCGAACTCCATACAGACAGCACCTGGAGTCGGAATCGAACCTGGGTCTCCGCCGCTGTAAGGCAGCAACTCTACCCCTGCTCCAGCTGAGGACTTAAGAGCCAACTTCTAAGGCAGAAACTCTGGCTGGAGATAGATAGATCCAAAGATGAAACTTGAGAACATAAACTCGGCACCAGGCACAGCAGTCCATGCGGAGTTTAGGTAATTTTACAAAAATAACTGGCACCACACTCAAGAAAAATGAGCCTCATGTTAATAGTCATAGAGTCGACAGCACAGAAACAGGCCCTTTGGCCACGAGGTCAATGCTTTTTATTTGCCCATCTAAACTAATCCCATTTGAAACATAGGAAAACATAGAAAAATAGGTGCAGGAGTAGGCCATTCAGCCCATCGAGCCAACACCGCCATTCAATATGATAATGGCTGATCATCTAAAATTAGTACCCCGTTCCTGCTATTTCCCCATATCCCTGGATTCCTTCGGAACTAAGAGCTAAATCTAACTCTCTCATTTGAATGCATTGGAGAATCTCTGTCTCAGAGGTTTTTGGAAGAAGGCAGGAGAATGGGGTTAGGAGGGAGAGATAGATCAGTCATGATTGAATGGCCATATGGTCAACGGCTGTTGGCAAGAGCCACAATGACAAGCTTGTTAATTCATATCGTCTCAATGCCAGGAATCACTGTCATTTCAAAAGATATTGTTGGAAGTCCAATAGCCTTGCATATCCCAAGTGAAAGAACCTCAGAAGTATATTTATGGGCATAGATGAAGTGAACGATCCCAGTCTTTTCCCCACGGTAGAGGATTCTAAAACTAGAGAGCATAGGCACAAGGGAAGAAGGGAAGATTTCAGAGGGATCTCAGGGGCAATCTGTTCACTCAGTCTGTATGGGGAGCGAGCTGCCAGAATCTATAGATGGGGATACAATTATTACTTTTTAAAAGACATTTGGATAGAAAGAGTTTAGCAGGCTACAGGCCAAATGCTGGAAAATTGGACGAGCCAGATATGCCAACTTAGGTCGGCATGGGCAAGGTGGGCTGAAGGGCCTGTTTCCGTGCTGTATTGCTCTGTGATTCTATGACTCTACATCAGAGCTGCATGATAGTGTGCAGAAAAGTTCAGAGAGTGGACATTTTGAATTGCTTCAAGTTGAGCAACAAATGAGCACAGACTAAAGATACCTACATTCATAAAATACGGGGAGATGTATTGGACACGTAAATGAGATGATTGAAAATGGCTGAATATGCCTGTGAGATTCTTTATGGTAGGATGTGGAAGGTTGAATAAAGTGTGTGAAACTTGCATGCAAGTTTAGGAGCCAGTTTGAGGTCTAATAGGTGCACCCTACTTGACATTCCACAAGGGTATCCAAAGACATTCCAGTCTGAGGCCCATTGATTTACCCTTAACTAGAAAGCAGTATTTGAATAAAATGGGTTTGTGCAAGAATCTTTCCTTTTAGCTTCACAAGCACTGTAGCCATTATGCCTCATGGCAGAGACTATGAATTGGCATTATCAGTGAATTTGAAATCTAACTGAAAAGTCGTTGAAGGCTGGTAATAGAGTCTTTTCAATCTGGAAGGCATCATTGATTTTTTGCATTTATTTGCTGTACTGAACTTTCTTGAATCTGTTTTAGACAATTTCTTCGCCGAGACTCGAGTTACAATTGGTAGCAAAGGTGGCTCGGCGGTAGAGTTGATGCCTTACAGCGGTTACAACACCAGAGACCCAGGTTCGATCCTGACTACGGGTGTTGTTGTACGTTCTCCCCGTGACCGCGTGGGTTTTCTCCGAGATCTTCGGTTTCCTCCCACACTCCAAAGTCTTATAGGTTTGTGGAATAATTGGCTTGATATAAATGTAAAATTGTCCCTAGTGTGTGTAGGATAGTGTTAATGTGCGGGGATCGTTGGTCGGTGCGGACTCGGTGAGCCGAAGGGCCTGTTTCCGCGCTGTATCTCTAAACTAAACTAAACTAAAAAAGGAAAGGTTGAATCTACTTTTGTTGACATCCAACCCGTTGAAATATTGTGAAATGCATTCAGTCATGAATGACCGAGGAAAGAACAAGTTCTTCTTGTTGGAGAAGTTTCATAAATGCAAATTTAGTTTAGTTTAAGAGATAGAGTGCGGAAACGGGCCCTTCAGTCTACCAAGTCTGAGTCGATGAGCAACCACCTGTGAACTAGTTCTATGCTCTCCCACCCTCTCACCCACTCCCTGCACACTAAGGGTAATTTACAGAAGCCAAACCTGCCTGTGTTTGGAATGTGGGAGGAAACTGGAGCAACTGGTGGAAACCCACACGGACACGGGGAGAACATGCAAACTCCACACAGACAGCAACCGGGGTCAGGATCGAACCCGGGTCTCTGGCGCTGTAAGGTCCTCCTCTTCTCCTTTCTAACGGTACATCCTTTTATTCTGAGGCTTTGGACATTGGTCTTAGGCAATCCCACAGGTTGAAACATCATCTCCACATCTACTTTATCCAAGCCTTTCACCGTTTCGTAAGTTTCAATGAGGTCACTCCTCATCCTTCTAAACTCCAGACAATTAGTTTGTCTTCCTTTGGGATGTAGACCAGGATTTTTCCAGGGTCAGAGTAGGTCCTCCAAGGCATTTTTTGAAACTTCCAGGGTTAGTACACGTGCACCGATGACTGTAACAGGTCAGTCTTATGTTAGAATGAATCAAAGGATCAGAATGCATTCTCCAATTCCAAAGGGGGAGTCTCTCAGATGGCGGACCAGCTCCTTCTTCTTGGCCGAGCTCACTTCGTGAAGATCTTGTCCTTTTCTGGGATTGTCACCGCGGAAGGTACACCTCACTGCCACGGAGGGATGTGGAGGCCAAGTCAGTGGAAATTTTTAAGGCAGAAATAGACAAATTCTTGAATGGAATGGGTGTGAAGAGTTATGGGGAGAAGGCAGGAAAATGGGATTAGGAGGCAGAGATCAGCCATGATTGAATGGCGGAATAGACTCGATGGGCCGAATGGCCTAATTCTACTCCCATAACTTGTGAACTTGTGAAGGTCTGAGAAAATATTCCAACTCACTCAATGTCATGTGGTAAATGTTGACGTGTCTGTGTTCTCAAGTTGTGGCCACAGAACAACATTCCGCTCCGATATCATCAATGCTGTCTCCATAACATCCTCTACATGTACTGTCCATCCACAATTTGCAAATGAAATGTTTCCGTCATTCTCTTTTTCTGCAGTTAGTTGTCACTACTTTCTCCCAGGCCCACGAAGTACAAATTTATTTTAACCGGAAAGCTCGGGGCCTTGTGTAGGAAGGAACTGCAGATGCTGGTTTATACTGAAGACAGACACAGAATGCTGGAGTAACTCAGCGGGACAGGCAGCGTCTGTGGGGAGAAAGAAGGGGGTGACTTTTCGGGGTGAGGGAGGGTGGGCAGACCCTTCTTCAGAAGAATGTCTTCTGAAGAAGGGAGTCATCCCGAAACGACACCCATTCCTTTGTCCAGCCTCTCCTGCTGTGTTACTCCAGCATTTTGTGTCTAAACGTGGGGCCATTTCAGGAGGTGCTCAATGTTATTGAGGGAAGGGCACCTGCATCAACACAGAACAAAACCTTAATTTCCTTCTTTTGAGACATAGAGACATACAGCATGGAAACAGGCCCTTCAGCCCAACTTGCCCACGCTGACCAACATGCCCCATCTATACTAGTCCCACCTGCCTGTGTTTGGCCCATATCCCTCTAAACCTGTCCTACCCATGTACCTATCCTGATGTTTTTCAAACATTGTGATAGTTCCTGCTGCAACTACCTCCTCTGGCAGCTTGTTGCATAAACCTACCACCTTTTGTATAACAAAATTTGCCTCTAACCTTAAACTTAAAGAGGATAGGAGTTAGTGGAAATGTCATTTAGTCAAGGAGGATTTGAGCATGTCCTTTAATCTTTTCCTTTTTGATGCCTGGTCTTTTCCTTTGATCCCTGATAGTCCCTGTCTCAACCATCCCCCCCAACAGCTTATTCCATACACCCACCACCCTTTGTGTGAAAAATGTTTTCCCTCAGATTCCTATAAAATCTTTCCTCCTTCAAGGAACGGCACGGTGGCGCAGCGGTAGAGTTGCTGACTTACAGTGTTTGCAGCGCCAGAGACCCGGGTTCGATCCCGACTACAGGTGCTATCTGTACGGAGTTTGTACGTTCTCCACGTGACCACGTGGGTTTTCTCCATTTGTTGGTTAATTAGCTTGTAAATTGTCCCTAGTGTGTGTAGGATAATATTAATGTGCTAGGATTGCTGGTCGGTACGGACTCAGTGGGCCAAAGGGCCCGTTTCCCACGCTGTATCTCTAAACTAAACTAACCTAAACTGCACATGAATAAAATCTCCACCTCAGATGAACGCACCATGTAATGGTTTGGTAAACAATTGGGGAAACCACCAACTGATTGTGAGTCACTGTTTAATTGAGACTCACTGTAGCATTGAGAATCTCACCAACAAACAATGGGTAGATCAGGTGTATTTTATAGACAATAGACAATAGACAATAGGTGCAGGAGTAGGCCATTCGGCCCTTTGAGCCAGCATCGCCAATCAATGTGATCATGGCTGATCATCCACAATCAGTACACCGTTCCTGCCTTCTTCCCATATCCCCTGACTCCGCTATCTTTGAGAGCACTATCTAACTCTCTCTTGAAAGCATCCAGAGAATTGGCCTCCACTGCCTTCTGAGGCCGAGAATTCCACAGACTCACAACTCTCTGGGTGAAAAAGTTTTTCCTCACCTCCATTCTAAATGGCCTACCCCTTAGTCTTAAACTGTGGCCCCTGGTTCTGGACTCCCATTTCTCTGGAGTGGTCCTGAACTCCTATTTCTACATATATTTTCAATTATTTTTGTGTATAATGTTTAAATATATCACATTGGTAAAATGAATGGCCATATAGAGTTTTGTAAACGCGTCAATTATCTAGACAAAGGCTGTGTGTCGCACACGATACCATATCAGAAAATAACATCGAGGATTTTTGTTTTGTTGGATCATGTGGAAACCAATTGTGTCTTAACAATGGTAAAAAAAACTCTAAAAGAGCAATCCAGCTATTTTACCCAGCTGAGTTAATTGATAGTTCTGCGGAAGATACTGGACATATCCAGTAGTGTGAACCGGGTCACAATAAAATGTAACTGTACGGATCAAATTGTTTGAGTAAAGATGTACACTGGAAAATGCCGCTTCAGGTTACAGCTAAACAAGGCTCCCGTTGAAACACTCGACACATTTGTCACATCAAAATACCACTTGAATTATCTCGCATGTTTGAGCTTGGCTGTTGGCGTGTAAAAAGTGTCAACCGAGTAATTTTTCGGAACGAATTTAAATGTTATTTTTAAATATGGTTTACGGTCAAGGAACTTTGAAATATGAGGGACCACGGTATCCACCTATCACTTACCCTCCATCCGCTGGCTTCATGATTCTCACCTCTTCTTTTCCTTATCTCACACCTTTTGTCTTTTTATCTCTCGTCTTTGTCCAAACATATGCCTATCAAAAATCCCCCCTCACGTCTGTCTGTCTGTCTGTCTGTCTGTCTGTCTGTCTGTCTGTCTGTCTGTCTGTCTGTCTGTCTGTCTGTCTGTCTGTATATCTATCTATCTATCTATCAAGCGACTTTGAGTCCTGAAAAGCGCTATATAAATAAAATGTATTATTATTATTATTATTATTATCTATCTATCTATCTATCTATCTATCTATCTATATATCCATCTATCTATCTATCTATCTATCTATCTATCTATCTATCTATCTATCTATCTATCTATCTATCTATCTATCTATCTATCTATCTATCTATCTATCTGCTTTGTCCTATCCCCACCTCTCTTCCAACTTTCTCCCCTCCACCACAATTAGTCTGAAGAAGGGTCTCGACCCGAACCGTCACCAATTCCTTCTCTCCAGAGATGCTGCCTGACCCGCTGAGTTACTCCAGCACTTAGTGTCTTTTTTGTTTGTGGACCAGGGTTTGCCAGGTTAGTGTGAGTTTGTATTATGAGCCCATGCATCTGGAAAATGGGTTTCATTATAAAACAATCATTTCATAAAAGAGTTCCAAGATCCTTTGACCATGGTGAAGCGATGGCAAGTGTGGAAAGTTAGGATGTTTTCTCAGGATGTGGGGAGGTTAGTTACATATGATATTAAAATTAATTTAGTTCACAGACAAGCCTTATCTAATTGTGAGTGTATTCAGGGCATATTAGCATTGCCTGGCTTGGTGTCTGAGCATGTTATGACTTGCTCAGATCTACTGTATGTTCCTTTTGCATCATTAGCGACAGGTCAATCTGCTTTCTGATGCAGTTGTCGTGGCACTTTGACAGATGAGTCAGGTTTCTCAGTAACGTGCCTGGGCTGAGCTTGGCTGAGGAAGCCTCTGGTCTCACCCCTGCCTCTGTGGCGATGTGTCAGGAAAATGTTCTTCACTTCACCCGACTACACAGGTTGGTGACAGAGTCAGCTGGGGGCACCTGGACGAGCCGCAAAGCCCCGCTCCCGTTGCTGCAGGCTAGATTTACGTCCCGTAATACATTAGCACAAAGCGTGATGCTCTCAGACGCAATCCCCGAGCCAATTATTTGCTCGAGTTGGAAATATGATTAATTGGGCTCCAAACCAGATTCACGAGCTTTGCGACTGACTCCCTCGACGGGCGACGAGGACGGCCCACAAGCGAGCTGGAGGACGAACGTGCTGCCGAGAACAAGGGAGGACCCGGTGTGGGGGGGACCACCGTGAGAGAGGACAAAGGAGGACCCAGTGTGGGGGGGACCACCGAGAGAGAGAACAAAGGAGGACCCAGCGTGGGAGGGGGGGGGGCCCTCCGTGAACTAAGGGGGACTACAAATGGAATGTGTTCAAAATGGTTTGTGTAAAATGGAAAACTTTGTAACTTTTGTCAGCTCCATTTATTTAGCGATTCACGGATATCACCGTGACTTGTCACATGTCACAATATAGTATGATTCATGCACTTCAGTGCACGTTGTTACCTTTATGTTCATAAGTGATAGGCACAGAATTGGGCCATTCGGCCCATCAGGTCTATTCCGCCATTCAATCATGGCTGATCCATCTTTACCTCACAACCCCATTCTCCTGGCTTCTCCCCATAACCCCTTCCACCCGTACTGATCAAGCAGGGCTTTACCACGCCCCCCCCCCCCCACGCAAAGCGATGCGCTGGAGATAGACTCAAAATGCTGGAGTAACTCAGCAGGTCAGGCAGAATCTCAAGAGAAAAGGGATGGGTGACGATCTACACATGAAGAAGTGTCTTGACCCGAAAAGTCACCTATCGCTCTTTCGTTTAGTTTAGTTTTGAGTTTAGAGAAACAGCGCGGAAACAGGCACATTGGCTCACTGAGTCCACGCCGACCAGCGATCCCCGCACACCAACACTATCCTACACACACTAGGGACAATTTACAATTATACCAAGCCAATTAGCCTACAAACCTGTTGGTTTTGTAATGTGGGAAGAAACGGGGAGAATGTACCGTCTCCCTACTGACAGCATCCGTAGTCAGCATGAAACCTGGGTCTCTGGTGTTGTAAGGCAGCAACTCTACCGCTGCGCCACCGTGCCGCACTTTTCTCCAGAGATGCTGCCTGACCCGATGAGTTACTCCAGCATATTGTGTCTATCTTCGGTAGAAAACCAGCACCTGTTGTCTGAAGAAGGGTGTCGACCTGAAATGTCACCCATTCCTTCTCTCCAGAGATGCTGCCTGTCCCGCTGAGTTACTCCAGCTTTTTGTGTCTATCTGTAGCTCCTTCCTACACATGATGCACAGAAGCACTTGAAATCTCACTGGCAGCTGCATTACCTCATTTTCAGCACAAAGATAAACCTTGCACCATCAAGCCTCACTTTCTTATGGATTCTATCAACCCTGCTTTCTCATGTTATCAGATTATTAATCCCTCCATTTTCACCAGATCAGCTCGCTGCTAAAGACTGCAGTTTTGTTCTCTATTTTGCCCGTGGTTTGATGCCAGTATCGCAGATGCACTTCAACATATGTTTGATCTCCACTTGTAAACGTGACAAGTTGCAGTGTTGATCAGCATACTGGGGATTATATATTATATGCCTTGTATAAAGTCACATTGCACATCCCACTGGAACAGCCATGTCACCTGTCCTGTGGCTTGGTCATATAAGTCAGCCTTAGGACTTTATGTTTACCAGTGAAAAACCATGACAAATGTCCTCGCAGTAGAACCGTAATCAGGCTTCAAAGGCGTTTTGTTGAGATTCACTGTCTGGAAATCATTTCCACCGAGCCCACAGCTAACAATGGGCTGTTTCCTTTATCATCGCTTTGTCTTTGCATATCTTTCGTTCATTTGTTCTATATCGCTCTATATCACCGTCTATATCTCTTGTTTCCCTTTCCCCAAACTCTCAGTCCGATGAGGGGTCTGTACCCGAAACGTCACCTATTCCTTTTCTCCAGAGATGCTGCCTGACCCACTGAGTTACTCCAGCCTTTTGTGTCTATCTTCAAGCACCAAACTCAAGTATGGGACGAATGCCCTAGCACCACATGATGATACTTGTTTCCAAAAATAAACTTTATTCGGAATAACTAATATGTACAAAATAAGTACAGTGCCAAAACTCTTGAGACATTCTCTGCGGCTATGCGTACATACATTAGCGTTTTAGTTGGTCGAGTTCACAGAACTATCATTATACCCAGCACCCTTGCCACTCATGTGGCCCCCTGGGGTGATATCCCTTCCCTTGTTTGAAGGGCATCTCCACCACACCCTGCCCCCCATTGTCCAGCAGCGGAAGGACCCTAGACTGCAGTCCTCCCCCACTGAGCCTTGGCGTTGGCTGCACCGAGCTTCAGTGCGTCCCTCAGTACGTACTCCTGCCGTCTGCAGCGGGCCAGTCGGCAACATTCCCCGATGGACATCTCGCTTAGCTGGGATGTCGACAAAGTTTGGGGCAGACCAAAGAGAGACTTTCACCGAGTTGTTGACCTTCCAGCAGCACTCGACGTCCATCTCTGAATGTGTCCCTGGGAACAGTCCGTTGATCACAGAGTGTTCTGTTAAGGAGATTTCGCGTCTGAAGAAGGGTCTCGACCCGAAACATCACCCGTTCCTTCTCTCCAGAGATGCTGCCTGTGTTACTCCAGCTTTTTGTATCTCTTGTTCTGTTTTTCATGCTATCCAATAAGATCAGATAATACTACACGTAAATATAACCAGGTTAGGTTTAGCTTTATTATTGTTGTATACACTGAGCTACAGTGAAAAGCTTTATTTTGCATGCAATCCAAGGAGATCAGATATACAATCAGTTCAAACTCAAGTACAATAGATAGAGCAAAGGGGAAGATAGAGAGTGCAGAATACAGTTCTCAGCATTGTCACGCATCAGTTCCATAGACAATGTCCAACGTCCTCAATGCGTTGGAGGTGAATTGAACAGTAACCTTGTCAAACTCAGGTAGGGCAAAGGTGAAGAGACAGAGTGCAAAAATATAGTGCTCAGCATTGTAGCCCCTAGCCTCGGTATAGGTGTGCACAATTTCTTTATGGGTACCAACCCATACATATTAAGCCGATATGGATTTTTCTTCACTGGGTTCCAAAAACCCCTCAGATGATGCGAAGAGAAGGCTCTGCTTCTTGTGCAGGCTGTAATCATGTCACCAGTCCACTAATGAATCAGTCTGAAGAAGGGCCTCGACCCGAAACATCGCCCATTCCTTCTCCCCAGAGATGCTGCCTCACACGCTGAGTTACTCCAGCTTTTTGAGTCCACCACTAATGAATAAATATGTTTCCAGCGAGACATGCCGTGCGGCACTAATCATCATGGAAAGAGATGAGATATTTGAGGCTAAAGTGTCCTGGTGTGGAAGTATTCATGTCTATTCATTTATGAATTCATTCACGGAACATTAACTCAAACACATGTTTTTGAAATGCAAATGTTAAAAAAAACTGTATTAAAAAGATGCAAATGTGGAAATACATGGTGGATCAGTTAGTATCTGGAAAAAGCAACAGCATCTTTGGACCGTGATCTGAGGAAAGACCCATGGTCACAGACATGGTCACACACAAGGTTACACATTAGTACAGGTTGTTCGGGGAAAGCTGGAGAATGGGGTTAAGAGGGGAAGATAGATTAGCCATGATTGAATGGCGGAGTAGACTTGATGGGCCGAATGGCCTAATTCTGCTCCTATAATTTATGAGCTAATGAGCAACAAGGAGCTTGTTCATCATGACAGTGGCCAGTCTATTTTTCATTTCACAGCTGAGCACCAATATTTAGTTTTATTTTCTAGATTTTCTGAATTCTGCCATTCATGTTGACCGATGTCCTCTTTTAGGATGTCCCTCTCTGGAACTTCTGTTGAAACTGTTTCACAAACTCCTTCCCCTCTTCTGCACTTTGAAAGTGTTACCTGAAAATCGATTATTACAGTGAAGCCTTTGATGTAAGACATTTTGTCAACCTATCTAGGCATATGGCCCATCTTCCACTTCATTTCTCTTTTCCTGCATGATTCCAACATTCGTTGATTCTCTTGACATCCAGACACCCAGGGGCGGCACGGTGGCGCAGCAGTAGAGTTGCTGCCTTGACCGGGTTTTAGCCTGACTACACGGTATAGAACATGGAAACAGGCCCTTCGGCCCACCAGCGATCCCCTTAACACTCACACCATCCTACACACTTGGGACAATGTACAATTTTACGGAAGCCAATTAACCTGTATGTCTTTGTAGTGTGGGAGGTAAACTGGAGAGCCAGGAAAAACCCACGCAGTCACATGGAGAATGTGCAAACTCCGCACAGACATTACCCGTAGTCAGGATCCAACTCGGAACTCTGGCGCTGAAAAGCAGCAACTCTTCCACTGTGCCACCATGCTGCCCACTATTATGAATCGATAACAATCCATAACGTTTATGATTTGTTGATGCTATAAAGTTAAGATACCCAAAGTCTGCTGCAAGATACCCAAAGTCTGCTCTGCTCTGAAGATAGACACAAAATGCTGGAGTAACTCAAGGGGACAGGCAGCGTGTCTGGATAGAGGGAATGGGTGATGTTTCGGGTCGAGACCCTTCTTCAGACTGAGAATCAGGGGAGAGGGAGACACAGAGAAAAGGAAGGGTGAGGTGTGAAAAGGAGTCATCAAAGAGAACAAAGTTCAAGGAAAATGTAGAATATATCATTGTCAGCTAGGGAAGGTGACAACGAAGCAAACAGAGATAAAATGTAATCAGGCTGGTCAGAGAACTAGGGTGGGGGGAGGGATGAAGAGAGAGGGAAAGCAAAGGTCACTTGGTTAGAGAAGTCAGTATTCATACCGCTGGGTTGTCAGTGGATTATGAGGTGCTGTTCCTCCAATTTGTGTTGGCCGTCACTCTCAGTGGAGGAGAGCCACGACAGAAAGGTCACTATGGGAATGGGAGGGGGAGTTAAAGTGTTTAGCAACCGGGAGATCATGTAGGTTTAGGCGGACTATGATATTCATGCGGTGGCCCGTTTCACTTACTCGTCTGGTGATAGACGGTGGACGGTGCAAAGGTATAATGGGACTTTTTCACTGGACAAGTGGTGAATCAGAATAGTCATGAAGGGGGTGAATGAAAAGGGAAAGAATTTATATCAATTGCACAAATTGACATCAGCTTCCTCATGCAATACTCCAGGGCAGCTTAACGAGTCTGAGAACTAAGTGTGAAAGTAAACCAGGCCTACTTTAAGACTGTGCCAAATTGATGTCACTACGTCATCTCGGAGGCTGTAAAAAAAACCTACAAACAAACTGACGAGATCTGACTGCGTTACTCTTTTGCAGTGTGGATGGTGAATTTATAAATGAGAACTTCACACGTTTGATGAAGATCAGAGCTTTACACAACTGGATTGGATCATAGACTCGGTGTAATGATATTGTAGGTGAAACTAAATGCTCATAATAACTTTGCTAAGCTGGCTGGACACGACAAATTGTGTGTCGCACACAAAATGGATTGAGTGGAGGAAATGCTGCTTTCTGTTTGACCCCTTTGTTTGGAGACATGAAGTTGGATGCCCTCCACTGTGAAAGTGGCATTGTTAATGGTGGGAACTTCATCTCCATGGTAACAGCCCGAGGAGATCACGGCCTTTTTTCCAAATGGTTTCCCTCCTTCTACGGAGTGGTAACGCCTCTTCAATCACTGGATGCTCACTGCAAATGACAACATTCACTGGCCAATATTTGGTTGCAGGGACAACAATTTACTTGCCGTCTTGTTGAGTTTCAGTGTCTGCAACCCGTTTTCACCTAGCCTGTTTCTTTAACTTGTTTGATACTTTTTTGCGTATCTTTCATTCATTTGTTCTACATCGCTCATATCTCTCATTTCCCTTTCCCCTGACTTTCCACACTGTATCACTAAACTAAACTAAACTAAACTAAACTAAACTAAACTAAACTACACTAAACTGAACTAAAACACAGATTCGTTATCTGATATAGTTCCAACTTAGGTCAATGATTTTTTAATTTCCAAAAATGTGATACTGAAATTTTGGAAAAATGCTCCTACGCCAACAATAAAAATGTGGACTTCTAATATGTCGGAATTGTTACACCTAGAAGATATGAGATTCCTCCTACCAGGTAAACAAGACCAATTCCAAAAGATTTGGTCTCCATATATCGACCTATTACAAACATAGGGTGCAACAAAATGTTGATAATAAATGGTTTTAGGACCTGGCGAGGGGTGAGTAAAGATAAGAAGTAGGTACATCCCTCTCATAATGTCCAATCTTACTTTCTTTTTTCTTTTTCCGCCTTTTGTTTTTTTTCTTTTCTTTTTTTAACTATTTCTTGTGGTTTAGGTTCATATGGGTGCTCCTGGACCACTCTTTCATTCACTCACTGACTATCTTTACTAACTCTTTCTATCCTTTTTTCCTATTAAAGTTTAAAATAAGAAGTGGTATAAGAACTGTATAAACTTATGTTATTGCAGAATACTGTAATGTAAAATACTTCTAATAAAAAAAATAAAAAAAATAAAAATCATAATAAAAAATTCCAAAAATGTCACAGTAATGACATTCTCTCCGATACAGTTGATACATCATGATACAATGTTCCCGATGTTGGGGGAGTCCAGAACCACGGGTTACAGTTTAAGAATAAAAGGGGTAGGCCATTTAGGACTGAGATGAGGAAAAATGTTTTCACCCAGAGAGTTGTGAATCTGTGGAAATCGCTGCCACAGAAGGCAGTGGAGGCCAATTCACTGGAGAGTGAATTTTCAAGAGAGATTTAGCTCTTGGGGCAAAAGGAGTCAAGGGATATGGGGAAAAAAAGCAGGAATGGGGTACTGATTTTGGATGATCAGCCATGATCATGTTGAATGGCGGTGCTGGCTCGAAGGGCAGAATGGCATAGTCCTGCACCTATTTCCTGTTTTCTATGTTTCTAACTGAGTTCATTGCGAGGTCTCCAAGGTAAGCTATTCGAAGATAAAGCCTGAAGTCCCTCGTGCAACAGTGTCTGTGTCTATATAAAATATAGTAACATACAAATGATCATCTGTGGATATATATAATTAAATATATATATATTGTGGCATCGGGGATGACAGAAGGTGGTCAATGCCTGCACCAGCACTCCCACAGTGGCAACGGTGACGCAGCGGCAGAGTTGTTGCCTTACCGCACCGGAGATCTGGGTTTGATCCTGATCACAGGCGCTGTTTGTAAAGCGTTTGTACGTTCTTCCCGTGACAGCGTGGGTTCTCTCCGGGTGCTCGGGTTTCCTCCCACAGTCCAAAGACGCACAGGCTTTGGTAAAATTGTAAATTGTCCCCAGTGCGTGCAGGATAGTGGTGGTGTGCGGGGGGATCGCTGATCGGAGCGGACTTGCCCGATGGGAGAAGGGAGAAGAGAGAGCGGCCAGGGTGTGACATCCTTGATGATGATGCTGGCCTTGCCGAGGCAGCGTGAGGTCTAAATGGAGTCAATGGAAGGGAGGTCGCTGCTATTTCTTGCGGTCTATCTTTTCCTATCTATTGGTATCTAAATTGATCCCAGTAGATGTAAGGACTTAAATTGTGCAATGATCAATGGTATAAATGGTTCTTTAATGTCACGTTGGCACTGCACAGTGATTTTTCTTTTCGCACGTGCATGAGTCGCCATACTTAGAAAAAGAAAAAGTCCAAATTCCGGTCCATGGGCTCGATGTACTTGAGTGGCTCCCGATCCAGGCGAACCCCAGGCTGCTGCAGAGCCTCCTCCGTCGCCCTCGGCCCGCCATCCGATGCCTCTCTCCTCGCCCGCCCGCCCGCCTCAGTGTCCCGGGGGCACCTCCTGCAGCCGGCCTTGCAGGCACGGGAGGCAATACCCCGGTCCCTCTCCCACCGGAACACTCCTCGCGTCCGTCGTCACCAGCGGCTCTCTCCTCCTCAACTCCCTGGTGTTCGGGGCCGAGTTCGGCGGCTTCCGAGCTTCCAATTAATTGCAAATTGGGATAATCTGGTGAATTACGTGAAGATCTTCCATTCCAGTTCTGAGAAGGTTCGACCAGCCCCGACCTGGGATCCAATCGGCCGGCGCAGGGGAGCTGAGATCCCCCCCCCCCCCCCCCCCGATGCAGGAGCTTGATCGCCCCGACGCGAGGGCCCAAACACCGCCGGCTACGGGAGCCAAGATCACCCCGTCAACGCAAGGCTCGAGGCCCCCGAACGCAGGAGAACAAAAAAAGGGAAGAGATTGAACTTTTTTTCGCCTTCCATCACAGTTAGGAATGTGGAGGAGTCACTGTGGTGGATGTTTATGTTAAAATGTATTTAAAAAATGTATTTTGTGTGTTCTGTTGCTTTTTATGGCAAATGAAATTCCTCGTATGTTGCAAAACATATTTGGCCAATAAAGTATGATTATGATTATGTTTAAGAAGGAACTGCAGATGCTGGAACAATCGAAGGTAGACAAAATGCTACCTATCATTATGATTATGATTAGATTCACATTTATTAGGAAAAGGGGCACTTTGCGATATTGGTAATTAATACATATTGAAAACTGGCACATCAAAATTGGTCATTTTGGGACTGGGGGATTGTGTTGTATCAAACCTTGTCTTCCCCACCATGAATGTGTGTATTTTATTGCTTCTAATATGTAATCATGATCTTGCTCACGATGTTTGCTGTGTCTGAAGAAGGGTCCCAACCTGAAACGTTGCCTATCCATTTCCCTCCACAGATGCTGCCTGACCCATTGAGTTCCTCCAGCACTTTGTGTTTTGCTCAAGATTGCAGCGCCTGCCGTTCCTCGTGTCTCTAGGTTTGTCGTTCTACTTGCTTTTCTGGGTTTTTATCGAAGATGGACACAAAATGCTGGAGTAACTCAGCGGGACAGGAAGCATCTCTGGAGAGAAGGAATGGGTGACATTTCGCATTCGAGGTGCTTCTTCAGACTGGACAGATCAGTCTGAAGAAGGGTCTCGACCCGAAACATCACCCATTCCTTCTCTCCAGAGATGCTGCCTGTCCCGCTGAGTTACTCCAGCATTTTATGTCTGCAGCATAAAATTCACAATCCCAAGACTATGGCACAGCAGTGCACCTGCTAGAGCTGCTGCCTTACAGCGCCAGGGACCCGGGCTCGATCCTGACTACGAGTGCTGTCTGTGCAGAGTTTGCACGTTCTCCCTGTGACCCAAGTGGGATTCCTCCGGGTGCTCCGGTTTCTTCCCACATCCCAAAAGACATGCGGGTTTGAAGGTTTATTGGCCTCTTGTAAAATTGTCCCTAATATGTAGGGAGTGGTATAACATAGAACAAGTGTGAACAGGTGATCGATGGTCAGCATGGACTGCTTGGGCTGAAGGGTCTGTTTCCACACTGCATCTCTAAAACGAAAACTAGAAAACAGAGTGTTGGAGCTGCCGGTGGGGATTAAACAATGGCCCCAATACCTGTGCTTATAAAACGACAGAGGAGAGCATTTTATTTTAATCAAAATAAACTTTGCTCAGGATTAAATATATGGACAAAACAAAAATTGTGCAAAATTCCTCTGACATTCTCCACGGCTATACCCACCTTTTTTAGCGTTCTATTTGGTAGTGTTCCCAAAAACTATCATTATACCCGGCACCCTTGCCACTCATGTGGTCCCCCTGGGGTGATAGCCCTTCCCTTGTTTGAGGGGCGTCTCCACCACACCCTGTCCCCCAATGTCCAGCAGCGGAAGGACCCTAGACTGTGGTCCTCCCCCACGGAGCCTAGGCGTTGGCTGCACCGAGCTTCAGTGCGTTCCTCAGCACGTACTCCTGCAGTCTGGAGCGGGCCAGTCGGCAACATTCCCCGACGGACATCTTGCTCCGCTGGGAGGTCAACAAAGCTCGAGCGTCTATCACCGAGTTGACGATATTGTCCTTCCAGCATGGAGGGTGGAGAACTGGGAGTGTGTAGAGGTGGGATTACCTTATACCCCGGCGTCTTAAGTCTCCAAAGTTGCACATGGGTATTAGATTCAATGCTTCAAAGAGCTGCCAGCTGCTCCTCTCAGGGAGACTGGTATGGATTCTGACACATCTACTGATCCCGACATTAGCGGAGGGCGGAGGGAGACACTCCATTCAATATGTATATCAAAGTCAGTAAAATGAAAATAAACCAAACTCTGTGAAAATCCAGTTAATCCTCCCCGCCTAGCCTGAACAACATTGATTGGAATTTCTAATTTCCATCCTTTTGTCTATTTGCATTCATGCTGCTATAAGAAAGATTTGAATCAATGTAACAGGTTACATCACCTCAACCAGCCCACAACAATTTACAATGCTTGGCGGCGCAGCGGTAGAGTTGCTGCCTTTACAGCGACAGAGATCCCTTACAGGGTTCCATCCTGACTATGGGTGCTGCCTGTACAGAGTCTGTAACCTTTGACGCCCTTACTAATCTTCAATTGCCGCTGTATAAATACCCAATGTCTTGGCCTCCACAGCTTTCTGGGGCAACTAATTCCACAGATTCACCACCCAATAGGAAGAAGAGTGATGGAGGCTGGAGAAAGTGTCATCAATAGGAGACAAGGACTCCTTGTCCAAGAAAGACATGGAGAAAGAGCTGGACTTCATGTCAGGTCAGTCTGAAGCAGTGTCCTGACCCAAAATCTTGTTTGCCCCTTTCCCTACACAGATGCTGCATGCCTAACATACGATGAGCGTTTGACGTCACTGGGTCTATATTCGCAGGAGTTTAGAAGAATGAGGGAGGACATTGAAATGTACAGAATCGTGAAAGGCTCGGATAGAGTGGACGTGGAGAGGATGTTTCCACTAGTGGGAGAGTCTAGGACTAGAGATCGTAGCCTCAGAAATAAAGGACAAACTTTTAGAAAGGAGATGAGGAGGAATTTCTTTAGTCAGGTGGTGAATCTGTGGAATTCTTTGCCACAAAAGACTGTGGAGGCAAAGTCAGTGGATATATTTAAGGCAGAGATAGATAGATTCTTGTGTAGGAAGGAACTGCAAATGCTGGTTTAACCAAAGATAGACACAAAAAGCTGAAGTAACTCAGTGGGACAGGCAGCATCTCTGGAGAGAAGGAATAGGTGACGTTTCGGGTCGAGCCCCTTCTTCAGATTCTTAATTATTACGGGTGTCAGAGATTACAGGGAAAAACACCGGGTGGCGCCACATGCAGAGGCTGCCTCGCCAACAGTCTGTCTGTCCTTTCTGCTTTTTGTTATTTTTAGTATGTGTTAAAAAGTATTTTTAGTATGTGTTAAAAAGTATGTTTTAGTGTTCCTTGGTTTGTTTTATGTGGGGAGTTGGGGGGGGGGGGGGGTGGTTGATGGAAACTTTTTTTTCAATCTCTTACCTTGATGGAGATGCAAATTTTTTCCATATCGTATCTCCGTCCCCACTGTGGCCTAACGTCGTGGAGTTGGCGGCCTTTCCTGGGGGCCGACCCGGCGCTCCGAGCCACGGGAGTCTGCGGGACTTTGACATCGCGGAGCTTGCGATCCCTTTGCCGGGGATCGGAGCTCCAACCGTGGGGCCTGTGGACTTTAACAACGTGAAGCCCGCGGTCTCTGGTAAGTAGAGGCCGACTCGGGAGCTCCATGCCACGGAGAGAGTTTCAACCGCCCTGACGCGGGAGTTTCGATCACCCCGACGGGGGCTTTGATCGTCTGCTTTTGATCGCCCCGACTGCGGATGGTTTGACTGCCCCAACCACGGGAGAACAAAGAGGAAGGAGATTGAACTTTATTGCCTTACTTCACAGTGAGGAATGTGGAATCCACTGTGATGGATGTTTATGTTAACTTTTATGTAGTTGTGTGTCTTGTTGCTTATCACTTAGTTTGGCTGCATGGTAACTCAAATTTCACTGAACCTTAAAAGTCCTGTCCCACGGTATGTGTTCATTCCAAGAGCTCGTCTGAGTTAAAAAAAATCAAACTCGTGGTAAGCACGGAGAATGAACGTAGCGGGTACGTCGGAGCTCGGGGACGTCTGTTAGCGGCTTGTAACGCTAACGGCAGGTACTCGGGAAGACTCGCTAACGGCAGGTAAGCACGGGAAGACTCGTGAAGATTTTTCAACATGTTGAAAAATGTCCACGAGAGCCCCGAGTACCGACGAGTGGCCATTACCGTAAATCTCCGAGTTCGAATCAGGGCAAACTCGGGAGAGCTCTTGGAATGAACTCGTACCGTGTGGCCGGGCTTTAACTGGTACAAGTGACAATAAACTGACCTTGACCTTGAAGGCAGGAGAATGGGGTTAGGAGGGAGAGATAGATCAGCCATGATTGAATGGCGGAGTAGACTTGATGGGCCGAATGGCCTAATTCTACTCCAATCACATATGAACTTATGATCTTCTGACCCACTGAGTTCCTCCAACGCTTTGTTTTTGTTTTTCCAGCATCAGCAGTCCACAGTGTCTCTCAAGTGAGCTTTCCCGGGGAGCACTGTTGGAAAATAGCTTAGCCTGCAGTAGATCAAGGAGTTATTTTTCCAATTTACTTCTGTTCCAAAGCTCGAGGGGGTTGAGTGGGGATCAGTACCCTGTCTCTGGAGAGGCAGAATTTGTGTACATAAGTCGATCCACTCTCACTTGCCAGGCTTTGTTCCTCCTTTCTACTCCCCCACCTCTCTTCCAGCTTTCTCCCCCCCCCAACTACAACCAGTCTGAAGAAGGGTCCCGACCCAAAATGTTGGCTGTCCATGTACTCCAGAGATTTTGTTTTCTAAAAATCAACTTTATTCAGAATATAAAATACATGTAGAGCCAAAAGAAAAACTGTGCAATAATTCATTGGACATTCTCAATGGCTATACATACATTCATTAGTGTTGTAGTTGGTAGAGTTCACAGAAATATCATTATCCTTGCCACTCATGTGCCCCCCTGGGGTGATGTCCTCTCCCTTGTTTAAGCGGCGTCTCCACCACACCCTGCCCCCCAATGTCCAGCAGCGGAAGGACCCTAGACTGTGGTCCTCCCCCACAGAGCCTTGGCGTTGGCTGCACCGAGCATCAGTGCGTCCCGCAGCGCGTACTCCTGCAGTCTGGAGCGGGCCAGTCGGCAACATTCCCCGATGGACATCTGGCTCTGCTGGGCGGTGGACGATGTCTGGGCAGATCATGTTCTCCAGAAATGCTGCCTGACCCGTTGAATCACTCCAGCACCCCGCCTACACACCTGTTGACATACACAAACTGTTGTTGTGCCAGCCCAATACTAATCAGATGCCTTCAAAGGTTCGAAACCCACCCAGGCCTGCAACAATGCTGGGAAAGGTGCTGGGATGTTTGGCCAGCTTGTCAGCACTCAAAAGTCTACTGTAACCTACAAATGTCCTGGGCTTCTTAGGCATAAATGCTGTCTGCAACAGTGCTGCCAGTTTTTGTTTCAATGGGACATTACCTCTGAACTGGATGGGAATAATTCCAATCAGATATTGCAGCTCAAAGCTTGAACATTCAAAGCTTGAGTATTCAATAGAATATTATGCTCTGATTAATATTCTGCTATTGCATACTCAAGCTTTGAATGCTCAAGCTTTGAGCTGCAAAATCTGATTGTAATCATATTATGTTCTGATTATCACATCGAGCAACTGGGAGCACATTGCACTGGACAGGTGCTCCTGGAGGAAATCCGTGCAGGAAGGAGCTGCGCGTCACGGAACGGAACCACGCCGTGTCGCAGAGACAAAGCGACAGCACCGTAAGGAGAGAGACAAGGGGGCTCAATGACTACCAAGCACCGCCAGTCTCCACCGCCCACGTTGCACCAAGGTGTGTGTGGATCGCGGATCGGCCTCTACAGACATCTGCAGACCCACAAGTAGACGACCCTATGGAGAGGAGAGGACAGTCATACTCGTTTCAAGTGACCGCCGATGATGATGATGTTGTGATTAGCGTCACAGTGTAGAAACAGGCCCTTCGGCCCAACTTGCCCACACCTACTAAACATGTCCTCTCTACACTCATCCCACCTACCTGCGTTTGCCCCATATCCCACTACACCTGTCCTATCCATGTACCTGTTCAAAGGGTTTCTTAAAGGGTTGTGATAGTACCTGCCTCCACTACCTCCTCCAGCAGCTCGTTCCATTCACCTTCCGCTCTCTGTGTGTGAAAGAGTTACCCCTCAGGTTCCTATTAAATCTTTCCCCCCTCATCTTAAATCGATGTCCTCTGGCTCTCAATTCCCGTACACTGGGAAAGAGATTCTGTGCGGCTACTCGATCTATTCCTCTCATGGAATGATGCCAAGAATTAGAATCCCGCTTCCTTTGAAGCAAACGGAATCTCGGTTTCATTCTTTTATTTTCACCACTGCTGCTGCTGTTGGATTACGGTGGCAGATCTTGTTGGTTTGGATGGGTTAGAGAGATACGGGCCAAACGCGGGTAAAAAGGGACTAGTTCAGATGGGTCATGGACGAGCTGGGCCGAAGAGCCTGTTTTGGTGCTGCATGACTCGAGTCCCTTGCCGGGACTTGCCTTTCCATGGCATATTAACCCGGTGTGTTAACAGAGACTACACTTGACAGCCTGAAGCAATCTTGAGTCCAGTCCAGCCCATGCTGTTGAAGCTGTCAATATTCTGTTGCAGATATCAAATTAATTAAAAGTAAATTATAAAAGATGGAGTTAACTGTAACCAACTAAAATGCTTATTAATAATTATGAGATCAATGTGAAATAATTTAACAGCACTAACGTGTCCTCATTGAAACCTCCTAAATTCTTTCCCCATTGAAATCAATGGGGTCTTAGATCCTGCACCTGATCGAACCTGAAGCTGATCCAAAAGGGTGGCACAGTGGCGCAGCTGGTAGAGACTTTGCCTCACGGCGCCAGAGACCGGGATCGATCCTGACATTAGGGTGTTATCTGTGTGGAGTTTGCATGTTTCCCCTGTGACCATGTGGGTTTCCTCCTCGCCACGTTCCAAAGGTGTGCGGGTCTGTAGGTTGATTGGCCCCTGTACATTGCCTCCAGTGTGTAGGGAGCGGATGAGAAAGTGGAATAACGTAGAACTAGTCCGAAAGGGTGAACAATGGTCGGCGTGGACTCACAAAATAGACACTAAAAGCTGGAGTAACCCAGCGGGTGTGACGGCATCGCTGGAGAAAAATAGGCGACGCTTCGGGTCGAGACGTCTTCAGACTCGGTGGGTCGCAGGGCCTGTTTCCATGCTGGATCTCTAGTGGTGTATTTCTGGGAAGACTGGGGTTCACTGCTAGACTCCATGGTCCATAGGGTTTCGGCCCGAAACGTTGCCTATTTCCTTCGCTCCATAGATGCTGCCGCACCCGCTGAGTTTCTCCAGCATTTTTTTGTGTACCTTCCATGGTCCATATGGCAGCAGAGCAAAGTTCAGCATTTTCCCCCAGCAGTAACCCCTGGGTTTCCACGTTTGAGAGTGAGTATGCAGACGTCTGAGTGAATGCTACTCAATGACCATCGACCGGTTGCACCAACCATGTACAAGGCCTGTCTCACGAGTCTGCGGTCTATGACGGCGAAACTGGAGGAATCTGCCACCATAGACCGCGCACTCGTGAGAAAGTACAATTCCGGGGCCGTGCGGCGGTGTTCCCAACACCGCGCGGTGCTAAAATAAAATCAACAATGTCCAAAACTAAATACTCACCGCACAACCTCCACCAGTGATGCACAAGTGCGGCACGGCCGCTCGCACGGGCCGCCGCCAGTATGGCTCGAGCGCCGTGCGTCAAACCTCCACTGCCACAGCCTCCGCCAGTGACGCACGTGCCGCCGCCAGTGAGGCACGTGTGCTGCACGGCCGCAGGCACAGCCACCGCTACAGCGCCGCGATCAGGATGGCCGCCGCCACAGCCGCCGCTGGTGAGTCACGTGCGGCGGGCCGACGTCATCGCAGTCGGCCCGCCCTTTTTTTACTTACCGCAAGCACGTGGGACCCGCCGTGTTTGAATTAACTCGGCCCCCGCGCAACATCCGTGCGGCGCTCCGGTGGATAGGCTCGACGCTCTCGCCGTTGCTGCGCGGTCCACGCTACCGGCGACGCCGCGCTTCACCGCCGATGACCGCAAACAGGTAAGACAGAGCCTTACCACTCTGACTCTTGACTCTCTTGAATGCTATCAGTTCCTTCATAACTATTGTCAACAGCCTGGCCCCTTGTTGTTAGCCGACAGTGCCACCTACTGTTGGACAAAGTTGTTACGCCACATTCCATTTTCATCACGACCATAAAAATAACTCATGTTTATGTGGAGCTCAAGTTGTCTGATGTTTTCCCAGCTGGTGAAATGTTTTGAAGTTCTGCCTTCATTGCAGTGCAGGGAAGCGGGTGTACATGCCATGTTGCTTCACATAGTTCATACGGTTTAGGTTCAACGTGATGCCACCACCAGGCACGTCTCCCCAGCCCCAACCCGTTTCCAACTTCCACGAGACCGCAACTCCTTGGTTCATTCATCTCTTCCCACCCAAGCCACCTCCTCTCCAGATACTTTCCCTGCATCCACACGAGATGCAATACCTGTCCCTATATCTCATTCCTGTCACACCCATGCAGGGGCCCCGAGTTGTCCTTCCAGGTGAGATAGAGGTTCACATACACCTCCGCTAACCTCTGCCACTGCATCTGATGTTCCTGATCAGGCCTCCTTCACATCGGTGAGACCAAACTTAGCCTCAACAGCCCGTTTCGCCGAACACTTGCGCTTGTTCCACCAATGTCTACTGGATCTCTTGGTTGCTAAACATTTTATGTCCCCTTGAATTAATGCTTTATTGTCACATGTGACAAGTCATAGTGAGGTTCTTTGCTTGCGTACCCAAGGTATACAAATAGGTGCCACATAAAGGGCGCTGACAATGTTACAATGTACCCCTTGCGCCAGGTTCGCTTTTGTTCTTCCTCCCCTCCTCCACTCCCTCACGGCAGTCCACCCACACCGGGTCCTCCATTGTTCCTTCCTTCAGCAGCGGCGTCCTCACTTCGACATGTCTGTCCTCGTCCATCGGTCGGCGCCATCATCGACCGCCGCACTGACCTCTCCACTAACGCTGCCAGGGCCGTTGGCTTCGTTGCCCCGTGAGGCTCCACCTCCGACCAGTGAGGCTCCACCTCCGAACCGCGAGGCCCCGACCCGCGAGGCCCGGGTTCTTCCTAGTCTCATACTGACCTTTCTGTCCTGGACCTCCTCCATTGCCAGAATGAGGCCACACGCAAACTGCCTGTATGGAGTTTACACATTCTCCCTGTGACCGCGTAGGTTTCCTCCCACATCCCAAAGATGTGCGGGTTTGTAAGTTCATTGGCCCTCCGTAAATTACCTCTAGTGCGTCGGGAGTGAATGAGAAAGTGGAATAACATAGAACTCGTGTGAACGGGTGATTGATGGGTGGCTGTGGACGTGGTAGGCCATAGGGCCTGTTTCCATGCTGTACCTCAAAACTAAATTAAACTAAACTAAACTAAACTAAACTAAACTAAATTAAATTAAATTGACCTAAACTAAATGAAACTAAACTGTAAAGACCATGCTTACTTATGCCGTGCCAATAGGAGATCTATTTTCGTGTTGCACAAGTTCACTCGACACCAGACACTTGCAGAATTGATCTCCTGCAGTCATCGTTAACTAATGGCACTCAGAGTGCAGGCAACAAGAAGCTTTAGGTGCTCCAGTTTCCTCCCACACCCCAAAGACATACAGGTTTGTCGGCTAATTTATTAAAATTGTAAATTATCCCTAATGTGTTAGTGTGCGGTGATCGCTGGTCGGTGAGGACCCGGTGGCCCGAAGGGCCTGTTTCCGCGCTGTATCTTTAAACTAAACTAAACTAAACACTGTTTTCTTCATAAATTATTGGTCAGACCAATCAATATTTTGACGCACTCAGCCTTATGAAACAGTAGTTAATTCAGCGACTGGTGCCCTTAGCTTGGCCCTGCTATCAGATGTCAGCATAAACTCTGTTAAGTTGAAACCTTTAACCATCTGTCACAGAATCCTGGGCGCACAACTCTGATGCAGCATACGTTGCCACTAACATGGAACAGCAACTTCTGTGCGTTAGTTTCATCCCTTTTAAAAGAAGTGACTTACATTCTCTGAAGACAGACACAAAGTGCTGGAGTAACTCAGTGGGTCAGGCAGCACCTCTTGAGAAAAGGAATAGGGTGACGTTTCAGGTCACGCACCAGTCTTGGTAGAGGTGTGCACAATTTCTTTAGAGGCACCAACCTATCTATGTTAAGCCGATTGGATTTTTCTTCCATGGGTTCCAAGAACTCCACAGATGATGAGAAGGGAAGGTCCGAAGGTCCTGCTTCACGTGTATGCTCTAATCATGCCAACGGACCACTGATGATTCTCAGTCTGACGAGGGGTCTCGACCCGAAATGTCACCTATTCCTTTTCTCCAGAGATGCTGCCTGACCCGTTGAGTTGCTAAAGCTTTTAGTATCTATCTTTGGTGGAAGTCCAGCATCTGCAGTTCCTTCCTACACTTGCATTCTCCTTCTGGAATAAACCAAGGACAGCAAAATGATTCATCACACTACTGTGCTGCACTTTCCTGGGGAAAGTTATTAAATAAGACTGAGTCTGCAAACAAAGTTCAAATAGCAAATTTGTGCACCAAGTCTAATTGATGAAAATGGCAGGGGAAACAGAGGGGATGTGGTTAGGCTCTTGGTAAATCTGTTTAGAAGCTGGATGAGAGAAATATTGAGAGCTGTTTTCTGAAGAATGTTTGTTTTCTATTTAGTGTGTCAAATTTATGTTTGAACTCACCATTGCTTCTTTTGTTTGTCCTTAATGTGGAGATCCATCCTATTCCCTGAATAAATCACGTGAGTATTACCATGGTTAAATAGCTCAACAGAGTATGTTTGCTACTGACCTTTCCGTTAATCCTAATTTAAAATGCCTCAAAGATTACTCTTTCATCCCATATTAGATACATACATAGAAAGTTGGTGCAGAAGTAGGCCATTCAGCCCTTAGAGCCAGCACCGCCAATCAATGTGATCGTGGCTTATCATCCACAATCAGTACCCCGTTCCTGCCTTCTCCCCATATCCCTTGACTCCGCCATCTTTAAGAGCTCTATCTAACTCTCTCTTGAAAGCATACAGAGAATTGGCCTCCACTGCCTTCTGAGGCAGACAATTCCACAGATTCACAGCTCTCTGGGTGAAAAAGTTTTTCCTCATCTCAGTTCTAAATGGGCCACCCCCAGGGCCGGCCTTAAGCCAATTGGACCGATGGCTCCCAATTGGGCCCCGTGCCTAAGGGGGCCCCGCGCTAGGCTGGTGGGCAACACACTATATTGCCTCAGCAGCGACCCTCACTAGGTGAAATTCCTCACCGACAACCACACAGCCCTGCGGTTAACTCTCAATACTGTCATCACTTTCCGGGATACTATTCCCGTATCCCTTTCTGCACCCACACTTACCGGTATTTTACACCCGGGGGCAGGCACGGGGGGCACCGTTACTACAACTTTACATCAGACAGTTACAGCGAGCCCGCCAGCGGATGTGTACACACGCCTGATTTCACCAGGATAGTCACTGACCGAGAAGCTGACTCTTATCTGGAATTAGTCAGTCAAGGTGCATCTGAAGCAAACAGTGCCATCCGCTCCCAAAAGCAGCAGTTTGAAATATGCCACACACTCACATGCATAAACGTGTGGACACAATAGTTCCTTCATTGTCACGTCTTCCAAGGTACAGTGAAATTATTTTGCATAGAGATCAGTGTGTGATTATTGCCGTACCCAAGTACACTGCCCGGTTAGCACATAATGCACAGAAACAGGCACTGAGTCTATATGCAATAGTCGCCAGGTGTTGGCGCCATTTCACGGTCCCAACTGCAGGTAGCTATGAAGGCCTGTTGTAGCCGTTGTATCAACAGAAACATCACGTCCCCTTCTCCCCTCCATTCGCACACAAAACGTGTGTGTGTGTGTGTGTGTGTGTGTGTGTGTGTGTGTGTGTGTGTGTGTGTGTGTGTGTGTGTGTGTGTGTGTGTGTGTGTGTGTGTGTGTGTGTGTGTGTGTGTGTGTGTGTGTGTGTGTGTGTGTGTGTGTGTGTGTGTGTGTGTGTGTGCGCGCGCAAATGTGTCGGAACAAAAGTGGTCAATATCAGCTTCACACAGCTGAAGCTTGAGATGCTGCCGGGAGCAGTCGTGCGGCGAAAGTGTGGCAGCAGTGACAGCAGGTCACATTCCCCGCTCCCTCCCATCATCAACCTCGGGGCCTTCCGATTCCCGCTCTTCATTCCCACCCATCGGGAGGGAGCTGTACAGGGACGACATTCTCCCTGACCACAGACTGAAACATTGATTGCAATGAAACATAGGTTGCAACCGCAGAGCCCATACAGAATATTAGTAAACCTTCGTTAAATAACGTGTGGAATAATGCAGTTTAATGGTAATTAGCAGCTCCGGTAAAGGTTGGAAGCCAGCGGAGGTACTGACAGTCAGACAAGAGCAGGAGAGATTAAGACAGTGTATAATCCATAGCACCCTTAGTGTACAATTTCATAATATATACTAAATAACAAGGCTGACAGACCTTGGCTGGGAACCTGGGGCTCACCAAAATTGTTCCCAATTGGGCCCCGCACCTCCTAAGGCCGGCCCTTGATTCAAAATGATTCATCACACTACTGTGCTGCACTTTCCTGGGGAAAGTTATTAAATAAGACTGAGTCTGCAAGCATAGTTCAAATAGCAAATTTGTGCACCAAGTCTAATGGATGGAAATGGCAGGGGAAACAGAAGGGATGTGGTTAGGCTCTTGGTAAATCTGTTTAGAAGCTGGATGAGAGAAATATTGAGAGCTGTTTTCTGAAGAATGTTTGTTTTCTATTTAGTGTGTCAAATTTATGTTTGAACTCTCCATTGCTTCTTTTGTTTGTCCTTAATGTGGAGATCCGTCCCATTCCCTGAATAAATCACGTAAGTATTACCATGGTTAAATAGCTCAACAGAGTATGTTTGCTACTGACCTTTCCGATAATCCTAATTTAAAATGCCTTAAAGATTACTCCTTCATCCCATATTAGAAAATAGGTGCAGGAGTAGGCCATTCACACCTTTTGAGCCAGCACTGCCATTCAATGTGATTGTGGCTGATCATCCACAATCAGTACCCCGTTCCTGCCTTCTCCCCATATCCCTTGACTCCGCCATCTTTAAGAGCTCTATCTAACTCTCTCTCAAACGCATACAGAGAATTGGCCTCCATTGCCTTTGAGGCTGACAATTCCACAGATTCACAACTCTCTGGGTGAAAAAGATTTTCCTCATCTCAGTTCTAAATGGCCCACCCCTTATTCTTAAACTGTGCCTCCTGGTTCTGGACACCCCTAACATCGAGAACAAGTTTCCTACAT
The DNA here is from genome assembly GCA_038087875.1 of Malacoraja senta. NCBI lineage: Eukaryota > Metazoa > Chordata > Chondrichthyes > Rajiformes > Rajidae > Malacoraja > Malacoraja senta. The sequence goes on along the minus strand of CM075980.1, from coordinate 80,380,718 downwards.
CTAGCGTGCCCAATCCCTCAATAATTGTATATGTTTTTATAAGATCCCCTCTCGTCCTTCTAAATACCAGTGAATACAAGCCCAGTCGTTCCATTGTTTCATCATACATAGATACATAGATACATAGAAAATAGGTGCAGGAGTAGGCCATTCGGCCCTTCGAGCCTGCACCGCCATTCAATATGATCATGGCTGATCATCCAACTCAGTATCCCGTACCTGCCTATTCTCCATACCCCCTGATCCTTTAGCCACAAGGGCCACATCTAACTCCCTCTTAAATATAGCCAATGAACTGGCCTCAACTACCCTCTGTGGCAGAGAGTTCCAGAGATTCACCACTCTCTGTGTGAAAAAGTTTTTCCTCATCTCGGTCTTAAAGGATTTCCCCTTATCCTTAAGCTGTGACCCCTTGTCCTGGACTTCCCCAACATCGGGAACAATCTTCCTGCATCTAGCCTGTCCAACCCCATAAGAATTTTGTACGTTTCTATAAGATCCCCTCTCAATCTCCTAAATTCTAGCGAGTATAAGCAAGTCTATCCAGTCTTTCTTCATATGAAAGTCACGCCATCCCTGGAATTAACCTGGTGAACCTACGCTGCACTCCTTCAATAGCAAGAATTAGGAGGATTAGGATATTAGGAGGATGGATGCCGGAACTAAATTCCTTGCATCGTCTCTCATGTTTCTACCACCTTAGCTTGTTGGGGTTTTCTAAGGGTTCGTTTTTTGTGAGGGTGTTGCCAGGACTCGAGGGTCTGAGCTATTGGGAGAGGTTGAGCAGGCTGGGACTCTATTCCTTGGAGCGCAGGAGGATGAGGGGTGATCTCATAGAGGTATATGAAATCGTGAGAGGAATAGATGGGGTAGACATACAGAGTCTCTTGCCCAGAGAAAGGGGATCGAGAACCAGAAGACATAGGTTTCATAGGAATCTGAGGGGTAACTTTTTCACACAAAGGGTGGTAGGTGTATGGAATGAGCTACCAGAAGAAGTAGTTGAGGCAGGGATTATTGCAATGTTTAAGAAACAATTGGACAGGTTCATGGATAGGGTATGTTGAGAGGGATATGGGCCAAACACAGGCAGGTGGGACTAATGTAGGTGAGATATGTTGGTCGGTGTGGGCATGTTGGGCCAAAGGGCCTGTTTCCACTCAGTGTGACTCTATAATTGGGAATGAGAGTGGTAGGATGGGGAATCAATGCCAATTATATCTTCAAGTGTCAAAATCAACCATCTTAGATCCACAATAGACAATAATAGACAATAGACAATAGGTGCAGGAGTAGGCCATTTGGCCCTTAGAGCCAGCACCGCCATTCAATGTGATCATCCCCAATCAGTACCCTGTTCCTGCCTTCTCCCCATATCCCCTGACTCCGCTATCTTCAAGAGCCTATCTAGCTCTCTCTTGAAAGTATCCAGAGAACCCGCCTCCACCGCTATTCATGGATGGTAGCTATACGGAAAGAGATGCCAGAAGAGGTAGTTGAGGCAGGTACTATCACAATGTTTAAAACACATACTGGACAGGTACATGGATAGGACAGGTTTAGAGGGATATGGGCCAAAACGCAGCAGGGGGGACTAATGTTGGTCGGCATGGGCAAGTTGGGCCGAAGGGCCAGTTTCCACGCTGTATGACCACAACTCGATGCCTTTAACATTATCCTTTTTATTAAATATTTTACTTGTTCTTGTCCCATCATAGAATTGTGGCTAATCTCACTTTAGTTCTCTATCACAGTGGCACAGAATATTTCACAATATTGTTTTCCAGAATTATGCATCCTGTTGGTTTAACTGTCTTGCATAATTGATGCAGAATGCTTGTTTTTAGTGTGTTGTCTGAGTCAATGAGTCTGTGATGCTGCTGCAAGCAAGCTTTTGCACCATACCTATATCTCACTGTACTTGTGACAATAAACTCACTAGAATAGTTTTGAGATACAGCGTGAAAACAGGCCTTCGGCCCGCCGAGTCCATGCCGACCATTGATCACTATTTCATACTAGTTCTGCCATCCACTCTCTCATCCGTATCCTACACACCAGGAACAATGTACAAAGCCAATTATCCCACAAACCCCCACGTCGTAGAAATGTGGGAGAAAACATTTTATCGGGATGTATCACAGCATGGTTTGGGAGAAACTCCATCCAAGACCGCATGAATTCGCAGAGAATTGTGGACGCAGCCCAAACCATCGTGCAAATCAACCTCCCTTCCATTGACTCCATCTACACTTCACACTGCCTCCGCAAAGGCAGCAGCAAAATCAAGGACGAGTCTCACCCCGGACATTCCCTCTTCTCCCTCTCCCATCAGGCAAGAGGTACAGATGTTTGAAAACATAAGCCTCCAGATTCAGGGATAGTTTCTTCCAGCTGTTATCAGGCAACTGAATCGTCCTATCACAACTGGAGAGCAGTCCTGACTAACCATCTACCTCATTGGAGAACCTCGGACTATCTTTAATCGGACTTTACTGGCCTTTATCTTGCACCAAACGTTATTCCCTTTTGCCTGTATCTGTACACTGTGGACGGCTTGATTGGAATCATGTATAGTCTTTTCCCCTGACTGGATAGCACTTAACAAAAAGCTTTTCACGATACAATAAACTAAACTAAAGTCACGTGGTCACAGGGAGAACATGAAAACTCTACGCAGAAAGCACCCAAGGCCAGGATCGAACCGGAGCGTTCAAAGCTGTGAAGCAGCAGCTCTACCAGCTGCACCACTGTGCCGCCCCAAATTAGACTTGTGTACTGACATGCACAGACGTTTTCACTGAGTTTGAGAGTCGAAATTATGAAAAAGCATGTCTGTCTTTTTGCATATGGCATGACAAATGTACAGACACTGATTTCACATGGGCTGTCATTGCTGGCACCTCCAGGCATCGTTGGCTTTTTCAGATTTTTATGCTTTAATCATTTTCAAGCTTGTCGCGATGGTGCAAGAAATGTAACTGCAACACAAAAGAGTTTAAAGGGGCCAACCACGACATGGATCAGATAGTGCAGTAATATCTGGCAAGTTTCATTATTTCCAATGATGATTGATTGGATTTCAGGATGTTTTTACAGCCTTTCACCACAAGATAGCACTGGCGCCGTGCTCTATCTCCATCAGCTGTTCAATTCATACGTCCATAAGTGATAGGAGCAGAATTAGGCCATTCGGCCCATCAAGTCAACGTCATTCAATCATGGCTGATCTATCTTTCCTGTTAACCCCATTCTCCTGACTTCTCCCCATAACCCCTGCACTAATCAAAAATCTATCTATCTCGGCCTTAAAAAATATCCATTGACTTTGCCTCCACAGCCTTCTGTGGCAATGAATTCCACAGATTCACCACCCTCTGACTAAAGAGATTCCTCCTCTAAAGGACCGTCCTTTAATTCTGAGGCTGTAACCTCCAGTCCTAGTCTCTCTCATTTGATCTGATTGCCCCGAGCACTTGTTGTGGAAGTTCTTAAAGAAAGTTTGGCAAGATTGGATAGGAGAGATGGATGGAAAGTTTGCAAGATGGATGGGAAAGATTCAGAGGGAGTGGGTTAAACGAAGGCAAATAGGACAAGCTTCGATGGGGCATTTTGGTCAGAATGGTCATGTTGGGCCCAAGTGCATGTTTCCATGCTGTTGTGGCGCCACCCGGTGGTTAGGCCACCTGTATTCGAACCCTTGGCAGTCGGGGGTAGGGTCACGTGACTGGGTAATGGCGGGAAGCAATTGTCACGAGGTTTAAGGGTGCGCCCTAGTATAAGTATGGAGACCTGGGTCAGCTCTCCCCCATTCGCGCGTGTCGATCTCTTCACCTGAGCAGTAAAGTTCTCTTTGTCTTGACCACGCATAGCTCGTTTATTCGCCCGCCATGATACTGTATGACGTTATGACTCTAAAGGGCCTGTCCCACGGGCATGCGACTCCATGCGGCAAACGCGACCTAACCGGAAGCGTGGGCCGCGCGGAGGTCGAGTGATCCCCGTACAGGGCCGGTCCCACCAGCATGCGACTGCGAGTGAGTGACGCGGGAAGTTCGCGCGTGACGTATGGCGTCGAGACGCTGTGTACGGCGTTGAGGCGGTGCATACGGTGTCGAGGCGGTGCGTACGGCGTCGAGGCGGCTTCGGGCCGGCAGGCCGTTGCCGCGAGGAATTTTTGAAACACGGTCAGTTTTTCGGAGCTCCGCGCGATGTCGGGACCAGCACCGCACAACTCCATACGGATCCGGCGATCGAAGTGGGACAGGCCCCGCGAGGCCGTACGGCTCAAGCGACCATGTTAGGTCACGCTTGCCGCATGGAGTCGCATGCCAGTGGGACAGGCCTTTAAAGCTCTTTTATCTTGACAAGAATTTAGTTATGAAACAACATATAACGATTTGCTGACGTACCAGGCTTTATCAAAGAACTACCGATAATTTTAAATATTTCAGAAATATTCCGATAATATTTTCAAACCTCCCCACCCCCAACCCCCACCCCACCTGCATCCACCTATCACTTGGTTGGTTTTGTCCCATCTCCATCTCTCTCCCCCCCCCCCCCCCCCACTACAATCAGTCTGAAGAAGGGTCCCAACCCAAAACATCACCTATCCATGTCCCCCAGAGATGCTGCCTGACCCGCTGAGTTACACTGGCACTTAGTGTTTTTCTTTGGCCATATTACATTTTGTAAACATTGATGAAATTAAAATTTAAAGATGTAAAATAATCAGGTAATAATATTTATTTGAAAAGGAAAATCGGTAAATAATAACTGGTGATATACTTGTAAATGATAATTACAGAAAATACGAAATCAAGTTCTGTTTCAGAGGAATTCAGAGGTGCCAGGGTTTATGGGGAGAAGGCAGGAGAATGGGGTTAGGAGGGAGAGATAAATCAGCCCTGAATGAATGGCGGAGTAGACTTGATAGGCCGAATGGTCTAATTTTGCACCTATCACTACTGAAATTATATATTTTCATTTGCTCCGATTTAAAGTATTAGCTCCAATGGAAACAGCAGGTGCTGCAAATTCCAAAATGGGTTTAATTAGATGAGAATAAGACAGGACTCGCACAAGAGCGGAATAACTTGTAAAAAGCAAATTTAATTTGGACGCTGCAATGATGAAACTCTTGGGACATCCTTCTGCTGGATCCCAGAACATCTGCTAAAGCTGTCAGTTGGAATTAGCACATTCCTTAATGCCCGGAAGATGTTAAAATCTCACCAAATAATGTGAACTTCTATTGTAACGAGATTGTGCGTCATATGTTCCCCCAGAAACCCATGTCTGAGCAACTGACGAAATATATCATCTTGGGACTGAGTATTTGAAGAAATTTGGAGGCAGGATGTTCGAGCTCTATAAATAAAGTCCGCAGAGCCGTTGTATTGTGCCGGGCTTCCAAAATCATTCTAGTTTAGTTTACTTTAGAGATACAGCGTGGAAACAGGCCCTTCACCCCACCAGGTCTGTGCCAACCAACGACCACCCGTACACTAGTTCTATCCTACACACTGAAGACAATTTACAGAAACCAATTAACCTATATGTCTAAGGCATGCACGTGCCGTCAGGGTAGGCAAGATAGGCACTGCCTACCCTGACTAAAATTATATCATAGTAATTACTAAATATAAATAGTAAAGGCATGGGAGAATTATGCCTATCTAAGAGATCGATCTCTTAGGTAGGCATAATTCTCCGTGCCTTTCATCCGCAGCGCTTGTAACCCTTGAAGGTCTGTGCAGCCCACGTGCTGTCGGCGCTGCCTGAAGCCGTCAATTTCAAGCGGGGCTGAAGGCAGCTGAAATTCTGCCTTTGCAGCCTACTGCGCATGCACAGCGCTAGTTTCTTGGCGGGGTTTACAAATATGGATTGGCATTATTTTAAGTGTATCTTAGGAAACAGAGAGAGAAGAATGGAACTCGTTTACCAATGATGTGGTAAGTACATTTCTTGGTGATGTTTTTAAATACCGTATTTCCCGGGGTGGGGTGGGGGAGAGCTCCTTTCACAGCGTTTGAGGAGTCTGGCCCGGGGTAAAGTTGCGGGGAGGGTTGGAGCGTTCTGAAGGAGGGGATCTGGATCACACCAGTAACCCACTTGCAACGCTCCTTGCACGGAGCCACCGCATTGAGGCGGTGGGGGGGGGGGGGGCGGGGAGAAGCAACTCGGGTGGCTGCGAGCGGCCGCCGGGCCGGACAGCGGAACCGGCCGCCACCTCAGCGCTTTCTGCCGGTCCCCGCTCACCTCTGGCAGCTCTCCATCTAAAAACCTCTCTCGCTGGCCTCACTCATGTCCTTAAATTCCGACAGCGCGATTGAGGTTACTCGGCTGTGGGAATTTAAGGATTTGCAGGAAGCGGCTGACATGAGCGAGCGGCAGGTGAGAGGTGTTCAGACGGAGAGCACTGCCAGAGGTGAGCGGGCCAGCAGAAGGCGCTGAAGTGGCGACCATTTTGCTGTCGGGTCCCGGCGGCCGCTCGCAGCCACCCGAGCTACAATGCGGTGGCTTCGCGCCCGGAGAGCTGCAGCAGCAGTGAGTGAGTGAGTTACTGGCATTATCCCCGACCCCCTCCTTCTCAACACTCCTGCCCTCCCCGCAACTTTACCCCTGGCACAGACTCTCCACACGCTGTGAAAGGAACTCTCCCCCCAATTGGTCCCTTGAACAAGTATTGTCATTCAATTAGATGACAACTGATTCAACCTTTCCCTGTATTCCCGTTTTCCCTACCATCTCACCACCTGCCTCACCCGTCACCCCCCACCCATTCAGTAATTCAGAATAAAGGAGACTAGGAAGCCTTGGGCAAATTGAATCGTTACTGTTTTATTTTTATTTTTTATTTTTACGGAGAGAACAATCTGCGCATGCGCGGTTTACTTTTTTTTAAAGCCGACTGACTGCCTACCCTGAGTAATTACTCACGGCACGTGCCTGGTCTAAGGGGTGCGAGAGGAAACCGGAGCACCTGGAGAAAACGCACGCGCTCACAGGGAGAAGGTACAAACTGCATTCAGACAGAACCCGTAGTCAGGATCGAACACGGGTGATCAATGATTGGCGTGGACTCGGTGGGCCGAAGGGCCTGTTTCCAGGCTGTATCTCTAAACTAAAGATGAAACTGGTGTATATTAAGTCTATAATCTATGCAAGTATCAAATACTATTGTGCAAACTTCTTGACCACATTAACAGGGTAAAATTCTTCATTTTCAAAACTGTTCATTTGCTCATGACACAGACCAGTTTGCAGATACAGCGTGCAAACGGGCCCTTCGGCCCACTGCGTCCACGCCAACCAACCTCACCCTAATGCTAGTTCTATCCGAAATACTAGGGGCACTTTACAGAAGCCAATTAACCTATAAACCTGCACGACTTTGGAATGTGGGAGGAAACGGAGCACCCGGAGAAAACCCACGCTGTCACATGGAGAACGTACAAACTTCGTACAGGCAACATGCGTAGTCAGGATCGAACCAGGGTCCCTGGAGCTGTAAGGCAGCGACTCTACCGCTGCGCCACTGTGACTCACCCATGCTTTCAGTGCCCCAAATTACCATTTCAATAACATTGTACTTGGACTAAACATTAGAGAAAGGACTAAGGAACTAATCTACCGTGAGTAACGGCGATGACCTTTACACTTGGCTAAACTCTCACAAGCCGGAAAACTTGTCCCCTCTTCAGATGCCAGGATAAAATCTCGTCGCTATTCATAGCGTTATATTTAGAGTGGTGATAGGTTTGAATTTTAGCTTCTGTTTTCTCCATTGCTGGAACTCAGAACGAAATTCATCACGTGAAAGACTGAAAGACAAGTCTTGGTGCTAAAACAACAGAACGCTGGAAGAATTCAAGTGTCAAGCAGCATCTGTGGAGGCAAGAGGAGTAAGTCAAACTTTTCGGGTGTCTATTTTGTTCTACTTCAACGGTACTTTATTGTCACATATACCAAAGTACAGTCAAATCCCTTTTTGTATGCAGTTCAATACAAGTATCACTATAAATAAGCACTTAGATATATAAGCACTCACGATTTCCTAATACGTAGTCATTCACTCTTTGTCAGACAATGGTGTGAAAATATAATTAACAGGGTTTTGGTTTGAATGGACTGAAATGTAAAAAATTTATTCTTGATGGTGGTGACGTTTAAAACTTCTGTTTAACAGGAGGCTCAATTGAATAAATAGCTTGACAGATAGGAAGTAAGAGTATAACATTTTAAATTGTGCCTTGGTGATAATTCTGCAAACCAGGAACACGATAATGAGCTTCAGTGAAGAAAAAAAGCAACAATAAGCTTCCACAGTTCATTATCACTCAGAGATCAACAACTCTCAAGAATTTATTAGAGTTAACCTATAAATAAGCATAACCTTATGTTGTTGATGTAAAATTCCACAAAGTTGGTCTGTCTTTTAGTTTTAGAGATACAGCGCAGAGACAGGCCCTTCGGTCCACCGAGTCCGCACCAAACAGCAATCTCCACACATTAACGCCATCCTACCAGGTACACACTAGGGACAATTTAGATTTATACCAAGCCAAGTAATAATAATAATAATAATAATAATGGATGGGATTTATATAGCACCTTTCTTATACTCAAGGCGCTTTACATCGCGTTATTCATTCACTCCTCAGTCACACTCGGTGGTGGTGAGCTAATTCTGTAGCCACAGCTGCCCTGGGGCAGACTGACGGAAGCGTGGCTGCTAATCTGCGCCTACGGCCCCTCCGACCACCACCAATCACTCACACACATTCACACACATTCATACGCAGGCAAAGGTGGGTGAAGTGTCTTGCCCAAGGACACAACGACAGTATGCACTCCAAGCGGGATTCGAACCGGCTACCTTCCGGTTGACAGCCGAACACTTAGCCCATTGCGCCATCTGTCGTCCACAAGTAACAAACCGGTACGTCTTTGGAGTGTGGGAGGAAACCGAAGATCTCGGAGAAAACTCACGCGGTCACGGGGAGAACGTCCAAACTCCGTACAGACACGCACCCGTAGTCGGGATCGAACCTGGGTCTCTGGCGCTGTGAGGCACCAACTGTACAGCTGCGCTATCGTACCGCCCCTGTGAAAGTGTTTCAGTCGGGAGTTTCTTCGGGTACCTCACCATTAATTCAAAGAGATGTATAAGGTATTTAATGGCTCCTCAAACACTCATATCAGGGAAATAAGGCTGATGTGCTGTTTGAAAAACGATTGCTCGGCTCATCTAATAATGTTAGAAAATCCAGTCACCATGAATTTAAATTTAACAGATAAAATATTGATCCTTAAGATGGCATTGAATAATCTTTGGGCTTTAACCTATTTAACGGATGGCACATAGAAACATAGAAAAATAGGTGCAGGTGTAGGCCATTCGGCCCTTTGAGCTAGCACTGCCATTCAATAGGATCATGGGTGAACATTTAAAATCAGTACCCCGTTCCTGCTTTTTCCCCATTATCCCTTGATTCCTTTAGCCCTAAGAGCTAAGAGCACGGTGACACAGCGGTAAAGTTGCTGCCTAACAGTGCCAGAGACCTGGGTTCGATCTTGACTATGGGTGCTGTCTGTACGGAGTTTGTACCTTCTCCTTTGACTGCGTGGGTTTTCTCCGGGTGCTCCGGTTTCCTCCCACGCACCCAAAGACATACAGGTTTGTAGGTTAATTGGCTGAGGTAAAAATTGTAAATTGTCTCTCGTGGGTAGGATAATACTAGTTGATGGGATGATCGCTGGTCGGCACGGACTCGGTGGGCCAAAGGGCCTGTTTGCACAGTGTATCTGTACAGTCTAAAATCTATCTCTAAAGTCTAAAATAATGACAGTAATAAGACATACAAGCAGAATTAGACCATCGGCCCATCGAGTCTACCCCGCCATTCCACCATGGGTGATCGGTTTTTCCCTCTGAACCCTGTTCTTCGCATAACCTTTGACACCCTTATTAATCAAGGACACCCTTACTGATCAAACTGGCTGGACAAAATGCTCTAGAATATGACTATGAAAATGGCCTTATGCATTGATATATTGGGGTTGGACCATGGTCTAGGGTCCTTCCGCTACTGGATATCAAAGGGTTAATTACGATGGGGACACCCCCCCCCCCAAAACAAGGGACAGGACAACACTCCAGTGGGCTACATATGATGTGAAAAAGAAAAAGAGAGGTGCTAAAACAACTGGGTATAACAACACTCACAATGTTCAATTTGTGTCGATACTAAGAAAGTATTATGATTTTTTCACGGTCTTTGTTTTTTATTGTGTATACTTTTTTTTAAATCACAATAAAGTTTATTTTTGAAATTTTAAAAAAGACACTGAGGCTCAATCAACATTTTCCAATTTTTGGCAATGTATCGATTTCCTCCATATCCACTCCTGTGCAGTCGAATCTCTCCTGTAATCAGTGGACCAATGCTGTGGTTTAATTAATACAGTTCCAACACAGCATCTGCACTCTTACATTCACTGACTAATACAGTAGAGCATCCAGATGCCTTTTTAACCACCTTTGTTATCCTGTAGTGACTCACTATTTAGTTTGGAGTTTTACTACCCACATTGTTGAATCAGGATGCTGCCTGCCGTGTTATTCTGCAACCAACACCACTTTCCAAGGTGATATTTGATTTTAAACACTACGCTGTGTACAGTCAACTTCTCTGATCTAGGTCAACTGCCATGCTTTTCTGAATAGTTTAGTTTAGTTTAATGTCACAATATACAGTGTTGAAAAGCTTTTTTGGTTGCATGCTAACCAATCGGGGGAAAGACTATGCATGATTACATTCAAGCCATCCACAGTGTTGCAGATGCAGGATAAAGGGAATAATGTTTAGTGCAAGATAAATATCTAGCAAGGTCCAATTAAAGATAGTCCGAGAGTCTCCGATGCGGTAGATGGTAGCTTAGGACCGCTCTCTTGCTAGTGAGGGGATGGTTCAGTTGCCTGATAACAGCTGGGAAGAAACTGTCCCCGAATCTGGAGTGTGCATTTTCACACTTCTGTACCTCTTGCCTGATGGAGAGGGGAGAAGGGAGTGTCTCGGGTGAGACTCGTCCTTGATTATGCTGGTGGTGTTGCCGAGGCAAAGCAAAGTATAGATGGAGTTAATGGGAGGGAGGCCGGTTTGTGTGACAGTCTGGGCTGCGTCCACAACTCTCTGCAATTTCTTGCGGTTTTGGATGGAGCTGTTCCCAAACCAAGCCGCGACGCACCCCGATAAAATGCTTTCTATGGCGCATCTGCAGAAGTTGGTGAGAGTTGTTGGGGACGTGCTGAACTTCCCAAGTCTTCTAAGGAAATTGAGGTGTTGGTCTGCTTTCTTGGCCATTGCTTCAATGTGGCTAGTCCAGGACAAGCTGCAGGTGATATTTACTCCTGGGAACTTGGAGCTTTCAACCATCCCCACTTCGGCGCCGTCAATATATATTGAGGTATGTGTACCAGCCAGACACCAAACTACCCGCATTTCCAAACAATCTGATTGCGTATTATTGCAGCTGTACAGCACTTTGTTTGGCAAACAAAAAATGAATGATTCATTACAAATACATTATCTTGGCACCGTGCGATACACTTGTTTTCTTTGTTATGTTGGCTGGTAACAATTTTCATACGTGAGGAAGGAACCATGTAAGCCAAAGGAAACCTATGTTGTATCATGTTAACGGAGTGAGACTTTGTGACCCACCACGTAATGAGATAGTGCGGGTTTCAAAGCCTGGAATAGTTACACCATCAAAGATGTCAGACTGCTCGTCTGCCAAAGACTCCTCCCTAAATTCACACTATTTTTAGGATCAATGTGGAAATAAACAATTTATTTTGAATACCATAGTTTAGTTCAGTTTAGTTTAGTTTATTGTCCTGTGTGCCGAGGTACAGTGGAAAGCTTTGTTCCGTGCTAATCAGTCAGCAGCAAGGGAAAGCATGATTACAATCGAGCCTCTTGCAGTGTATAGATACATGGTAAGGGAATAACATTTAGTGCAAGGTAAAGCCAGCAAAGTCCGACCTAGGATAGTCCGAGAGTCACCAATAAGGTGGATAGTAGTTCAACACTGTTGAGCCATGGATACAAAATGGAAAGAGTCCCTTCAGCCCATCAAGTTCACACGAACCATCAACCACCAGATTATATCAATCCAGCATCAATCTGATTTCTCCACATTTTATGAAGACCCCTCAGCCCTAACTAACTTCTACCATTCAACTGCATAACAGGAGCATTTTTTGGGCCAAATAACCTATCAGCCCACACATGATTGGGCAAAACATAATGTGCTGGAGTAACTCAGCGGGTGCTGGCAGCATTTCTGGAGGACATGGATAGTGGACATTTTGGATAGGGATTCTTCTACATACTTATTGTAGGAAGGGGGAGAAAGCCGGAAAAGAATTGAGGCCGGCACAAAGCCAGGCAAGTGACAGGTGGATACAGGTGAGAGGAGTGTCGATTGGCAGATGGGTGAATAAAGACTAGAGGTAAATAGAGAGACAGAAGGGTGCAAGGGAAGTCGAGAGGTTAACATTGAACAGCATACTGTTGAACATTGATTTCTCCAATTTTACTTAACAACTGCCCGTCGCTATTTTCCCCTCTCTTCCCTCAGCTCCATTCGGGTGCACCGCCATTTCTCCCACCTCCCGTCCCCTTCCTCCTATCCCCTTCCACCTATATCCCTTCCTCAAACTTCACATTTTGCTGCTCTTCACTCCTTTTTTCCATCTTTCTCCTTCCTACTCCAATCAGTCTGAAGAAGTGTCCTGACCCGAAATGTCGACTTTCCAGTTCTTCAGTGATGCTGCCTGGCCCACTGAGTTACTCCACCTCTTTGTGTTTTGCTCGAGGATTCCAGCATCTGCAGTTCCTCATTTCTCCAGGTGGGAGGAATCAAGAGTTTCTGGAGGAAACCCACACGGTCACACGGAGAAGATGTGAATTCTTGCACCCGAGGTCAGGATTGAACCTGAGTCTCTGGTGCTATAAGGCAGTGGCTCTATTAGTTGTAAAACTGTGCCACCCAATCTATTTTGGGGGGGGGGGGGGATTTGTATCAAAAACAGAGCATATTTGGAAGAACACGATAAAAGTTTGCTTTTATTCATAAGCCCGTGACTTTAACATTGACTTGCCTGTTCTCAGTAAGCTTGCATCTGACTGACCATAGCTGAAAATGTCACATCTGTCATATGCATGGTGATGGAAAGCAAAGTGATGCAGTTAGTGAGGCTGCATCAGGGGTCGATGCTGAGCTCCGGTGCTTTCGAAGTGGAATTCTCCAGATTCCTTCTACATCCTAAGATGTGCAAACTGGTAGGTTATTTGTCCACTGTAAATTGCCCCTAGCGTGTAGGTGATTTGGGGAGGGTGGGGGGGGGGGGGGGGTGGGGGGCGGGAGGACGAAATAGTTAATGAAGTGTGGGGAAAATAAAATGGGATTAGTGCAGGATTAGTCTACATGGTACTGAATAAACCAAAAATAGACACAAAATGCTGGAGTAACATTGGGAAAGGCAAAATATATGGAGAGAAGGAATGGGTGACGTTTTGGGTCCAGACTCTTCCTCAGACTGATAATCCATACAGATTCATTGGGGCGAAGAACCTTTTTCCACAGTGTTTGCTTCTATAAATATAGACAATGATGAAAATACTCAGCAGGTCAAACAGCACTGACCTGATGAGTATTGCAAGCATTTCCATTTTATTTGAGACTAACAGGAGGTAAATTAACTTGTTCATATTTATTATTAAGGCCACCCTCTACTTTGTACCATTAACCTTTTACCGTCTTCATTTTATTTGCTTAAAACCTATCGATTCCCCACTTCTTCAAATTCTGAAAGTTAATACCGTAATTTGAAATGTTAGCTCTGTTTTTGCAAATGTTACCCTACTTGCGGAGAAATTCAGATTTCTGACCAATTTTGCATTTATTTTTTGTAGATAAGGACAATGTCGTCCATTTTAATTGGGACAAATAAATAATCGCTTCCTTGGGAACTAAGTGGAATGGAGGAGCAAAGAGATCCCAGAGCACAGTTAACAATGACTAAAAAATTGCTATATTTAATAAACATATCAAAAGCAAAACAAAGTATTCTTGTTCCTTGAGCACAAGGAAATTAGTGGTCATCTTAGAAGGCTTTCCATAGTGTTTTTCTTAAATTTATCAGGAACTGATTGCGGAAATCAAATATAACGAACAAAAAGCTAATAATAAACAATTTTAAATCGGGCTGTTCATGTGTTGTATTAAATAAACTTACTATCCGGAACTGCCATTCCCTCCATCACTGAGCAACCTGTCAAGAGTTTGGGGGAAGCTTTTTGACGCAACTCTGAAAGATTCTGCCGCCATTCAAAAGTCCATCGAAGACCTTGAAGCCTGGCTCACCAAAGTCGACAAGTCAGGTCTGCCTGGCAGATTCAAGGCCTGGATCTATCAGCATTCCATCCTGCCCCGAGTCAATAGACAATAGACAATAGGTGCAGGAATAAGCCATTCGGCCCTTCAAGCCAGCACCGCCATTCAATGTGATCATGGCTAATCATCCCCAATCAGTACCCCGTTCCTGCCTTTTCCCCCCATCCCCTGACTCCACTATTTTTAAGAGCCCTATCTAGCTCTCTCTTGAATGCATCCAGAGAACCTGCCTCCACCGCCCTCTGAGGCAGAGAAATTCACGGACTCACCACTCTCTGTGAGAAAAAATGTTTCCTCGTCCCCGTTCTAAATGGCTTACTCCTTATTTTAAACTGTGGCCCCTGGTTCTGGACTCCCCCAACATCGGGAACAAGTTTCCTGCCACTAGTGTGTCCAAGCCCTTAACAATCTTATATGTTTCAGTGAGATCCTTCTAAAGTCCAGTCCTGGGGCCTCTGCTGGTTTACGCTGTTCCATTGACCACAGTTGAGTCCCTCGAAAGGAAGATCAGCGGCTTTCTCCGCAGGTGGTTTGGCCTTCCCCGCAGCCTCAACAGTGCGCACTGTATGGGACCAGTAACATCTTGCAGCTCCCATTCAGTGGCCTCACCGAAGAGTTTATGGTGGTGCGAACAAGAGAAGCTCTGCAGTACAGGGACTCCAGGATGTCATCGGCTGGCATCGAGGTGAGAACAGGGAGGAAATGGAGGGCGGAGAAAGCAGTGGAGGTGGCAGAGTCACGCCTAAGGCAAAAGGCATTGGTGGGAGTCATGGCAACTGGCAGAGCGGGTTTGGGATACTTCCCTAAGACACCGGTTGGCAAGGCCGGGGCAAGGAGAGACACCATCTAATCCAGGAAGAGGTCCGAGCAGGTGTGGAGGAAGAGCGTGTGAGCAGGACGGTGGGGCTCAGGCAGCAGGGAGCGTGGACAAGGTGGGAGAGCATACCGCAGCGCAGGATTACCTGGTCAAACATCATGCAGGCAGACTTCCAGCACGTCCGGTTTCTTGTCCAAGCTGTCTACGATGTCCAACCAAGCCCAGCAAACCTCCACGTCTGGGGCAAAGAGCGAGACACCTTCTTGCCCACTTTGCTCTGGAAGAGGATCATTAGAACATCTCCTCAGCAGCTGCCCAACGTCCCTTGGGAAGGTCGCTAACGGTGGCGCCATGACCAGGTGCTCAAGGTGGTTGCTGAGAGCATAGCCACTGCCATGGGTAACAGCAAACACCACCACGCCCCAAAGAAATCAATCACTTTTGTCAAAGCTGGAGAGAAGCCTCGACCACAACCAAAAAAAAGGACGGGCCTCCTCTACACAGCCACTGACTGGCAGCTGCACGTCGATCTGGGCAAACAGCTGAAATTTCCACAGCACATCACAGCAACATCACTCCGGCCAGACATGATCATCACCTCCGAAGTGACAAAACAGCTGATCATTCTGGAGCTGACAGTGCCTGGGAAGAACGTATTGAAGAGGCTAACGAGAGAAAACACGCAAAGTACCAGGAACTGGTGGAGATGTGCCAGGACAACGACATACTATGAGCCCATAGAAGTGGGCTGTAGAGGCTTTGCAGGACGCTCACTCTGCAAAGTCCTCAACTAGTTGGGCTTTACGGGGCTGGCAAAGAAGAGGGCAATTCAATCCGCAAGCGAAGCCGCAGAGAAAGCCACTGGGTGGCTTTGGATTAAGATGGCTGATCCGTTGGGCGGTTGTGCTGGGACGCAAGTCGGGGCCTGACAACCCCGGCTGGGTCGCCTGGGCGAGGGTGTCTGATGTTGTGAGACCCGAAACACCCGATGATCCCAGGTCACATCACTGAGGATGCGTCCCAGCGCATCTAGAAGATGTATCTTTCACACAGCTGTCAATCTTATGATAGTACAGAGTAGGTTTAAAAGGAAATTATTTTATTTCAACTTACATGTTAAATCCTGCCTGATGACATTAATTGAAAGCAGATTCCATCAATGTGATCAACAAATGTGGGTGGCACGGTGATGCAGCGGTAGAGTTGCTGCCTTACAGCATCAGAAACCCGGGTTCGATCCTGACTACGGGTGCTTATCTTCCCGTGACCTGCATGGCTTTTCTCCAAGATCTTCGGTTTCCCCCCACTCTCCAAAGTCGTACAGGTTTGTAGGTTAATTGGCGGGGTATAAATGTAAATTGTCCCAAGTGTGTGTAGGATAGTGTTAGTGTGTGGGGATCGCTGGTCGGTGCAGACTCGGTGGGTCGAAGGGCCTGTTTCCGCACTGTATCACTAAACTAAACAAAAGAGATTGAGCAGAAATGCGAAATTTGAATAAAATGGCCTAAATGACAGAGATTATGAATGAAGTTTGTTCCTATTTTAATGCTTAACTGAAATATCTCCACCCAGGGTGAATTAGCAGTAAAGTCTGGGATTAGACATAAAACCAACTGGAGTGATTAATTCAGAGATGAATAGCCTTAAATGTCCATTATATTTGTATACTATCATTATAACATCTTGTTTTCTTGTGAAAATATTTAAAGCAATTGAATCAGGGAATCGCCCACCTTCTTACTCTCAACACAAAAATATTTATTTTTGAAATATCTATTCTTTTGCTGACTTTACCACTCCCAGCTCCACATGGTTATGCTGATATGGCACATTTTTCTGCTCTGCATCAGTAACCATAAAAAAACTAAAAATAGAAATTCAATGTTTTTCACTTCAACATTTTTTGAACCATGGTTGATGTTACATTTTTGCACTTACAAGTCTCTGTGTTTGGATTCCTTCCTTGTGATTCATTTTCTCCTGAGACAAGAGAGCCGACCAGAATCGACCACATAGGTGCCCCTCGTGACTGCTCTACAGTCCAGTGAGATCACAGATGATCTTTCACCTTGATCCACTTCCTTGACTAATCCATGTCCCTTGTATTTCAGAGTCAGTAAAAATCTATCAAACTTTGAACCTCCATAGCTCTTCTTGGTTGAGAATTACAAAGATTCATGAGGGGTTGCAGATAGGGTGAATGCACATTTACCCAAATTAGGAGAATCAAGAACTAGAGAACATAGGTTTAAGGTGAGAAGGGAAAAATGTAATAGGAACTTGAGCAGCAACGTCTCCAGTCAGAGGGTGGGGGGGGGGGGGGGATGCATATGGTATAAGCTGCCAGAAGATGTAATTGAGGCAGGTACTATAACAACATATAAACGGCCTCCACAGTTGTCTGTGGCTATGAATTCCACAGATTCACCAACCCCCTGATTACAGAAATTCCTCGTCATCTCCTTTCTAAAGATGCATCCTTTTATCCTGAGGCTATAGTCTCTGGTCCTAGACTCTACCATTAGTTGAAACATCCTCTCCACAATCACTCTAACCAGGTCTTTCATTATTTGGTAAGTATCAATGAGGGGTCCCCTCATCCTTCTAAATTCTAGTGAGTACCAGCCCAGTGCCATCAAACGCTCATCATATGTTAACCCAAGCATTCCTGGGATCATTCTTGTAAACCTCCTCTGGACCCTCTCCAATGCCAGCACATCCTTCCTCATATATACAGCCTAAAACTGCTCACAATACTTATATAATTGTTTCACATGGTGATTCTTGAGAGACAACACATATTTCTCTGGGATAACAACACGCAATTGATGGGATTGTGTTTAGGTGTAAAAAGTTAATAATCAGATGCTTATTTATCTGTTACATTTTGTAATATTTTGTTCCCTATCTCAATCTCTGTTGATTTTATTTGGTTATTATTATTAAGAGTTATTATCTATAATTTTGTAATGTTAAGCTAAATTGAAGGCAGGAGTTGAAAATAAAGCTAGTTTAATTTAGTAGTTTGCAGTATGTTTCTACTTTTGCAATTTTCAATTGGGGATCATGACAGAAGCCTCCTCGTGGCGATCCCCGGAAACGACGACACGATGCACTCTGTGACGCGTCGGACGACCAATTCTCTCGACGACAACGGAAGGCAACAGCGAGCTATACGTCGTCTGGCACACGAGCGAACAAACTTTTCAATTAAACTAATTATCTGGCAGAAAAAAAGCTCTTTCCAGAGATAGGATAAACAACCGGAACTGTGTTCCAAGGGTGAAAATGTTAACAACAAAGGGCATAAATTCAAGGTGAAAGGGGCAAAGTTTAAAGGAGATATGTGGGACAAGTTTATTTCACACAGAGGGTGGTGGGTGCCTGGAAGGTAGTGGCGGAGGTAGAAATGATAAGAGGTCTTTAGATCGACATATGGATATGCAGGGAATGGAGGGATATGGATCATGTGCAGCAAATGAGATTAGCCCACCTTGGCATCACGCTCGGTACAGACATAGTGGGCCAAAGGGCCTGTTCCTGTACTGTACTTTTCTATGTTCTACATTCAATTCAGTTAAAGGATTTGATCTGCATTCTGCTCAAGGGGGTATCTGTCTCAATAGACAATAGACAATAGGTGCAGGAGTAGGCCAGGAAGAGGTCAGAGGTTAGAGGTTACATGACGCGTAAAAGGCGGGCCGACTGCGTATGGGTGTCGCGCGTCGTCGCATGTTTACGGACGTTGACGCACGGTGACGTAACCATGCGTCACCACGCGATACAGGGTGCGACGCCAATGCGTCAGCGTGCGTAGCCAATGCATCAGTGTGCGCAGCCAATGCATCACGCAGG
This sequence comes from Malacoraja senta, assembly GCA_038087875.1. Classification (NCBI taxonomy): domain Eukaryota; kingdom Metazoa; phylum Chordata; class Chondrichthyes; order Rajiformes; family Rajidae; genus Malacoraja; species Malacoraja senta. The sequence continues at coordinate 80,361,574 of CM075980.1, read as the reverse complement.
TGGCGCGCGAGGATTTTGTTACACTACGAAATCCTGGAGCTCCGCGCGATACAGCACGCCACTGCATGCGATTCCACGCCTCACCATGCGCAATGCGTGCGTCACCCACGCATCACGATGCGTCGACCTAGTTTACACATGACGCATAAATGAGGCGGAAATGACGGCCAAGTGGGACAGGCCCTTTAGTGCATCTTTTTGTAGACCAGGATCTGCAGTTCCTTGTGTCGCCACTAAAAGGCAAATGTTGCACAAGTGTGTTCAGAATCTACTCAGCATGGCAAGTTGCAGTAATTTCTAGGCCAGGAATAAAGTTACTGTTGTGTAGGAAGGAACTGCAGATGCAGATTTACACCGAAGATAAACACAAAATGCTGGAGTAACTCAGCGGGTCAGGCAAGTAATAGGCGATGTTTTGACTCGAGACCCTTCTTCAGACTGAGAGTCAGGGGAGAGGGGAACTAAAGGAATGAAAAGGTTCAGCACAGCCGGCACCAATGGCCAAGGAAAGGTGGAACCCACAATGGTCCATTGTTGGCTGTGGAAGAGTTGATAACGATGAGGTACATGGATGCAAACAGTGGAACTAGCAGGCCGACTAGGGTGGGGGGTGGACAGAGTGAGAGAGGAAATGCAAGAGTTGCTTGAAGTTAGAGGAATTCATATTTATACTGCTGGGTTGTAAGCTGCCCAAGCAAAATATGAGGCATGTCCCTCTTGTTAGTCTCGGCCTGATTGATGGAATAAATGTCTCTGCAGACATAATGGACTAGATATTCAATTCCAGATGTTTTTTTAGTGTTATGCGATTGATGATTAACAGGGTCAAATACAATAACAACAATTTCCAAACGGCTTTATGTGTCAGAATATTCTGCAGGAAACTCCAAAGACCTATCATTGTCCTTTAGTGTGACGTGAAGCAATCACGCAAAGAAGGACATAAGTTCTCTTGATGTTGAGTTGTCCTGGAAGTGTTAATCATTTGACTGGAGTTCCAGCATGTCACATGTTTACTTTTAAACATGGTGGCACTGTAGCGCAGCTGATAGAACCGCTGACTCACAATGCCAGATGCCCGGGTTCGATCTTAACCTCGGGTGCTGTCTGTGTGGAGTATGCACTTTTCTCCCTGTGACTGCGTGGGTTTTGATCCGGGTGCTCCGGTTTCCTCCCACGTCCCACGGATGTGCGGGATTTTAGGTTAATTGGCCTCTATAACTTGCTCCTAGTGTGCAGGGTGCGGATGAGAAAGTGGGATAACATTAAACTAGTGTGAATAGGCAATCGATGGTGGGCTGAAGGGCCTGTTTCCATGCTGCATCTCCAAACTAAATCCTACGGACCTATTCTCCTTATAATGAGACTCCAATATCTTAATTTCTGACCAACAAGGCTGTGTGTAGGATAGAACTAGTATATGGGTTACCGTTGGTCGGCACGGGCTCGGTGGGCCAAAGGGCCTGTTTTTTTCACTCTGTATCTCTAAATTGAAGTCCCACAGCAATACTCAACAAGCATGTCAGTATCAGCGTGTCAGTATCACCCCCCCAACTTAGATTCTAGCGAGTCCGGCAACATCTCTGGAGAAAAGGAATAGGTGAAATTTTGGGTCGAGACCCTACTTCAGATTCTAGGAAGTTTTTACTATAACAAATAATCATAATGATGGTTCTCCACATAACTGTGCATCTGATATAAAGTAACCAGAACAATAACTTTCTAGCACTGAGTTTATAGAGCAGCATATCACACAGGTTTGAGGATAATTGATGATATCTGCAGCCTTGTAGAGTTGAAAACCAAACATGAATCCCCCCCCCCCCCCCTCAGCTTGCTGCACAGTTGCTTTTTAACTGATGTCTGTTCACAGAATACTGTTTAATCTGAGATTTGCAGCATTCTCATTCAGTAACTTTTCATGATGTCTACATACAATTATTGAGGATTGATCAATATTATTAAAGGATTAAGGAGGGCTATGTTTACATTCATTGATGTGGCAACCGAATCATCCTGTCACAACTAGAGAGCAGTGCCAAACTAGTATCTACCTCTTTGATGACCCTCGGACTATCCTTGATCGGACTTTGCTGGCTTACCTTACACTAAAAGTTATTCCCTTATCATGTATCTATACACTGTAAATGTATCGATTGTAATCATGTTTGTCTTTCTGCTGACTGGGTAGCACGCAACAAAAAGCTTTTTCACTGTACCTCGGTACGCGTGACAATAAACTCAACTGAAACTGAACTAATTGATGTGTAGGAAAGAACTGCAGATGCTGGTTTAAACCGAAGATAGATACAAAAAGCTGGAGTAACTCAGCGGGACAGGCAGCATCTCTGGACATAAGGAATGGGTGACATTTCTGGTCGAGACCCTTCTTCAGAATGGTTAGGGATGAGATGATGTGGAGAGATAAAGAACAATGAATAAAAGCTACTAATTGATGAATGGATGACTATAACTGCATTGCCCAGATAAATAAGTTCAATAATGCCCAATGTGTAAATATACATTCACTGGGTCAGGTATGTTTCCACTACTTCCATTAAAAATACCTGGGGGGGGGGGGGGGGGGGGGTTAGACTTTTCCACAATCGCACTATATTTATGATCTTACCTACTAATAAAATGCACGATTTTATTGTCGAACTGCAGAGATATAAATGCGTTTTCCTTCCTTTGCCTGGTTGCGCACAATATGTTTTGCTGATTCATCAAAAGCGCTTTGGGAAAATAAACACATATGCAGGAGCAAAGGGGGGACGTCAGAGAAACATTCAAATGACAGGCAGCCTGCCGGATTTAGATCCTTGCGTCTCCATGAACAGCAGCAGCCCTAACATGGGGGGGGGGGGGGGGTAAAACGACAGGGTTCAAAATGTGGTGATTGCAGTGAAAACAACATAATTTATACGCAGCGTTTTGGATGCGGCCGCCCTTTGGCCGTGAGGGTGGCGAACAAATGAAAGTGGAATTGACTGTGCGGTGGCTGCAAGGGAGAGGCGGTAAAAGGCAATAAAAAGCTGCTGACTCTCCGCTGAGAAGGGTGAACTCCGCCGGCCGGCCGGCACTGGAGAGGCAGGCGGGCAGGCTGGCGCCGCGGGGGCCGCTGGGGGGTTGTAGTGCGCCGGCCGCGCAGGCGTGGGGTTGGGAGATAGCGCGTCACCGCCGCGGGGACTACAACTCCCAGCGCGCACCGCGCAGCGCCGTGTAGCAAAAAGGGGAGGAGGCGAAGATTGCAACTCGCAGCTCCGGCTCTGAAGCGGAGACAGCCGCTCTCACTCACTCACTCACTCTCTCACTCACTCTCTCACTCACTCTCCCACTCACTCACCTCAACTTTTTCTCCCTCCCTCCTTCCCTCCCTCTCTGTGTCCTGTTGACGTTTTATTGCGCTCTCGCCGCTCCGGGGAGATTTCCCCCCCCCACCCCTCTCTCTCTCTGTCTTTGCCCGTCAGTTTTCCCCCTCCTCTCCTCCCCTCTCCTCTCCTCTGCCCATCACTCCCGGACCCATGCAGTCCGAGTCGGGAATTGTTCCGGATTTCGATGTCGGGGAGGAATTTCATGAAGAGGCGAAAACGTTTTACGAGCTGAAGAGCCAACCGCTGAACCGGAGGTCAGTCAGTGACAGCGAGAGGGAGAGGGAGAGGGAGAGGGATGCATGACTTTGGTGGATGGTGGATGTGGGGAGACAGGGAGGGAGGGAGGGAGGGAGGGAGGGAGGAGAGGGAGAGAAGGGAGAGGGAGGGAGGAGAGGGAGAGGGTTGCATGACTTTGGTGGAGGGTGGATGTGGGGAGACAGGGTGGGAGGGAGGGAGGAGGGGAGAGGGAGAGGGATGCATGACTTCGGTGGAGGGTGGGTGTGGGGAGACAGGGTGTGAGGGAGGAGAGGGAGGAGAGGTAATGGTGCGGAAAGGCTGGGGGTCAGGATGTGGGAGCTTTGGCGAGTGTAGGGGAGAGGGAGATGGAGGGAGGGAGAGAGAGGACGGTGGACGTGTGGTGACTGGACGGTGATGGGAGCATTGGGGATAACTGGAGGGGAAGAAGAGGGAGTGGTGTGGAGGGTGACAATGGGTTAACTGGGAAGTCAGGGTGACTGGGATCAATTGTGAATGAGGGGGGCGACTGAGGTTTAACTGGGGATCAGAGTGAGGATTGTCAGTGAGGTGTAACAGTGGGAGTGTGGGTAAGAGTGAAAGTTGCAGGAGTGACAATGGGGGGGGGGGAGTAAGGGGTGACAGCGGGGGATATGATTGTGGTGACAGTGAGGGGTGGGAGAGTCGGGTGACAGTGAGGAGTGGTGACAGTGAGGGGTGGAAGGTGGGTGGGGGGGGTGACAGTGAGGAGTGGTGACAGTGGAGGGTGGGAAGGGGGGGGGGGGGTGACAGTGGAGTGGTGACAGTGAAGGGTGGGAGAGTGGGGGTGACAGTGAGGGTGGGAGAGTGGGGGTGACAGCGAGGAGTGGTGACAGTGAGGGGTGGAAGGTGGGGGGGGGGGTGGGTGACAGTGAGAGTGGTGACAGTGAAGGGTGGGAGAGTGGGGGTGACAGTTGAGGGTGGGAGAGTGGGGGGTGACAGCGAGGAGTGGTGACAGTGAGGGGTGGAAGGTGGGGGGGGGGGTGGGTGACAGTGAGGAGTGGTGACAGTGAAGGGTGGGAGAGTGGGGGTGACAGTGAGGAGTGGTGACAGTGAGGGGTCGGAGGTGGGGTGACAGTGGGTTAGTTTGATGTAGAGGTGACTATGAGATTGAATGGAGAAGGGGGTAAAAACTTGGAGAGTGGATGGCTGGGGATTAACAGCGTGGGAAGGGGATGTATGGTGTTGCAGGTATTTTTTGACATATATGGTGACAGTTTAGGGGGTTGGATTTGGGAGTGGGTCGACCAGTGATTGAGAGGGGCAAGGAGAGAGGGGAGTGGAAGTTGAACTATTGGGTGTGTGTGGGGGTGGGGGGGGGGGGGGGGGGGGCTCCTGGGCTGGGATTTGGGGCCTGTCATGCCTGGGGCCGGCGGATTGACGCCGCTCACTCCCAGCTCGGCGCTGTGGTCTAAGTGCGGACAATGGCACCGTCCCTGTACATGTCTGGGGACTTGTTGAACTCGTCCTGAAGGTGAAGGTGGTTCCACCTGGACGTGTTCCACGTTTGAACGAGTTGCCAGCGATATTGTGTGTGTGTGTCTGTTTGCTTGTACGTTCTGTAGTTGCGAGAAGTTTTATTTCCCCCCCCCCCCTCTATTTTAAAGCCTGCCCCTCGCTGGGCAATTGTGAAATGCAGCCCAGAATGGAAGTTGTAGGTTAAACGAAGGAGATAGCTCAGCGCAGACGTCTGGCGTTTGCGCGAACGTAATTGTCGAGACGCATTTTATCCTTGCAAGGGGAAAAAAAAATCTCTAGCCGAGCGCCTTGAAACTCTCGTTGTAATTTAGTTGTATCTTGGAGAAATAATTTTTAAAAAAAGAGGAAGGATGATCAAACCTGGCAAATCAAATAATTGGCTGATATATTTTATAAACATCAGATGTTTAAGTTCTGTGCGTTGAACTCGCGTCAATATTTAATAACACGTTGTACCGTTTCAAAGCCAGTCGCTGCAAAGAATGACATGAATTAATTTCAACCAACAGCTTGTGCAAACAATTTTAGACTTTCAGTATTGGTTTTCGACCAGAAATTTTCAACAGAACGCACGAGCAATTGAACCATATGGTAAGCGCCAGTGATGTGGATAAACCCTCTGGGGGTTAATACATGTATAGTTCAGGGTGTTGCCGGAGCTGCCTTATTTGTTCACTGTCACAACATAACGCAAACAATGCCCTTTTCGGATGCGAGGATATGAACGCATTTTTTTTAAATTCCTCTTGATGTCAGGCCACGAGGTTTCAGATTGGCTATATATTGTTTCATCTGGTAATCATGAAACGATCTGGCTATTGTCACGAAAGAACATTAAATCTTCCTAGTATCCTTGGCGATCACACCTATTCTCTTGGATTCATTACTGTAGAAAATTAAAAAAAACTTTAAACTCCACTTACCCTACCTTTTCACGACTTCACAGATGACCTGTGCTAATTCTGTTTGTTTGCCAAGAAAATACTTGCCTTTTAAAAGAGATATATATCAACATGCTTTAATATAGATCAAACATATGGCCATTTTTCTCTGTCCAATTATCATTAATTTGTAGTGTGGTGCAGAATAAAATTGTAATTTTCTTTTTAAAAAAAGAATGTCACAAATATGGTAAACTATCTTCAGATCTGCTCACAGAGTCATAGAGTGATACAGTGTGGAAACAGGCCCTTCGGCCCAACATGTCCCAGCTACACTAGTCCCACTTGCCCCCGTTTGGCCCAAATCCTTCCAAACCTGTCCTATCCATCTACCTGTCTAACTGTTTCTTAAATGTTGGGATAGTCCCTGCCTCAACAACCTCCTCTGGCAGCTAGTTCCATACACCCACCACCCTATTGTGTCAAGTCAAGTCAACTTTATTTGTCCCATACACATACAAGATGTACAGTGAAATGAAAGTGGCAATGCTTGCAGGATTGTGCAAAAACAACAGAACTGAACCAGTATTTACATTAAAAAAAAAAGACACAACATTAATTACGCCTGGTGAGATCAGTTTACAGTCCTGATGGCCTATGGGAAGAAACTCCGTCTCAACCTCTCTGTTTTTCGCAGTGTCACAGCGGAGGCGCTTGCCAGCAGCTGGAACAGTCCGTTGCTGGGTGGTAGGGGTCCTTCAAGATCTTTCTGGCTCTGGATCTGCACCTCCTGGTGTATGTCCTCCAAGGGTGGGGGGGGGGGGGGAGTGTAGTTCCCGTGGTGCCTTTGGCTGAACGCATTACTCTCTGCAGAGCTTCCCTGTCCTGGGCAGAGCTGTTGCCAAACCAGATAGAGATGTTTCTGGTCAGATACTTTCTACAGCACCAGAGTAACCCCTCTGTTACCCCTCAGTTTCCTATTAAATCTATTCCCCTTCACCTTAAACCCATGTCCTCTGGATTTATTTTGGTTATTTCCCTGGCAGATGTGGTTTATTAACACAATGATTGTTTACTGCTACCTGTCCCAAAGGACAGGTGTACTCTGCCAGATTATTTCTACACCTGCTTCTAGAGGTTGAATCTTTTGGTGGCAACAGTTTTGTTGTTCACAAACGTTGTTACACTGCACAGCAGATTATGTCATTAGAAATTTCCTGAACATAGAATGTGTGCTCTGCTTTACTTTTGACATTACCTGAAGCATTTTACCCAAATCAGATGCATGTTGTTGCTAAGTTCACTCTGAAGCGATTATGTAGCAATTCATTCAGAAGTTCAGACGTTCTAGGAGCACAATTGGGCCATTCGGCCCATCAAGTCCACTCTGCCATTCAATCATGGCTGATCTATCTTTCCCTCTCAATCCCATTCCTCCTGCTTTCCTCCCCATAACCTCTGACACTCGTTCTAATCAACAATCTCCGCCTTAGAAATATCCATTGACGGCCTTCACAGCCGTCTGTGGCAAAGAATTCCACAGATTCACCACCCTTTGACTTAAGAATTCCTCCTCGTCTCCTTTACAAAAGTGCATCCTTTTACTCTGAGGCTATAGCCTCTGGTCCTAGATTCTCCCACTAGTGTAAACATCCCCACGTTCTGGAAACACATGGAAGTATTTCGGCAAACTCTATTTATATTTGGAAGAGTCCTGAGTAACAAAGCCAGGTTAACCTGAAGAAGAGCCTTGATCCAAAACGCCACCTGTCCATGTTCTCCACAGATGCTGCCTAACTTGCTGAGTTACTCCAGCATTTCGTGTCTTTGTGTTTTACTTGCATGTCATTGTTTTTTGGTATTGTTGTTTTTTTTTCTGTTGTCCAAGTTCATTTTCTTCACTGACTTTATGTTCAGAAGCGATAGGAGTAGAATTAGGCCATTCAGCCCATCGTCTACGCCATTCAATCAACCATGTTCACATTGAATGGCGGGGCTGGCTCGAAGGGTCTATTGTCTATGGGTGAACTACCTCTCCCTCCTTACGCCATTCTCCTGCCTTCTCCCCATAACCCCTGACACCTGTACTAATCATGAATCTATCAATCTCTGCCTTAAAAATATCCATTGACAATGAATTCCACAGATTTAGAAGGATGAGAGGGGATCTCATTGAAACATATAAGATTGTTAAGGGTTTGGACACGCTAGAGGCAGGAAACATGTTTCCCGATGTTGGGGGAGTCCAGAACCAGGGGCCGCAGTTTAAGAATAAGGAGTAAGCCATTTAGAACGGAGACGAGGAAACACTTTTTCTCGCAGAGAGTGGTGAGTCTGTGGAATTCTCTGCCTCAGAGGGCGGTGGAGGCGGGGTTCTCTGGATGCTTTCAAGAGAGAGCTAGATAGGGCTCTTAAAAATAGCGGAGTCAGGGGATATGGGAGAAGGCAGGAACGGGGTACTGATTGGTGATGATCAGCCATGAATACATTGAATGGCTGTGCTGGCTCGAAGGGCCGAATGACCTACTCCTGCACCTATTGTCTATTGTCTATTGTCTATTCACCACCCTCAAGATCACTTTTCTTTCATGCCATCTGTCTCCCATTTTTTTGCCAAAGCCTGGTGCATTCTTCTATCCTCATTTATCATGATCTGAGGTACACCCTGTTTCTGCCATCCTGTTACGCAGAATATGTGTACACTAGTAGTTACACACACACACACACACACGCACGCACGCACGCACGCACGCACACACACACGGACTATCATCATGTCATTTCCAAATAGCTGAAGGTATCCCCATAAAGAAGAGACTTGACCCTGACCTCACCCATCTAGAGATGCTGCCTGACCTGCCGAGTTTGTCTGGCGCTTGTGTCTTTTTTTATGTATTAACCGGCATCTGCAGTTCCTTGTTTCTACTCATAACTATGTTCCCATTGAGTTTTTCCTACATCTCGATTACAAGCTCCCTCTTCCTAACAGAAACATGTTATTCCCACTCCTCCACCTCTGGCTGCTTGAGCAGGCCCATTGAAACCCTGTGTGAGAAGGAATTGCAGATGCTGGAAAATCGAAGGTAGACAAAATGCTGGAGAAACTCAGCGGGTGCAGCGGGACGAAACGTTGCCTATTTCCTTCGCTCCATAGATGCTGCTGCACCCGCTGAGTTCCTCCAGCATTTTTTCTACCATTGAAACCCTGTTAACGTTTCAAACTTGCTAGTCCATTCCCTGTCTTTAAAAACAAATTGCCTGTACATTTGCTCTTGTGCCTAGTGATGCATGTTGATATATCTCTCTGTTTGCTGATTATTATGGAAGTGTAAATTCTTGAGATTCAAACAGGGCTTCAGCCATGGTTCAAAAAATATGGTTCAAAAAACCATACTGCTGTTGTGTGAATGGACAAGGTTGAACAAGTTCACTTGGTTCTGAATGATACAGGTTTATATTTATTTCCCCCTTGAGTGAAACACAAGGATGACCATTGCTGGTTGTTTTGAACCATGTTTGGAAATCCAACTGGGTAATTTTGAGCAACGTTTAAAAAACATTTAGACATGGCTAGGACAGGTTTAGAGGAATATGGGCCAAATGCAGGCAGGTGGGACTAGTCCAGATGGGACATGGTGGCCAGCATGGGCAAGTTGGGCTGAAGGGCCTGTTTCCACACTGTAATACTCTTTAGTCTCTCTGACTATAAGAGGATTGATGAGGGCAGGGCAGTGGATGTTGTCCATAGCAGAGGCCATTACTAAGATCTTGGTCATGGTCGGCTGGTATGGGAGATTAGATTGCACGGAATCCAAGGTGAGCAAGGTAATTGGATTCAAAGTTGGCTTGGAGGAAGGAGCAGTTGTGGAGGGTTGCTTTTCTGACTGGAGACCTGTGACCAGTGGAGTTCCGCAAGGGTCGGTGCTGGGGCCACTGATGCCTGTTGTCCCCCCCCCCCCCCCACCCCCCACCCGCGCATTGGGGGAACAGACCCAACAGGTCTGCACTTGGTCTAGTGTACATTAAAAATTTGGGTGACAGCGTATTAACATTGTAGTAAATTTGCAGATTGTATCAAATTGGTGGTGGAAGGATATCTAAGTGACAACAGGATTTATCCCAGTTGTGTAGGTGGATCAAGGAATGGCAAATTAAATTTAACTTTGACAAGAGTGACGTGTGGCAAAGCAAGGCAGGACGTGTTTAGAGTTTAAGAAGACTGCAGATGCTGGAAAATCGAAGGTAGACAAAAGTGCTGGAGAAACTCAGCGGGTGCAGGAGCATCTATGGAGCGAAGGAAATAGGCAACGTTTCAGGCTGAAAACCCTTCTTCAAGCCTGGAAACTGTAACATCCAGGTTCAGGAGTAGCTTCTTCCCTGCAACCTCAGACTATGAAACACTACAACCTCCAACTATGCTCTGAACTACAAAGACTTGGGGCATTGTTTTTGTTATTTGTTACATTTACATCCACATTTACGTCCACGCGCACTTGCGCGCACACACACAAATGTCATCGTTCTGTTTTGGGACGTATGACAACAACACTCTTGACACAATCAGCATGGACGAGGTAGCTGCAAGGCCCGTTTCCATGCTGTAATGCCCTCTGACTCTCTAAATTCCCTTTGAACCTCCAGCATGGTTGCCACACCAAGACTATGCATAAACTTTATTCCCATGCATGGACCCGCTTGGAAAATCTGGATGGAACTCAGACTAAGTTGTAACATGAGTTTAAATGCTCCAGAATTTCTAGGCCACAGACTGTAAGTGAATGTTGTGTCTTCCACTATTAAGATGATTTCATTCATTAATAATAAACTGTAGTCTATTAGGAAAAATAAACATTTTTGTAATCTGTGCTATGTAGATAAGGTATGGTGGATAACATTATCGTGAAGATTGCAGCTTTGAAGTAAAATGTTTATTTTGCTGTTCATCCATTATAAATCATATAACCTTGAAACTGGGGCAGTATTATTTTATACAGAGTGATGAAAGTTATTCCATTTTTTAATTCCACTAACTCTGCTTACAAAAATAAAAATGGATAGTTTATTGAGTATGATACAACACAGTATTACTCCAGCATGTGTGTGCTGAATGGATTTGCCCATAATTGCTAGGCAGCTAATTTGCAAGCTAATTTACAAACTGCCTGAGCAAGCTGACTTTTGTTCTGACTGTACTGGGTAACTGGCATGAATTGTTATGGGAATTTTCAAGGCACATGTTGTTTACTGTGGTGACCAGATATAAAAGACAGAAAGCTATTTGCAAAAATACCCTGCAAAATCATGTGTGTGTATACGGAGTGTACAAAATGGGGCAGTTAAGTCAATTGTGTAGGGAGTAACTGCAGATGCTGGTTTAAACCAAAGATAGACAGAACAAGCTGGAGTAATTCAGCGGGTCAGAAGAAGGGTCTCGACCCGAAACGCCCCGCTACTCCTTTTTTCCAGAGATGCTTGTCTGACCCGCTGAGTTACTCCAGAATTTGTGTCTGTCTTCAGTTAAGTAAATTGCTGGGTTGGTGAAAACTGTGCAGTGTTAACATTGAAAGGTCAGTTGGTTTGGATTGGCATCCATTGATGCATATTTTCCTCCTAAAATTTAGCAATGGTTTAGTTTATTGCCACGGGCACCGAGGTACAGTGAAAAGCTGTTTGTTGGGTGCTATCTAGTCAGGGGAAAAGAGTACACATGACTACAACTACAGTGTATAGATACAGGATAATGGGAATTGTTTCAGAAAATGACAATCTTGCCATGGTCACCAAAGTTTGTTTTGTGCTATGTGTTTAACTAAAATGTTTATTTTTTAAATTACTACATTTGCTCTTTTTAAAATTAAACAAATGAGATGGTTTTAAATAGTTAAAAACATAATACAGGTGCATATTTAAAAACATATGCTGGGGAGTTCTCATTGTACACCACGTGGCATTTACATGGATGAGTGCTGGCTGTTCTGTTGGACTGCCAGCACTAACGAGCAAGACTTGGAGATCAAAGAATGAAAGGCGGTCAGTCCATTGTACCAATGCCAACCCCTTTACTTGTGCCTATGGCCTACGCCTGGTTCTTGACTCCAGCCCCAGTCCCTGCTCCCATGCCACCTCACCAGAGGCAGGGTAGCACTTCTTCATTTTATAGTTCTATCTATCCTTTCTTTCTTACAAAAGACTGCAGAATCTGTAATCATTGCTCTTTCAGTTTAGTTTAGTGATACAGCGCAGAAACAGGCCAATTAGCCTACAAACCTGTATGTCTTTGGAGTGTGGGAGGAAACTGAAGAGCTTGGAGAAGCCCACGCAGGTCCCGGGGAGAACGTACAAACTCTGTACAGACAGCACCCGTAGTTGGGGTCGAACCCGTGTCTCCGGCGCTGCAAAAGCGCTGTAAGGCAGCAACTCTACCGCTGCGCCACCGTGCTGCCCTG
>CM075980.1:80234393-80348921 GCA_038087875.1 Malacoraja senta | reverse complement strand
AGAGAGAGGAGAGAGAGAGAGAGAGAGAGAGAGAGAGAGAGAGAGAGAGGAGAGAGAGAGAGAGAGAGAGAGAGAGGAGAGAGAGAGAGAGAGAGAGAGAGAGAGAGAGAGAGAAGAGAGAGAGAGAGAAGAGAGAGAGAGAGAGAGAGAGAGAGAGAGAGAGAGAGAGAGAGAGAGAGAGAGAGAGAGAGAGAATATGATTTCCTTTGCTCAGCTTTGGGCTTTTCTGTTGTGTATTGTAATTTTCCTTCTGCATATGTATTCAGCAAATGCATTTGTAGTGGGTAGTTTGCTGACGTTATGATTCTCCCATCGACGCTGCTCTGGGAATGTATAATGGCATATTTTCATACTTTGTATCATTGACAAACCTTTTTGGTTAGCATGGTTTTTATTCACATGTTTCTGCTGAATAATGTATGTATATTCACTTGTTCCAGATCTAATTTGATGTGATTTAATCTTCCCAGAGAGTGTTGCATCTGGTTGTAGGAGTCAGTTAAGCATTATTTGACTCTCCATGGTGAGGTGAAATGAATGTAACGACTGCTACTCTTCAGATCCTGTCGGGCAAAGTAAAGCATTTTGCTGCTAAATTTTGCAGCAACAATTTAAAGCTGGCTTTGGAGTATCAGTCAAGCAGTAGGCAGTAGAAACGAGGAACTGCAGAGTGGATGGTCTTGCAAGGTACAAAAAGGCTGAGATGGAGTGGACGTGGAAAGGATGTTTCCAGTAATGAGAGAGACGAGAACCAGAGGACACGGCCTCAGAATAAAAGGACGTACCGTTAGACTGGAGATGAGCGTGGTGAATCAGTGGAACCCATTGCTACAAACGGCTGTGGAGGCCAAGGCATTGGGTATTTTTAAGTGGAGATTGATGGGTTCTTGATTAGTGCGGGTGTCAAAGGTTATGGGGGGGAAAGGCAGGAGGATGGTGTTGAGGGGGAAAATAGACAAGCCATGATTGAACCGTGGAGCAGACTGGATGGGCTGAATGGCCTACTGCTCCCATGTCCTGTGGTCTTATGGAGCTTGGAGCTTGAGGTGTCTTGTTTATACAAGACCATCCACTTATTCTGTTGCTCCCATACATTCCCTTTGGCCACCTATTCAAACATTCAGCAGTCAATTCGGCTTGCATCCCAAGAGAGTCGAGAGTTCATAAGATATTTGGAGCAGAATTAGACCATTTGGTCCATCAAGTCTACTACGCCATTCAATCGCAGCTGATCTATTTTCCCCTCTCAACCTCATTCTCCTGCCTTCGCCACGTAACTCTTTTCACCCTTGCTATCAATAGCCTGTCAATCGCCACTCTAAAAATATCCAGTGACTTGGCCTCCACAGCCGTCTGTGGCAATGAATTCCACAGATTCACCACCCTCTGGTTAAAGAAGGCTCGAGTTGAGAGTAGGACTTTCTGTCCTGGGCCTCCTCCATTGTCGGAGTGAGACCCAGTGCAAATTGAAGGAACAGCACCTCCTATTTCGCTTGGGTCGTTCACACCCCAGCGGTATGAACATTGACTTCTCTAACTTTAGATAGCCCTTGCTTTCTCTCTCCATCCCCTCCCCCTTCCCAGTTCTCCCACTAGTCCTACTGTCTCCACCTACATTCTATCTTTGTCCCGCCCCCTACCCCTGACATCAGTCTGAAGAAGGGTCTCGACCGGAAACGTCACCCATTCTTTCTCTCCAGAGATGCTGCCTGTCCCGCTGAGGTACTCCAGCATTTTGTGTCTACCCTCGAGTTGAGGGTGTTTAATTATCATATGTACCGGCAATGGAACAATGACATTCTTACTTGCAGCAGCATAACGAGCTTGTAAACACAATACACATAGATAATGTATAATTAACAAAACTTTAATAAAACTAAAACCTCAATACTAGTACAAACCCCCCCCAAAGTCCCTAGTTCAACCCAAGAGAGTCTATAGTTCTGAGCTGAGGCACTCACATTCTTTTCCAAATTGATCTTATTCTAAACTTCTCCAATTTCTCCCTCTTTCCCCTCCCCTTCCCAGCTCTCCACTGTCTCCGCCTCTTCCTTTCTTCTTCCCCCCCCCACCCCCACATCAGTCTGAAGAAGGGTCTCGACCCGAAACGTCACCTATTCCTTCGCTCCATAGATGCTGCCTCACCCGCTGATTTTCTGCAGCATTTTTGTCTACCTTCGATTTTTCCAGCATCTGCAGTTCATTCTTAAACATTATTCTAAACTCATCTCTTTTTCTTTGAATTCACTTGCCTTTCTGGCCCATCTTGGCTGACGTTGCAGTTACTCTTGCCCAGCGGCTTTCCTTTCCCTTTTCAAACCACAGTCAAACAGCCTCTCATGAAACCTTTCAATCTACTGATTTTAGTTTAGTTTCGAGATACAGCGCGGAAACAGGCCCTTCGGCCCACCGAGTCTGCGTCGACCGGCGATCCCCGCACATTAACACTATCCTACACACACTAAGGGACAATTTACACTTCTATCGAGTATACAAACCCAAGCCAATTAACCTACAAACCTGTACGTCTTTGGAGTGTGGGAGGAAAGCGAAGATCTCGGCGAAAACCCACGGGTAGAACGTATAGACTCGTCGGGATCGAACCCCGGTCTCTGGTGCCGTAAGGCAGCAACTCTACCGATAATTCCCATTTTTATAACGCCTGTCCATTGACCTGCACCCACCCACTAAAATCTCCCCATCTTAGTTTCTATTCTTTTATAGAAACAATGGGTCTAATCAAAACTCAAACAACATTTTATTTACTGCATCAATGGTGCATTATCTCCCTTTGGCCCATTTAGTCATTGACACAGTCAACAATGCAATTCTCCAGTAGCTGGCTTTCATTATGCAATTCGGTGGGGCTGACCTTCCGTGATAACACTCAAACCCATACCGCAGGTGTGGCCGCATGGGTTTCCTCCAGGAGTTTCCTCCCACATCCCAAAGACATTCGGTTTGGTAAAGACAAGTAGGTGAATTGGCCTCTGCAAAATGATCGCAAGTGTGTAGGGAGTGGATGTGAAAGTGGGATCATATAGAACTAGTGTGAATGGGTGGATGGTCGGCATGGACTTGCTGGGCCGAAGGGCCTGTTTCCATGCTGTATCTCTAAACTAGACCAAAATTATATTTCAAGCTCTTGCTTGGAAAGGGAGTATCAGAGGGATAGAAGAAGGAGGTGCTCGAAGACTCCTTGAAGAAATACAACATCCCCACTGATTCCTGGAACCCTGTGACCATTCAAAGTGGAGGAGTTTTGGGAATGGTGTTGAAATCCTTGAGTCCATAGATGGGAAGCACACACAAGTGCTGGTCACCTCACAAGCTACCCACCCACCTGCCCAGTCATCCACTTCCCGCCTCGACTGTGCACCAGTGCAACAAGGCCTCCCATAAGCACTTCCATTCTGTGACGTGTCCCTTGGTACTTCAGCTATGGGCATGGGGGGACCTTCTTCCAGTAAAATATCTCGACAGCAGCTTGAAGCTATGGCAGCCTGATTGTGTAACTACGTTTGAAGCCTTGTCAATGACTCCACCTCCTACAACTGGTTGACGGAGACTGTAACATGGAGACACAAGGTGCTGCAGATGCCTGGGTTTGCATAGACACACAATGCTGGAGTAACTCAGCTGGTCGGGCAGCATCTCTGAACAAGACTGCAACTTGGAGAGACCAGGAATTGCAGATGCTCGAGTCTGGTGTTTCAATGTAAAATGCTGGTGTAACTCAGTTGTATTTCTTGAAGTCTTTGAGCACCTCCTTCTGGCCATCTGATACTCTCTGTCCAAGCAAGAGGTTGAAATAGAGTTTTGGTGTAGTCTAGAGGTACAGCATAGAAACAGTCCCTTTGGCCCACCCACTAAACGCCAACCATCCACCCATTCACACTAGTTCAATACTATCCCACTCCCGACGGACCAGTGAGCATTTTCCAGAGGCCAATTAACCTCCAGGCAGCATCTCTGAACATAGAAACATAGACATAGAAACATAGACAATAGGTGCAGGAGTAGGCCATTCGGCCCTTCGAGCCTGCACCGCCATTCAATATGATCATGGCTGATCATCCAACTCAGTATCCCATCCCTGCCTTCTCTCCATACCCCCTGATCCCCTTAGCCACAAGGGCCACATCTAACTCCCTCTTAAATATAGCCAATGAACTGGCCTCAACTACCTTCTGTGGCAGAGAATTCCACAGATTCACAGATTTTCTCATCTCGGTCCTAAAAGACTTCCCCCTTATCCTTAAACTGTGACCCCTTGTTCTGGACTTCCCCAACATCGGGAACAATCTTCCTGCATCTAGCCTGTCCAACCCCTTAAGAATTTTATACGTTTCTATAAGATCCCCCCTCAATCTTCTAAATTCTAGCGAGTACAAGCCGAGTAACAAGACTGTAACTTGGATCTCTCACTTGAACCCAAGCAGAGTATTTGACCCTAAAGTATCCACAGCAAGTTCTCTCTACTTTATCCACAACCACCAAAGCTGTGATGTTGAAGTCTTTGTTCAGGTCGAAGTAATCTCCCAACCATATTTCTTTCAGTTGAATTTGTAATCTGAGATGCAGAGATTGATAGAGTGAGGCAATCATGCACATCTTTTAGTGTGTTACCGGTTAAATCACCTTAGTTTTCTTTGTGGAAAGTTGTACTGAATTATGAAGAGTTTTATACCTTCAAGCAGCTTGTAATCGTGAGACAACATTAAGGACGCTTAATAAAGAGACAGATAGATATAGCTCTTAGGGCGAGCGGACCCAAGGGATATGGTGAGAAAGCAGGAACGGGGACCTGATTTTGGATGATCAGCAATGATCATATTGAATGGCGGTGCTGGCTCGAAGGCTCGAATGGCCTACTCCTGCACCTATTTTCTATGTTTCTGATATCCACAAAAAAAAACAACTATTTTCCCCATCCATCTAAGTACACCTTTAAGTTTAGTCCTAGTCTGGAAATGTCTACTGATGGTGACGGAGAGGAGCTTGGTATATTTATATGATGCTTCTGTGTCTATTTTAATTTTAGCACCAACCTGGTTATTTTAAAATAGATTAATGCACATACTTGTAAGTGCTGACAGAGGCCTTCTATGTTTTAAGATATTAAGCATTTGACACTCACGAATGGCAGTGGTCATTTTGAGATGCTACCATTTTGTAATACAGTCTCAAACATTTTTTTCTTTGTGGCTGCTGATGAGTGATTTTAAAAAATAACTCAATTTTTCATAATCGTTACACTACAGTAGTCATGACTGGCTGTAGTGCTGTAATTGTGAGGATGTCAGCGTTGCGGAGGGACCTTGAAATTTGTTTTGTTCGGTTTAGCGATACAGTGCGGAAATAGGCCCTTTGGCCCACCGAGTCCGAGCCGACTTGCGTTCCCCATACACTAACGCTCTCATACACACTGGGGACAATTTGCAACTTTTTGCAGAGCCAATTAACTGACAAACGTGGACGTCTTTGGAGTGTGGGAGGAAACTGGAGCACCCGGAGAAAACCCACCCGGGTCACGGGGAGGACCTACAAACTCCATACAAACAGCACCCGTAGTCAGGGTGAAACCCGGGTCTCTGGCTCTGTGAGCCAGCAACACTGCTGCTGTGCCACTGTGCAAAAGCCCAAAATAAAAATGGACCAGACACTATGGACAAAATGGGATTGTGCCATGTTAACCATTAAGGTGCCTGTTTCTGATTCAATTGATGCCAGCTGTTAATAAGGTTTAGACTTCCTGGTCTGAGACTTCGATGCACCCCAGCACTGCTTACTTCTGTGCAGTTACCAGAATTAGCCAACAGGTGTACGGTGACTAAGATTTAGTTTTGTGAGATCTTCAGCCATATTGGCCCATTTGACTTGAACACAGTGGACTGGCGAAGCAGCTTTCAGTCACGTTGGGTCAAACCAAACATTATTATTAACCAAAGTTAAGACTTCTCTCTCTTGCAGCCCAGTGACGCAGCTGGTAGATCTGCTGCTGCACAGAGCTAGAGACCTGGCTTCGATCCTAACCTGGGGTGCTGTCTGTGTAGAGTTTGCACCATGTGGGTTTCTTCCTACATCCTCCAGTGATGTGTTTGTTTGTAGGTTAATTGGTCTCTGTAAATTGCTCTTGGTGTGTAAGGAATGGACGAGAAAGTGGGATAACATAGAACTAGAGTGGACAGGCGATCAGTGGTTGGTGTGGGCTTAGTGGGCCGAAGGACCTGTTTCCATGCTGGATCTCTAAAACTAAATTCAATTGTGCCCAAATAACCTCTTGTGAATCTTCCAAAATTGGGAGCCCAGTCGATTCCACCACCCTCTCCAAGTCCCCGGTTGGTGTCAGCAGGTTTCCCCTCAAAAGCAAACAGAAATGTCAGACAAAGTCCTGCAAAAAGTTAATCAGATGAAAGAACAGAACAAGAAATATCTGACACTTGTGTCAGGAGGATGGAATGATCTGAGTTCCAGCTATGGATATGTAGAAACAAACAACTGCTGCTGCTGGTTAATACACAAAAGGACACAAATGCTGGGCCAACTCAGTGGGTCAGGCAGCATCTCTGGAGAACATGGAGCCAGGGAGGGCAATATGTATACAACTTTCTTGTTGTTTATCATGGTGTTTACAGGCTGTGCTGCCGCAAGTAAGAATTTCATTGTTCCGTTTCGGGACATATGACAATGACAATAAAACTCTCTTGACTCGACATTTGGGGATACTTACACTCTCATATGGAAGGGGCATTTGGCTCAGAGAAGTGAAGGTATTCATGGAGGGTATTTGTACCTTCAAAGACACCTCCCTGCCCTGAGTTCCCTCAGTTTAGTTTATTGTCACGTGTACCGAGGTACAGTGAAAAGCTTTTGTTGCACACTAACCAGTCAGCGGAAAGACAATACATGATAACAATCGAGCCATCCACATTGTACAGATACATGATAAAGGGAATAATGAGGACAAGATAAGGCAGTAGAGTCCAATCAAGTCCGAGGGTCTCCAATGAGGTAGATAGAAGTTCAAGAATCGAGGAAGGTTTAGAGGGATGTGAGCTTAATGTGGGACTGGTGTAGATGGGGCATCTTGGCAAGTTGGGTTGAATGGCCTGTTTCCGTGCTGTATGACTCTATATAACAAAGCAAACTGTCTCCTGATTGCGTTGTTCCTTGAGTGCGGTATCTTTGTCGTAACTACCTTCCCAGAGGACTCTGACATTCTTTCTCCTTATGAAAACATGAACTCATTATTGCTAATACTCTGAAGGAGGTGAAACTGTGCTGGTTCTATTGTGGTGTAACAGTTCAGCACTTCCTGATGTAAGAGTTGTGAGTAAGGATCCTACTAACATGGAAAACTCAGCATAACGCCCAATATTGGGTTTTTAAAAAGCAAAGCAGAGGTTACATGAGGGAACACTACCACATCTTTCATTTTTCTTTCAAGAGCTCATTCAACAGCTATTGAGAGATTGCAAAATAAAGTCGGGTAAAATATCTAGGTCAAGATATTAAACTAAGCATAAAACATTCCCTGAGATCCTTGTTTAAGAAAGAACTGCAGATGCTGGATAAATCAAAGGTAGACAATAATGCTGGAGAAGGATCTCGACCCAAAACGTCGCCTATTCCTTCTCTCCATAGATGCTGCCTCACCCGATGAGTTTCTCCAGCATTTTTGTCTACCCCTGAGATCCTTGTTCATAGTTCCAGGAACAAGGTACATGAATGGAATTGAGAAGTTAAAATTGTTCTTGGAGTGAAGAAGGTTTAATGAGTTGAAAGAAATATTCAAACTCGTGCAGAAATCTTATTGAAGTGAGAAGGTTGTAGGTTAATCGGCTTGCTATAAATGTAAATTGTCACTGGTGTTTGTAGGATAGTGTTAGTGTGTGTGGATCGCTGGTCGGTGCGGACTCAGTAGGCCGAAAGGCCTGTTTCCGCACTGTATCTCTAAACTAAAGTGAAATGGTTTTCAATGACAAGTGTTAATAAACCAGAGGGAAAAGTAAACCATAGATGATAAAAGGAAACTTTTTTAAAACTTGTAATTCATTACTTTAGAGTGGTAGAAACACATTCAGTCTTGTGTTCTTAAATGGTACTACATTCATGAGAGGGACAAAAAATTGCTCATCTGAGGAGTTTGGGAATGGGGCAGAATAGATGATGCTTATAAAAAGCCAATATGGTTTTCATAGACTGCATATCCTCCTCCATGCCAAAATGACGCAGTGATTCTGCAGATTTCGGGACAGAGCAGGAAAATTCTTTCAACATCTGGATCAAGATTTCTCGTACAGTTTTCATGGCCATCATTCTGCGTGGACTAAAACACTTTCTCACATAAGAATGCTGGAGCAACTCAGCGGGTGAGGCAGCATCTATGGAGAAAAGGAGTAGGCGACGGTTCAATTTTTCCAGCATCTGCAGTTCCTTCTTAAACTCACATAAGAAGAATGATTATACTGTCAAAGTATTTCCTACTATGTTGCCGCACACATGCAAGTCTATTTACATTAAAAAAAAATCCAAGTTGAAGAGCATATAGTTCCTTGACCTTGAGATTCTCAGTTGAATGATTTTTGAAACAATTTGGGGAGATGTCTATTGGCATTATAATGTGACTAGACAGTTATTGTCTAGACAGTACATGGATAGAGGGGGAGCAAACTTCTAGGTTTCCAGGTGTCAACTTCCCTACGTCGGCGAGACCAAGTGCAGGCTCGGCAATCGTTTCATTGAACACCTCTGTTAAGTCCGTCTTAACCTATCTGATCTCCTGGTGGCTCAGCACTTCAACTCCCCTTCCCATTCCCAATCTGACCTTTGTGTCCTGGGCCTCCTCCACGGTCAGAGTGAGGCCCAGTGAAAATTGGAGGAACAGCACCTCATATTTTGCTTGGGTAGTATACACCCCAGCGGTATGAACATTGACTTCTCTAACTTCAGATAGCCCTTGCTTTCTCTTACCTTCCCCTTCCCAGTTCTCCCACTTGTCTTACTGTCTCCACCTACATTCCATCTTTGTCCCGCCCACTCTCCTGACATCAGTCTGAAGAAGGGTCTCGACCCGAAACGTCGCCCCTTCCTTCCCCCCATAGATGCCGCCTCACCCGCTGAGTTTCTCCAGCATTTTGTGTCTACCCCAGTACATGGATAGGACAGGTTTGGAGGGATATGGGCCAAATGCGGGCAGGTGGGACTAGTGCAGCTGGGACATGTTGGCCGATGTGGGCAAGTTGGGCTGAAGGGCCTGTTTCCACGCTGTATCACTCTTAGACTCTCTAACTGACATGTCACCCATGCATCTGGAGACCACGTAATATCAAAAAGCTAGAGTACTTGGAGCATGTTGGAGACAGCTAATTTTCTGACCTTTTGGTGGGCTGTGTAGTTCTACAGCCTTTAAAGTGCAGTGGAGCAATGTTATCCACTCACAATCAATTCAGGGACAGTTTCTTCCCAGCTGTTATCAGGCAACTGAATTATCCAACCACAACCTGAGAGCAGTGCTGAACTACTATCTACCCTCGGTCTATCCTTGATCAGACGTTGCTGGCTTTATCTTGCTCTAAACATGATTCCCTTATCATGTATCTATACATTGTAAATGGCTCGACTGTAATCATGTTTTATCTTTCTGCTGACAGGTTAGCATGCAACAAAAGCTTTTCACTGTACCTCGGTACACGTGACAATAAACTGAAACTGATCTTTGCCGTAGGTATATCCAGTCAAACTAAAGGTGTGGAGGTGTTTTGGATGCTGTGGATTTTGCATAACATCGTATTTGGATTGAGGTTCTTTTGATCCTTGTCTGATATTTTGCATGCTTATTCTTAAACATGTAACTACTGAGGGCAGATTACTGCTCGGGTAATGGAAACCTTAATAAGAATGTGTGTTGACTTGGTCAGCACCAGACACCTTCCCGGCAAAGTGCTAAGCAAGTCACAAACTCATCAGTGCTAAAGCTGGCTCCCTCTCAGCTGAAATTGTGCAGACTTGCCACACAGTAAAATCTGCGCATTACATTTTCCATTATCAAGGTGACATTGAAAGGGAGTTCACCAAAGCGTGATAATGAAATGATTGATCCTTTGAGCAAGTGGTTAATATCAAACTCCACAGCCTGACTGAGAATAGATGTGGGTGTGTGAGATGGGCTGGTTGCTGCTTACTCTTAGATCACCCATATTTCCTTTATTTAAAGTCAGGGTTAAGAATATACATAATACTATTTTTAAATAAAGTAAAAATAGCATTTCATATATAACATTGTCATTTCAAAATTTGATTTTAATTTTGTATTTGTTTTAAATATTAATGACTGCTTATTAATAAGAATGATTTGAAGCTTTGTAATGCTCACTTATTTTACAAATGGATAATGCATCATAGAATCATACAGTATGGAAACAGACCCTTCGGCCGATTTTGCCAATGCCAGCCAACATGTCCCATCCACACAAGTCTCACCTGCCTGCATTTGACCCATATCCCTCTAACCTTTTCTATCCATGTATCTGTCTAAATGCTTTTTAAAACATTGTGATAGTACCCAAGTGAACTTCAACAACAAGATTATTTAGCAAAGATTGTCTGTCAAAGGCTACGAGAAGGCAGGAGAACTGGATTGAGAGGGGAAAATAGATCAGCCGCGATCACATGGTGGACCAGACTCGATGGACCGAATGGCCGAATGGCTCAGATGTCTTATGATCTTGTATTTGCAGTTAGCTCACAATGAAGCTAGCGGTTTGGCAGAAGGGCGCAGAGAAAGAGAACGTCTGTAGGGAAAATCCAGAAGAAAGAGACATGGATGTGGTGCTCGTATGAATGACAGGACCAATACACTTTTCTCATTCAGACGTCCTGGCAGACTGGTCAGCGGTAAAAGCAGAGGGGGGAGGGTACAACAAGGGATGTTTGGCTGTGATCTCGAGCTTCTGGGTGAGAGAAGCCCTACCTTGGACTGTAGGTGTGGTTCCGACAAGAAAGACGGTTTGGATCGGGCCATTGGGAAGAGGCAGGAAGAAGAATTGGTAAGGATGGTGGTGGTGATCGCAACAGTGTGATGAGGCTGGAAGTTTAGTTGAGAAACTTGTTGGGTTTGGGACGAGTTGGTGTTGGTGCTGTGTGGAGTACTTCACGTTCCCCTGGTGTCTTGGCCCACAGGTGGTGTTTTCACAATGCACTAACCTACTGATTTGGTTGATTCCTCCTCGTGTTTCCCTGCTGAGATTCCTGAGCCCGGAGAATCCAATTGAGATGTGAATAGATTAAACTCGTCTCTGAATCTCTGGGAATATGATTTGAGTTTGATGACAAAATCTGTCCTTTACTCCACATTCAGAACATCAACACAGCTAATACAGCAGTGGGCAGCTATGCCGTAGATGAGAACAAAACTAATGTTTTGTTTTAATCCCCCTCTCTTGGTGAATTAAATCAAGGCCAAGACTCACACACTCACACTCCACCACACTCACACTCGCACACATACACTCACACACACTCACACTCCACCACACTCACACTCCACCACACTCACACTCCACCACACTCACACTCACACACATACACTCACACTTCACCACACTCACACACATAAACTCACACACACACACTCACACTCACACACATACACTCACACACACACACTCACACACACTCACACTCACACACCATATATATGACAGTAAACTTTCTTGAATCTACTCACACGGCTGAGCGCGGCCTCTCCACTGTGGGGCTTCCGCAGTCAGCGGAACTTCCGCAATCAGCGTGACGTCTGCACTTACCGGAAATTACACAATCAGCGCGACCTCTGCACTCACCGGAAATTATGCAATCAGCACGACCTGTCCACTAAGCAGAAGTCACGAAATGAGCGGGACTTTTGGACTAAACACAGTCGGATATAATAAAGCATTTATTCCTTCCAAACACAGTCGGACCGAATAAAGCATTTATTCCTTCCAAACACAGTTGGATCTAATAAAACATTTATTCCTTCCAAACACAGTCGGACCTAATAAAGCATTGCAGAACTCACAGTTCAGCTGATTCACAGCTGAGAATGACAGTCGTGGCCTCTCCCTCTCAATCTTGCAGAGTGACTGACTCGCGTCCAGACATCCGGGGTTTTATAGTCCTGCCCCCCTCTCCGTTTTTTCTAAATCAATACACAGCACAGACAGGAAGTGGTCAAGATGAGACTTTTAATTATATAGATGAAATTTGTTATTGGCTGTAGTGTTAATTTTGTAGGTGTTCAGACTTCTCCTTTTATGCTGCCATTCTATGTGACAATGTTCTTGAAGTATTAGCCTTTGACTCCATTACATAGGGAATACTATGTTGATTTGGCTGGGCTGATCCAGTCACAAGTGACCCTTGCACATCTGTGCAAGACCAGCTTTGCTGATCCTCAATAATCTGTGAGCAGATTTGGGCCCCATATCTGAGGAAGGATGTGGTGGTTCTGGAGAGGGTCCAGCGGAGGTTTACAAGCGTATTCCCAGGAATGAGTGGGTTAGCATATGATGAGCGCTTGACAACACTGGGTCTCTAATCGCTGGAGTTTAGAAGGTTGAGGGGGACCTCATGGAAACTTACAAAATAATGAACGGCATAGATAGAGTGGATGTGGAAAGGATGTTTTCACTGGTTTAGGTCCAGTGGTCATAGCCTCAGAATTAAAGGGTGCTCGTTTAGAAAGGAGGTGAAGAGGAACTTCTTTAGTCAGAGGGTAGTTAATCTGTGGAACTCATTGCCTCAGAGGGCTGTGGAGGCCAAGTCAGTGGATATTTTTAAGGCAGAAATAGACAAATTCTTGATTAGAAAGGGTGTCAAGGGTTATGGGGAGGAGGCAGGAAAACGGGATTTTGAGGCAAATTGAATGGCGGAGTAGACTCGATGGGCCCAATGGCCTAATTCTACTCCTATAACGTGTGAATCTACAGTCAGGTGGTGACTGGGCCTTGGGTGAAGCCTGTAAAGGTTTGGCAGAAGGCAAACCATGAGTCAGAGGTTTGTGTTTAATCAAAGCACTGATGGATTTAAAGTTTTAAAAATCTCCCTATCATCACAAACATTTAAAGCCTGTTTAAAACGAAAGTTAAACTATTAGCAATACTAAAACTATTAATAATAAAAAAAATGCTGCTGGAAAAACATGTAAATAAAAACATTAAATATATAAAATAATTAAAAAATATTTAGCTTTACTTTGGCCTCATAATCTGCGGATCTTGATCTTCATTGAAATCAACAGGACTCTGCTCCTGTACCAGATCTGAACTGTCCTAGGACATTAAAGTGTGAAGAAGGGTCCTGACCTGAAATGGCACCCATTATTTTTCTCCGGAGATGCTGCCTAACCCGCTGAGTTACTCCAGCACCTTTGTGTCTATCTAGGACACCAAATCCTGGAGTATCTCATCAGGTCGAGCAGCATCTCTGGAGAATGGGGATAGGCGATGTTTCGGGTCGGGACTCTTCTTCAAGAGTCCTGAACCGAAACGTCACCTAGCCCTGTTCTCCAGAGATGCTGCTTGGCCTGTGCAAACCAGCATCTGCAGTTGCTAGTTTCTACACTGAACCAGCTTAGGATTGGGGTGCTGCTTTCTCCATTGTAACACTGGGGAATCCTAGTCAGACTGTGGCCCAGTTGGTTGGCCCGATGTGGAATGTGGTGACAGATGTGGAGCAACTAATCCCGCCATATATTTTAGGCTTCTGCATTCTGCAGTGCATGTGGAGAAGTCTGAGGCGTACTGAAAATGTAGCAGCTGGAGGCGGGCAAGATTTGCCCCGATGGGGATCTATGCCTGAGCACTAGATGGTGCTGTACTTCAGCACATGAACACCTTGGGCACTGGGCCACCAGCATATAACCGTTCATTAATCAATGGACAGGTTGAAGATGTCAACTGGAGGGTTTTCTGTTCTCGACTTGTGCTTTGGAGGCATTCTGTTTTCTGGTAAGTTTCTGATGAAGTCTTCACAAAATAAGTCAGGGGTAACTTTTCACACTTTAAGGGTGGTGGGTGTATGGAATGCGCTGCTGGAGGAGGTAGTTGAGGCTGGTACTATTGCAACGTTTAAGAAACATTTAGACATGCATATGGATCGGACAGGTTTAGAGGGACATGGGCAAAATGCAGGCAGATAGGACTAGTGTAGATGGCTCGGGCAAGTACATAGATACATAGAAAATAGGTGCAGGAGTAGGCCATTCGGCCCTTCGAGCCTGCACCACCATTCAATATGATCACGGCTGATCATCCAACTCAGTATCCCGTACCTGCCTTCTCTCCATACCCCCTGATCCCTTTAGCCACAAGGGCCACATCTAACTCCCTCTTAAATATAGCCAATGAACTGGCCTCAACTACAGTCTGGTGAACCTTCTCTGTACTCCCTCTATGGCTATAATGTCCTTCCTCAGATTTGGAGACCAAAACTGTACGCAATACTCCAGGTGTGGTCTCACCAAGACCCTGTACAACTGCAATAGAACCTCCCTGCTCCTCTACTCAAATCCTTTTGCTATGAAAGCTAACATACCATTCGCTTTCTTCACTGCCTGCTGCACCTGCATGCCTACTTTTTTATTTTTTTTAATTTAAATTTTTTATTTATTAGAAGTACATTACATTACAACCACATACATTAGTACTCGTCACTTATATCTTCTTACAATTAATGTACTCCATTTGTTTTTTACACTAGTAAAAGGAAAGGATGAGATTGAAAGAAAGAAGAAAGTGAAGGAAAAAGTGAGAGTGTAGAAAATGTGACAACAAAAAAGGACGAAGACCCTATAAGAACAAAATTAAAAACAAAAGAAAAAGAGTTAAGAAATAGACCCTAGAAAAGAAGGAGAGAGAGAAAGAGGAAAAAGAGAGAAACAAATAGTTTTTATGAGCATTACGCAAATGGGACATACCAACTCTTCAACTATCATCCCCCATTACCTGACCTCAATTTTTTTTAAGGTACCTTTGCACCCTATATTTGTAATAATTCTATAAATGCAGACCACGTCAGGTGGAAGTGATCTGGTTTACCTGCCAGGAGGAGTCTTATCTCTTCTAGGTGTAATGTTTCGAACATATTTGAAATCCACATGTTTATAGTTGGTATTGGAGCCTTCTTCCAAAATTTTAGGATTAGCTTTTTTCCAGTTATTAACCCATAGTCTATTAGTTTCTTTTGAAACACATTTAGTTCTGGACCATCTCCCGTTATTCCGAAGATAATCCATTCTGCTTTGGGTATCAGTTTTATTTTAAATAATTTTGTAAAGATTTCGAAAATTTCATTCCAAAATTTTTGAATTTTTGTACAGAAAACAAATGAGTGCGCTATAGTAGCTTCTTGGGATTGACATTTATCTCAAATGGATGATACATTTGGGAAAATTTTATGGATTTTAGTTTTGGAATAATATAATCTATGTAGAATTTTAAATTGTATTAAAGTGTGTCTTACATTAATCGGACATTTATGCATGTTTAATAAGTGTTCATTCCAACTTTCCTTTGAAATTTTAATAGCTAACTCTTGTTCCCAGTCTCTTCTGATACCCTCCGTGGATGGTATTTCTACATTTAAGATAATATTATACAAATATGATATTAAGTTTGCTGATTCAGCTTTTATCTGCATTGCCTCATCCAATACATCTGCTGGGTTATTATAATGATCTTTTGTATATTTTTTCAAATAGTCGCATATTTGAAAATATTTAAAATATTGATTATTTTCGAGTTTATATTTTATTTTTAATTGTTGAAATGAAAGTAATTTTCCAGTTTCATACAAGTCACCGAACGTTTTAATTCCTAGTCTATCCCAATGTGTAAAAGCTTTATCTATAATAGAGGGATTAAACGAAGGGTTATTAACTATGGGTGATAAAAGTGATAAATTTCTTAATTTTAAATTTTGTTTTATTTGTTTCCAAATTCGGATTGTGCTATGAATAATTGGGTTCTTATTATAATTTATATTATTCAGTTTCATTGGAGAGAGGAGGATCGCTCCAATGTTTCCAGAGGAGCAATCCTCTTTCTCCATTACAATCCAGTCCACTTGCTGGGCGGAGTTATCCATCAGTTGAATCATATTTTTAATATTTACTGACCAATAATAATACATAAAATTAGGTAGTGCTAAACCCCCTAATACTTTAGGTTTATTCAAGTGAGTTTTTAGTATTCTATGTGATTTATAGTCCCATATAAAATTAGTGATATCTGAGTCGAGTTTTTTAAAAAACTTCTTTGGTAAGTATATAGGAATCGATTGAAATAGGTATAAAATTTGTGGTAGAAAGATCATTTTTATTGCATTTATTCGGCCTATTAAAGACATCGGGAGCGTTTTCCAGAATTTAATTAGTGTGTTTAATTTATTAAGTAGGGGATCAAAATTTGCCTTAAACATACCTTGATATGTTCTAGTAATTTCGATTCCCAAGTATTTAAATTTTTCTGTAGCTATTTTAAAAGGTAATTTTAAAAGATGTGTTGAATCTTTCGGTTTTATTGACATAATTTCACTTTTATTCCAATTTATTCTATATCCAGAAAAAGATCCAAAGTCTTCAATTAAATTTAATATATTTGGTATAGTGATTTGAGGTTTTGTAATGTACAGTAATATATCATCCGTGTATAAAGATATTTTATTATATGAATCTTTAGTATTATATCCATGGATATCAGGGTGTATTCTAATTTTTTCTGCTAGCGGTTCAATAATGAGAGCAAACAGCTGTGGTAATAATGAGCATCCTTGTCTATTTCCCCTTGATAGTTGGAATTTCAAGGATAATATGTTATTAGTTAATATTCTAGCTGTAGGTTTATTATATAATAATTTGATCCATAGAATAAAATTCTCTCCCAGTTGGAATTTTTTTAATACTTTATCCATCTGCATGCCTACTTTCAATGACTGGTGTACCATGACACCCAGGTCTCGCTGCATCTCCCCTTTTCCTAATCGGCCACCATTTAGATAATAGTCTGCTTTCCTGTTTTTGCCACCAAAGTGGATAACCTCACATTTATCCACATTATACTGCATCTGCCAAACATTTGCCCACTCACCCAGCCTATCCAAGTCACCTTGCAGTCTCCTAGCATCCTCCTCACAGCTAACACTGCCCCCCAGCTTAGTGTCATCCGCAAACTTGGAGATGTTGCCTTCAATTCCCTCATCCAGATCATTAATATAAATTGTAAATAGCTGGGGTCCCAGCACTGAGCCTTGTGGTACCCCACTAGTCACTGCCTGCCATTGTGAAAAGGACCCGTTTACTCCTACTCTTTGCTTCCTGTTTGCCAGCCAGTTCTCTATCCACATCAATACTGAACCCCCAATACCGTGTGCTTTAAGTTTGTATACTAATCTCTTATGTGGGACCTTGTCGAAAGCCTTCTGAAAGTCCAGATACAACACATCCACTGGTTCTCCCCTATCCACTCTACTAGTTACATCCTCGAAAAATTCTATAAGATTCGTCAGACATGATTTACCTTTCGTAAATCCATGCTGACTTTGTCCAATGATTTCACCACTTTCCAAATGTGCTGCTATCCCATCTTTAATAACTGACTCTAGCAGTTTCCCGACTACCGATGTTAGGCTAACTGGTCTGTAATTCCCCGTTTTCTCTCTCCCTCCCTTCTTAAAAAGTGGGGTTACGTTTGCTACCCTCCAATCCTCAGGAACTACTCCAGAATCTAAAGAGTTTTGAAAAATTATCACTAATGCATCCACTATTTCTGGAGCTACTTCCTTAAGTACTCTGGGATGCAGCCTATCAGGCCCTGGTGATTTATCGGCCTTCACTTTGTGCCGAAGGGCCTGTTTCCACACTGTATGACTCTATGATGCATGAAGTACTGTTGGCTTCTGTTTGTCCAGAATGGTTTGGGATGTTAGTTGTCTGAAATTCAATTTAAAATTATGAAAGGAGAGCATCTTCAAGCAGCCGAAAGCATATATTAGATTATGCACTCTAAATGAAGCACTGTAAGGCAGTTGAATGGATAAACTACTGGAAGGGATTACTTTGAGGATCATTTAGTACAGTGAAGCCATGACCCAATTTAGGACTAAATTCAATGTCGAGGTTTAAAAATAATTACCATAAATGGAATTAAAGTTTAAATCAATGCATTTTGTGGATGGCACTGGTTCTGAAGAGTGCAATTAGCATAAAATGTTTGCATGTTTAAAAAGAAAATACGTTTTTTTCAGAAAAAAAGCGTGTTAATCATTCTTTACCCCAAGGGGCGGCACAGTCACGCAGCGGTAGAGTTACTGCCTTACAACGCCCAGAGACCCGGGTTCGATCCTGACCTCGGGTGCTGTCTGTACGGAGTTTGTATGTTCTCCCTGTGACCGCCTGGGATTTGTCCGGGTGCGCTGGTTTCCTCCTACATTCCAGTCGTACAGATTTGTAGGTTAATTGGCTTCTGTAAGTTGTCCTTGGTGTGTGGGATGGGAGAGTGGGATAACATAGGAACTAGTGTACAGGTGATCGTTGGTTGGGGTAGACTCAGTGGGATGAAGGGTCTATATCAATTGTGCCTTAAGTACGGACGTGACACATCCTGACCAGTTGCCAAGTTCTTTTGCCAAGTCCATATCGCGCACAAATTCTAAGCAATTATTTTTATTGTGCAGCACTTGAGAGTTTTATCTTTGGACTTTAGAGATACAGTGCGGAAACAGGACCTTCAGCTCACCGAGTCCACGTCGACTAGCGATCACTCCGTGCACTAACACTATCCTACACACAATTTACAATTTTTACCGAAGCCAATTAACCTACAAACCTATACATCTTTGGAATGTGTGAGAAAAACAGAGAAAATCCACGTGGTCGCAGGGAGAACGTACGAACTCCGTACAGACAGCATCCGTAGTCAGGATCAAACCCAGTCTCTGGCGCTGTAAGGCAGCAACCCTATCGACACATCAATGTGCCACACAAAATGAATGTCATTTTTAAACACCACCACAGATTTGTCAGGGCAGATACTTACAGGTGCTGAAAAAGTAGTTAACCTTTATAGCCTTTTTGGAATAGATGCAATTTTAAAGGCTGAACCTGCTATGGCCTGGGAAAGTAAATAGTTAAAGTGTAAACCCTGAAGCCCAAATCTCCATCAACTGCAAGTCAATGCTCTCAGCGAAGTTCCACTGAATAATTGCCAACACTTCAAAGTTCGGGCAGGCCTGAACAGGATGTTCCTCAATAGCAGTTAGTAACTACAAGCTACTAATATCTTGGATGTGAAGTGGATCATATTTACTTTCTGGGCTTTGTGCAATGCTTACGACGGAAATAGTGCATGACAGAGCTACCGTAATGATATTTGAGTTTAGTTAGTTAGTTAGAGATACAGCGTGGAACCAGGCCCTTCGGCCCACTGAGTCCACACCGACCAGTGATCCCCGCACATTAACACTATCCTACACAGACGAGGGACAATTTACACTTACACCAAGTCAAATTAACCTACAAACCTGTACGTCTTTGTGGGGGGGGGGGGGGGGGGAACCGAGAAAAGCCACGTAAAACCCAGAAAAGCCTCTGAGAAAACCCACATGTGTCACGGGGAGAACATAGAAACTGCGTGCAGACAGCACCCGCATTCGGGTTCGAAGTTTCTAGTGCTGCAAGTGCTATAAGGTAGCAACTCTACCGCTGCGCCACCGTGCTGCCTAGTTGATTTGGGTGGTGGAAAGGTGATTGTTTCTTTAGATTATGTGCAATAATGATATGTTTCCACAGCTGGACAATAGTTAACATTTACATTCATCAGGTTCCCTTGCACCTCCTCCAACCTCATCTACTGTATCCGCGGCTCCAGGTGTGGAGTCCTACATAGCGGCGGGACCAAGCGCAGGCTCGGCGATCGTTTCTCTGAACACCTCCGCTCAGTCCATCCTCGGCTTGTGTGATCTCCTGTTTGCTACACACTTTAAACCCCGCTCCCAGTCTCACACTGATCTTTCTGTCCTGGGCCTCCACTGTCGGAGTGAGGCCCAATGCAAATTGGAGGAACAGCACCTCATATTTTGCTTGGACAGCTTCCAACCCAGTGGTATGGCACATCATCTGCTTTGATCTGCAGTTTTCACACATTACCCTTCCTTATCTCTATACTCCCTCTCCACTGACTCTCAGTCTGAAGAAGGTTCTTGATCCGAAACGTCACCCATTCCTTCTCTCTGGAGATGCTGCCGGTCCTGCTGAGTTACTCTAGCATTTGTGCCTATCTTTGGTGTAAAACCATCACCTGTAGTTCCTTCCTACAAATAACAGAGCTGCCTGGTGTAGGTTGGCTTGGTCAGATATTCACTTCTGAATTTGCACAAGTCTGATGTTGAAGACTGGGGACAGTTAACGACGAGGGACAATTTTACCTTTGTACCAAGCCAATTAACCTATGTCTTTGGAGTGTGGGAGGAAACCAAAGGTCTCGGAAAAATCCCACGCAGGTCACAGGGAGAACGTACAGACAGCAACCATAGTCGGGATGGAACCCTGGTCTTCGGTGCTGTAAGGCGGCAATTCTACTGCTGCGCCACCGTGCCGCGCCAATGTGGAGAAGGTAGATTAGCAATGTTGGCGGCACTCAACTCATTGCATCTACTCTCTCACTTTGGATGAGCTAACAGTCCACATCTTGCTTTCTTTGTACCTCTGCGTTAGGGTTTAGTGTCAAGAGTTCATTACTCCAATGAGGCGGCACAGTTGCAGAGATCCGGGTTCGATCCTGACTACAGGTGCCGTTCGTACAGAGTTTGTTTGTTCTCCCTGTGACTGCATGGGTTTTCTCTGGTATTCTCCCACACTCCAAAGGCATTGGCGTTTGTAGGTTAATTGGCTTCGGTAAAAAAATAGTAAATTGCCCCTAGTGTGGAGGATAGTGCTTGTGTACGGGGTGATTGCTGGTCGCCGTCGGCTCGCTAGGCCGAAGGGCCTGTTGCCGCGCTGTATCTCACGTCTGATCATCTTCAGTTCAGTTCCCTTTCTTAAGGTTGTCAATGAATCTGCCTCCATTGCACCTCTTTAGACTCTTCTGCAGACTTGTTGGAAATTGATGGAAGGATTAGAGGGGAGACCATAACTTATTTTCTCCATCCAGCTTATTATTTGTTTTGTTTATCAAATAATAGGTTTTACATATATGGGAAATGTTTCTTATCATTGCCATATGTTGCATTTTCTTCTGACCAAGGGAATGATTGTGGTCGTTATTAACATTATGCAAAATCTTCAAATGCCTTGCGGTTGTGACATTTTCTTCCATGTTTCGTTGATATAGAAAAAAAAAATCCTGTGTGATTGACCATTGGGTCAGTCTGCTGTTGATAGAACTGTTACCAAAGGCATGCATTTGAAACGGCCCTTTTTATTTCTTGTGAAATCGGCGTGCAACAAGATCAGATTCCACCCTTGTAATGCTGTTCTGTACAGGTGCAAGAAACGATGGGCAAACACAGAAAACCAGAGTTTCCTGTAAGTAATGTTTGTTGTTTCTGTAACTAATCCTTTTCAAAGGCCTGCACTCTAACAGAAACCGTGCGTCCAGAGACAGTTTTGACAAGAAAGTGACCAAATCAAGAGCATGAACTGCATACCATGATACAATTAATACTCGTGAGGAATTGTGGACAGGAGTATTCACTCTGTGTCTGTGTTTGAAGCATGTTCGGCACTCAGTGTAACACTCACTGTTCAGCTTTAAGCCTAATTTCCACGGTTACGCATGGCTTACCTTGTGCTATTCATGATAGAAGCGGACTTTTTTTTGTCTAATTAGCAAATGTTCAATCCAGTCATTAAGGGAAGATGAAACCAGCAGATACCAATAGTGTGTGAGTGTGTGTGTGTGCGCACACAATCGGGTATAGTTGCAGTAGGGTATAATCATTCCATTCACAAGCTGAATATTTTGGCTACATTGCTATGTGTGAAAATGATTATTATGCAACTGTTTTATTTCCATTGTCTGAATTTTACTGATTTGTTTTATTCACCTATGCAATTGTGTTTAAAGGAATAATATTACACTTCAATGAATGACCTGTGTGCCATTATCTGTAAGTTGAAATATGAAATGGTCTGAATCGGCACTCTATGCCCATGTCATATAATAGCTCAACATTTGTAAAACTCGACTGAACAATGTAATTAAATAATCACATGGTTTTATCTTGCCGGGAAACACAAGAATATTACATCAAAGCAAGATTATCAACAACTAAGCCATATACTTAAACCACCGCTGAAGCAGAAAATAAAATGGTGTATCGACACAAAAAGCTGGAGTAACTCAGCGGGACAGGCAGCATCTCTGGAGAGAAGGAATGGGTGACATTTCGGGTCAAGACCCTTCTTCAGACGTTACCCTATCCTTCTCTCTAGAGATGCTGCCTGTCCCGCTGAGTTACTTCAGCATTTTGTGTCTATCTTTGGTTTAAACCAGCATCTGCAGTTCCTTCCTACGCATTAAAATGGTATTGTATGCATGAGAACTGAAGAACCAACAAAAGGAAAGTTGTTCCACCTCTGCCACGTATAAAGACATGACACAAGATGCCAATTAATTGTAGCGATGCCTAAAGGTATTTGGCACTTTTATTCCTGGGAGCATGTGGGGGGAAACCTGTGAGTGAAAATGCAAAGTGTGAATAGTGTGGAATACTCACAGAGTATTTGGATCTATTTCAAGAGCAGTATTTTTTCCCCTGAGTAAGAGAAGATCTGGATGAGTAAACTAATAGCTTCGTCAAGGGAAGTGCCTGTGCAAAGCAGATATTAAATATAAATGTGTCACTTTGGTAGAAGATTGAGAAGTTGTAATGAAAATAGACAATGGATGTAGAACCCAACGGCAGTTATTGAAATAAAAGTAAACTGTTGTTATGTTCAGGATCTCACAAACCTGAATATTGCTGCATTACTGTTAGACAATGGGGCTGTCATGTTCAGTACTTCTGAACATGTTCAGTGGTTTAGACAATAGACAATAGGTGCAGGAGTAGGCCATTTTGCCCTTCGTGCCAGCACCGCCATTCAATGTGATCATGGTTGATCATCCCCAATCAGTACCCCGTTCCTGCCTTCTCCCCATATCTCCGCTATTTTTAAGAGCCCTATCTAGCTCTCTCTTGAAAGCATCCAGAGAACCTGCCTCCACCGCCCTCTGAATCGGAGGGACAACTTTCTCACTCAGAGAATGCTGGATATATGGAATGAGCTGGTGTCGGGTGTCAGAGATGGGGAGAAGGCAGGAGAATGGGGTTAGGAGGGAGTGATAGATCAGCCATGATTGAATGGCGGAGTAGACTTGATGGGCCGAATGGCCTAATTCTGCTCGTATCTCTTGAGCTGCCAGAGGAGGCGCTATAGCAGTATTTATAGGACAGGTACATGGATATGAAAGGTTTTGGAGGGATATGGACCGAACATGGGCACATGAGAATAGCTTAGATGGGCATCATGGACGAGTTGGGCCAAAGGGCCTGTTTCCGTGCAGTAGGACTCTATGACTTTCTCGTACAGTGTACTAATTTGGAAAGTTTTCATTTGACCTTGTTTTGATAGTGTTACTGCTTTACAATACCAGTTTTATGATACAGAGCAAATTGGAAATGTCAATAAACAAGTCGACTTCATAGGATTTTAGAAATGCCCAAAAGCGCAATGGATTGAAATATTTAAGAAGATATTGGAAGAACACATGTGAAGCTTAGCAGCTATGGTTCATGTATCACATCCACTGATTGTTCACAGGGAAGTTATACAGCATCAGACCTCGTATGTTAAGCACTATGATTGTAAAGCTTGCAAAGTTTGTATTTTTGGAATGAGTGAATTGTCAGTTGTAGCAACAGTATCATCAGTGACAACAATAAGTTGAAAGTGTGAAAATCTTGTTCATTAATCCACAGCATATTGTTGCAGGAAAGGCATGTGGATACTCCAGTACAAATGTGTCAATTAAAAAAAAATGTATGGGTTCTTGGATTTCAAGAATAAGAACTGTGTGGAGCTAGGGTTGCAAACAGGAAGACACATGGCTTGATATAACAAAGATAATCAAGCCAGTCAAATTTGAAGTACCTTATTTTCAATGATCATTATAAAATATAATGCATCTCTAACGGGCAGATTGGAGAATGCCATTTTGCCAAATATTAAAATTGCAAATGCATTGCTTTCACTTCTGAAGATGTGTATTGCAAATAGTTAAATAATTTACTGTGGGGCGGTGCAGTGGCACAACGGTAGAATTGCTGCCTTATAGCGTCAGAGACCCGAGTCCAATCCTGACTATGGGTGCTGTCTGAACAAAGTTTGTACATTCTCCCTGTGACCTTGTGGGTATTCTCAAGGTGCTCGGGTTTCCTCCCCCATTCCAAAACTGTGCAGGTTTGTCAGTTAATTGGCTTCACTAAATTGCCCCTAGCGGGTAGGTTGCTAAACAGAACTAGTGTATGGGTGATTGTTGGTCGGTGCGGTCTCAGTGGATCGAAGGGCCAATTTCCACGCTGTTTCTCTAAACTAAACCAAACTTCCCTGACAATTCCTTTCCGTATCCATCGAAGTAGAGGTTGTCACTTCTGGTTTCAGTGTTGGCGCATTGACAAGGTATAAAGCCCCCTGGTCTACAGTCGGCAAAACTCATTCATCTTGAGCACAATATTGTTTGCCGTTGGCAACTGTTAATAGAGTATGGGTATTATCACTGTTCGAGAGTAATACTGATCAGAGTATTTGGCTACGCAGTGTTCACAATCAATGTCCAACCAGATTATTTATTACCATTTTAGTGAAAAGCCTTCTGTTAGTACATAGAGTACAGACATGCATCCATTTAGTAATGGTAGAATTTTCTCTGTATAATATTTTGCATTAGAATGTGAATCAGTCCACACGTGTGGCCAATTAAAATACACATTGTAATCTCAAAGGAGTTTGAGATTACCGCAAGGCTCAGTGCTGGGACCCCAGCTATTTACAATTTATATTAATGATCTGGACGAGGGAATTGAAAGCAACATCTCCAAGTTTGCGGATGACACTAAGCTGGGGGGCAGTGTTAGCTGTGAGGAGGATGCTAGGAGACTGCAAGGTGACTTGGATAGGCTGGGTGAGTGGGCAAATGTTTGGCAGATGCAGTATAATGTGGATAAATGTGAGGTTATCCACTTTGGTGGCAAAAACGGGAAGGCAGACTATTATCTAAATGGTGGCCGATTAGGAAATGGGGAGATGCAGCGAGACCTGGGTGTCATGGTACACCAGTCATTGAAAGTAGGCATGCAGGTGCCTTCATAGCAAGAGGATTTGAGTATAGGAGCAGGGAGGTTCTACTGCAGTTGTACAGGGTCTTGGTGAGACCACACCTGGAGTATTGCGTACAGTTTTGGTCTACAAATCTGAGGAAGGACATTATAGCCATAGAGGGAGTGCAGAGAAGGTTCACCAGACTGATTCCTGGGATGTCAGGACTTTCATATGAAGAAAGACTGGATAGACTTGGCTTATACTCGCTAGAATTTAGGAGATTGAGAGGGGATCTTATAGAAACGTACAAAATTCTTATGGGGTTGGACAGGCTAGATGCAGGAAGATTGTTCCCGATGTTGGGGAAGTCCAGGACAAGGGGTCACAGCTTAAGGATAAGGGGGAAATCCTTTAAGACCGAGATGAGGAAAAACTTTTTCACACAGAGAGTGGTGAATCTCTGGAACTCTCTGCCACAGAGGGTAGTTGAGGCCAGTTCATTGGCTATATTTAAGAGGGAGTTAGATGTGGCCCTTGTGGCTAAAGGGATCAGGGGGTATGGAGAGAAGGCAGGTACGGGATACTGAGTTGGATGATCAGCCATGATCATATTGAATGGCGGTGCAGGCTCGAAGGGCCGAATGGCCTACTCCTGCACCTATTTTCTATGTATCTATGTATCTATGAATGGGGTTGAGAGGGAAAGATAGAAACATAGAAAATACAGTAGGTGCAGGAGTAGGCCATTTGGCCCTTCGAACCCTTCAATATGATCATAGCTGATCATCCAAATTCAGTACCCCATTCCTGCTTTTACCCCATTTCACTTGATTCTTTTAGCCCTAA
Organism: Malacoraja senta; assembly: GCA_038087875.1. Taxonomy (NCBI): domain Eukaryota; kingdom Metazoa; phylum Chordata; class Chondrichthyes; order Rajiformes; family Rajidae; genus Malacoraja; species Malacoraja senta. Next base: position 80,322,733 of record CM075980.1, on the reverse strand, counting down.
GAGCTAAATCTAACTCTCTCTTGAAAACATCCAGTGAATTGGCCTCCACTGCCTTCTGTGGCAGATAATTCCGCAGATTCTGGGTGACAACTTTTTTCTCATCTCAGCCCTTATACTTAAAATTTGATCCCTGGTTCTTAGTTAGGAGGGAGAGATAGGTCAGCCATGATTGAATGGTGAATTTGTCTCGATGGGCCAAATGGCCTAATTCTGTTCCTATCACTTATGATCTTATGGAGATATACCATCAATAAATGAACAGATTGGAAGGTAAGATAGTTTTGCAAACTACATATTTTAGTAGCCTACCAAAGGTGTTGATTACACGATCACTGATAAAATGTGAATGGGATTGGATCACCTTGTGATGTGTGGTGTCGAATGTCCACATTGTTCTGCATGATCCTAAATCAATGAATGAGCATTGTACACAGAATATCTATTCCGGGGATAACAAAATGCATAATGCTGGGAAAAGTTATTCTATAAGATTGATGGGTTTCTAAAAAGGAAACCAGCCTTTGCCATCATGTTTTGAAAAATCCTCTGTGTTTTTTCATACTAGTCACTGCTTGCCTTAAGAAATTTTCCTTTTAAATTATAAGATCAAAGATTTCAAAGGTCTTTTATTGTCACGTTTACCAATTAAGGTACAATGATATTCTGTATTACCATACAGCCATACTAAAAAAAGCAGCATAAAAGTTAACATAAAAATAAGTTAACATAAACTTTATAAACTCGGGCGACTTCTCCCGCCCGAGTTGCGGGGTTGAAGAGCACCTGGAGCGGGGCTTTACATCGTCGCCCCGCGCGGCTTGGGGTGGCTGCGGTCCTTTGCGAGAGCGCGCCGGGGCTCTAACACCAAGACCCGGTGCGCGACCTTGCATTAACCGGCGTGGCTTTAATGGCCGCGGGATAATCACCATCGCCCGCCGGGGGCTTTGACTTTGACTCTGACATCGGGGGGGGGGGGAGTGCAGTGGAGAGATACGTTTTTTTTCCTTCCATCACAGCGCTGTGATGGATGTATGTGTAAATTGTGTTGTGTCTCGGGTCTTCTTCGTTTTGTAATGTATGGCTGCAGAAACGATATTTCGTTTGGACCTCACGGGGTCCAAATGACAAATTTGTCCAAATGACAAATAAAATAATAATAATAATAATAATAATAATAATATTAGCCTCTGTGGTGGATGTTTAATCTTCTTCCCTTATTTTTCTCCCGCCGTCGGGGCAAAGTGATAGGTGTAGAATTAGGCCATTCGGCCCATCAAGTCTACTCTGCCATTCAACCATGGCTGATCTATCTCTCCTTCCGAACCACATTCTCCTGCCTTCTCCTCATAACCCCTGACACCCGTACCAATCAAGAATCGATCAATCTCTGCCTTAAATATATCCACTGACTTTGCCTCCACAGCCTTCTGTGCCAAAGAATTCCACAGATTCACCACCCTGCTGTGCTGTGTCTGCTGTGTTTTAAATCTTCCTCTTCGTCTGACTATTTTACCTCCCTCTTGCCCTTGTACTGGAAACTAATCTAAGGTCCTTGCTTGTAATTGGAGTCAGCAAAGGAACTTGGATTAAATGCATAATTTGCGTTTGGTATGGAATATAATACTGGCGGATTCAACATATTTAAGGCACCGAGGAAATGCAATTACTAAAAATTTAAGATTATTTGCAAGAGACCCATTTATTTTTTAGAACAGCCATGGCCAAATCTGTATAAAGAGCCATTCATGGCAACTAATAAAAGACATTGAAATATTTGGCTGATATCTAATTATCTTAAGTGATTTTTGTCATCAGACATTGAATTCTCTTTGGAGAGGCTTTACCTCTGAATGATTGTGAAGTAATGAAGAAAATTGGAAAAAAAAAGATGATGGGTAATAAACAGAAGAAATGTATCATGTAATTAACACCTTTGTCAGTGCTATTAGTGTGGTAGTGCCACTAAATATGTGATTTGCAAAAAATATCATCTCTCCTTCCAATCTGTTTATTTATTGATGGTATATTCATGTTCATAAGTGATAGGAGCACAATTAGGCCATTCGGCCCCATCAAGTCTGTTTTGCCTGGCAATGGACTTGTACTCGCTGGAGTTTAGAAGGAAGAGAGGGGATCTCATTGAAACTTACCGAATAGTGAAAGGTCTGGATAGAGTGACTGTGGAAAGGATATTTCCACTAGTGGGAAAGTCTACACCAGCATTCAATCATGGCTAATCTATCTTTCCCTCTTAACCCCATTCTCCTGCCTTCTCCCCATAATCCCTGATACCCATACTAATCAAACTCTGGACATGAGATTTTCCAGTTTTGCTTGACATGACTGATTGTATACCAGAGTACGTGGAACAGTTGTAGAATCAAACTAATGCACCTTGGAAAGTGGCCCTTCGGCCCAGCTCATCCATACTGACCGACTTGCCCATCTAAGGTACTTATTTGCCCGTGTGAGGCCCATATCCCTCTACATCTCTCCTATCCATGTACCTGTCCAGATGTCTTTTAACTTGCGGTTATTCTCCTTGGCTCAAATACTTTGCAAAGCTGCCCCTCGGGTTCCTCAAATCTTTCCCCTCTCACGTTAAACCAATGCTCACTTTTCTTGTTTCCACTTTCCTAGGAAAAATACTCTATGCATTCACCTTATCAATTCCCCTCATGCTTTTATACACCTCTACGAGACCACCTCTCGGCCTCGTGCTCCAAGGAATAACGTCCTACTCAGCCCAAATTCTTGCTATTGAGTATTAGTTGTATGGCGTGGAAACGGCTCCTTTGGACCAACTTGCCCTTGCCGACTAACATGCCCCATCTACACAAGTCCATGTTGCCTGTGTTTGTCCCAGACCCTTCTAAACCTATCCTCTCCATTGCTCTGGAGTCCGAGCAATATTCTAGTATATTTAGAGGGAAGGAATGTTTCAGGCCAAGACTTTCAGACTGAGAGTCAGTCTCCACCCGAAACGTCACCCATTCTTTTTTTTCAGAGATGCCGCCTGTCCCACTCAGTTACGCCAGCATTTTGTCTATCTTCGGTTTAAACCAGCATCTGCAGTTCCTTCCCACACATTCTACTATATTTTCTCCACACTCTTTTCAGCTTAATGGCATCTTTCCTATAACGGAGTCACCAAAACTGAACGCGACACTCCAAGTGCAGTCTATCCAAGGTCTTGTACATCCCAACTTCTGTACTCATTCCCCTGACTGATGAATGCCAGCCAAAATCTTCCTCTTCCAACCGGTCTACTTGTGTTGCCACTTTCAGAGAGCTACAGTGCCCTCCATAATTTTTGGGACAAAGACCCATCATTTATTTATTTGCCTCTGTGCTCCACAATTTGAGATTTGTAATAGAAAAAAAATCACATGTGGTGCACATTGCCAGATTTTAATAAAGGCAATTTTTATACATTTTGGTTTCACCATGTAGAAATTACAACAGTGTTTATACATAGTCCCCCCATTTCAGGGCACCATAATGTTTGGGACACAGCAATGTCATGTAAATGAAAGTAGTCATGTTTAGTATTTTGTTGCATATCCTTTGCATGCAATGACTGCTAGAAGTCTGGGATTCATGGACATCACCAGTTGCTGGGTGTCTTCTCTGGTGATGCTCTGCCAGGACTGTATTGCAGCCATCTTTAGCTTATGCTTGTTTTGGGGGCTAGTCCCCTTCAGTTTTCTCTTCAGGATATAAAAGGCATGCTCAATTGGGTTTAGATCGAGTGATTGACTTGGCCACTCAAGAATGACCATTTTTAAGCTTTGAAAAACTCCTTTGTTGCTTTAGCAGTATGTTTGGGATCATTGTCTTGCTGTAGAATGAACCACCGGCCAATGAGTTTTGAGGCATTTGTTTGAACTTGAGCAGAAAGGATGTGTCTATACATTTCAGAATTCATTATGTTACTGCCATCAACAGTTGTATCATCAATGAAGATAAGTGAGCCAGTACCTTCAGCAGCCATACATGCCCAGGCCATAACACCCCCACCACCGTGTTTCACAGATCAGGTGGTATGCTTTGGATCTTCAGCAGTTCCTTCTCTCCTCCATACTTTGCTCTTGCCATCATTCTGATATAAGATAATTTTCATCTCATCTGTCCACAAGACCTTTTTCCAGAACATGCTCTTTTATTGGTTGCTCTTTTAAGTGCTTCTTGGCAAACTGTAACATGGCCATCCTATTTTTGCGGCTAACCAATGGTTTGCGTCTTGCAGTGCAGCCTCTTAATGATGTTCCAAACAGTTGATTTTGGTAAGCCTATAGTTTGGCTGATGTCTCTGACAGTTTTATTCTTGTTTCTCAGTCTCATAATGGCTTCTTTGACTTTCATTGGCACAACTTTGTTCCTCGTGTTGATAAACAGCAATAAAAGTTTCCAAAGGTGATGGAAAGACTGGAGGAAAGACTAGGTGCTGAGCGCTCTCTTATACCTGCATCAAGGAGGCATTTAAATAACCTGCGCAATTACAAACACCTGTGAAGCCATGTGTCCCAAACATTATGCTGCTCTGAAATGGGGGGGACTATATATAAACACTGCTGTAATTTCTACATGCTGAAACCAAAATGTATAAAAATGGCCTTTAATAAAATCTGACAATGTGCACTTTAACCTCATGTGATTTTTTTTTTCTATTACAAATCTCAAATTGTGGAGTACAGAGGCAAATAAATAAATGATGGGTCTTTGTCCCAAACATTATGGAGGGCACTGCAGGTTCAAGGTGAAGGGGAAAACATTTAATAGGTATCTGAGGGGCAGCTTTTTCACACAAAGGTTGATGGGTACATGGAACAAGCTGCCAGAGGAGGTAGTCGAGGCAGGGACTATCCCATCGTTTAAGAAACAGTTAGACAGGTACATGGATAGAACAGGTTTGGAGGGATATGGATCAAGAGCATGTAAGTGGGACTAGTGTAGCTGGGACATTGTTGGCCGGTGTGGGTGAGTTGGGCCTCAGGGCCTGTTTCCACACTGTATCCCTCTATGACCCTACTCATACCAAGTCTTCGTCGACGAAGGCAAATTAACTGCTCGGCTTTCACTGTTGGAGACGAGTTGATCAATTTGCATTTTTGGTGATGTTTGATACACGTTGGGGGATATTGTTACCGGATGTGATCAACATGATACAACATTTTGGGTTCGGAAGTCTGCAGAAGGATCCCGACCCAAAACATCACCTATCCATTCCCTCCACGGAGGCTGCCCAACCTGCTGAATTTCTCCAGCACTCTCAGCTCCAAAGAGGCGGGCAAGATATCGGGTGGAAGCCAAACCTGTCCTACTCAACGTGTGAAAGTGACTATTGAATGTTAACATACTGCTGAAATGTGGAATGTTGTCAGTGAATGTCATCCTTCTCTTGACTGATATCCATGATCCAGAATTCTAGCTGGTTGGTCTGGAACAGGTGGCAGCCAATCTGGCTTGAACCTGCCTGGCCCACAAGTGCCAAAGCTGGCACCTAGTTCTCTGCTACTCTACCAAGGGAATATGTCCGCTATTTAAAGATTGAGAATGGAGTATATTAACAGTGCTCACCTGCCTTCAGTGCTTCTGCAGTGAGCTGCCAATTGCCAGACGAGCAGACTGTCCACCACATGCTGGACTGGAGGAGATGAAATGATTGCTTTGAAATGGAGATGTCCCGAAAGTCAGGACGTGCAGAGGCTGGCATTAGGAGGAGAGGATAATGTACTTTATCCAGCCCTCTGCCTGACACTAGGGAGTACTATGGTGCAGATGGCAATTGGCAAATTCCCATTTAGTTTAGTTTAGAGATACAGCGCGGAAACAGGCCCTTCGGCCCATTGAGCCCGCGGCGACCAGTGATCCCCGCACACTAGCACTACCCTACATACACTTGGGGGAAATTTACAATTCTTACCGAAGCTAATTAACCTACAAACCTGCACGTCTTTGGAGGGGGGGAGAAAACCGGAGCACCCGGAGAAAACCCACGCCGTCACGAGGAGAACGTACAAACTCCATACAGACAGCACTCGTGGTCAGGATCGAACCCGGGTCTGCAGCAACTCTACCGCTGCGCCACCAGCCGACCAGTGATCCCCGCACACTGACACTATCCTACATACACTTGGGGACCATTTACAATTTTACCAAAGCCAATTAACCTACAGACCTCGTTGAAACCGAGGCACCTGGAGAAAACACAGGCGGTCACAGGGACAAACTCCGTCCAGACTAGCACCCGTAGTCACGATCAAACCCGGGTCTCTGGTGCTGAAAGACAACAACTCTATGCTGCGCCACTGTGCTGCCCTGTTTTATTTTTGAGTATTTTCACGGTTTATCACCTTTTATATTGTTCTACATTCAGATAGATTTTTAACTGCTTCTGGCTATCAGACTAAACTGATGCTTGATTAGTAAGGGTGTTCTTAATTAATAAAGGTTCTGGGAGGAAGGCAGGAGAATGGAGTTGGGAGGGAAACTAAAAAAATAGGTGCAGGAGTTGGCCCTTCGAGCCAGCACCGCCATTCAATATGATCATGGCTGATCATCCAAAATCAGTATCCCGTTCCTGCATTTTCCCCATATCCCTCGATTCCGTTAGCATTCAGAGCTAAATCTAATTCACTCTTGAAAACCTCCAGTGAATTGGCCTCCACTGCCTTCTGTGGCAGAGAATTCCACAGATTCACAACTCTCTGAGTGAAAAGGTTTTTCCTCCTCTCAGTCCAAAATGGCCTACTCCTTATTCTCAAACTGTGACCCCAGGTCCTGGACTCCTCCAACATGGGGAACATTTTTCCTGCATCTAGCCTGTCCAATCCGTTAAGAATTTTATGTTTCTATAGAATATCCTCTCATCCTTCTGAATTCCAGTGAAAGATAGACTCGATGGACCGACTGAGCTAATTCTGCTTCCATTACTTATGAACATAATCAATAGCCTTTGACAAGCAGAGAGCAATGTAACCAATTTATTCTGGATGAGAATTTTGAGTTTCGCCGTTGTGATCAACTTGTCATGCAAAAGAAATTTGGCCTCACGTGGGGGGGGGGGCGGGGGGAGCACGGTGGTGTCGAGGTAGAGTCGTTGCCTTACAGCGCCAGAGACCCGGGTTCGATCCTGACTAGGGGGTCGCTATACAGAGCTTGTACGTTCTCCCCGTGACCTGCGTGAGCTTTCTCCGGGTGCTCCGGTTTCCTCCCACACAAGTTGTTGGTTGTGTAGAAAGGAAGTGCATGCAGATCTGAAGATAAGCACAAAAAGCTGGAGTAACTCAGCGGGACAGGCAGCATCTCTGGATAGAAGGAATGGGTGACGTTTCGGGTCGAGACCTTTCTTCAGTCTGTCTATCTTCTGGCTTGTTGGTTAATTAGCATCGGTAAAATTGTAAATTGTCCCTAGTGTGTGTTAGAAAGTGTTAGTGTGCGCGGATAGCTGGTCTGCGCGGACTTGGTGGGCTGCAGCGTCTGTTTCCGTGCTGTATCTCTAACACTTATCAACTTAAAAAGATGTGGAAGGGTCAATTGGTTTGGGTCACTGCATCCACGAGAGGTGATTGTGGATGGTGGCCTGGTTTGTGAGTGTGGGCAGCAGGCTGGGTCCAGGACGATCCAGTCAAGTCTTTCTCTGCCCTAAGGTGCAACTACTCGCATGCATATTAGCAATGGACTTCATGATGCAGACTCCATCAGTCTTACCATTAAGGAAAATATCTGACTTATTTTTTGATTAGCTAATTTGATGGTGGATGTTTTCAATTACTATAGTAGGCAATTTCCATGACTAATTTGAAGCACATTTGAACTAGATCGATTTGTAGCAGTTTATAGAGGCAACGATTCATTCTGCTACCTTTATGTTCTTTCTGGTAAATTTTATTGGTGAAAGCTTAAATCTATTCTGCTCCCACTCTCCGAAGGTGGGAATTCCTCCTGGCCTAACATAATTTAACCCCTTTTTTCCTTTTATTTCAATATTTTATTATCTTTGTTGTCAATTTTTGTCATGTTTGGTGTTGATCAAATCCACAACAATGATATTCTGACCTTTCAAACAGGTAAATCATTAAAGCATAAGAATAGTAGTCTGTATTTAAGTTCAAGAAATGTTCAACTCCAGTGAGAATATTGTCAATTATCACTTACAAAGGTGCATTAAAGTGGTTTAATTGTATTGGAGAAAAAATGGAAATCCTCAGTATTTTAAATAGTCTTTATAAGTAATTAAATAGAATATTACATATTTTAGGAAATTGTGCTATCTTTTGAAGTAATGTTTTTATTGTGTGGTAATGTTTAATATGGGAGGATGTGGGCTAGATGCTCATTTAAAGTCTTCGCCGTGAAAGGTTGAATGGGAAATGGCTTTATTCAGAATTTAAACAAGTCAGAAGTTGGCCAAGGAGTTGAAATGTCGTTGGGAATATTAATACCTGCTGATGTTAGACAATCGAGTGAATTTTTGGAAATATAGGTGGAATCAGGCCCTTCAGCCCATCGTGACCAGTGATCGCCCCCGTACACTTACACTATACGACACACACTAAGGACAATGTACAATTTTACCGAAGCCAATTAACCTCAAAATCTGTACATCCCGAGAGTGGGAGGAATATATGAATGGTGGAAAGATATGATAAAACTGGTAAAGGTTTGAATGGGTTATTCCATTGGTCTTTTACCTTTGGGTGTGAGTTAGTTCCAAAAGTCTTAGTTGTATTTTGCCGGTGTATTTTAAGCATTGATTTAGTATTGGGAGATGTGTTTGCTATCTTGAGCACAAATGTCAATCACAGATGCTACTGTCGATGATGTCTAGCACGACACATAATCATGACCTTGGCGGCACAACGAAACTTTGAATTCCATTTTCCTAACCTTTTGGGGAGCTATCTGTACGATCGGTGAAAATCAGATTCAAAGAAACGGCGGCACTCAAGAGTTGCTGATGAAAGAGATGACAACCTTACAAAACTCTGGTTATTAATGGGGTCATAAATTGAATGATGTAGACAGCTGGATTATTTATCTCCAATCACTGGTTATGCATGCACATTACTGTCGACTGAGTCATTGGTGTAACTTGTGTAACCATGCACCTTATTTAAGAGACTTGTGATTTTGTGCCAAATTTATTTCTTATATGTATCAATTGATTATATTTTTACTATTCAAACATTTGTTTTTATGGGGAAGAGTGTATTTTCTGTTTAGTATCTAATCTAATTTGGCACGTGTCAGGAATCAAATAATTGACAGATTTTTATTGCTATAGATGTAATATGGGCTGCTGATCTGCGCCAAATCAACTTGAGGGTGAACCAGTGGTGCAGCAGGTAGAGAAGGAACAGCAGTTGCCGGTTTACACCGAAGATAGACACAAAATGCTGGAGTAACTCAGTGGGTCAGCCAGCATCTCTGGAGAAAAGGAATAGGTGACGTTTCGGATCAAGACCTTCTTCAGACCTGCTGCTGCCTCACAGCGCCTAAGGTCTACATTTGATCCTGTCCTCAGGTGCTGCTTGTGTGGAGTTTGCATGTTCTCCCTGTGACCATGTGGGTTTACTCCAGGACTAACGGTTTCCTTCCACATTCCAAAGACGTGGTTTATTTTGTAGGTGAATTTGCCTCTGTAAACATTGCCCCATATGTGTTGGGAGTGGTTGGGAAAGTGGGATAGCCTAGAGTTAGTGTGAATGTGTGATCAATGGTTGGTAAGGACACGGTGGGCCTAAGGGCCTGTTTCAATGCTGCTTCATTCAATCAATTCAATCAAAATTCATTGTTGGCCCAACTTATGAAGCTTCACTTGTGCTTGCAGTTCAACACCTTTGTCAACAAGTCTTGGAGCAGAATTCAACCATTCGGCCCATCAAGTCTACTCCGCCATTTAATCATGGCCTATCTATCATTCTCTCTCATCCCTCTCTCCTGCGTTCACCCCATAACCCCTGACACCCGTAATAATCAAGAATCTGTCAATCCTTGCCTTAAAAATACCCATTGAGTTGGCCTCCTCGGCTGTTTGTGGCAATGAATTTCACAGAATCACTACCCTCTGACTAAAGAAATTCCTTCTCATTTCCTTTCTAGAGGTGGGTCCTTTTTATCCTGAGTCTATGGCCTCTGGTTCTAGCCTCTCCCACTAATGGAAACATCCTCTCCACATTCTCTCTCTCTCTAGACCTCTCACTTTGTAAACCGATTTGGTTTATCTTCATCATCTTGAAGTGGCGGCGCTGTTGAACAGCAGCGGCTCGCCTGCAGTCCGTCTGTTTTTACTTTTTTTGTTGTTTTCTTTTGTCCTGTTGTAGTTAAATTTTAGTTTATTTGGGTTGTGTATGTGTGGTGGAGGGGGGGGGGGTGTAGGTGAAACATGATTTTTGTCTCTTCCTTCGGGGGAATGCGACTTTTTCTTGTCGTATCCCCCTTCTCTGCCTCCGTCTGCGCTGAGGCCTAATGGCGGAGCTGCCGGCCTCCAACTGCGACCGACTGACCTCGAGGCTCCGGAGGCAGAGCCAGGACTTACAAACGCGAGGCTGGCCAACTTCGGGGCTGCGGTGGCATTCCAGCGTTCCGGCGGTGGCGACCAAAGACACTGGTGGCGACCTTAATCCGGAGGCTCGGCCGCGGGCCCAGTGGACGACATCGTCGGGAGCTCGCAGGTCACAGGTGGGTGACCTGTTTTTCTGGAGCTCCTGCAACTACAGCTACGTCCGCTGGACTGGAGGGCGGCAGCTTCGGCAGCTTCGATAACCCCGGGCCGCGGAGTTTGAACCGGCCCGTCGCGGAGCATGGATTCAGCCGCGGGACTGACTTACCATCACCCGGCGGGGCCACAACATCAGAAGCCTGGATCGCCTCAGCGCAGAGGGAGAACAAAGAGGGAAGAGACAGAGACTTTAAGACTTTCGCCCCCATCACAGTGAGGAGGTGCCTGGTGAACTCACTGTGGTGGATGTTAATTTGTGTTTATTGTGTGTTTTGTTATTTATTATTATATGTATGACTGCAGGCAACGAAATTTCGTTCAGCCCGAAAGGTCTGAATGACAAATAAAGGAATCTCTATCTCTATCTCTCAATCTCTATCTTCATCATGAACTTTGACATTCTGCTGAAAATGACTGAAATTGGAGAATTGTGAACCACATGAACTGAATCTGGCATGTGAACTGCTTCAACGGAAGTCGAGAGGAAACGTGTCCAAAAACCTGTATGTTTCCAGCAAATAGTTGTCTTCAAATTTCATTTCATCCTCACAATATGCCGTGAGTGGCGACATTATAATATGTGGTGTTACTAAAGGACATAAGTTTGAACCTGCAGCCACGTTGTGTGATACCAACTCCCACAATATAATAATGGTTAGATGTTGACCAAGTCAACATCCGGATGTTGCCCTGACTTCATGAAGAGTGGTCAAGCTGTCAGGCAGCACTCCCTCGCTGTCCAAGATCGTGGCACGCGCTTGTTCACATCCACTTGGGAAGGAAGATTATCCTTGGTTGAATTTCTTATCCAAAGGATAATACTACTGAAAATCCAGCACTCCCTCTGTGCTACACTGAAGTGCCAGCTTGGATATTGTTCAAGTCTCTGGAGGGGCACTTGACATTAAGCCACACAAACTCCATCATGAATAGACACAAAATGCTGGAGTAACTCAGAGGGTCAGGCAGCATCTCAGGAGAACATGGATTGGTGATGTTTCAGGTCGGGACCCTCCTTCAGTCTGAAGAAAGGTCCCGACTCAAAATGTCACCTATCCATTTTCTCCAGAGATGCTGCCTGACCTGCTGAGTTACTCCAGCATTTTGTGTCTATCTTTGGTATCAACCAGCATCTGCAGTTCCTGTTTATTACATTTTGTGGACTCCATCATGAAGCTGGTGTGCAACAAAAATCTGAATTAGTTCCATCTCTGGGACTCTGCTGCTTGTCAAGGCTTGTGTCAATTATGAAGCTTCCCACATTTTTCTGTGGTTAAGTTGCTAATGAAATTTATACAGAAAGCCTGGCATGTTTAACTAGCACAATTAAAGGAATGTTTAACGAATGACTTGTTAAAAAGCGTATAATTTCTTCAGAAACTACATTAGACCAGGCAGTAAAATGGAGAGCACAAGGAACAGGAAGCCCAACCCTTTTAATTGGTTCCAGTTCAACGTAGAATTGTCCTTCAGTTCAACGTTTTCCCTCTCCCGCTTCTTAGTTTGTTCCCCATATTTGCAAGCAATCATTTCCACCTTGGTAGGTCAGTACTAGGTGGGATAAGATGCATTTATTTACCAAACTGCATGCATTCATCTGCCTTCAGGTTTGGGAGTCGCATGCAGATGTCAATTGGGTGCTCTTTCTCAGCGGCTTGATCAATTATTCTCCAATGTTGGATTGGGTAAAGATTATGGCGACTATAACACAAACGAGCTTCTGCTCTCTGGCAGTTACACTGTCAAATCTGCTTTCTAAACCTGCATTAGTTTAATGTAGAAAGGACCTGCGGATGCTGGTGTATTCCAAAGCAAGCCCCCCCCCCCCCCCCACCCCCCAATCCCCACCCCCTCTCCCCAATCTTTGCACATCCCCAATTCTTTCCACTCATCACTTTAATTTCATATTTCATGTGTCTTGTGTTTTTATGACTGTTGGCAGATCAATTTCCCTCCTGGGATAAATAAAGTTGTATCGTATCCTGGAGGCAAAGTGCTGGAGCAGCTCAGCGGGTCAGGCAGCCTCTCTGGAGAAAAAGGATGGGTGACGTTTTGAATCAGGACCCTTTCTGAAGAAGGGTCCCGACCTGAAACGTCACCCATCCTTTTTCTCCAGAGAGGCTGCCTGACCCGCTGAGCTACTCCAGCATTATCTTCTGCATGAGTTTAGACCCGACACAGCAACAACGAGTGTATTTATTTCAATGCCGAGGAGTGACGAGGTTATGTATTAATTTATCCTTTCCAAGATTAGGCCAATGTTTTTAATTCCTCTCATTATGTTTAGTTTATTATTGTCACATGTACCGAGGTACAGTGAAAAGCTTTTGTTTGTGTGCTTATCCAGTCAAAGGAAAGACTACACATGAATACAACACAGTGCATAGATAACGGATAAAGAGTACAATATTTATTGCAAAGATATAAGGTTGAAGTCCGATAAATTCCAATTAAAGGTTGTTCAATGGTCTCCAGTGAGGTGAGAGTTGAGCTGAGTTCGAGATGCGTGTTAAACATTTAGTTTTTACAATATTTTGAAGTTCTGAAAAGTAAGTTCATAATACTCAACAGCCTTGAAAATTGTATGACAAACATAGTTAGTTGTTAGAGCACTCTTGTGTGAGCTATTATCTTGTCCTCCTCATGTGGTGACCACACTGCATTGGGTCCTGCTACTTCCCAGGAACTTGTCATTTAGGATATGGAAGGTATGCAAAAATGCTGGTGGAACTCAGCGGGTGAGGCAGCATCTGTGGAGTGAAGGAAATAGGCGACGTTTCGGGTTGAGACGCTTCTTCAGACTGATGTCGGGGGGGGGGGGCTGCAGAAAAAAGAAAGGAAGAGGAGGAAACGGTAGGCTTGTGGTGGAGCTGGGAAGGGGGAGGGGAAGGAGAAGGAGGGAGAAAGCAAGGACTATCTGAAATTAGAGAAGTCAATGTTCATACCGCTGGGGTGTAAACTACCCAAGCGCAATATGAGGTGCTCTTCCTCCAATTTGCGCTGGGCCTCACTCTGGCAATGGAGGAGGCCCAGGACATAGATGCTGCCTCACCCGCTGAGTTCCTCCAGCATTTTTGCCAACCTTCATTTTTTTCCAGCATCTGCAGTTCTTTCGTAAACATTTAGGATCTGAAGGTCACTTACCAGCAAAGATAGACGACACAAAATGCTGGAGTAACTCAGCGGGACAGGTAGCATCTCTGGAAAGAAGGAATGGGTGACGTTTCGGGTCGAGACCCTTCTTCAGACTGAGAGTCAGGGGAGCGGGAAGCTAGAGATATGGAAGGGGGTACAAAGAGAATGTAAGTTGTGAAAAGGACAGATCAAAGTTGACGATGATCAAGCAAATGTACAATGGTTCATTGACGGTCGAGACTGGTGCATTGGTTTAAAGGATCCTGTATTCACCAGATGAGGAAGTTGAATGTTATACCTTGTCTAATAGAAGTTTATATTTGCACCTGCCAGTGATATGCTTCACCCTTGTGGTGTGAATATTCGAAAGAGTGTGGCATGATTGGGTTATATTTGAAAAAGGAACATATTCCTTTTTAACATATAATCCAATCCTCTCATTTCATGACCAAAAAAACCACAACATGTTTTTAGCCCGTAGTGGAAAATGATATGAACAGGACATGAAGCAGTGATTTAATAGCTTCGATTTTACACCTCCATTAGTTTTAAAACTTGTCCTTTATTTCCTTGTATTCTAGTTACTTGTGCTTTGATCTGCAGTTCTATATGATTTTATTATCAATGGAAAAAAATGTTAACTTTACAGGCCATTTGCGTTCCAAGCGTAGAAGTTGCTTGGTGTGATTTTGTTGTAAATTCTGCTGACTACAGTTTCTAACCAGACCAGTCAGAAGTGGGAACAGGAGCAGGCCCCTTGAGCCAACTTTACCATTCGCCAACAACATGGCTGACCTGACCTTGGTACCAGATCCACCAGCCTGACCATTCTTTGTAACCCTTTACAGAAAGCATTTACATCCCAGCCTTGTGTATGTTCAACACTGCTCCTCCACAGCTCTCTGCGGTGGGAAATTCCAATTCATTGCTATCTCGGAGAAGAAACTTCTCCTCGATATTAAATAGTAATCTCTTATTCTGAATCTGTGTCCCAAGTTCGAGAAAGTATCTTGTTTTTTGTTAAAATCCTGTGGGTTTCAATGTGCTTACTTCTTTCTTCAAATCCCCAATCAATGTATTGTTCCACCTTTCTCGTAGGACAAGTGAACCTTTTCTCAGTTGCATCTGTGGCATGTATTAACCTCATTAAGCCCCTGTCCCACCTTCACGACCTAATTGGCGACCTCTGCTGAGTTTGCCCTTGACTCATACTCGCAGCATTGTCGCCACGAGGTCGTAGGAGGTCATAGGAGGTCTTCGTAACTCTTCCTCATGCTCGTGAGTGGTCTCCGCGTACTCGTGGCCTCAAGTAGGTTGCGGCGTTTTTTCCAGTCTGATAAAAAATGTCCACGAGTAAAAAAAAGGTCGGCATGGAAAAAATGGATACTTTTTACTCATAGGTAGGTTGTAGTAGGTTGTGATGGTAGTCGTAGGTAGGTCGTAGGTCGGTAACTGGCCCAAGAAAAAAAATGTGAACATGACATCATTTTATTATGTGATTATTTTCTCCTCGTAGCTAGTCGTAGTTGGTCTTAGGTGTGGAAGACTGAGGTCGAGGGGGGTCGTAGGAGGTCGATGATGGGTGTAGACATAGTCTTAGGAGGTCGTAGACAAAGTCGTAGGAGGTCATAGGAGGTCTTTTACTTCGGCGA
Source organism: Malacoraja senta (assembly GCA_038087875.1). Taxonomy (NCBI): domain Eukaryota; kingdom Metazoa; phylum Chordata; class Chondrichthyes; order Rajiformes; family Rajidae; genus Malacoraja; species Malacoraja senta. Next base: position 80,307,220 of record CM075980.1, on the reverse strand, counting down.
GTCAACACGACCTTGACATTTTTTTCAACTCGTCTCGGGTCTTCTAAACTTGTGAATTAGATCGTCCAAGTGGGACAGGCCCTTTAGTCAGGAGACTGTTTGCAGATCTGTGTGTGGGGGTCCAACACTGCCCAGTATAACCATATCATGGCTTTCACTACTTTTATGCTCTCTCTCCTTTGCAATTATCATGAGAGGAATAGATCGGGTAGATGCTTGCCCAGAGTAGGGTTAATTGAGAACCAGAGGACATAGGTTTTACGGTGAGGGAGGGAAGATTTAATAGGAACCTGAGGAGTACCTTTTTCACACAAAGAGTGGTAGGTGTATGGAACAAGGTGCCAGAGGAGGTAGCTGATGCAGGTAATATCACCACAATTAAGAAACTTATGGACAGGTACATGGATAGGATAGGTTTAGAGGGACATGGGCCAAATGCAGGCAGGTGAGACTAGTGTAGATGGGACATGTTGGTCGGCGTGGGCAAGTTGGGCCGAGGGGCCTGTTTCCACATTGTATGTCTCTTTATCCACATGAATGCAAAAATATACATTTAAATGTAATGGGTGAGGGGATGCTCTTGTAGAGAGGGGCCCAAAATATTAGTAGGGGCAGATATCCCCAAAAGTAGTAGGCTGATAACATTTGACTAAGAGTCAATTTGTGGGGATATCTGGGCCTACTAATTTTTGGGAGCCCTGTCTGTAAGAGCATTCCCTCCTTCATTACATTTAAAGGTATTTTTTTGGCATTCCAGTGGATAGCTTCATATTTCCCCATATTATATCCCATTTCCCAATTTTTGTCCACTTGCTTAATCTATCCGTTCCAAATTGCTTTCCTTCCAATTTTTGTATCATCAGCTATAGTAAACTCAGGTTCTTCATCTAAGGTCATTAATATAGATGGTAAATATTTGTGATCCAGCGATTTACCCAGCTTGGTAACTTGAAAATAAAGCATTTAACCTCCCTTTTCTGTTACTTGGCCAATCATTTATCCATCCTGATATATTAACCCTAATCCCCTGATCTCTTCTGCACTCCATCAGTGCAGTGTTGGTTTAATAGCATGAAGCCTCTAGTTCTACTAAAATAGCATGTCACTGTCCATGTGCAGATGTTGGCTTAAACTGAAGACAGACACAAAAAGCCAGAGCAACTCAGCGGGTCAGACATCATAGCTGGAGAATCGGTGACGTTTCTGGTCGAGACCCTTCTTCATACTGAGAGTCAGGGGAAAGTGGGATGAGAGATATGGACGGTACTTAAGAGAAATTAATAGAAGATATGCATAAAACACCGATAATCAAGGAAATGTAGGCACACAATAGTCCATTATTGGGTGTGGGATTGACAATGAGTAACCAGACATAGGAACTAAACAGGACATTAAAACTAGTACCACGACTATGGTGGGGGAGGGACAGAGAGAGAGGGAATGCAAGGGTTACTTGAAGTTAGACAATAGGTGCAGGAGTAGGCCATTTGGAGCGGAACGTGGGCCTTTATTTCATCCATTTCAGTCACCCAACCCGACCTGACCCGACTCGCAGTGTAATCAACGTTGCGGGCGAACAGTTTGCGTTAATAAATTATAATTCTGAAAATGAGGAGAAGATTTTTACCAAATAACTTTTATTTTTACGAGGATGTTTCCGTAACCGGCTTCCGTCTCCGCACTAGTTATCTTTGCTCCGCTATGGGATCTTTGGTGCGGAGACGGAAGCCGGTTATGGGGCCGAAAATTACCCATGGATCTGCCCATGACCGTACTACGTCTTTTTCGTCGAGTGGGCTATCTTGCTCGCTATAGGATCTTTGGTGATAATGGCTGATCATCACCGTTCCTGCCTTCTCCCCATATCCCTTGACTCCGCTAAATTTAAGAGCTCTGTCTAGCTTTCTCTTGAAAGCATCCAGAGAACCGGCCTCCACCGTCCTCTGAGGCAGAGAATTCCACACTCACAACTCTGTGTGAAAATGTTTTTCCTTATCTCCGTTCTAAATGGCTTACTCCTTATTCTTAAACTGTGGCCCCTGGTTCTGGATTCCCCCAACATCGGAAACATGTTTCCTGTTTGGAGAAATATTGATTGAATAATCAATCGTTATGAATATTGATTTATATAACCAAGTAACCCCAGCTTTTCCTGTCTGTTTTTTGTCACAGTCCATGTTCTTTAGTCCCCTCAGTACAAAACAGATGTTCACAGCAAAGTTACAGAAGATTGCTAGGAGTCTTGTGCATCGAATGGCTGGATCTTATGTTGACATGTCAAACTTGTACACCAGGCACATTTAAGATAGACACAAAGTGCTGGAGTAACTCAGCGGGTCAGGCAGCATCTCTGGAGAAAAAGGATGGGTGACTTTTTGGGTCAGGACCCTTCTTTGTTTCAACCCACTCGTATTTAAGTTTAGTTTATTTGAATGTATGTTTACAGATACAGATTGGAAACAGGCCCTTCGGCCCGCCAAGTCTGCAACCCTCGCACATTAACACTATCCTACACCAAGCCAATTTACCTTCATCAGAACACAAAAACACAACAGTAACCTTAAAAATGTGATTTATTTCTTGCTCGTTAATAATATGTCAACCTGGCCTTTGCCCAAGAGGAGCAGCTGGTGATTTACAAGCAAACATCAGCGTAGAGATAAACAGCAGTTAGTATCTAATTCGCCTCGGGTATATCTAGAACATTTCACCACATAGAGTTGCTGAACAGGGGTGCCAAATGGACAAGCCAGGGCTGAAAACTGATCAGCCGCAGCAGTTAAACCTAGTATGTGATCTTCTATCCTGGGCTTAACATTGAGCGGTGCCACGGGAGATTAGCACGTAGACATGTATTATTTCTACTCCCTGAAAATGTTGGGCGTTGCTCGAATTTTGGAAATAGCGGTGCAGCGTCAAGATAATGTCGCCAAAGTGCAGACATCAGCACACAAGCCAGGCACTGTTCAGCACCTCAAGTCAAGAAGGCAGCAAATTGCTTTATCTAATTTAAGGGGCATTGCCCACCCCTGCTTAATCTGAAGCAATGTACTGTTTTCAGGGGCAGTTTCTTCCCAGCTGTAGACACACAATGCTGGAGAAACTCAGCGGGACAGGCAGCATCTCTGGGCGACTTTTCAGGTTGAGACCCTTCTTCAGACTGGGAGTCAGGGGAAAGGGTAATGAGAGATAAAGACAGTGGTGCAGAGAGAGATGTAGAACAAATGAATGAAAGATATGCAAAAAAGTAATGATGATAAAGGAAACGAGCCATTGTTAGCTGTTTGCTAGGTGAGAACGAGAAGCTGGTGCAACTTGGGTGGGGGAGGGATGGAGAGAGAGAGGGAATGCTGGCGTTACGTGAAGTTAGAGAAATGCTGTTCCCAGCTGTTATCAGGCAACTGAACCATCCTACCAACAACCAGAGAGCAGTACTGAGCTACTATATACCTCATTGGAGACCCTCGTACTATCTTTCATCAGACTTTACTGGACTTTAACTTCCACTAGACTTCATTCATGTTATTCCCTTTATCATGTACAGAGTGGATGGTTCGATTGTAGTAACGTATTGCCTTTCCGCTGACTGGTTAGCACGCAACAAAAGATTTTCACTGTACCTCGGTACACGTGACAATAAACTAAACTTAAGGGATTATGAAACGTGTCATTGTTCTGCAATGTTATCATTCAACAGAGCACACTAGTGTACTAATATTTTGTTTGTGTGGTGCTGCAACAGAAAGAGACTTTGCTTTTTACCAGGAGCAATAAAAGATTAAGTTGTGCAGCCTATATGAACACTATGATCTCACGATATGTGTACAATATACCTGTTGTACTGATGATATTCGGCAGGTTCATGGAATCGGATAACAGTGCGACAATTTATTACAAATCGCCTCAATTTGCGAGCTGCTTTTGTAGATGTCTGTGAAAAATGTAAACATTTTCATGCTGAACACTGACTAAAATGGACCCTTTCAAACACACTATTTTGAGGATGACAAAGCCTCTGTCAGTGTCAACAATGGATCTTTTGTGGGATTACATTTTTCAGAACTTGGGTCAATGTGATATGGAGAAGGCCGTTTCGACTGAGCATTCTGCAAACGTAGCTGAATATGTTTTTCCTTTTTGTGGTGAATAGCATCAATAATTCAGCTAAAGTAAATCGCAGATAGACTTAAAGTGCTGGGATAACTCAGCGGGTCAGGCAGCACCTCTGGAGAAATGGAATCCATGACGTTCTGAGTCATGACTGAGAACCAGGGGAGAGGGAAAGTAGAGGTATGAAAAGGTACAGAACAAATCACAGCCGGCACTGATGACACGGGAGAGCCCTCAAGAAATGTAAACACATCTTGATTCAATAGGAATAATTTTGGTTTGGATTAGTGTACTTTAGTTTGGGTTTGAAATACAGCGCAGAAACAGGCCCTTCGGCCCAACGAGACCACTATAGAAATGTTGATTCCTCTATAGAAACAAGGAACTGTAGGAACAAAAAGGACCCAAAGTGCTGGAGTAATTCAGTGAGTTCTGCAACATCTCTGGAGAACGTGGACATGTGACATTTTGGGTTGGGTCCCCAATGGGTTGGATGCCTGACCTGCTGAGTTACTCCAGCACTTGTGTCCCATGTTGGCTCATCTGCTGTCCAGATCCATATTCAGTTTTGTGTCAGATTTTTATCATTAGTGTTTTGCTCAGGAAAATAAGTTGTTCAAAAAACTGGAGTTCTCAATTTATCGCAACCTGATGAAATCTGGATAACCTCTCACTCCAAAACTCAAATGTTATTTTTATAAATGAATGATCATGTGGAATTAGAAATTCACATGAATCAAAATCTCATATAGAAAGTGAAGTATTTCTTTGCAACTATTGTATTTTGGTGTTGGAACTGCTTATTCATGGAGTTGGAGAGAGTTCCTTCCCATCCATACGTGAGCCTTTAGTTTAGTTTAGTGATACAGTATGGGACAGGCCCTTCGGCCTACCGGGTCCACGCCGACCAGCAATCCCCACACATCAACGCTATCCTACACACACTAGGGACAATTTTGACATTTACCAAGCCAATTAACCTGCAAACCTGTACGTCTTTGGAGTGTGGGAGGAAACCGAAGATCCCGGAGAAAACCCACGCAGATCACGGGGAGAACGTACAAACTCCGTACAGACAGCACCCGTAGTCAGGATCGAACCCGGGTCTCCGGCGCTGCATCTGCTGTAAGGCAGCAACTCTACCGCTGCGCCACCGTGACCTCCCACTGAGGTGCAGTGTGAAGCTTTTGTCGCCCGCCAACCAGTCAGCGGGAAAGACTATACATGATTACAGTGGAGCCTCCCACGGCGTACAGACACATGATAGGACAGATCTGAGAGGAGATTAAGAAGAGCATAGTTAAAGTAAGATATGTTGGGCTATATTTTGCTCATAAAACACAAAAGACAAAGGAAGATGCCCCATGCCAGCTGGCAGAGCTCTGTCAACCAGGATCTGTGCTCTGCCACAGGTCCTCAAACACCAAGGGTATCTAGAAATTCTTTAAAAGTTTGATTGTCTGCAATGCAGGTGGCGGGTCCTTGCCAGCTTTTAAACCTGTGAATTTTGTGGAGGGACATCTCCATAACTTCATTGCCACATTGCCTTTTCTGGTCTCCGGGATGCTTCTGGCCAGAAAGGTAGGCCCTCCATATTCAGATCAACTATGGAATGATTGTAGAAGATACGCTGAAGATAGACTCGAAAAGCTGGAGGAACTCAGCGGGACAGGCAGCATCTCTGGAGAGAAGGAATGGGTGATGTTTTGGGTTGAGACCCTTCTTCAGACTGATAGGCTATTGCTATCCCAATTCAGGCCAATACTACAGTGTTATTTTCCATTAGCTCCCATCAACTTAATCTTACAAATCTTTTGGATTCTGTTCCAGAAAATAGCAATTGGCTGTATCAATGATCTTTTGTAAGTAAATGCTTTGTTTATACACTGAACAAACCTAGCTGGTGTCTATGTGTAAGAAGGAACTGCAGATGCTAGTTTACACTGAAGATAGACACAAAAATGCTGGAGTGGGTCAGGTAGCATCTCCGGTGAAAAGGAATAGGTGGCGTTTCAGGTCGAGACCCGTCTGAGGAAGGATTTAGAGCCGAGATGTCACCTATTGCTTTTCACCAGAAATACTGCCTGACCCGCTGAGTTACTCCAGCTTTTTGTGTCCATCGATGCAAGTATCTAAGTTTCACTTAAGTGTCTTCATTCACAACTCGTTCTAAAAATTAGATTGCCCTTCTATTCCCTACTCGTGATACTGTAGCCTTCCCTCAATGTAGCCTTCCACTTGCTAGTCCACTGTCAAGGATCCGGTTGAACTAAACTACAATTGGTCACTGCCAATGTACCAAAATAATACAGCCCTGGGATAAGGCCAAGCCTGATGTTATTTTCACCTAGTGCCAACACTTGCGTATTTTTTAGCGTGAGTTGTTGATTCAAAATCAGCTGTCAAAACCCTATTTCATGGTCACATTCTCTGAGACCCATTTTAAACTCTACTGGGTGTGACCAGCTCCTCTGCATGCTCTGGGAGCCTGCTGTTTTTTGTTAATAGGTGACAGTGGAAGCTGGAAAGGGAGCAGAGAAGATTTACAGGGATGTTGCCAGGAGTTGAGGGTCTGAGCTATAGGGAGCGGTTGGGCAGGTTAGGACTTGATTCCTTGGAGCACAGGAGACAATAGACAATAGGTGCAGGAGTAGGCCATTTGGCCTTTCGAGCCAGCACCGCCATTCAATGTGATCATGGCTGATCATCCCCAATCATTACCCCGTTCCTGCCTTCTCCCCATATCCCCTGACTCTGCTATCTTTAAGAGCCCTATCCAGCTCTCCCTTGATAGTAGACAAAAGTGCTGGAGAAACTCAGCGGGTGAGGCAGCATCTATGGAGCGAAGGAAATAGGCAATGTTTCGGGCTGAAACCCTTCTTCAGACTGTCTCTTGATAGTGTCCAGAGAACCGGCCTCCACCGAGGCAGAATATTCCACAGACTCACAACTGTGTGAAAAAGTTATTCTTAAACAGTGGCCCCTGGTTCTGGACTCCCCCAACATCGGGAACATGGTTCCTGCCTCTAGCGTGTCCAAAACCTTAATAATCTTATATGTTTCAATAAAATACCCTCTCATCCTTCTAAACTCCAGAGTGTACAAGCCCAGCCGCTCCATTCTCTCAGGGGAATCAAAAACCAGAGAACATAGATTTAAGGGGAGAGGGGAAATTTTTATAGGAATCTGAGGGGCACCCTTTTCACACAGAGGGAGGTAGAATGAGCTGCCAGAGGTGGTAGTCGGGGAAGGTGCTATAACAGCATTTAATCGACACTTGGACAGGTACATGGATAGGAAAGATTTAGAGGGATGTGGGCCAAATGCAGGCAGGTGGGACTAACATTGATGGGGCACCTTGGTTGACACGGGCAAGTTGGGTCGAAAGGCCTGTTTCCGTGCGGTATGACGGACTCTGTGAAGAGTGTGGGGAAGTAAAGTTGTGATAATTTCCAAGTTGACCAACAACAATATTGATATGCAAACTAGAAAAAGTTAACAAATGGGTCATCACAGAAGACCAAAATGTGGAAAGGAAGTTGAGAAAACACATCAATTTCCACAAACAAAATGTGAACAAAACAGCAATATTTCCTTGGTTGTAAAATTTAAATCTGCTTACTGTAACATCCCTTAGTGTTTGATGCTGCGAGTTGTGGAACGTTAATAACAAGTGAGAGAATACAATTGAGCGATTTAAAAATTATTGTAGTTGCACCTGAAAATCTCCTACACTGAGCACTGGACCAATGGGCCTCTCAGACATTTAAGAAGCGAGAAGCTATGAACCACTGTAAAAGATTGTGTGATGACTGAAGTTATATTATCATGAGAAGGCTGGATATTTTTCTTTGTACTGTTGCACTGAACACTCTGAAGATCGAGGTTCGGATTAGTTTGTTGTCATCTTCTACCAAAGTGCAGTGCAAAATCTGAAGAATGTAGTACTATAACAGAATAACCAAGTGGGCACATGTGCACAGCGGTAGAACTGCTGCATTACGGCTCCAGAGACCCAGGGTCGATCCTGACTATGGGTGCTGTCTGTTTGCAATTTCTCCCTGTGACCGTGTGGGTTTTCTTTTTTTTTTTTTTTTTTTGAGAATATTTTTTATTGGAGATAAGTACACAACCTATTAACATCATTACCAGTCTTACATTTTTGAATTGATAAAAACAGAAAAGAAAAAGATAGTTAAAGAAGAATGGAAAAATTTATTAAAATAAAAAACTTCATTCGAGATATATTCGTACATTTCAGAGTATAGCATTTCATCCATTCTTTAGCCCGAGTGTTAGTCAGGTTCCTGTGCTGAACCATTCTGACCCTTTAAATAATCAATAAAGGGAGACCATGTTCCAACGAATAATTCCTGTTTGTCCAACAGGGAAAATCTGATTCTTTCCACGTTTAAGGTCTCCGTCATTTCTATAATCCACATTTTGATTGTGTGGGTTTTCTTCGGGTGCACCGGTTTCCTCCCACATCCCAAAGACGTGCGAGTTTGTAGGTTAATTGGCTTCTGTAAATTGACCCTGGTGTGTAGAACAGCTTGACATTGCATTGACCTTGTGTATGGAGGTGATACCCGGTCGATGTAGACTCAAGATAGACACAAAAAGCTGGGGTAACTCAGCAGGACAGGCATCATCTCTGGAGAGAAGGAATGGGTGACATTACGGGATGAGACCCTTCTTCAGACTGAAAGTCACGGGAAAGGGAAATGAGAGATATTGACAATGATGTCGGGAGATATAGAACAATGAATGAAATATATGCAAAAAAGTTATGATGATAAAGGAAACAGGCCATTGTTAGCTATTTGTTGGGTGAGAACGAGAAGCTGGTGCGACTCAACACAAGATAACACAAAAAGCTGGAGTAACTCAGCGAGACAGGCAGCATTTCTGGACAGAAGGAATAGGTGATGTGGACTCGGTGGCCAAAGGGCCTAAATCCATACTGTATCACTAAAACAAAATGAAGTAGAGTTAAGAGTAAGAAGCAGCACCTCGGTGAAGGGGGTTTGAAATAGTGATTGGTTCTGGAGTCTTGATAACTTCTACCTTGCAGAAAGCAGCAGGAAAGAAGCAAAATGAGAGATGGCTGAAGTCTTCAACTGAGAAGAGTGGACATTGTATGCAGAACGCTAGTTAGAGTGGGAGAGGGTTTCTGGAGTGTGGAAGGTTACCCACTGTCCCAGTATCTCATGGCTAGTGTCATTTGCCACTTGGGCAAGCCAATTGTTGGAACAGATTCTGTTCTGTACTGTATCAATGGAACACTCTGCAAGTGCTTGAGCCAGCAGTTAATTTGAAGGAAAATACTGGGAATTATTCATATGAAACCCCTCACAGTATTGGAATATGAATGGAGATGCTTTTAACATGAGAAGTATTTTTGTGCAATTTGCTACTTCATTCTCTTTGAAATTTGTGTCATTTTGTGAATTATTTAATGCTAAGTGAATAGTGTTTACCAATAATTGCAGTCACAAGTGGAGCGTCTCGACTTTTAATCACAGCAGTATGTGCAGAATCGAATAACCCTTGCAATGCTTCTTGAGGAATGGGAACGCGAATGGCTTGGTGTATTCAGTTGTAGGTTGTGTCCCATATTGTCTCATTTTAATGGGTGTAATTGTGATCCACTGTAACTTATTGTAATCTTGTTTCATTTCTGAAGCAACCCTATATATAGTTTGGTGTTGGGGTGAACATGCTGTTGCAGATGATCATTTAATAGATATTTTAAAAGAACGATGTGCGTCAATTTGCTTTTATCCTCAATTCAATGTTCTCTTTTGTGTTAGCATCGGTTTCAGCAAACGTCCAGTTCTCAGATATTTCTCCCGAGTGATTGTTCTTCACATGATACTCTTGGCCAGTTGTGCAAGAATGATGTGGGTGCCTCACTCAATTAGGTATCATCCTATAGAAACATAGAAAATAGGTGCAGGAGTAGGCCATTCGGCCCTTCGAGCCTGCACCGCCATTCAATATGATCATGGCTGATCATCCAACTCAGTATCCTGTACCTGCCTTCTCTCCATACCCCCTGATCCCTTTAGCCACAAGGGCCACATCTAACTCCCTCTTAAATATAGCCAATGAACTGGCCTCAACTACCTTCTGTGGCAGAGAATTCCTGCTAAACCTTTGCATGTGTAATTTCCAACGCCTCTCAGCTGATATTACTGATAGTTTATTGAAGATCATTGACCTGAAATGTTATCACGTCTTTCCAAACATGTTGACTCCTCTATAGAAACAAGGAACTGTAGGAACAAAAAGGACCCAAAGTGCTGGAGTAATTCAGTGAGTTCTGCAACATCTCTGGAGAACGTGGACATGTGACATTTTGGGTTGGGTCCCCAATGGGTTGGATGCCTGACCTGCTGAGTTACTCCAGCACTTGTGTCCCATGTTGGCTCATTTGCTGTCCAGATCCATATTCAGTTTTGTGTCAGATTTTTATCATTAGTGTTTTGCTCAGGAAAATCAGTTGTTCAAAAAACTGGAGTTCTCAATTTATCGCAACCTGATGAAATCTGGATAACTTCTCACTCCAAAACTCAAATGTTATTTCTATCAATGAATGATCATGTGGAATTAGAAATCTCATATAGAAAGTGAAGTATTTCTTTGCAACTATTGTATTTTGGTGTTGGAACTGCTTATTCATGGAGTTGGAGAGAGTTCCTTCCCATGCATACATGAGCCTTTAGTTTAGTTTAGTGATACAGTATGGGACAGGCCCTTCGGCCTACCGGGTCCGCACCCACCAGCGATCCATGCACATTAACAATATCCTACACACACTGGGGACGATTTCACAATTATACCAAGCCAATTAACCTACAAGCCTGTTAGTCTTTGGAGTGTGGGAGGAAACTGAGGATCTCAGAGAATGTCCACGCGGTCACGGGGAGAACGTACAAACTCCGTACAAACTCCATACAGTCGGGCATCGAACCCAGGTCTCTGGTGCCGTAAGGCAGCAAATCTACATCTGTGCCCCTAACCTGGCTTGTTGGCTTGGCATGCCTTGTTGGTGGTGGAAGGGCTATGGGTTTCAGGAGATCTACCCAAATCAGGTCAGGAGATCAACCCAAATCAGGTCAGTGTGGATGCTTCCCATTTTCCTTGATCCTTTTAACACCAATAATTACATCTAAATCCACCTTGAATATGCTTAAGGCTTTTGTTTTAACTACTTTCTGTGTTAGAGAATCTCACCAGTTCACCGCTCTCTGGCTGAAGAAATATCATCTCATGTCAGCATTACATGGCTTATTGCTTTCTCCTTAAACTGACCTCTGGGATTCTCCTGCCAGACTCTAGGAGTCTCCTGCCAGAGTGACCACCCTTCCTTGCCTCATCTGCCCGGTCTGTTAGAATCTTCAATGAAATCCCCTCTAATCCTAACCAGTAAGTATATGCCTAAGCGACCCAGTCCATCAAACTGCCTTGCCAGGAATCCCTCTAATGTAAAACCTCATTCATCCATTGTATCATCCACAGTTTTGGCCATTCCCTTAACCTGGACAAATAGCACAGGATCTTGTATGTGTCCCTCTCACCAGACCAACTCTCGCTTGGTGGAGATGTTATTGTGACCTGATGCACAAGCAAGCTTGATTTCACTTCCATAAATCCATGTTGACTGTCCAAACCCAGCATTGTATTTGATCTTTTATAATGGCCTCCAGCATATTCTCCAAAATGAATGTCATAAACTGCTCTATAATTCCCTCTTCGCTCTTGACCCCATTTTTGGAAACAGTTAAATTACATCAGCTTTCCTCTAATCCATTGGAACAGTTCTTTCATCTGTAGAATTTTTTTAAATGACCAACGATGCAGTTATTATTTCTCGAGTTGCTTCCTGAAAGATTCTGGGATGTGGATTAAGCAAAATGTTGTCATAATTTCTATAACATAATTTCCCTACTGAGGCTGATTTCATTAAGTTGCTCTGTTTTACTGGACAACCCCATGGGACAGATAAGAGTGAACCTTAAGTTAGTGGTGTCTAGAGTCTAACTTTGTAGTCCAGGTTGTGATGACAGACTTTTTGTCCCCCTGAAGGACCTTGGTGAACAAGATATGCTTCAATGGCAATCCTAGGTCATTATTACTTAGACTGGTAATTTTTGTCAAAGATTCCTGTTCATTAATTCTTTGCTACAAGTATGGGAGTTAGAATTTGTGTCCTTGGACGCGATAATTTCTTCAAAAAGGGCACAAAGTGCTGGAGTAACTCAGCAGGTCAATCTCTAGACAACATGGATAGGTAACGTTTCAAGTCGAGACCCATCTGAAAAAGGGTCCCGATCCGAAACGTCACCTATCCCTGTTCTCCAGAGATGTTGCCTGACTCGTTGAGTTTCCTCCTGCACTTTGCATCCTTTTATGTAAACTAGCATCTTCAGTTCCTTGTTTCTATTATAATTTTCTAGTTGTTGATTGTGGTCTCTGAATATGTAATCAACTTGTTTTTCAGTAGTTGTAATTTTCTTTTTGCCTTGACTGTTTAAAAATCAACTCTTTGAGTTTGAGTTTAGTTTTCAGTTTAGTTTATTGTCACGTGTACCGAGGTACAGTGAAAAGCTTTTGTTGCATGCCAACCAGTCAGCGGGTAAGGCAATACATAATTACGAGGATGTTGCCAGGACTAGAGGGTGTGAGCTATAGGGAGAGGTTGAGTAGGCTGGCTCTCGATTCCATGGAGGGCAGGAGGAAGAGGGGTGATCTCATAGAGGTGCACAAAATCATGAGAGGAAAAGATCGGGCAGATGCACAGAGTCTCTGGCCCAGAGTAGGGGAATCGAGGACCAGAGGACATAGGTTCAAGGTGAAGGGGAAAAGATTTAATAGGAATCCGAGGGGTAACTTTATCACACAAAGAGTGGTGGGTGTATGGAACAAGATTCCAGAGGTGGTAGTTGAGGCTGGGACTATCCCATCGTTTAAGAAACAGTTAGACAGGTACATAGATAGGCCAGGTTTGGAGGGATATGGACCAAGCGCAGGCAAGTGAGACTGGTGTAGCTGGGACATTGTTGGCCGGTGTGGGCAAGTTGGGCTGAAGGGCCTGTTTCCACACTGTATCACTCTATGACGTGATTACAGTGTAGGAAGAAACTGCAGATGCTGGTTTAAACCGAAGATGGACACAAAATGCCGTAGTAACGGACAGCATCTCTGGATAGAAGGAATGGATGACGTTTTGGGTCGAGACCCTACTTCAGAATGAGAGTCAGGGGAGAGCAAGATACAGAGATAAGGGAGTGTAAGGTGTGAAAACAAGAAAGGGGAGGGGGATCAAGGAAAATGTAGAGTGGCGAGAGAGGGTGTTGCAGAACTCTCGTCAGAGAGAGGAGAACTTCTTCAATGTAGGCGTACCTTGAGGAGATTTCGCAGTGGAGCTGGCAAAATGTGTAGCAAGGGAATGCAGATGCTGGTTCGAGCCATCCACAGTGTACTGATGCATGATGAAGGGAATAACATGATGAAGAGAACTGTGCAGAGCAGAGCATCCACACACATGAAAAACCATACTTGGGGTCAAGCAGAGTTGTGTTTTAACTTTGTTCGCCAGGTTTTGTTCGCTCTCCACTGCTACTAATGTTTGGAGTGTAACTACAAGTGGAAATGTGCCCGCATTTTCAATAGTTGGAATAGAAATCTTTCCTGGAAGTACTGTTTCCTTGTTGGGATACCTTTTTAGCAATATTGGTATGCGGCTGTTGGTGTGGATTCTTGCTTCATTTGATGGAAATGAAAATACTTTGGGGATTAAGGGAGGAAACTGAGCATGACTTTTGAATTGTGGCCCAGAACTGGTGTGATCCTGCTCACGGTGTCTGCTCAAGGTCACAATTGCAAGGCTCGATACGTTTTTGAATTTGGGCTGCCTTTAACAATTACTGAGATAGAAACATAAAAACATAGAAAATAGGTGCAGGAGTAGGCCATTCGGCCCTTCGAGCCAGCACCGCCATTCAATATGGTCCTGGCTGATCATCCAGAATCAGTACCCTGTTCCTGCTTGTTAAAGAAGGAACTGCAGATGCTGGAAAATCGAAGGTACACAAAAATGCTGGAGAAACTCAGCGGGTGCAGCAGCATCTATGGAGCGAAGGAAATAGGCAACGTTTCGGGTCAAAACCCTTCTTCAGTCTGAAGAAGGGTTTCGGCCCGAAACGTTGCCTATTTCCTTCGCTCCATTGATGCTGCTGCATCCGCTGAGTTTCTCCAGCATTTTTGTGTACCCTGTTCCTGCTTGTTCCCCATATCCCTTGATTCCGTTATGGATATTGTGGATGATAAACAGCATTCTGATCAGGCCAGTTCGCCTGGTGAAAATTGTAAAACTTCTGCAAGTGAGGACATTTAATAAAAAAAAGAGATGTAACCTTTACAACCTTCTGGATTTCCTAAAGCATTTATAGTCAATTAAATGCCTTTTATAGAGTTTAGTCATTGTTAGTAATAAAATTAATATCCCAGTCAATGTGTTACTGCAATCAGCAATTAAGCAAATGACCTGTTCATCAGTTCATCTATTTCAGGTGTAGGAAGGAACTGCAGATGCTGATTTACACTGAAGATAGAGACAAAATGCTGAATTCAGCATCTCTGGAGAAAAGGAATAGGCGACGTTTTGGGTCAAGACCCTTCATCTGACTGAGAATCAGGGGAGAGGGAAATTAGAGATATGAAAAGGTACAGAGCACAAATAAATGAAAGGTATGCAAAAGGACAAATCAAAGCCAGCAACGATAATCAAGGAAAGGTGAGGTAGAAAAAAATGCTGGAGAAACTCAGCGGGTGAGGCGGCATCTATGGAGCGAAGGAAATAGGCAACGTTTCGGGTCGAGTCTGAAGATGGGTCTCGACCCGAAACGTTGCCTATTTCCTTCGCTCCATAGATGCTGCCTCACCCGCTGAGTTTCTCCAGCATTTTTGTCTACCTTCGATTTTCCAGCATCTGCAGATCCTTCTTAAACATCAAGGAAAGGTGGATCCCACAATGGTCCACCGTTGGCTGTGGAGAAGGTGATAATGAGTGATAAAAACAGTGAAACCAAGCACTTTGTATCACTTGTTATCATCTACTTCAGGTGGTGGTTGTAAGGCAATGTTGGCCAGGACACTGGGGGAATTCCCATACTCTTGTTATCTGATGAACACGATCTACTGGTTAGTGGTGACTCATTCCAGATATGCACCAACCCCTGTGTGAGCAAATTGTCCCTCAGGCCTCTCAAATCTTTCCCCTCTCACCTTAAACCAACACTCTCTAGTTCTGGGCTTCTCTACCCTGGGAAAAGATTCATTCACCCAATCTATGTTTCTCAAGAGTCTACGTAACCTTCTGGTCAATCTTTTCTGTGCCTTTGCCAGCTTCCTCTGGCTGGGTGATCCAGACTGCACACGCACCTCGGTGTGGTCTCACCAAAGTCTTGTACAACTTGACATTGCATGTGAGGCCACATTTAGACTGTGGTGGATGTTTATGTTAACTTTTATGTAGTTGTGTGTCCTGTTGCTTTATTTTAGTATGGCTGTATGGTAACCTGAATTTTGCTGTACCTTAATTGGTACATATGACAATAAACTACCCTTGAAACCTTGAATTCTGGGCACTGTTGTAGTAAAGATGTTGTCAAGCTGGAAAGTGTACAGAGAAGATTTACGATGATTGTTGCCAGGACTAGAGGGCCTGAGCTATAGGGAGAGGTTGAGTGGGCTGGAAGTGCAGGAGGATGAGGGGTGATCTAATAGAAGTGTACAAAATCATGAAAGGAATAGGTTGGGTAGATGCACAGAGTCTCTTGCCCAGAGTAGGTGAATCAAGGACAAGAGGACATAGGTTTAAGGTGAAGGGGAAAAGATTTAATAAGAATCGGAGGGGTAGCTTTTTCACACAAAGGGTGGTGGGTGTATGGAACAAGCTGCCAGAGGAGGTAATTGAGGTTGGGTCTATCCAAATGTTTAAGAAACAGTTAGACAGGTACATGGATAGGACAGGTTTGGGGGGGGATATGGGCCAAATGCGGGCAGGTGGGACTAGAGTAGCTGGGACATATTGGCCTGTGTGGGCAAATTGGGTTGAAGGGCCTGTTTCCACGCTGTATTGCTCTATGACTCCATAACTGCATGTTGGCTACAACCTCTGGCTGGTCACCACATTCGGAACGTCCCTTCAACCCAATTTGCCCACACCGGCCAACATGTCCCAGCTACTCTAGTCCCACCTGCCTGCATTTGGCCCATGTCCCAGCTACTCTTGTCCCACCTGTCCAGCTCAAAGACGTCCTTGACCAGGGTGGAAACGTGCCATCATGGAGTCTCTCACTCTCTCTATCGGCCACACAATCTCCGGTCTTTGTCCTGGCTGTGGAGTTCCCTATCACTGATTGCACACCGATTCATGGAATCATACAGCACGTTAACAGGCTCTTCGGCCCAACGCGTCCTTGCCAACCACAATGGCCTATTTTTAAGCTCGTCCCCATTTAGTCTTTTACAGCAGAGCCAGATGTGGTGCCAGTAGTCTGGCTGCTGCAGTTATTTTCTCCTGAGATGTGTTCCCTCCCCAGCCCAACCCCCGACAGTATCTAAAATGGTCTGAAGGTCACGTTCCGAAACGTCAGCTATCCACATTCTCCAGCATGAGTTACTCCAGCGCTTTGTGTCTTTTTGTAATTAAAATGGTAGTTTAGTTTGAAAGGGAGATGGCCGCAGGGGACTCTTGCACTACCTGCCCACCTCTCCTGGCAGTCACCCATTTATCTATCTGACCGAACCTGCAACAGGGCCACCTCCCTGTTAATTGCAATCTATTCTTTTTACTTGTATGGTAACTCAAATATCACTGTACCTTAATGGGTGCATGTGACAATAAATGTGAACTTGAACTTGATAACACTTTCTGGCTCCTGTATGCGCCTGCGTCCACAACTGCTGTTCCAAATGATCCAAGCGATCTGTGAGGAGCTAGCATGAGTATGGTGCTGGGAGTGGAGAAGGGTAAATAGTGAAAGGCCTGGATAGAGTGGATGTGGAGAGGACTTTTCCACTAGTCTCGGACCAGAGGCCATAGCCTGAGAATGATAGGACCTACCATCAGGAAGGAGATGAGGAGGAATTTCTTTAGCCAGAGGGTGGTGAATCATGGAATTAATTGCCACAGAAGGCTGTGGAGTCCAAGTCAATCGATATTTTTAAGGCAATGATTGATTGATAGGTTATTGATTTGTGTTGGTGTGAGAATGGTGCATGAGAATGGGGTTGAGAGGGAAAGATAGATCAGCCATGGTTGAAAGGCGGATGTCTTGATCGGCCGAATGTCCTAATTCTGCTCCTATAACTTATGAAGATAGACACAAAATGCTGGAGTAACTCAGTGGATCAGGCAGCATCTCCGGCATAAGGAATAGATGGTGTTTTTGGTTGGAGGTAGGGGTCTGAAGATGGATTCCAACCCCAAAATTCACCTATTCCTTTTCTCCAGGTGCTGCCTGACCTGCCAAGTTACTCCAGCATTTTGTGTCTATCTTTGTGTTTTTCTCTTGAAGTCGTGCTGTGCAGAAGTTGAATTGCTCTCACAATAATCGCCCATGTTTTCAATCCTAAGAGGTTCTGTCTGAAACCCTTCTTACAACAGAGAGTACAGACAGCACCACCGAGTTAAATTGTGGGTCAATGTTATTTTTCTG
The DNA here is from genome assembly GCA_038087875.1 of Malacoraja senta. Lineage (NCBI taxonomy): Eukaryota > Metazoa > Chordata > Chondrichthyes > Rajiformes > Rajidae > Malacoraja > Malacoraja senta. The sequence goes on along the minus strand of CM075980.1, from coordinate 80,289,380 downwards.
AATGAAGGTTATGCAAAATAGTCTCTATTTTGTTCAACTAGATGACAAAAGTATGGCATAAACAATGATCGGAGGCTTCACATAAACATATTGTTCCATTCTCTTCCAATATTACTTAACATTTCCTGGTGGAGATTTGGAACCTTATCCAAATGTACTTGGAATTATTGAACTGCACTAGACTGAAATAAACTCCAAAAATGAGTGATTGACACAAAATGCCGTAGTAACTGAGTGGGTATCGCAGAGGGGGAGCAGCGAGAGAGGGTGTTGCAGAACCTTCGCCGGAGAGAGGAGGAGAACCTCTTTCAAGTTGAGACGATTTCGCAGTGGAACTGACAAAATGTGTAGGAATGAACTGCAGATGCTGGTTAAACACTGAAGATAAGTTAGTGAAGTGCCAGGGTGGCACGGTGGCGCAGCGGTAGAGCCACGGCCTTACAGCCCCAAAGACCCGTGTTCGATCCTGACTTTGGGTGCTTGTCTGTACAGTGTTTGGAAGTTCTCCCCGTGACCTGTGAGGGTTTTCTCGGAGATATTCGGTTTCCTCCCGCGCTCCAAAGACGTACAGGGGTTTGTCGGTTAATTGGCTTGGTAAATGTAAAATTGTCCCTAGTATGTGTAGGGTCGTTTTAATGTGCGGGGATCGCTGGTCGGTGCGGACTCGGTGGGCCGAAGGGCCTGTTTCCACACTGTATCCCTAAACTAAACTAAGCTGAAAATCACCAAAAGTGAGTGAACTGCTTACAGCTAACCTTGTGACTTTGTGCACAAGCACAATGCCATTTACAACTCTTTACACCAGTATTGAATGCATTGTGCATGGATTTTAATATGCCTTTTCTTTAAATCAGTCCTGTACATTTCACTGTGGACTAAATTCTTTCAGGACTGCTCACTGTGTGTGAACTTGTGGCCGAACCTGTGAAATCTGTGTTTCCTGTACCTTGCGAGTCAATTAACTTATTGGTAGCTGTGGAAGGCGAATGTTCCCCTGGTGAATCAAGGAAAGCTGACAGCCATGATTGATATCAGAGTGTTCTTTTTTCGAAGCTTCTGTCCTGCTGTGATTCCTTGTCGCAGTTGATGTAAAAAATTGATAGTTCATCATCATCTTGATTTATGCGGCACACATGATTTATATTAGCTTTGATTTGTTAACAGAATGATAAAAGCTCGAGACAAGTAAGGGTCAAAGGCATGTCAGTGAGTTTTACTGTGGACTGCATAATTCAAAATAAAGATGGCAAGAAGAAATTCACAGACATGACAGCTGGATTCCACCCATTCCTCACACATTGGTAAATCTGTCCAGCAGCATACAGCCATATAATAGAAACATAGAAACATGGAAAATAGGTGCAGGAGGAGGCCATTTGGCCCTTCGAGCCTGCACTGCCATTCAATGTGATCATTGCTGATCCGTGAGACAGCTCGAAATTGACTGAAACAAATTGGCAACCAGTTAATCCTGCAGCTGTATTTTTCTTCCACCTATTCTTTTGGGGAATGGGAGTATTGGTCTGCAGTTACTGGAATGTGATTGGGTTCCTGTTTTTATATACAGGCAGAAAGAGACACATTTGCTCATCTGACTTGTGTTTCAATTAAACCAGATTTCAAGTGGAAATGCCTGCACATAAAGTAGAAACAAAGAACTGCAGATGCTGTTTATACCAAAGATATACACAAATGTGCTGGAGTTAACTCGGTGGGTCAGGCAACATCTCTGGAGAAAAAGGATGGGTGATGTTTCAGGTTGGGACCCTTTTTCAGACTATTTAGACCCGACCTGACCCGAAACATCACCCACCCATTCTTTTTCTCCAGACGTGGTGCCTGACCCGCTGAGTTCCTCCAGCACTCTGTGTCTATCTTTGGTGTAAACAACATCTGCAGTTCTTTGTTTCCACCTTATGTACAGGCATTCCCACTTGAAATGGAGAAATCTGGTTTAACTGAAACATGAGTCAAATGGACAAATGATGAATCAAACGTAATTTTGGGAGCTCTGCATCCAGTCCATTAGTTTTCCTGCAATTTGCCTTTCGTAAACAATATTCAATATTCTTGTGGTTTAACTCCATTTGCGTGAATAGATGTTTTTTATTAGAACAATGTTCAAAACGTTTTAATTTTAGAAAACGGCAGTAATAATCCTCTCCTGCTTACATTACACTCTACCTGATGTTAAGTTGCTCTGGCCCTGGATGAGCAACAATCTAGTTGTCTCCAATTGTTTTTGTTTTTGAAAGGAACTCCGACACTAGTAGTAGATCCAGGAATCAAATAACGATAGTTAAATGGACATTATTCATCCAATGCTATAGGGAGAGGTTGAGCAGGCTAGGACTTTATTCCTTGGAGTGCAGGAAGATGAGGGGTGAGCTTATAGAGGTGCAGAAGATCATGAGATGAATAGATACGGTAAATGCTACGGTGAAGTCTTTTATCCAGAGTAGGGGAATTAAGAATCACAGGACACAGGTTTAAGGTGATGTGCGGAAAGAGTTAATAGGAATCTTAGGGGCAACTCTTTTACACAAAGGGTGGTACGTATATGGAACGAGCTGCCAGAGGAGGTAGTTGAGGCAGGTACCATCTCAATGTTTAAAAAATTGGTACACGGGTACATGGATAGGATAAGTTTAGGGATATGGGCCAAACACAGGCAGATAATACTAGTCTAGATGCGGCATGTTGGTTGACTTGGGCAAGTTGGGGTGACGGGCAAGTTTCCACATTGTATGACTGAGATGTGCAAGCTCTTATTTGCTGCTGATTTCTCCTTCGCTCTCTCAAGCTATGAAAGAGACAATTTGGGATGGGTAATACATTTTGGCACATCAGAAGAATAAAGAAATCTATCAACTTTCACCTCCATACATGACTTGCCTCTTTACCTACCTCAGTCATTCCACTAGTATAACCTTCATCCACGCTTCGATGGCAGCCTCGCCTACATTCTGTCTGTCCTTTTTGTCTTTTTTTGTTATTTTTAGTGTGTTTAAAAAGTATGTATTAATGTTCTCTGGAATGTTTTATGTGGGGGGGTGGGCGGGGGAAACTTTTTTCAATCTCTTGCCTTGCCGGAGATGCGATTGTTTTCCGGATCGTATCTCCGGTCGCTCTGCGGCCTAACATCGTGGAGCTGGATGCCTTGCTCAGGACTAACTTTGAGCCCCACCGCGGGGCCGTGGACTTGCTTGGGATCGATTGATGCGGACATTAACATCAAGGAGCTCGCAGTCTCGGGTTGAGACCGACATCGGGAAGCTCCAAAAGCTGCACAACGTTCGACGACCCCCGACCCAGGGTAGATCGCCCGGCGCGGGGGAGCTGAGATTTCCCCCCCGATGCAGGAGCTTGATCGCCCCGACGAGGAGACCTGCCGCTGGCTACGGGAGTAAGATCGTCCGGTCAACAGAAGGTTAGAGGCCCCTGACCACTGGAGGACAAAGAAGGGAGAGATTGAACTTTTTTTCACAGCGAGGAATGTGGAGGAGTCCCTGTGGTGGATGTTTATGTTCAAATGTATTTTGTGTGTTCTGTTGCTTTTTATTGGTATCACTGTATGGCAAATGAAATTCCTCGTATGTTGCAAAACATACTTGGCTAATAAAGTATGATAAATTATTATTATGATGATCTTTGTCAATGTGTTTATTTCAATGCTGTCAAGTCAGCCTCCAATCGTCTGTAAATGAAACTCATCAAAAATCACGCAATAAGTAATCGTTCTTTCTTTCTTTGCGCCTTCTTCCAGATTTTGTCTGTTTTCCGGATTCCAGGATGGCGCCCAACACAGGCGACTATTTGCGTGTTAGCCACAGAAGCAGATCCACAAATTCGTATTACAATCGCTCCACACTCTTAAATCACTACTCCCACAGCAACATTTCTAAGTTTAACTATGATCTTCTTATACTCCTTTATCATGTATCTATACCCCGTAAATGGATTGCTTGTAATCATGTATTGGCATTCTGCTGACTGGTTGGCACGTAACATAAAAGCTTTTAACTGTACCTCGCTGCACGTGTCTGTAAACTAAACTAAACTAAAAGCCTTGGATTCCAGTGGGTTATGTCCTCCTGGGAAGAATATAGTGGTGCCATATTAGAATTTTATATGGACCACCTCTAGGTCGACTCCGAGCACGAGTGTTAAACCACCACAACATCCAGCTGTCAACTAGGCTGAAAGTCTACGAAGCTGTCGTTCTCTCCAGCTTGCAGTAAGGATGTGAAACATGGACCTTGTGCAGGAAACTCATCCGCCAGCTCGAGAAATTCCACTTGCGTTCTCTGCAGTCCATTCATGGGCATTCGCTGGCAAGACAGGGTGACCAACATGGAAGCCTGGCTTCACAACGCATCGAAGCAATGATTATAAAAGGCCCAGCTTCGATGGATAGGCCATGTGATCCGGATGGATGAATCCCATATGTCTTGTCAACTCCTTTATGGAGTTCTGTCACAGGGTCAAAGGAACCCAGGGAAATGCCCAAAGAAACGGTTCAAAATGGCATCGAGGACCACCTCCAGCATGCAGGCCTAGCCCCAAAAGAACTGGGCCAGTGACAGGACTGTCTGGTGCACAACCACTAGGAAGGCCGTCAGCAAGACAATCGCCACATCGTTAGTGCCAGAGACAGGAGGAAGGCTGCAATCCTATATCCACCACACAGCGGCCATCATGTGCCCCCACTGCTCGTAAATCATCCTCGTGAGCCACGCTCAATCCCACAAGACATGAGACTGCACAACCGTGTACGATGTGCCACTGTTGTAAATTCCCTCTGTTTAAAACTTGGCTTGAGCCACTGTTTTATAATCACAAGGATCTATATCAATTTGTCTATTTTTAAATGTACTGAAACAGATGCCAGCCAGACCTGCCTATAAAATTAGGTACAAATGTTATTTACGGATCGGTAATAAATCATTAGACTTTACTTTAGACTTTAGAGATACAGCACGGGAACAGGCCTTTCGGCCTAAGCGAGTCTGCGCTGACTAGCGGTCACCCTGTACACTAACTCTGTCCTACACACTAGGGGACAATTTACAATGTTACCGAAGCCAATCAACCTACAAACCTGTAGGTCTTTGGAAGCACCCAGAGAAAACCCACGCGGTCACAGGGAGAATGTAGAAAATCCGTACTGACAGCAGCCGTAATCGGGATCGAACCTGGGTCTCTGGCATTGTAAGGCAGCAACTTTACTGCTGCGCCACTTTGCAAAGTGTTTGTAAAGCAACCAATGTAAAACATTTCTGACCATCGGAAGCCCCCCCCCCTCCCCCTCCCCACCACATTGTGATGGAGAAAACACTAGTCCTAAATTCCCTCTCGCAATAACACAATTCAATTAGTAATATTCTAGGAGGATAACAGTAGATGCCAAGCATTGTCCTGTCTTCTAATGCAAAGCATAACGTAAATACCCATCTATGAAGGTTAATTTTCAGTTCGTTGAGAAGTATTCACTGAGAGCTTTGAATTTCAGGGTTTTGACCACTAATAATTGGATCTGTGGTTCGCTGAATTTTGTTTGGTATTAAATTTTTTTAAAACGCGACATATTCTGGAACCTCGTTAAGGAGATTTCAATTAGTGCCTGAGATTCAGATGATGCTTAAAAAAGACACATTTTTTAAATATTAAAAAAATCTATTTTTGATTAACTGCCTCAGTTAGGGATTGAAAATTAATCCATTTTCTTCCATGAAGGTGAAATAAAGGTGACATGGCAATTTTCTCTGGATTTGTGTGAAGCGCCCTCTAGTGTAGAAAGATTCCTTGGTTAAAAATGGGTTTCAGTGGCTCAGTTTTACATACAGTAACGCACCTCAAAATATCAAGATCTTTGCAGAGACTGGAGGGGAAAAAAAGCATCTGTGATTATGGCTATTATTATATATAATGTATGAATTATGTATAGTATTTTAGTAGTGAAATGACAGTGAACCAAAATAGTGCTATTTAGACAAATCGGTTTTCCTATAATATAAAATGTTACATTAAAGGAAAATCTATTTGTCTAAATAACACTATTTATACAATATATATATTTTTTATTTTACATTAACTACATTTTATATATAACAGTGGTTAATTTTACATTAACTATATTTTATATATAAAATAGTAAATATTTCAAATAATGCGATATTTTTTTCAGAATCAGTCATTCAGAAATATTGCATTTTTTTTCCTTTTAATTTGATTTTCATCCATAATATTTGCAATTTTAATGCAAAAATCAAATGGACTGTCCTTCCAACAACTAAAGAGCAGTCCTGAGCTACTATCTCCATCACTGGAGCCCCGTGGACTATCTTTGATCGGACTTACTGGACTTCACCTTGCTCTAAATGGTCTTCAGGTTATTCCCTTTATCATGTATCTGTACACTGTGGATGGCTCGATAGTCATTATGTATCATCTTTCCGCTGACTAGTTAGCACGCATCAAAAAGATTTTCACTGTACCTCGGGGCATGTGACAATAAACTAAACTCAATCTCCATTCTAGTTTCGTGTTAGCCATGTATTTTTAACTGCAACAAGGTAATAACCATTTCATCCTGACAGCTTTTACCAGATAGCAGCACATTCTCTACCTAAATTACTGTTATCTTACTTGTCACAACAGTGTTACTAAAATTGATGATGAAATAACAAGTAATTAAACTAGTAGCTCCCCATAACATTATGGATATTAGTTCATAAGTTCCAGGAGCAGAATTAGGCCTCTCTCCCTCTCGGCCCCATTCTCCTGTGTTTTCCCATAACCCCTGACACCCGTACTAATCAAGAATATATCAATCTCTGCCATAAAAATATCCATTGATGGCCTCCTCAGCCATCTGTGGCAATGGATTCCACAAATTTACCACCCTCTGACTAAAGAAATTCCTCATCTCCTTTCTACAGGTACCTCCTTTTATTCTTGGGCCTCGACCTCTGATCCTAGACTCTCCCACGAGTGGAAACATCTCTCCACATCCACTCTATCCAGGTCTTCACTATTCTGTGGGTTTCAATGAGGTCCTTCCTTCATCCTTCTAAACTCAAAGCTATTAAAGCTATCTGTTTTCAGACAAAAGTATGTGGCAGCATATTGAACTGAAATTTGAATTATATCAGACCAGCAATTTTGTCTTCTATTTGAGGAAATTACTTGGGGATTTTGTGCTGTCCAAGGAAATGTTGAAATCTTGCATTTCTATTTGTACTGAGCTACATCTGCAAAATGGCGTTGTCCACGAGTAAAACATCCCCATGTGACATTTGATAATCTAATGAGCATATCAGCTGGCTAGAGAAATTGGAGAGGATTGCTTTAGTTGCAGAATGGTTCATATTTTTAAAAGGATGAAATCCACTGAGATAAGAGGGGGGTTGTCATCTGTGCACGAGTCATAATTCTCCCTTTGCAATTCCTACACCTGCCACTGGGGGCAGACTCTTCTCAAGTGGTTCGAGTTTGAAAGTTAATTTGCAGATTGTGTAAGCTTGTCTACCTTGTGTATGGTCAGGGGCAGAAAACCTGGGGGAGGGTGGAGGGGGGAAGAGGGGACACGTCCCCCCATGTTTTGATAACGAGTTCCGCTCTTGTGTATGGTGACCCCATTGCTGAGTGTGGATTTACGCCAGAGAGTCTGGAGAAGGATGCAAGGGTCCTTGTCAAGGTTTATCCCGAACAGCTCCGTGATTTACGGACTGTTCCCAGGACGCATTCAAAGATGGACGTCAAGTGCTGCTGGAAGGTCATCAACTCTTTGGTCTGCCCAACAGTTGTTCACCTCCCAGCAGAGCGAGACGTCCCATCGGAGAATGTTGCCGACTGGCCCGCTGCGGACTGTAGGAGTACGTGCCGAGGGACGCACTGAAGCTCGGTGCAGCCAACGCCAAGGCTCCGTGGGGGGAGGACCACAGTCTAGGGTCCCATTCGCTGCTGGACATTGTGGGGCAGGGTGTGGTGGAGACGCCCCTCAAACAAGGGAAGGGATATCACCCGAGGAGGCACATGAGTAGCAAGGGTGCTGGGTATAATGTTTCTGTGAACACTATGACATGACACTAATGTACGTATAGCCTCTGAAAATGGCCGTAGAGTTTTGCACAATTCCTGTTTTGTATATATTTTTTATTCTGAATAAAGTTTATTTTGATTAACAAAATACCTTTCGACCACGCATTCTCCATCCTGACTTTGAACATTTGACTTAGAAATAGTCAAAGTAGTCAAAGTTTCTGTAACTCACACTTTTTATCCGGAGGGGGGGAGGGGGGGTAGTTAATCCCACGCCCAACCCCCAACCTGGAGGACCAGGGACTGCTTCGTCTGCCTCCTCACCCGAGACCTGTCCGATTTGGTTGAACCTGCCAGGCATATGAAACTCCATCCGGCATAGCTCTCAGGATCACTGGATTGGACACACCCTCGGGAAACCTGCCACAAACATCACCCGGCAAGCCCTGAAATGGAACACCCAAGGAAAAGGGGAAATAGGTCGCCCCAGGAACAGCAGGAGAAGAGGTATCCAGACAGAAGTGTCTGAGAGTGGGCTCAACTGGGGAGATCTCGAAAGAACTGCTAACAACCAAGTGAGGTGGAGGACATTTGTCAATGGCCTATGATCCCTAGAGGAGCAAAGGGCTTAAGAAGAAGAAGAGTAAAAGTAGTAATGGCACATAGCATATACATTTCAACTGTTAGTGCTACATCTGTGATAAATATTCAGTGTATAGAAACAACAAACTGCAGATGCTGGTTTGCACAAAAGGACACAAGTACAGTTTAGGTTCTTGTCACGTGTACTGAGGTAGAGTGAAAAGCTTTTGTTGCACGCTAACCAGTGCCAACCGCAAAGTGCTGGAGTAACTCAACGGGTCGGGCAGCATCTCTGGAGAACAAGGATGGGTGATGTTTTGGGTCGGGACCCTTCTTCAATATGCGTGTATTGAAGTGGAAAGTGGAATTGACGAAGTGTGCACAGTTTTGATATGAAGGTTATGGGCTTTTAAAGAGACATTTTCTCTTCCTGGTGACGTTTCACTGTGCTGGGAATGTCTGCACTCCAAGAAGCAGAAGGATTTTTTTTCTGAGAAAGGCCGAGGGGGGTGGAATCAGAAAGCTGCTTCCTCACTGGTCATTGGGTCATTGGATATCACAGTTCAATGCTTTAGGAGTAGTTTAAAATCTCTGGACTAGCTGTAGGCATAACTATGACAGTAATTAACTGTTGAGCCAATTAGAGCAATTTTTGTTTTAAACCCAAGCTGGAGTAAATATTCAACTTTGTTACCTAAACTTATGTAGCAAGATCTGGTAACACACTTGTCTGTTTAATGTGTAATCCTTTAAAACAATTTCTGCTGCAAATACCACCATTATTGTCCTTCTTGGATGGCAGAAAAATCAATAACTAAGCTCCATTTTAAGAATAGTATTAACTTAAGATAATACACACAGGCATACAGGAGTTGTTTGTTCATAAGCGTTGCCAGTTCCGATGCAACGTGGCTTTAAAATCATAATCATAATTTATTAGCCAAGTATATTTTGCAACATATGAGGATTTGGGTTTGCCAAAAAAGCAACAAGACACACAACTACATAAACATTTGACATAAACATCCACCACAGCGGCTCCCCCACATTCCCCACAAAATGGCTGACCCTAGCCATCGATGTGCACACAAACAAATAATTGGCCACAGTGGATGGCCTTCAGATGCTCCATTGAATCTGTATAATGAGTGGCTGTACCCCACTGTGATCAACAAGCTCACCTTGGTGAAGGTGACACTGGAACAACGCAAGTGGTGGTCACTTTTTAATTGCATAATTGTTTTGGAAATCTTGCACGTGTGTAGTTGAATCTAAAAATCCACTGTTTTACATGTGGTGTTTTACTAATAGCAATTTATAGTTGTATTGTGATCACAAAAAGCTTATAAGAGAAGATGGCATCTCTCCAATTACAACTGCAGGCCAATTAGACTTTAGTGATACAGCGCAGAAGTAGGCCCTTCGACCCATGTCGACCAGCGATCCCTGCACGCTCGCATTATCCTGCACACTAGGGGAGATTTACAATTTTACCGAAGCCAATTTGAAACCCGTATGTCTTTGGAGTGTGGGAGGAAACCGGAGCACCTGGAGAAACCCCACGCAGTCACTGGGAGAACGTACAAACTCCGTGCAGACAGCGCCCGTAGTCCAGATCGATAACCTCAGGTGTCTGGCGCTGTAAGGCAGCAACTCTACCGCTGCACCCCTGTGCTACCATTATGGGATCCAGTTCCCTCACTGCTTCTTCAAGAAAGGGTTTTGTGCTAGTCGTGGTTATTGGTAAGCCATTTAGAACGGAGATCAGCAAAAACTTTCACATAGATAGTTGTGAGTCTGTGGAATTCTCTGCCTCAGAGGGCGGTGGAGGCTGGTTCTCTGGATGCTTTCAAGAGAGTTAGATAGGGGTCTTCATGAATCTAGGTAGCTTCATGAATAATGAGCCTCAAGAGTTCAATGTTGCTCCATTCATTTACTGGCCCATTAGGAGATCCAAGAAGCATCAAATTCAGAAGCATAGAAACAAAGAACTGCAGATGCTGGTTAATACACAAAAGGACACAAAGTGCTGGAGTAACTCAGCAGGTCAGGCAGCATCTCTGAAGAACATGGATAAGTGACGGTTCGTGTGTTGAGACCCTTCTTTATTCTGAAGAGGCATGAAATTCACGGATTAGCTTTTCCGCATAAAATATGCACAACTTCTTGGTTTGCCAATTGCTGTTGTACCCAATTGAAGCAATTGACACCTAATTCAATTGAATTAGAGCCTGCAGCTCTCTGATTTGTGGAAATTGACAAGGTTGCCCCATTTTGCTTGCTCAGATCATGTCTGAAAACATGGGCGGCACGGTGGGGCAGCGGTAGAGTCGCTACAGCGCCAGAGATCCGGGTTCGATCCTGACTATGGGTGTTGTCTGTACGTAGTTTGTATGTTCTCTCTGTGTCCGCATGGGTTTTCTCCAGGAGCTCGGGTTTCCTCCCCATACTGCAAAGACGTCCAGGTTTGTAAGTTAATTGGCTTCAGTAAAATGTGTAAATTGTCCCTAGTGTGTATTGTACTGGGTGATTGCTGGTCTGCATTGACTCGGTGGGCCGAAGGGCCTGTTTTTGCGCTATATCTCTAGTCTAAAAATCAGTCAAACTTAGCAACTGGCTGCTTACGTTAATGGTCTTGTAAATTCTGGAGCATACGTATTCTCTCGGCATAAAGCCGCTTTCACAAGATGCTCCACCTTTTTTCTGACAACGTTTATGCCCACTATCTTGGCGTCAGTGCTTATCTGCTTCCAGATAAAAGTCTTTACAATGTTCTAGATTGACGTTTGAATCCACTTATGCCACTGGAACTACTACTGTTTCGTAAAACAAACTTTTGATTCTTGACGTATGTGAACTTGGCAATTGTCTTCAAAATAGCGTATTGCATATAAACCTGCTCAATTACTGATTCACAATGGAAGTGAAAGTTTTTTTATATTTGTTTTCAACGTTTGTAAGTGAAGGCAATGTGAGTTTTGGTCCTTCTCGGGAAATATGTCATACAGTTCAGATGCTAATTGTAGGGGCACAGTTAAAGGGTTAGTTGCTCAGTAACCCTTTGTGGCGGGGCCCAGAAATAGCACCTTTTTTTTAAAATGAAAATGAATTGTAAAAATAAATGTGTGTTTAGACACCTGACCAGTCTTAGATGATTTAAAATGGGTTTGTGAAGAATATTTGTGGTGATTTTCAACAATTTCGGGACACAGCTAACTTCTGAAACTTTTTTTAATGCCAGCAAAACCTATTGAGCCTTAATCAGTGATTGACGTCTTTTTGCATAACTCCGTACCTTCATCAGAGACTTATTCCTACCACTCTTTTTTCAAACCAGTCCTTGGACTTTACCCAATTAGTTTTAGTAAATTCTGAGATGTGGACCTTGGCTCCAGTGGTAAGTTATTTAAAAAAAATCAAAATAAACTTTATTCAGAATTTAAATCAAAATTTAAATTTAAATTTAAAAAGAAAATACAAACAAAGAACTGTGCAAATATTCGTCTAACATTCTGAGAGGCTATACTATGCAATACAATACAACAATACTTTATTAGCCAAGTATGTTTTGCAGCATATAAGGAATTTTATTTGCCAAGTCAGTCATATAAATAAAAAGCAACGGAACACACTAAACACATTTTAACATAAACATCTACCACAGTGAAAAAAGTTCAATCTTTTCCCTTCTTTGTTCTCCTGGGGTCGGGGGCCTCAAGCCTTCCGTTGACGGGACGATCTTGACTCCAGTAGCCGGCGGCATTTGGGCCCTCCGCATCAGGGGCGATCAAGCTCCCGCATCAGGGGGTGGGATGCCGGCTCCACGCGCGAGCGATCGGACCCCGGGTTGGGGCTGGTCAAACTTTCTGCGTCGTTGGAGCTCCCCGACATCTACGGTCTCTACCCGAGACTGCAAGCTCTCGATGGTAAAGTCCGCAGGCCGCGGTTGGAGTGATCCCAGGCAAGGGATCAGCTCCGATGGTAAGTACATGCCCCGTGGGGGGGGCTCAAAGTCAGTCCGAGCTGGCCTCCAGCTCCAGGGTGTTAGGCCGCAGAGCGACCGGAGATACGATCCGGAAAACAATCGCATCTCTGGCAAGGTAAGAGGTTGAAAAAAAAAAGTTTCTCCCTCATCTCTCCCCCTCCCCGCACACAAAACAAACCGGAGAACATTTACACAAACCTTTTAAACACACTAACAATAACAAAAAAAGACGCAAAAACAGACAGAATGTTGGCGGGGCTGCCAATCGTGCGGCGCCCCTGGTGTCCTTTGTCCTTTTGTATACCTTTATTTCATAGTGTTCACAAAATATCATTGTACCCGGCACCCTTGCCACTCGTGTGGCCCCCCTGGGGTGATATCCCTTTCCTTGTTTGAGGGGCATTTCCACCACACCCTGCCCCCCAATGTCCAGCAGCGGAAGTACCCTAGATTGTGGTCCTCCCCCACAGAGCCTTGGCATTCTGAAAATCACCTTTAAACACCTTTATTTCTTCAAATGAGCACTCGATGATCGTAACACAGGATTTTCAACCCATCTCTGTAGCGATGAGGTGAGGGATGAGATTTAATCCATTCACTCCAATGAAGTTGCGGATTGATATGAAAGTCCAATTGATTTGCTAATGTGCTTCTGGGAAAGAAATGTACCATCTTTACCTAGGCTGGGCCTTCATCTGATCCATACCTACGCTAATACGGTTAACCCTTAACTGCCCACAGAAAAGGCATCCCATGCTATGCAATTAAAGCTGGTCATTATATGTTGACCTTGCCTGTGACTGCATTAAAAAAAAAGTTGATTTATGGAAGTGCACTTTTGGATAGGTTCATAAGTTATAGGAGCAGAATTAGACCATTCGGCCCATCAAGTCTACTCCACCATTCAATCATTGGTGGACTTATAAATGCAATTATGGTCATTTTTGTTCAGTCCTGAAAATTCAATTCATGCCGTCATAGCCAACAACGGACCATTGTGAGCTCCACCTGTCCTTGATCATTGTTGCTGGCCTTGATTTGTCCTTTTGCATACCTTTAATTAATTTGTTCTTTGTACCTTTTCCTGTCTCTTGTTTCCCTCTCCCCTGACTCAGTCTGAAGAAGGGTCTCGACCCGGAACGCCACCTATCCCTTTACTCCAGTGATGCTGCCTGACCTGCTGAGTTACTCCAGCATATAATGCCTATTTTTATTGTTGGCATAAATTGCCTAAGATTTTGAAATGCTGCCGCATGTTGGTAAAGCAATACATTTTAAATGAACCCCACCGTTGCAATGTTTTGAGAAAGTAGTGAAATACCTAATATTAAAGAGCAGTTGTTTACTCAGGTGGAAAATTTGATCTTAAATTTTCATTAGGTTGTCCGTTAAAGGTGCATGGGGAGCAAATACGGGGACAAAGTCAGTGCGACTCGAGTGAAAAATAGATGAACAGGTTCAAATGAAAAACTGCAAATGCTGGAAACCTTGGGATAAAAATAGTGCTGAAAATGCAGAGCAAGTGTGTTGCCAGCTGAAGGAAAAGAGAACGGGGAGCTAATGATTTCAGCATAAAATCCAGGAGCAGATTTATTTGTTTGGTTTTGAGTTGAACGATCTTGCTTTCTTTTTCTTGAAAAAAAGCACAATGATAGCTGTCTCCAAATGAAATAGTGGATATTCGTAATTGATGACACCAAGAGAGCTGAAGTAAGGAAGAATTGTAGTTTCTCCTGTATTTAAATGCAGTCTTTCTCTGCTGGTTACATTGAAGCTGTATGACACGAACAAGTACATTTATATGTAACAAGTAAATTTAGATGTTTGTTTCGCAGGAGTGTTTTCTCTGTACTTGATTAGAAAAGTGTCGATTTGCGGAAAGCTGCAAGCGTTAGTCGACAACCCTCCCTGAAAGATGTATATTAGGGGAGAGAGCGGGGGTAGTTTTATTTCAGATGATGTTTGCAAATACAGATTTACAGCTTCGGTGGTGGGACTGGCGCATTATATCACACGCAGGTGCTGGATTGAACAGGTCTATTGCTGCAGACAGACAGTAGGCACCACTTCAGTATCAAGCTCTGCTAGGATTGGAGTTGCCAGGGCCTTATCAGGAGCCACCCCTAGTGACACATATACTGCCGTAGAGTTTGACTTTCACTGTTCTCCAAGGGCTTGCAAGACACCTTTCATGAAAAAAAGATGGAGTCTGTCGGAGTGCAAATGTTCAGACCATGCTCCTTCCAAAGGTTTTACATGTAAGTACTTCACCACTTCTAGGACGTTCTAACTTGTAAATGTTGAAATAAATCAAGTATATTTTTCCTCTTGTTAAGGTGCAAAAGCTTTAAACTTTCCCAACCTGTTCCTATGTAAAGATAATTCTGCTTTAAAAAAAAATTATATTTATTCTTAGCCTTTAGGGTATGTATTTTGGCAAATATTTTCACACTTAACCAGGTTTCCTGCCTAGTGTTCCCCCCCCCCCCCCCCCCTTTAACTGTGCTCGCCTACACTTGATTCTAGCTCCCTAATCCGTTGGTAATGCCCAATAAGTGTGCAGTGTGCTACATTTCTCAGCTAGTTCACAGCTAAATATAAATATTTAAACACATTGGTGTCAACTCAAAAATCTCAACCATTTTAGTTAGCCGTATAATAAGGTCCCGTAACGACCTCAGTTCAACCTTTCTGTGATAAAATTGTAAAAGTGTCAAACTGGAGCCATGTATTTGCAGACATTGTCAAGCATATGCTCACTTCAGATGGTGGAGATGTAGAACTGTATTTTTTGAAAAAAATTGATCGCCTCTATAATTTTACAAATCTACCTTAAAACAAATGAGTGTCGAAGCATTTCTTCGTTGTGGTCATTTATTAAGTTCAAATGAAAACACCACGCAGGCAGTACTGTTAATGAATTATTTACTGGATGGTCATGGGTCACAAATAAATTAACATCACCTTAAAGCAGTAAATAAACTGGAATTCACAATGTAAGGAAGCTCGGTGTAATAATGTGGATTTTGATGTTGATGACTTGTGATAAGATTTTGAAGCATTCGCTAAATGAATATTTGTGTTACAGTCCTTTCACAGGGGAAAAAATGGTGTGAACTAAAAACGCCAATTTGTCAGAAAACCATGTTTTCTGTATCTGACGAATAGGTGTCAAATAAAAGATTGTTCACTCTAAAGCACAGCAAACATATTTTTCTCAGTTTATTAATTTCTTGGGTTTGATGTCACTGTTAAGGCCATTTGCTGCCCATCCTATGTTTTCTTGGGAGGATGGCAGCGAACCATAGCCTTGAACTGTCGCAGTACTGGTGAATGGTCAGCAATGCAAGAATTTCATTGTCCTATCTGGGACACATGACAATAAACTCTCTTGACTCTTGACAATGCTACTTGGAAGGAGGTTCCAGGATTCTGAACCAGCAAAGACGAGGACACAGTGATATCTTGCCAAATTGCAATGGTGTGGACCCTGCAGACAGCGATGATTGTATGTGGCTGAAGCGCTTGCCTGCGTTGGGGGCAGAGGTGGACCTCTGACGTTGGATAACTTGAATGCATTTTGTAGATGGTACACACAGCGGCCACTGTGCACCAGTGGTGGAAGGAATGAGTATTTCCATGGTGGAGGAAGTCCAGTCAAGTAGACAGTTTTGTAAAGATAATATCAATGCCCTTGGGTGGGGGAGCTTAACGTCTTAACTTTGAAGACCTGCTCCTGCAATGAAGGCCGACAGCATTTGTGGACCGCATGCCTGGTGTCCATGTTTAAATGCATTGTCAGCACTGTGGACCATTCTGTTCATTTGAGAAGAGTTTTACACACCTTCTCAAGTGCTTCTAACATTGCAAATTTGTCATATGTATGAAATTATTGGGATGGAAATTTTATTTCATGTCCCAAAGTACTGGAATAACTCAATATGTCAGGCAACATCTCTAGAGGATAGACACAAACAGCTGGAGTAACTCAGCGGCTCAGGCAGCATCTCTGGAGGACATGGATAGGTGATATTTCAGGTGGGACCCTTCTTTAGACTGGAAATTCTGTTTATTTAATTTTGGATGTGACTGTTTTGTATAATAGTCAATTGATTTTCAAAATTTGTGAAGATTTTGGATATCAATAAAAAGCCACATATTGCCCACATTCATTTTAAATACCACAGATCGACACCTCCAATCTACTCTATTGCATTTGGTGAACACAGTGGAGTATCGTCCACGTAGGAGAAGCCAAATGGTGATTTGGGATGTTTCAGCAGTGTATCGTGGTTCACTCCAAGGGCGGACACTGAGCTTCCTGTTGTGTGCCACTTTAATGCTCCACTTTCAATCAACATCTCTGACCTCTCTGTGTTGGAAAGAACTGCAGATGCTGGTTTAAATCGTAGGAAGAAACAAAATTCTGGAGTAACTCAGCGGGACGGGCAGCATCTCTGGAGAGAAGAAATGGGGGACGTTTCTGTTCGAAACCCTTCTTCAGAGGTACTCCAGCATTTTGTGTCTATCTCTGATCTCTCCGTTTGCACCATCTTACTCAAAGAGCCATACAGCTTGGAAACAGGCACTTCGGCCCAACTTGCCAACACCAACCAACATGTCCCACCTACACTAGTCCCACTTGCCTGCGTTTGGCCCATATCCCGCTAAACCCGTTCTATCCATGTAAACTCTGTTCCAAATGTGTCCCAGCCTCACGTGAAGAACAGCTCTTCCACTTCCACCTGCGTATGTTGCAGCTGTTGGGATAAAGTACTGAATTCTACAATCTGGGGTGATTTGCTTTCTCTGATTACGTTGGAACTGTCCAGATCAGCTATAAGGCTAACCAGCCCTGCTTGTAACTCCCCATGTACTGTCCAATCTACTGGGCATCTTCAACATTCCTCTTTTGATTTCAGTTCTGAGTTGCAGATTGAAGGGCCTGTCCCACTTTCACGAACTAATTCACGACCTTTTTTACTCATAGAAACATAGAAAATAGGTGCAGGAGTAGGCCATTCGGCCCTTCGAGCCTGCACCGCCATTCAATAGGGTACCCGCGGACATTTTTCATCAGGCTAGAAAAACGCCCGGACCTACTTGATGCCACGAGTACCCACGACTAGCATCACGACATTACCTACGACCTCGTGACGACCATGCTGCGAGTATGAGTCAAGGGCAAACTTGGCAGAGGTGGTGAATTAGGTCGTGAAAGTGGGACAGGTCCTTAAAGATTTTGATTTTACAGGTCTTCTGTCTTTCCTGCTTACTCTGACTACCCCCCTCCCCCCCCCTTACACAAGGCACCATAAGCAATGTATCATCACAATGACCCTAGACTTGCCCTATCTGAGCTGTGCGCTTTGTCTTATTCCATTTTATCAGCAATTAAAACGGACCCGCTTCCCACTTTTTGCTAATTCTGATGAAGGTCTACAACCTGAAACATGAATCCCGTTGCTCTTTCCAAGATGCTACCTGAGAGCATCCAGCATTTTCTATTTTTATTGTTGAGGATGAATACTGTGCATTGCCTTGGTCCATGCTGTTGGTTTAACCAGACATTAAAATCTTGAAATAACTCCTGCTTTACTCCCCTCCACTCTCTCCCCCATCCTAGTCATCATGCCAGTTCCACACTGTCCACATCCTTGTATCCCTCTTGCTATCACACCTTCCCCAGCCAACAATGGGCCATTGTGGGCTCCACCGTTGCTGTGGTCATCTGTTGCTGGCCCTGATTTGTTCGTTCTGGCCTATTCTCACCTCCAGTCTATTTATTGAAAAACTGCTTCTACCATCTTCCAAGGAAGAGAGTTGTAATGATTCTCAACTATTAGAGAAAAGAAACCTCATGTCTGTCTTAATATTGCGACAACTTCTTAAACAGTGGTCCCGAGTTCTAGATTTTTCCACGAGGAAACATTTTTTTCCTTGTTCAGTTTGGTACTTGAGATCCTAGATACTTCAATTGAGCCCCTTTCATTCCTCTAAACTGCAGAGAGTACAAGCCTACCATATCTAACCTTTCTTCTAAAGACAATCCACCCGCTCAAGGTTTCAAGGTCAGTTTATTGTCACATGTACCAGTTAAGGTACAGTGGAATTTGAGTTACCATACAGCCATACTAAGTGAAAAGCAACAAGACGCACAACCACATAAAAGTTAACATAAACATCCATCACGGTGGATTCCACATTCCTCACTGTGATCTTCCTCTTTGTTCTCCCGCGGTCGAGGCAGTCAAACTGTCCGCAGTCAGGGCCATCAAAGCCCCCGTAGCCGACGATCGAAACTCCAGTCGGGGTGATCGAAAGGCCGCCAACTCCACGATGTTAGGTCACAGTGGGGATGGAGATACGATACGGAAAAAAATCGCATCTCCGTCGAGGTAAGAGATTGAAATGAAGAAAAGCTGTGTTGACTTTGGTTTGGAAATGCTAAAGCTGTGTTGCCTTTTCGTTTGGAAATGCTAAAGCTGTGTTGCCATTGGTTTGGAAATGCTAAAGCTGTGTTGCCTTTGGTTTGGAAATGCTAAAGCTGTTGCCTTAGGTTTGGAAATGCTAAAGCTGTGTTGCCTAATTAAAGTTGCCTTGCCTAATTAAAGTTGCCTTGCCTAATTAAAGTTGCCTTGCCTAATTAAAGTTGCCTTGCCTAATTAAAGTTGCCTTGCATTCTATATAATTAAAAGTCTAATTTTGACCACTTCCTGTTTGCGCTTTATATTGATTTTAGAACAAATGCTACCACGTATGGCTGTGATTTTTGGCCATCTTACTCAGAGTCCCCCTCCGCTCATCAGGTGCCGAGGATTTTTCCCATCGATGGAAAATAAAAGAGTTATTAGTGTTTAGAAAATGTTGAGATTCTCTCTCCTGTCAATCATGCCATGAAGGCCACGCCTCTTCTGGTGGGAGCGGGGGGGACTATAAACCCAGAAGTGTGGGTGTGGCTCAGTCTCTGTAAAATGGAGGAGGGAGAGATCACGACTCGCTGTCTTTAGTGGCCTCGCACCCTGCTTGAAATGGTATGGAACTGCACTTGAATTTTGTGGCCTTGCACCCTGCTTGAAGTGGTAAGAAACTGCACTTGAATTTGGTGGCCTTGCACCCTGCTTAAAATGGAATTTCAAGGAATAGCCGTGAGTCAACTGCCAGCCCACCAGCCGTGAGCGAGTGAGCTGCCAGCCCAACAGGCTTGAGTGACTGAGCCACCAGCCCAAGAATCCATTCGGCCCACAATGTCCATACTGGCCCTCTTGAAACCAGTCCCTTCAGCCCACAACACCCATACTAGCGCTCCAGAAAGCCCCCCCCCCTCCCCACTGGCCACCAATATTGGAATTGGTGGAGAAGTGGAATATTGCGTTGGGGGACCAGCCTTCCCGTGTGATGCTGGGACCCAACGGGTCCCACTTAGTCTAGTAAACAATAATATTCTGTTAACATTCATAATGACGTACTGTGCTCATAAACTGGCCTTCTGTGGATCATGCACTATACCTAGATCTTTCTACATTGCAAAATGCTGCAATCTTTCACCATTTTGATAAGACATTATTTTCATTTCCTTCCTAATTAGTTTCACACTTTCTTGCACTATACTCAATTTGTCATATTTTTGCTCCTGAAACTATTTATAGCCTCATTGCATCCTCTTCGCAATTTACTTTCTCACCTACCTTTGTGCCATCTACAAATATAACAACTATATATTTGATTCTTTTAACTAAGTAAGTTGTGTAAATTGTAATAAGTTGTTGAATAAAACAACACAGATCCTTAAGGCTGCCACTCATTAAATTCACCAACAAATAAGGGTCACTTATGGCTGTAGATTGTCCTTTAAAGTTTTCAACATGAAGTTGTACATGTGCTTGAAAGTTAGATTCACTGATATTGAGTAGCAGCATCTGTCCAATGGATGCAGGTGAATTATAGAATCGGAAGAGCTGGCCTATCTGAATTCTATTACATAGATAGACAATAGACAATAGGTGCAGGAGTAGGCCATTCGGCCCTTCGAGCCAGCACTGCCATTCAATGTGATCATGGCTGATCATCCCCAATCAGTACCCCAGTTCACACTGCCACCCAGCTTGGTGTCATCTGCAAATTTGCTAATGTTACTTTGAATGGAATAGATGGAAGCTCTATTCTCCTCTTTTCTCCCATCGTCATTTTCCACTTCTGATATCAAGGGAAATGTTTTCATGTACGTTGACGAACCAAATCTAAGTGGACAAATGGTCCATGAGAAAGATGTAAAGGCTTTGGGGGATATAGATAGGTGAAGAGAAGGGGCAAGGACATGGCAGATAGAATCCACTTTCATAGAACCAATATCCTTTGATTGGATGTGGAGAGGATGTTTCCAATAGTGGGAGAGTTTAGGACTAGAGGTCATAGCCTCAGAATTAAAGGATGTTATTTTCGGAAGGAAATGAGGAGAAATTTATTTAGTCAGAGGGTGGTGAACCTGTGGAATTCTTTGGCACAGGAGGTTGTGGAGGCCAATTCAGTGGATATTTTTAAGGCAGAGATTGATAGATTCTTGACAGAGGTTATGGGGAGAAGGCAGGAGAATGGGGTTAGGAGGGAGAGATAGATCAGCCATGATTGAATGGCGGCATAGACTTGATGGGCCGAATGGCCTAATTCTACTCCTATTCCATATGACCATATACATAGATACATAGATACATAGAAATTAGGTGCAGGAGTAGGCCATTCGGCCCTTCGAGCCTGCACCGCCATTCAATACGATCATGGCTGATCATCCAACTCAGTATCCCGTACCTGCCTTCTCTCCATACCCCCTGATCCCTTTAGCCACAAGGGCCACATCTAATTCCCTCTTAAATATAGCCAATGAACTGGCCTCAACTACCCTCTGTGGCAGAGAGTTCCAGAGATTCACCACTCTCTGTGTGAAAAAGTTTTTCCTCATCTCGGTCTTAAAGGATTTTCCCCTTATCCTTAAGCTGTGACCCCTTGTCCTGGACTTCCCCAACATCGGGAACAATCTTCCTGCATCTAGCCTGTCCAACCCCATAAGAATCTTGTACGTTTCTATAAGATCCCCTCTCAATCTCCTAAATTCTAGCGAGTATAAGCCAAGTCTATCCAGTCTTTCTTCATATGAAAGTCCTGACATCCCAGGAATCAGTCTGGTGAACCTTCTCTGCACTCCCTCTATGGCTATAATGTCCTTCCTCAGATTTGGAGACCAAAACTGTACGCAATACTCCAGGTGTGGTCTCACCAAGACCCTGTACAACTGCAGTAGAACCTCACTGCTCCTATACTCAAATCCTCTTGCTATGAAGGCCAACATACCATTCGCTTTCTTCACTGCCTGCTGCACCTGCATGCCTACTTTCAATGACTGGTGTACCATGACACCCAGGTCTCGCTGCATCTCCCCATTTCCTAATCGGCCACCATTTAGATAATAGTCTGCCTTCCCGTTTTTGCTACCAAAGTGGATAACCTCACATTTATCCACATTATACTGCATCTGCCAAACATTTGCCCACTCACCCAGCCTATCCAAGTCACCTTGCAGTCTCCTAGCATCCTCCTCACAGCTAACACTGCCCCCCAGCTTAGTGTCATCCGCAAACTTGGAGATGTTGCTTTCAATTCCCTCGTCCAGATCATTAATATAAATTGTAAATAGCTGGGGTCCCAGCACTGAGCCTTGTGGTACCCCACTAGTCACTGCCTGCCATTGTGAAAAGGACCCGTTTACTCCTACTCTTTGCTTCCTGTTTGCCAGCCAGTTCTCTATCCACATCAATACTGAACCCCCAATACCGTGTGATTTAAGTTTGTATCCTAATCTCTTATGTGGTACCTTGTCGAAAGCCTTCTGAAAGTCCAGATACAACACATCCACTGGTTCTCCCCTATCCACTCTACTAGTTACATCCTCGAAAAATTCTATAAGATTCGTCAGACACGATTTACCTTTCGTAAATCCATGCTGACTTTGTCCAATGATTTCACCACTTTCCAAAGTATGACCTTAATACTTTTTAAATGGTGAGAGATCAAAAAGCACTTGTGTCCATTGTCCACTTGCAACGTTTTGATTCCATTCTAATTTATTGAGCCACAGCCAGAAAGTTACATGTAATAATTTGCCATCTCTCTCCTGACTCATTACCTTGCATTCTCCATCTATTTGGAGCTTTGTAGATTCAGGTTTGATTCGGGTTAGCTTTTTGTCCTGCGCACCAGGGTGCCACGAACTTCATAGTTCACACGAAGCTCACAAAATAAACAATGAATACCAAATGTGCACAATAAATACACAGATGTATGCACGAACATTAGACTATTACACTACAAAACGGAGGTCGTACAAAACAAAATGCGGTAACAGAATAATTTAATGGGGTGCAGTTAGAGTATATAGCAACACTTCCAGGAAGGAGGTGGGAAAGAGGTAAGTGGGTAAAGTATCTGATAACTGCAGGGAAGAGGCTGGTCGTAAGTTTGTACATCCAGTTTTCAAGTTCCTGTAAATTCGGCACAGTGGCATAGCGGTAGAGTTGCTCCCTTACAGCACTTGCAGCGCCAGAGATCTGGGTTTGATCCCGACTATGGGTGCTGTCCGTACAGTGTTTGTGCGTTCTACCTGTGATCGCGTGGGTTTTCTCCAAAATCTTCGAAATGGTTTCCTCCCACACTCCAAAAACGTACAGGTTTGTAGGTTAATTGGCATGGTATAAGTGCAAATTGTCCCTAGTATGTGTAGGATAGAGGTAATAATAATAATAATAATAGATTTTATTTATATAGCGCTTTACAGGACTCAAAGTCGCTTTGTGCGGGGATCGCTGGTCGATGCGGACTCGGTGGGCCGAAGGGCCTGTTTCCACGCTGTATCTCTAAACTTATTTTTTTTAATATTCAATCAGAAGGCAGAAGAGAGAATAGGGAATGGCTAGGGTGGCAAGCGACCTTGATGATCCTTCCTGGTGCAATGCACAGTGGAGATGGACCGGATGGAAGGAAGTGGAGAGCCTGTGATGGACTAGACTGTGTTCACAATTACTGCAGGTTCAGGTGGTCAAGAGCAGAGCCAGGCTGAGGTGCATCTTATGTAAATACTCTCGATAGAGCATCTGTAGAAGTTTGAATGAATGAATACGTTTATAAGTTTATTGGCCAAGTATTCACATACAATGAATTTGCCTAGGTGCTCCGGCCGCAAGTGACAACACGACATACAGTGACAGTTAGGAATGACACATAAAATATTAAACATTAATAATAAAACATTATTGATTAAACATGTGAATGAAATAAAATACCAGAGCAAAAGGAGGCTACAGATTATTGGTTATTGAGTAGAGTTACTGCTCGTGGAAAAAAAGCTGTTTTTATGTCTGGCTGTGGCAGCTTTGACAGTCCGGAGTTGCCTTCCAGAGGGAAGTGATTCAAAGACTTTGTGGCCAGGGTGAGAGGGGTCAGAGATGATCTTACCCGCTCGCTTCCTGGCCCTTGCCGTGTACAGTTCATCAATGGAGGGAAGGTTGCAGCCAATAACCTTCTCAGCTGATCGGATAATAGACAATAGGTGCAGGAGTAGGCCATTAGGTCCTTCGAACCATCACCGCCATTCAATGTGATCATGGTTGTTTTGCTGATCATGACGATTCGCTGCAGCCTCCAGGTGTCGTGCTTGATGGCTGAGCCAAACCAGACCATGATGAAGAAGGTGAGGACAGACTCTACGATGGCCGTATTGAATTGGACCATCATTGCCTGTGGCAGATTGTGCTTCCTCAGCTGCCGTAGGAAGTACATCATATGTTGTGCCTTTTTGACTGTGGAGTCAGTCGATGGTCGCCCCCCACTTACGGTCCTTGGAGATGATGGTTCCCAGGTACTTAAAAGACTCCACAGATGTGACTGTGGTGTTGTTGATGGTGAGTGGGCTGAGGGGAGGGGGAACTCTCCTAAAGTCTACAATCAATTCCACTGTCTTAAGAGCATTGAGCTCTAGGTTGTTGCTACGGCACCAGGACGCCAGCTGTGACACTTCCTGTCTGTAGGCAGATTCCTCCCCATCCTGGATCAGTCCAATCAGGGTTGTGTCGTCCGCAAACTTGAGAAGCTTGACAGAGGAGTCAGTGGAGGTGCAGTCGTTGGTGTAGAGAGAGTAGAGGAGAGAGTACGCAGCCTTGCGGTGCTCCTATGCTGAGCGTTTGCGCGTCCGAGATGTGCTTTCCCGTCTCACATGCTGCTTCCTGTCTGTCAGGAAGCTGGTGATCCACCGACAGAGGGGTTCAGGCACAGTCAACTCGGAAAGTATGGAGTGTAGTAGCTCTGGCACAATGGTGTTGAATGGAGAGCTAAAATCAACAAACAAAAGTTTGAGAGAATCCTTGTCGACCTGCCAAATTTTCTCAGACACCTAAGAAAGTAAATGTGAGATCATTTTGCTGTCCAATTTGAAGGGTTGAGGTTAGGTTGCTGGTGATATGGATGTCTATAAACATCAAGATGTTGAGCATCTCTACAGTAGCTCCATTGATGAGGACAGGGTTGTATTCACCCAAACAACACCTCCACTCCCCCCTTCCCAATCATACCCATCCCCATCTCTCTGGGACCATTCCATTAGCTCGGATTTGTCATCCAGTATTAAATGAGCAGGAACTTGCCGCAGCTGACCAGGTCAGGTACCATCTCCTTGCGCAGGGCTCAAGGGTAGAACTTAATGCTCAGCATTATTTCAAATCAAATTGTTATTTTAATTGTCACAATAGTGTTACAAAATTGATGATGAAATAATGTAATTTTAACTAATAGCTTTCCTTTAACATTATGGATATGTTCTAGGAGCAGAATTAGGCCATTCGGCCCATCAAGTCTACTTCACCATTCAATCATGGCTGACTATCTTTCCCTCTCAACCCCATTCTCCTGCCTTCTCCCCATAACCCCATAACCCCTGACACCCGTACTGATCAAAAATCTGTTTTCTTCTTGCGTATGGCGTGCATAGCCTAAAGTCGTAGGACAACTTGTTCTATTTGATCTTGTTTGATTGTGCACGCCGGGTTGATTGCATTTGTTGAAACAGGGCGGACCGTGTGAAGGTTGCAATCTTCCACCCCAAATTCCACAGATTCACCACCCTCTGTCTAAATAAATTTCTCTTCATCTCCTTTCTAAAGGAACGTCCTTTTATTCTGTGGCTGTGGCCTCTGGTCCAAGACTCTCCCACTAGTGGAAGCATCCTCTCCCCATTCTCTCTATCCATGCCTTGCACTATTCAATGTGAAACCTTGGGGTATGTGCACACATTTGTGAGGTGTGGTGCAGTTACGTTCCTAACCAGAGAGGGGAGCAATATACTGGGATCACAACACAGGAAGGCTGGAAAGCAGTGCTCAGGCTTTGGAATTAAAACTGTGGGACGTTAAAAGACTAGAGTGTGTCCTGTTATTAACAGAAGCCTGGAAGCCACTGTAGGGTTAAGCAGAGTTTCGGAAGAACTTATGAATCCATTTAATCAGGCAGAATTAGATTTATAGTCCTGCAGAGTCAGAGATACAAGGAAAATAAATATATATATTTAAATATATTGTTAATATTCTGTTATGAACCAATTACAGATAGTTTCATCAGACACTTAGAAGGCCCAGTACAAGATAAAAAATTAATGCAGTTCATGCATTTTGTCAGGAAACTAATATTATGACTCATTAGTGTTAACATTTTGCTGCAGAAATGATGACTTTACTGAAGTTATTTCCAGCAATCACATTTTAGAGTAGAAGTGGAAATCTTGAATTAAGCCCCATAAAAGCAAATCAAAGATGTTTCATGTTATATGTCAGAAGGAACTGCAGATACTGGTTTACACTGACGACAGACAAAAAATGCTGGAGTAACTCAGCGGGTCAGTCTCTTTCTTCTATTTTCTATGTCTCAACTTTCTTTTTTCATTCTTTCTTTTTCTTTTTCACACACTATATATCTCACATTTTTCTATTTTTCATTACCTAACTTTTTTCTTTTTCTTCTTTATTTCAAATTTTTTTCAAAATAGGAAGCTGTACATAAAAGGTATTATGAAAATATGATTGTATACAATTGTACTTACTTCAAATAAAATAAAAATATTAAAAAATAAAAAAAAACTCAGCGGGTCAGGCAGCATCTCTGGAGAAAAGGAATAAGTGACATTTAGATGCTGCCTGAGTTACTCTGGCATTTTGTGTCAATGTTTCATATTATAATCTGCATGTTAACAGACTTTAAGTGGTTGACAGGATACCGGGAACTTGACAATTCCAAGAGAAGAAATGCAAAGCTGGCGATAGAATATTGTACAATTAGTGAGCTTGAAAGATGGGAAACAAAAAGTGTTTATTAACAGAGGCTAGAAGGTGGACAGAGGACTTTGATAGAGCTTTGTGGCATGTGCCACTAAAAAGGAACTTGACTGAGTAAATAGACAATGGTAGGCCCCCCTTGGTCATGACTGACCGTGGGCGATGCATCCTAGTTTGTAGGTGATGTGTGGTCGGATGCAAGCCTGGGCGATGTCATATGGAGGACAGGCTGTTGCCCATGCAGCACGTCCCCCCTCTCCATGTCGCTGATCGATCCAAAGGAACAGCAGGGCCGTTATAGTTTGGCACGAGCGCCGTCGCAGGAGCTGCCAGAGCGAGGTTGTAGACAACGACAAACTGCCTTAGGGGCTCCGACTCCGGATTTTCTTCAGGTTTACTCCTGGAGCCTTTTCCATGACTAGATATGGCCACAAGGCAGTAGAGGCTTTAAATCAGAGTTTTCCTTCTCCTAGATGGACTGTCTTCCCAGGCTGATGAGCTCTATCTGCAATCGACAATAGGTGCAGGAGTAGGCCATTCGGCCCTATTCAATGTGATCATGGCGGATCATCCCCAATCAGTACCCTGTTCCTGCCTTCTCCCCATATCCCCTGACTCCGCTATCTTTAAGAGCCCTATCTAGCTCTCTCTTGAAAGTATCCAGAGAACCGGCCCCCACCGCCCTCTGAGGCAGAGAATTCCACAGACTCACAACTCTGTGTGAAAAAGTGTTTCCGCATCTCCGTTCTAAATGGCTTACCCCTTATTCTTAAACAGTGGCCCCTGGTTCTGGACTCTCCCAACATCGGGAACATGTTTCCTGCCTCTAGCGTGTCCAAACCTTTAATAATCTTATATGTTTCAATAAGAAACCCTCTCCTCCTTCTAAACACCAGAGTGTACAAGCCCAGCCGCTCCATTCTCTGCAGGTGAGCAGAAGACTCGGGTCGATGTGAAGCAATATGTTATTGGAGCTATTACTGAAATGTGGATGAAAGCAGAATGGGAGACTCCTCGGGAATCCTTGATGCAGGATTTTAAAATGAGAGAAAGAGGTGGATGTAAAGTAGCAGATAATAGTTGAAGAACAATAGACATTAGACAATAGATAATAGGTGCAGGAGTCGGCCTTCCTGCCCTTCGAGCCAGCACCACCATTCAATGTGATCATGGCTGATCATCCACAATCAGTACCCCGTTCCTGCCTTCTCCCCATTTCCCTTGACTCTGTTTTCACTTGTAGTGAAGGATAATGACCATTGTTTGAAAACCCCCCGATTATGTGAAGAAATTGGCGGCAAAGTGGTAGAGTTGTTGCCTTACAGCGCCAGAGACCCGGGCCTGATCCTGACTACGGGTGCTCTCTGTACGGAGTTTGTATGCTCTTCCCGTGACCACGTGGGTTTTTCCCCGGGTGCTCTGGTTTTTCTCCCACACTCCAGAGACGTAGAGGTGTGTAGGTTAATTTGGTTTCGGTAAAACTTAAAAATTGTTTGGGAATCACCGGTCGGGTCGGACTCGATGGGCCGAAGGACCTATTTCTGTGCTGTATCGTTACACTAAACTAATCTGAAAGAACTGGGGCAGTTGTACATCCAGCTGTACATTAGATCCTTGGATATTCAGAATGAGGTGGAAGAACAATATTGTTTGAGAATGTAGTTAAAGGTCAAACTAAGTGAAAGGGGCAAAGATTGATGGAAATGTGTGGGGCCTGTTTTGTACACAGCGTGTGGTGGGGGCCAGGAGCACATTTCCAGAGGTGGTGGTGGAGGCAGACACAATTGTGGCATTTCAGACACTTTTAGATAGGCACATGGAAGTGCAAGGAATAGAGGGATATGGATGGTGTACTGGCAGACGGCATTAATTTAACTTGACATCGTGTTCGGTTCAAAGATTGTGTTCCTATGCTGTACTGTTCTATGTTCTGTGTAAAGGGATTATGAATTATAAGGAATTTCTACGATAATATGAGCTGAAATAAAATCATAATAAAGGAACAGAGGGCATATATTATTAATGCATGCACGAGATTTTGTTTTAGCCAGCGTGCCTTAAGTCCACCAGTGGAGTAGATTGTTCTCGAAGGTATATCTCTCTATCTCTCATTCCCCTCTCCCCTGACTCTCAGTCTGAAGAAGGGTCTTGACCCGAAACGTCCCCCATTCCTTCTCTCCAGAGATGTTGCCTGTCCCGCTGAGTTACTCCAGAATTTTGAGTCTATCTTCAGACTGTCCGAGACTTTAAGTTTTTTTAATTTCCTGAAGGTGACTTTAGGAGACGTTGTAATTCTTTTGTTCAACTCCCTCTGGTGGTTGGATGACACCATGACAAATCTCTGCACCGAGGAGTCGTATATGTTGAAACTGCTGAACCGCGAGATTTGTGATTCCTTGATATTTGAACAGGCAAAATTATGTTGTTATAATAACTGATGAAAGAGGATGTCTGGGACGGCTGTAAGAGTAAATGTTCATGGTCTCTCATGGAACTTTGAGGGTATTTTCTAAGTTGTGAACAGTGAGACCAAGCTAGGTTCATCTTGAAAAAATTAAAATGACACAGAGTGCTGGAGTAATTCAGTTGGTCAGGCAGCATCTCTGGAGAGCATAGAAAGATGACGTTTCAGGTTGGAACCCTTCTTCAGACCGAAATCTTGTCTGAAGTTTCCAACCCAAAAACCTCACCTAACCATGTTCTCCAGGGATGCTGTCTGACCCGAAGATAGACACAAAAAGCTGGAGTAACTCAGCGGGACAGGCAGCATCTCTGGAGAGAAGGATTGGGTGACGTTTCATGTCGAGACCCTTTTTCAGATTGGTTAGGGATAAGGGAAAGGAGAGATATAGTCAGTGATGTGGAGAAATAAAGAATAATGAATGGAAGATACAGTAAGCAAAAACGTAACGATGATAACAGAAACAGGCCATTGTAAGCTGTTTGTAGGGTGAAAATCAGAAGTTTTATCTGTTGTTTCCCTTACCCCTAACCAGTCTGAAGAAGGGTCTCGATCCGAAACGTCACCCATTCCTTCTCTCCAGAGATGCTGCCTGTCCTGCTGAGTTAATCCAGCTTTTTGTGTCTATCTTTGGTTTAAACCCCGCACCTACATTTTGGGTTGAGACCTTTCCTTCTCTCCAGAGATGCTGCCTGTGCTGCTGAGTTACTCCAGCTTTTTCTGTCTATCTTCGGTTTAAACCAGCACCTGCAGTTTCTTCTTACACATGCTGTCTGACCCGCTGGGTTACTTCAGCATTTTGTGTTGTTTTATTTTTGATAAACCAACATGTGCAGTTCCTTGTTTCTAGATTCATCGTGAATTGTACTCTGCCTGAACACAGCTGTTGCATGCATTGTAAAAGTCAAGATGAGTCCTTTAGATTCTTTCCATGATACACTGGAACTGTGAATTGTGAACGTGGAAGATGCCCATTGTACATGACAAGCTCATGTCTCTGGGTGCTCAGATATGAAAAACCATCGTTGACTGTGGACAAATGGGAGATAAGACATTAGAAAAAGGGGTTGAACTGATCAAACAATTCGAGAACCTCGATTACAGCCCCGTAGTGCAGTGGCATTTGTAGGAAGGAACTGCGGACGCTGGTTTAAACTGAAGGTAGACACAAAATGCTGGAGTAACTCAGCGGCACGGGCAGCATCTCTGGATAGGAGGAAGGGTCTCGACCCACAATGTCACCCATTCCTTCTATCCAGAGATGTTGCCTGTGAGTTACTCCAGCATATTGTGTCGACCGCCCGTAGTGTTGGGGTCAGCTTCAGATGAAACCATCATATGGATATGGCAGATGTGAGAATTCAGTTTAGTTTATTGTCACGTGTAACGAGGTACAGTGAAAAGCTTTTTTGTTGCGTGCTAACCTGTCAGCGGAAAGACAATGCATGATTACAATCGAACCATTTACAGTCTACAATGATAAGGGAATAACGTTTTGTGCCTTAGAGATGGGTTGAGCAATGGTGTCTCTGTGCTACAAATCAGGAGATGACGTTGGAGATAGTGTAACGGCACCTGCTGGTGGTCGCAGGTAATTGAACCCTGAGGTTGGGTTCCTCGAACACGTGACTCTGGGAGGGGTTGGGTTTTTGCGCGTTTTCTGGGCTGTGCCCGGTCAGTTGATCGAGACCACCGTTGTGGCTAGACCTGTATTAGAAGCGTTTGTAAGACTCGTTGTGGTTGAACTGTTTGTGAATAAAACTTAGTTCAAAACATCCGACTTTTGTCTGCATCCGCCAAAATAGCATCGTTTGTGGAATCCAGGCTGTGCTTGCTTTGAGGGTGCTGCTCAATGAGAGGGAATGTTGTTCCCGATGTTGGGGGAATCCAGAACCAGGGGCCACAGTTTAAGAATTATGGGGAGGCCATTAAGAGCGAAGATGAGGAAAAACATTTTCACCCAGAGAGTTGTGAATCTGTGGAATTCTCTGCCTCAGAAGGCAGTGGAGGCCAATTCTCTAGATGCTTTCAAGAGAGAGCTAGATAGAGCTCTTAAAGATAGCGGAGTCAGGGGATATGGCTTCTTTTTCTTCTTGCGTATGGCGTGCACAGCCTAAAGTTCTAGGACAACTTGTTCTATTTGATCTTATTTGATTGTGCACACCGGGTAGATTGCATTCGTCGAAACAGGGCGGACCACGTTAAGGTTGCAATCTTCCACCCCAGGGGATATGGGGAGAAGGCAGGGTACTGATTGTAGATGATCAGCCATGATCATATTGAATGGCGGTGCTGGCTCGAAGGGCCAAATGGCCTACTCCTACACCTATTGTCTATGATCTATTGTGTGACTGGCATTCAAGCAGGATCTGAGAACATGTATCTGATACAAAGGTTGCATTCCGTGTCGAGTCTCCGAATTTTTTTAATAAAACCGGACCACACCTCCTTCATGCCAAAATTGTTGGCAATAATCGAGACACGTCAGAAGTAATTGTCCAAAGATAGTTTTAAAAGGTTTCAGGCATATCTGAAGTAGGTGATCAGCTTTGCAGTCACAGTGGGGGAAACTGGTCAATAACTCTTTGAATATTCACATGTGGAGACAAATTTATTTAGCTTGTCTTTTGGTGCTTCCCAATCCCATGGCCTGGAATCCTCATGGAAATGAATAGGACTGAGATGAGGAAAACCTTTTGAGAGTTGTGAATCTGTGGACTTCTCTGCCACAGAAGGCAGTGGAGGCCAATTCACTGGATGTATTCAAGAGAGAGTTACTGTAGATTTAGCTCTTAGGGTTAAGGGAATCGAGGGATATGGGGAGAAAGCAGGAACGGGGTACTGATTTCGGATGATCTGGCTGGTTCGAAGGGCCGAACGGCCTACTCCTGCTCTTATTTTCTATGTTTCTATCTCCAACCTGACACCGGGTTTGATCGGAGGGGTAGTTGTCCTATATAAGGCTGTGGAATTCCAGCAAGGCGGGATTGCACTGGTAAAACCCTTGCAGTGAGGGAGTGTAGTAGTGACAGAACGTATTGCCGCAGAGGCACCGTCTGTTACTCCCTAATTCCTGGACGTTCAACAGATCTGGTAAATCTGAGGCCGACTTTCATGGAACAAATAAATGTTGGCGAACCGCCAGCGACTGCTGTTCCAACCAAAACAATAACTATTTGTTGAAAGTGTACTGTAAAATCTGGTGTGTGGGAAGGAACTGCAGATGCTGGTTTTCACCGAAGACAGACACAAAATGCTGGAGTAACTCAGCGGGACAGGCAGCTTCTCAGGAGAAAAGTAATGGTGACGTTTCAGGCCGAGACCCTTCTTCAGATGAAGGGCCATGACTTATTCCTTATGCCTGACGCGCTGAGTTTCTCCAGCATTCTGTGTCTATCTTCACTGTAAAAGCATGTACTTTTTCCATTCCAATTGTTGAAAATGCTTCCCAGGTTCTGAGTCCAAGATTGTTTATATTCAGTCCAAATCTTTATAACAGGACCTTCCCCAGGTAATGAGCAGGTTCTGTTCCAAGCAGACATCAGAATATAGTCAAAAATCATTCGATATGGTAACCATGCCTTGCAAGTACGGCAATTACTGGCATCAAAAGCACACAAGACTGATAAGAAACAATTGCTAAATGTCGAGAAAGAGGGAGGAAACGAGTTCTGCCATTCTCGGAACAAACGCATGTGCCTTTGTTGGACCTAAATTGTCCAAACTCAGGCATTCGATCCATTGTTGAATTTGTTAGTTTCTGTGTTACACCTTTCGTCCATAGCGGTTTCTTGGTGACGTGTTTTTGATGAATGTCTCCAGCGTGTTTGTGCCTTGCGCAAAATAAAAACTAGTCGTGCATTTGGGAACGCTGCCAACATCATGGCATAAATGGTATCATGGACCACGGTAGTAAAGGTGATAATGTCTGGTTAATGTCAACGGGAGTTCCTGTTACTTACCCAGTTGCTTTAGTGTAAAGGCTGGGACCAAATGAAGGTCAAATCCCATCAAACTGAAGCAAAATGGAGCCTCTCAGCTTTTTAAAAGATTTTTGCATTAATTTAGTTCCGGCAACCAGTTCCAGGTATGTGTGCGTTGTGGGTGTGTATGTGTTGTATGTGCATTGTGTGTTGAGTGTGTGTGTGTTGAGTTTATGTGTGCGTGGCCGGGGGTCGTGCAGAGTTAGGGAGAGGAGGTTGTCAGAGAGGTGAAATAATTTAAATACACAAATCTGTGAATACTCTAAAAAAAATTTTTTTTCACAATTCCACCTAATCGTAGTTGAATGTTATATTTCGAGTCTGATTCAGTGTGGCAGCTGCGGGAACAACAATTGATAGAAATAGAATTGAAAATAATGTGTTTACTGTAAAAATAACAGGAGTCATAGAGCTGTTGGAATCGTCATCACGATGACTATTGGGTAACTTCGCAGTCATGGTTTTTCAGACATTGTCGATGCAAAAATGGATTTCTTTACCGTCTTGATTCTAAAAATCGAATTGCTTTAAGTGGCTTTTGGAGCAGCTGTTCCAAGTTTAGTATTGTGACATAGCCTTTATGTTAATATCGGAAGAAGTGTGCAGACGGAAGTCGGGCCCCGACCCAAAACGTCACCTATCCATTCCCTATGGAGATGCTGCCTGACCCGCTGATTTACTGCAGCACGTTGTGTTTTACATCACGGCGACAAACTTGCCTTGCTTTAAAATGGGAGGTTCACTGGCGAGTGAGCTCCGTCTTGCTCTGCTGGGATCCAGCACAAACCACTCCTGCCTCACTGGTGTCATCACCCTCATCGTTGAAAACACTAGCGGGAACGGTGACGGACGCACCACGCATCTCTGTCCTCCAGTTCCTGCGGACTTCCGCCGCTGGAAGTATAGGATTTTGGTGTGTGTGCTTTATCATCATTCCTTACAATGTTATGTACGACCGTGATCGCAACTTATACTGAAGTGTGGATGGCCGTTGGCTCGCTAGGAGCTCATCCGCCCCTTGACAGCTCTTGTTTTTGGTCCTGCTGGGGGCCCACAGCCCCCTCCTCACTTGGCAAACCAGGCGGGGGAGACGGTTTAGTCGCCGACTATCCGACCGTGGAGCAGGTAGATTGGGATTACATGGTACACGTGGCGGGGGGAACTCCCCCGACCTGACCTGAAAAGGTGTGCTAGATCAAAATCTACTCTTCTGCTGAAGATAGACACAAAATGCTGGGGTAACTCAGCAGCGCAGGCAGCATCTCTGGAGAGAAGGAATGGGTGATGTTTCTGGGCCGAGAACCTCCTTCAGACTGAGAGTCAGGGGAGAGGGAGACATAGAGATATGGAAGGGTAAGGTGTGAAAACGCCAATCAAAGGGGACTTTAGCCTTCTGCTAATGGACCCACAATGAGCAATCGGGGGGTGGGCTGAGGCGAGAGGTGGGGTCATTCAGCGCTGAGATGTTAAAAGGAATAGATGACGTTTTGGGTCGAAACCCTGCTTCAGACTGGGAGTCAGGGGAGAGGGAGACTAGAGGTATGGAAAGGTACCGAACAAATTGGCGCCGGCCCCGATGACTTAGGAAAGGTGGAGCCAACAATGGTCCATTGTTGGCTGTGGAAGAGGTGACAACAAAGGGATACGAGCAGGACGATGAGGATGGGGGGGGGGGGGGGGACGGAGAGATGATGTTCCATTATTCGTACGTAACAATGAAGTGTTTCTAAGATGTAACAATTTTCGTCCATACACAAGCCACACAGTTTGTATATACAGTAGGACTTCATCTTTTATCAAGCTATGTGTAAACAATTCACGGTAGTTCTTGTAGTGTTTTGTCTTATCAAACTATTCCTTCATTGTGGCTGTTGTGTAAACATTGTAAATGTTAGAAGCTGCAACATCAGATCAATGTGACCTTTTGGAAAAGCATGTTATATTCAGGTAGTTGTGGAGGTTGGTTTACACAAGAGATTTGTCCTTGAAGGAGAGTGTTAGTTTTTTTTACTGTGTTTATCTCGCGTTACTTAAGTGCATTCAATCTGGAAACTCCGAAGATCCGTTGATAATGCATATTCTTATCCTTGCATTCATCATACCACTGAGAGTGTCAAACCCCTGTCCCACGGTACGAGTTCATTCCAAGAGTTCTCCCAAGTTTGCCCTGATTCGAACTCGGAGATTTACGGTAATGGCCACTCGTCGGTACTCGGGGCTCTCGTGGACATTTTTCAACATGTTGAAATATCTTCACAAGTCTTCCCATGCTTACCTGCCGAGCGAGTCTTCCCGAGTACCTGCCGTAAGCGCTAAAAGACGTCCCCGAGCTCCGACGTACCCGCTACGTTCATTCTCCGTGCTTACCACGAGTTTGATTTTTTTTAAACTCGGGAGAGGTCTTGGAATGAACTCGCACCGTGGGACAGGGCCATAATAATGTATTGTTTTAATTTAGAGTTTAAAATTGCAGCGTGGACATACAGTCGGCTCTTCGGCCCACCGAGTCTACGCCGCTAATCGACTACCCGTACACACGAGTTCAATGTTATCCCACTTTCACAACCCACACACCAGGGGCAATTTACAGAAGCCATTTAACCGACAAACCTGCACGTCTTTGGGATGTGGGAGGAAACCGGAGCACCTGGATAAAACCCACTCAGGTCGCAGGAGAGAACGTACAAACTCCGTGCAGACAGCACCCGTGGTCAGGGTTGAACCCGGGTCTCTGACGCAGTGAGGCAGTAACCCTACCGACGCAATATTTTAATGTCTTCAGACAGCACCAGTGATCAGGATTGAACTCGGGTCCTTGGCCCAGTGAGGCAGCAGCTCAATCGCTGCTCCACCATGCCGCTTTAGTCAGTAAATTTACTTGGAGCTTTTCAGAATTTGCCTCCAATTTTGCATCTCATCGTTGAATATCATGTGGTGAAGGTTCTTTCTCGGACTGTGATCTGGGTAATACACTCCAAGTTTTTTTTAATGTTTGTCTGTTTACCTGCAGCAACCTCAGCAGAAAAGTCGCCTAAAGAACAGGGAAATAGTGCAAAGCCACAAAACTGACCTGCCAAAGGCAGTGCAGGTTACCAGGACACCTTCAGTGGCAATTCAGCCCATGACATTGTAGGCCTTGAACTACCCTTGTTTCCTTTCTCACATATTTGATATTCCATTTCTGACCTTTTGAGAATTTGGAAACCAGAATCAGGGAATGAATATATGAAGGGCAAATCAAGCCCTCGTCCTGTATAGGTCAAACACAGCAGCTGCAAAGGATCAAAGGAATTATTTGGAATCCAACTTAAGTATAGCCAGTGATCCAGTCAGTACATTTAGGGGGTCAGGCAGCATCTCGGGAGAAAAGGCAAAGGTGACGCTTCGGGTCAAGACCCTTCTTCAGTCTGAGGAAGGTTCTCGACCAGAAACGTCACCTATTCCTTTTCTCCAGAGATGCTGCCTGTCCTGCTGAGTTACTCCAGCATTTTGTGTCTATCTTCGGTGTGAACCAGCAGTTGCATTTCCTTCCTACACGATCCAGTACATTCCATCGATACAAGGAAACCTTACAGGAAAAGTGATTCATCTGTGGCTATTGTAATGAGGTTAAGGATGATAGTTTAAAAGAGTGGGCTTATTACCAAGTAGACCATTAAGAGAACCGTGAAAAGCAACAGTAGATGACCATTTTGTTTTCAAGATGGTGCCTAAAACATGGCGACTCTTGTGTACGGACTCAATGTGGTCTGCTATCTTACACTGTCCAACCTAGTATAATTGTGCCTAATGTGTAGTAGGATTGTTACTAAACTGTATGCAAAAAAATAATTTTGCTGTACTTTGGTACATGTGACAATAAAGTACCCTTGACTCATTAGAGACCCTCAGACTATCTTTAATTGGACTTTACTGGACTTTATTTTGCACTAAACTAAACGTTATTCCTTTTATCATGTATCAGTGCACTTTAGATGGCTTGATTGTAATCGTGTATCGTCTTTCCTCTGACTGGTTAGCACGCAACAAAAGCTTTGACTGAACCTCTGTACATCTGACAATAAACTAAACTAAACCATTGGCAGTACATTCAGCAGGTCAGGCAGCATCTCTGGAGAAAAGGAATAGGTGACGCTTCGGGTCAAGACCCTGCTTCAGTCTGAAGAAGGTTCTCGACCCGAAACGTTACCTATTCCATTTCTCCTGAGATGTTGCCTGTCCTGTTGAGTTTCTCCAGCATTTTGTGTCGATCTTCGGTGTGAACCAGCATTTGGGTCTGAAGAAGGGTCTCGACCCGAAATGTCGCCCATTCCTTCTCTCCATAGATGCTGCCTCACCCGCTCAGTTACTCCAGCATTTTAGAGAATAGACAATATGTGCAGGAGTAGGCCATTCAGTAGTGCAAAGAGTAGGAGTAAACGGGTCCTTTTCACAATGGCAGGCAGTGACTAGTGGGGTACCGCAAGGCTCAGTGCTGGGACCCCATCTATTTACAATTTATATTAATGATCTAGATGAGGGAATTGAAGGCAACATCTCCAAGTTTGTGGATGACACTAAGCTGGGGGGCAGTGTTAGGTGTGAGGAGGATGCTAGGAGACTGCAAGGTGACTTGGATAGGCTGGGTGAGTGGGCAAATGTTTGGGCAGATGCAGTATAATGTGGATAAATGTGAGGTTATCCACTTTGGTGGCAAAAACAGGAAAGCAGACTATTATCTAAATGGTGGCCGATTAGGAAAAAGGGAGATGCAGCGAGACCTGGGTGTCATGGTATACCAGTCATAGAAAGTAGGCATGCAGGTGCAGCAGGCAGTGAAGAAAGCGAATGGTATGTTAGCTTTCATAGCAAAAGGATTTGAGTATAGGAGCAGGGAGGTTCTACTGCAGTTGTACAGGGTCTTGGTGAGACCACACCTGGAGTATTGCGTACAGTTTTGGTCTCTAAATCTGAGGAAGGACATTATTGCCATAGAGGGAGTGCAGAGCAGGTTCACCAGACTGATTCCTGGGATGTCAGGACTTTCATATGAAGAACGACTGGATAGACTTGGCTTATACTCGCTAGAATTTAGGAGATTGAGAGGGGATCTTATGGAAACTTACAAAATTCTTATGGGGTTGGACAGGCTAGATGCAGGAAGATTGTTCCCGATGTTGGGGAAGTCCAGGACAAGGTGTCACAGCTTAAGGATAAGGGGGAAATCCTTTAAGACCGAGATGAGAAAAACATTTTTCACACAGAGAGTGGTGAATCTCTGGAACTCTCTGCCACAGAGGGTAATTGAGGCCAGTTCATTGGCTATATTTAAGAGGGAGTTAGATGTGGCCCTTGTGGCTAAAGGGATCAGGGGGCATGGAGAGAAGGCAGGTACGGGATACTGAGTTGGATGATCAGCCTCGATCATATTGAATGGCGGTGCAGGCTCGAAGGGCCGAATGGCCTACTCCTGCATCTATTTTCTATGTATCTATGTATCTATTCGGCCCTTCGAGCTAGCACCGCCATTTAATGTGATCATGGCTGATCTTCCCCAATCAGTACCCCGTTCCTGCCTTCTCCCCATATCCCCTGACTCTACTATCTTTAAGAGCCCTATCTAGCTCTCTCTTGAAAGTATCCAGAGAACCGGCCTCCACCGCCCTTTGAGGCAGAGAATTCCACAGACTCACAACTCTGTGAGGAAAAAGTGTTTCCTAGTCTCCGTTCTAAATGGCTTACCCATTATTTTGAAACTGTGGCGGCCCCTGACATTTTGTGTCAGCCAACAGAATATGTGGGTAAGTTATTAAGAAATATTTAAAGTCTGTCAATTCACATGGTGGAAATTCTTCTGTCACATCATCAGAATATTTGGTGTAGTGAATCATCTCCAAGGAGTTACCAAGAAACGATCAGTTTAGTTATCAGCATCTGGTTCGAGGAACCCATTGGTCTAGATGAGGAAAAATATGTGATGAAGTAAAATATGAAAGGAAATGAACAAGATGAGTAGGTGATTAAGATGAAAGTCTACTGAGACCAACCAATGCATTAATCAAGCATCAATCTGACGGCCAAGGTACATTTTTTGTGTACATTTCTGAATCCTTTGGATTCTAGCTGTTGCACTTTTCTTTTCATATTATTAAGCCCCTGTCCCACTTTCCTGACCTAATTGGTGACCTCTGCTGAGTTTGCCCTTGACTCATACTCGCAGCATGGTCGCCACGAGGTCATAGGAGGTCGTAGGGGGTCTTCGTAACTCTTCCTCATGCTTGTGAGTGGTCTCCGCGTACTCGTGGCCTCAAGTAGGTCGCGGCGTTTTTTCCAGCCTGATAAAAAATGTCCACAAGTTAAAAAAAGGGAACGTCATGGAAAAAAATGATATTTTTTACTCGTAGGTAGGTCGTAGTAGGTCGTGGTGGTAGTCGTAGATAGTCGTAGATAGTCGTAGGTAGTCGTAGGTCGGTAACTGGCCCGAGAAAAACCCCGCAAACATGACATCATTTTGTCATGTGATCATTTCCACTCGTAGCTAGTCATAGTTGGTCTTAGGTGTGGAAGACTGAGGTCGAGGGGGGTCGTAGGAGATTGTAGACATAGTCGTAGGAGGTCTTTTACTTCGGCGAGTCAACACGACCTTGACATTTTTTTCAACTAGTCTAGGGTCTTCTAAACTCGTGGATTAGGTCGTCCAAGTGGGACAGGCCCTTTACTAACAGAAATTGTATTGTTTGAGGTTGAACATAGAATAAAATTAGAGTGGTGAACTGAACGATGTTACTTGCGACATTGGATGAAGGTTATGAGATATAAATGTAGATAATCTTGTGAAGAATTATGTTCCCCTCTGGAATATTAGGACAGGTTTGAGTTTTATTGATGTTTATAGGAAAGATGCAGGGCAAAAATATTAGTCATTCTGCGAGTCTCATTGTATAACCTACGTAAAATAACTTTAATCCACAATTTATTGGGTCATGGCCGACATGTTTAAATGCAAGATGTTTCATATTAAATTTGGAAGGCTCACTTTAATAAATCACAGATTATGAGTTCATATTTAGCACTAAACTGATCTTTTACTACTTATTAGAATACAAAGTAGACCAGAATCCCATCTTCTACAAGGAATTCAATTAATTCAACCATTTTTTTTTACATCATTGCAATTTCCAGTTGTTTAAACTATATTTTGGAATGAATTATATCTTAAGAAATTAAACCAAATTCACCATTTCTCAAATCAGTTTGTTCTTGCAATTCTGTATTGTTTTGGATACAAGTGACAGGATTTTTCATTCTTTTATGCACATCTTTCCTTGGAAAAGTCAAGTGCGTTGGGCCGAATGGCCTACTCCTGCACCTATTGTCTATTGTCTATTGTTACCTGCCCTTTTTTTGATTAGTTTAGTTTATTGCCACATGTACTGAGGTACAGTGAAAAAGTTATTTGTTTCATGCTATGCAGTCAGCAGAAAGTTTATACATGATTACCATGAGGGCGGCACGGTGGGGCAGAGATAGAGTTGCTGCCTTGCAGCGCCAGGGACCCGGGTTCAATCCTGACCATGGGTGCTGTCTGTACGGAGTTTGTACGTTCTCTTCCTGACCTATGTGGGTTTTCTCTCACTCTCCAAAGGTGTATAAATTTGTAGATTAAATGGATTCAGTAAAATTGTAAACTGTCCCTAGCGTGTGTAGGATAGTGTTAGTGTGCGGGGATCGCTGGTCGGCGCGGACTCAGTGTGCGGAAGGGTATGTTTCCGCACTGTATCTCTAAACACTAAAACTAAATTAAGCTGTCCACAGCGTACAGATACAGGATAAAGAAATCACCATCTATAAACTTAGCCAGTGTCCCATCTCGAGCATTTTAGAAGTTTGGCCTTTCTGAATGTGACACTGAAAATGCTGAAGAAAACTGGATATTTAAGTCTGTTCATGACAATCGATCGCTTTGGGGCATTACTGTTTGGAACAGGTAGCTTAGTTGCAGCTGAGTATTCTATTTATTCGCTCCTCCAGATTTAAACGAGTTAAACACAAGAGCAAACATCTCTTTGCATCACTCCAGAAATTTGAAGTGCATCTTGAAAATATTTTTTATCCTGAAGGAAAATAACTCCCTCAAATATTTAGAATTATAACGTTCTGCATTCTGTGCCATCAAATGATTCCTTTGACTACGTGCATTTTGCAACAATCTTTGGAGCCATTTTTGTTCTAAAATGTGCCTGTGTATAATATCCCTGTTGGGATGTTCAGTTTAGGCTCGTAATGTTGATGGTAACTTTGATTATCTGACGACCAAAGAGATTGGTGTCAACTTGCACATCACTGCTATAATAATAATTAATACACTGACTTGCTCGCTAATTAGTCCGATTTATTAAGCAGACGCCACTGTGGCAGCACAGAGTTCTCTCTTTTTATGAAGAAGATTAGGGGCTCAGTGAAGGTTTCAAACTGACAGATCTTGTGTGGAAGGAAGGTTTTTATTTTTGTACAAGGAGTGCACCAAGGAGAGGGGATCAGCAGTTTCTGTTCCTGGTTACAGCCATTACATTACGAAAACTTGGTACATTTATAAAACAGTAGCCTTTATTACTTTTAGTTTCTGCAACATAGATTCCGAAATGATTCGTTCCTGCAGTTTATTGATTGCACATACATCCAAAGAAAAATAGCTTCTGAATACCTCAGATGTGCTTTGAATGACTGCCTAAGGCAGGCTATCAGTTCTGTGAAAATGACAATTAGAACTCTATGTGAAGGAAGGAACTGCAGATGCTGCTTTAACACCAAAGATAGACACAAAATGCTGGAGTAACTCGTCAGGACTGGCAGCAGGAATGGAGAGAAGGAATCAGGTCGAGACCCTTCCATCACCCATTCCTTCTCTCCAGAGATGCTGCCAATCCCGTCGTGTTACTTCAGCATTTTGTGTCTATAATTGGAAGTCCATCGTGTGTTTTGGGATCACTGTGATACCCACATCTACCTTTTTTTGTTGTTCAACTATTTTGTTTGTATTCTTGAGCAAATCACAAAGTGCTGGAGTAACTCGACGGGTCAGGCAGCATCTGGGGAGGGATTGGGCTGGCGACGTTTCAGGTCAGGACCCTTCTTCACATGGTCAGAATCAGACTGAAGAATTACCTGATCTGCTGAGTTCCTCCAGCACTTTTGTATTTTACTCAAGATTCCAGCATCTGCAATTCCTTCATTTGTGTCTTCATTTTGTGTTCTTCTTCCACATTTCAAAAACTTGTGGTTATGCAAACCTCATCTGCTCCAATATAACATATAGCAAGCCCTTGTGGGTCATCGCACATCTGCGTGCTGACTAATGATGGCTCCTGGTTAGGAAATATCTTGATTTTGAAATTCTCATTTTTATTATTAGCTCTCTCAAAGGCCTATAATACTTTTCATATTAAAAGAATACACAAAGTGCTGGAGTAACTCAGTGGATCAAGCAGCATCTCTGGAGAACATGGATAGGTGACGTTTCAGGTCGGGACCCTTCTTCAGACTGATCAGATATTTGCCTTTCTCCAGGCCTAGCCTCTTGATCATGCTTGAATTGAATTGCTTCCATCTTGGCAACCATGCTTTGAAGATGACACTAAAGTGGGTGGAATTGTAAATATTGAAGGTGGTTGTCAAAAATTGCTGCAGGATCTTATAAGATAAGATCGCATAAGTAATTAATACTTATGAACTTATGAAGTTTTCTGCTGTTGTTAACACATTTAATTTGCCGTATCTTTTGATATTATTGCTTATCAATACCTCCATTCTCTTTCCCAATGTTGTAGTCACTGCATGAGATCCTCCAAGTGCTAAAATATTGCATAAAACTGACGAGCTTCACAGTTCAGTGGGATTTCCCAATGAGTGGCGCAGATAAGTGTGGTCATGAAAGCAAACATGGAAAGGCACAGTGGCGCAGCGGTAGAGTTGCTGCCTTACTGCACCATGGACCCGGGTTCGATCCTGACTACGGGTGCTTGTCTGTACAGATTTTGTATGTTCTCCCCGTGACCCGCGTGGGTTTCCCCCGGGTGCTCTGGTTTCCTCCCACACTCCAAATACGTACACGTTTGAAAGTGAATTGGCTTGGTAAAGTTGTAAAACGTTGTTCCTAGTGTGTGTAGAATAGTGTTAATGTGCAGAGATAGCTGGCCAGCTTGGACTCGGTGGGCCGAAGGGCCTGTTTCCACGCTGTATCTCTGAACTAAAAATAAACTACTGTACCGAACGCGTATAAATAAAATTGTGCTAGCTCTCATGTATGCAATCTAGCAGTTCATTGTTGAATTGGATACTTCTAATAAAATGCAAAGTGTCAGGTAAAAGAAGAAACATTTTTTAAATAGATCCTGTATAATACTATAATGACATTTTCATTTATTTATAGCAAGTGTAAGTGCTATAAATGCACCTGTGCTATAAATTCATCTTACTGCCTTAGAATGGGATCTTTTTTTGTTGCACATTTTCAGCTTGATACTGTCCTCGGGGAATACTTCTCATTATTTTTGTGCTGCAAAATTAGAAATGTCTAGCACCACTCAAAGTCTGTTAGGTAGACTGAGGCACCTGAAGGAAATGATTTATAAGAAACCCTGAACTGCAAAAAGCATTTTTTTTTCGGGGCCTGTACGTATAAAAATTATTGGTTTTGTAAATGGGCTGACGAATACATGAAAATTAGAAGCAATACCATCATAGATGGAAAATGTTCAAGCAAACACAGCAAAAGGTTTACAAAGAAATATAATTGTTTGCAGATTGAAGGTGGAACATAGAACGGTACAGCACAGGAACAGGCCCTTCAGCCCACAATGTCCACGCCGCCCATGATGCCAAGTTTAACTAATCTCCCCCTGCCACCACGTGATCCGTATCCCTTCCTTCCCTGTATTATTCCCTTTATTATTCATGTTTAATGTTTTATGTGTCATTCCTAACTGTCACTGTATGTCATGTTGTCACTTGTGGGTGGAGCACCAAGGCAAATTCCTTGTATGTGAATACTTGGCCAATAAACTTATTCATTCATTCATTCATACCCACATGATGATTAAGACTGAAGAAGGGTCTCGACCCAAAACGTCACCCATTCTTCTCTTCAGAGATGGTGTCTGTCCCGCTGGGTTACTCCATCTTATTGTCTATCTTTGATGATTAAGTACTCGTGGGCATAAAGATCATTCAGTTTAGTGTAATAACTGTTTGTGGTGCAGAAATGAATAAGGTTTAAGGGATCTCTTAATTGGG
This sequence comes from Malacoraja senta, assembly GCA_038087875.1. Lineage (NCBI taxonomy): Eukaryota > Metazoa > Chordata > Chondrichthyes > Rajiformes > Rajidae > Malacoraja > Malacoraja senta. Next base: position 80,244,689 of record CM075980.1, on the reverse strand, counting down.
TTTGGACTATAAAATATAATGTGTTATGAGAACACATGGTTATAATATATTTTGTTTGAGTGGTAGGCACAAAAAGCTGGAGTAACTCAGCGGGTCAGGCAGCATCTTAGGAGAAAAGGATGAGGTGATGTTTCGGGTCGAGACCTTTCTTCAGACCGAGAGTCAGGGGAGAGGGAACCGAGAGATACGAAAGGGTGCAGAGAACAAATTAAAGAAAGATATGCAAAAAGACAGATCAAAGGCAGCAACGATGATCAAGGAAAGGTGGAGCCCACAATGGTCCATTGTTGGCTGTGGGGAAGGTGATGATGAGTGATACAAGCAGTGAAACTCAGCAGGACAACAGTGAAACTAGCAGGACGACTAGGGTGCGGGAGGGACAGAGAGAGAAGGGTTTACTTGAAGTTAGAAAATCCAATATTAATTTTGAGGTCTTTGGTGGGCATTCAGCAACCAGGAATACTTATCCCTTGAGTTAATGTTTATGTTGGATTCTATTGTGTATTGTGTGTTCTTTTTTCAACTGTATCGCTGCTGGCAAATTCATTTCACTGTACCTTAGTTGGTGCATGTGATGAATACATTTGTATTGTATTGTATTCTTAACATTTGGGCAATGCTGGCAAGGCCAGTGTTTGTTGCCCAGACCTGCTTGTCGATGAGAGGGCAGAGACTGTGTGGAGATGGAGCTGCATTTGCTCAGCCCAAGCAAGAGAGCGCTGTAGGCTGCTGGAAGGAATTGTTTCCTCTTTGTGTGGATTCTACAGCCCTGGAAGTAACTAATTACAAAATGCAAGATCAGTTTAAGATCATAAGGAATAGGAGTAGAACTGGGCCATTCGGCCCATCAAGTCTACTCGGCCATTCAATCATGGCTGATCTATCTCTCCCTCCTAAACCCATTCTCCTGCCTTCTCCCCATAACCTCTGTCACCTGTACTAATCAAGTTTAAAATAGTTTTTTTTTTAAAAGGACTCATCGTGCTGGAGTGCTGAAGTGCTCAGCGGGTGCAGAACATAGATAGCTGAGGATTCCAGTCAGGATCCGTGTCGGCGATGGATTCCAGTCAGGACCCGTCTTCAGACTGATTACAGAGGCCGGAGAAAGAAAGCTGGGAGAGAGGAAAGGCAGGATAAAACGTGGCAGGCAATAGGCGAACACAGGCAAGGGGGGGGTTTTGATCAGCAGATGGTTGGAACAAAGGGCAGAGATTAAAACAGGAGGTGTGAGGCAAAAAGGGCTGAAGAGTTGCGGAGTTAAGTTTGAAGAAGGGTCTCGACCCGAAACGTCACCTGTCCATGTTCTCCAAAGATGCTGCCGGACCCGCTGAGTTACACCAGCATTTTGTGTCCTACGTTTTGTTATGTTTAGTTACTTTACTTTGGAGCCTTCATCATAAAGTGCTGGAGTAACTCAGCGGATCGGGCAGCTTCTCTGGGGGATGTGGATAGGAGGCGTTTTGGATCGAGACCCTTCATCAGACTAAATAATGGAGTTTGCTATAGAGCCTTCCAGGTTCCACAGCAATAAAGCAAGCTGCTACCAGTCTACGCTCGTCCTCTTGATCCTGTGCATGGACACCAAGGCTGTCAGTTTTGGAACAAATTACATCCAGAACTGGCAACTTTCAATCATGATCATTGACTGGAATATTCAGCGTGTGAATTCTTCCGGTAATACATGCTATAACTATCAGTTTCACTTTTGGGGGCGAGCATGACTTTAATGATTTCCATCTTACTTGGAGTGTTCACACAGGTAGGCTCAGTCCTGAGACGGAAGGGTGCTATTTGTGGATTTGTTCCCTAAAATTGGGGAATTCAATGTTCAAACAATTGGATTGTGAGTTACTCAAGTGGAATATGAGGTGTTATACCTGCAGTTTCTTTAAATAACATTTCTCGAGGGCCAGTTTTGGAAGGTCTCCAATCTCTTGCCTAACTTTCTTTCACATTGCCACATGGATTATTTGCCACAGAAGGCTGTGGAGGCCAATTCAATGGATATTTTTTAAAGCAGAGATAGATAGATTATTGGTTAGTATGGGTGTCAGGGGTTATGGGGCGAAGGCAGGAGAATGGGGTTAGGAGGGAGAAATAGATCTGCCGTGATTGAATGGCGGAGTAGACTTGATGGGCCCAATGGCCTAAAATTCTGCTCCTATTACTTATGACTTTATTCCATGTCAACACTTGGTCAACCTACCAACCCTTTTGCTGGTGACCAATCCCTCTGGAAATCTGTGGTCTCCTCTCATTCTTTCAATTTTAATGGTTTTGTTTTTAGGATGTTGATTATTAAGGTCTAAAATTAGCAAAGTATTTATGCTTCCAGATGTGCTGGACATTTGCCAGATTAGATTGTGACTTGAGCCTTGTATATAATGCCAAATTGATGTCAGGTAAGTCTGCACAGACCAACAACCAGGCTTGTCCAGCTTTGGCAAGACCTTAACATCTGTTCTACGTCAGTGGTATAATCACAGTAGCACATAATTGACTGAGGTTAGTGTGGCTGCTTGATGTACTTGTGTCCTGCTAAATTGTGTATTTAACAGATTGAGTGCCAAGCATCTCCATTCATTGTGTGTGTGTGTGTGTCTGTCTGTCTGTCTGTCTGTCTGTCTGTCTGTCTGTCTGTCTGTCTGTCTGTCTGTCTGTCTGTCTGTCTGTCTGTCTGTGTGTGAGAACATTTTAAGTTATTATAAAAAGTCCAGATTCAGGGACAGTTTCTTCCCAGCTGTTATCAGGCAACTGAACCACTCTATCAACAACTGTTGACAGCAGTCCTGAGCTACTATCTACCTCAGACCCTCAGACTACCTTTAATCTGACTTTATCTTGCACTAAACCTTATGCCCTTTATCATGTATCTGTACACTGTGGATGGCCCGATTGTAATCATGTATTGTCTTTCCGCTGACTGGTTATCACGCAACAAATGCTTTTTACTGTAGCTTGGTACACGTGACATTAAACTAAACTTCAAAAATGATCATTGTTCCAAAACACATTATTAAACATGTTTTAGCTGGTGCATTGGCTGCCATTTTTCAGTTTGCAGTGAAGTTATTGCAACTCTTAACATTTATAACTCGGAGGTGTATCTTAATAAACTTGGTTATGAACATTATAAATGTTCTGTACACAATTTTGGGTTTAAACACACATCGACAGACACAAAATGCTGGAGTAGCTCGATGGGTCAGACAGCATCTTTGGGAATAGGTGACATTTTGGGTCGAGACCAGTCTTCAGACTCGCATTTAAACACGCATGATAGTTTGTGGTATTTTCATAACTTTCTGGTTTTTAGACTTCCAATGGGTCAGACTCAGGGTCACCATTGAAACAATAGGAGAGCTTTCAATTTAGTTACAGCACAGGAAAGATTATCTGGCCCATATAGTGTACCAGGTATTTGTAAAGTGCCATCTCAGCCACTTAGGAAATGTTTCTATTCATATTTTAGTTTAGTTTAGTTTAGAGATACAGCTCGGAAACAGGCCCTTCAGCCCACCGAGTCTGCACCAACCAGCGATCCCCGCACATTAACACAAACCTACATATACTAGGGACAATGTTACTCTTTTACAATTTTACATTTATACCAAGCCAATTAACCTACAAACCTGTACGTCTTATTCTTTCATGCACTTGTGCACTTTCCAAATACCCAAGTTATTTGTATCTGCCAGTTTCGTTAATGTTGAGATCAAGGTGCAATCAAATAAGGATCATGCATGGGTCAATGCTTCCTTGATTAAGCTTCACCGTAAAGAAGGTCATGACTGCTCTAACATTCTATTCAGATTCACTGTCTAACTACTCAGTACAGACCTTTCTCCTTTTATTAGATTAATCAATTACTATATTTAATGTTGTAACAGTGGGGCGGTGCAATGGTGCAGCTGGTAGAGCAGCTGCCTCACAGCGCCAGAGACCCGGGTTCGATCCCGACCTCAGGAGCTGCCTGTGTGGAGTTTGCACGTTTTCTTCCTGGTTTTCCCATGGGTGCGCTGGTTTCCTGCCACACCTCAAAGATGTGTGCGTGTGTAGGTTGGGTGAATTGACCCCAGTATGTGGGGAATGGATGAGATAGTTGGTCCAACATAGAATTGGTGTGAATCGGCGGTGGCCGTGTTTTCAGGCTGAGTCGTTCGATTGATTAATCAATCAATTAATGAATTATATTCATAGTTTATAATGCTAACAAATCAGCTGCTACTTTGGAATAGTTTGTGACATTTTGACTTGTTACAGATGGAGATAATTTGGCCCATTGTACCCCCTGCTGGCTCTTCATCAACGTTGCCATGTTAGACCCACCTCACTTGCACTTTTGCCATAACTCTACAAATATTTCATTTCACGTTAACATTTATTTACGGGGATGAAATGGGGGATAGACTAAATTGCTTTGGCTAGGATTGTTTAAATGGTTAAATAATATTTTAAAGAGTCGTAGCAATGAATTATCTTTGGTTTTCTTAACATGAATGACAACTAATTCTAAGATGACTAATTCTAATGTTTAAAAAAAGGACACAAAGTGCTGGAGTAACTCAGCAGGTCAGGCAGCATCTCTGGAGAACATGAAGGGGTGATGTTTCAAGTCGAGACCCTTCTTCAGACTCTGAGAAGAGTCTTCAGAAGAGTCTTGTTGGAGAGTCTGAAGAAGGGTCTTGACCTGAGATGTCATCTATCCATGTTCTCCAGAGTTGCTGCCTGACCTACTGAGTAACTCCAGCACTTTGTGTCCTTTTGTGTATTAACCAGCATCTGCAGTTCCTTGGTTACTACGCTCTGATTCTAATGAAAATCTGATTTGCGACTCCAGTCATTTGTCACGTACTGGGATGTTAGGTTGGGGGAGGAAATCAGCTTAAATCAATGCGGCATGCATGTTGTTAAACTGCAGATTTCAGGCTTTGGTTGATGTTCAATAAGTGTGAGTTCCTAGCAAATTCAGTGAGACGCATCCTCCAGTCGATAAGCATATTTCTGTGCTCATCTGTCGTTATCTTCTAACAGAAGCCTGTTTTCTCCATTTATCGGTTGCAGCAATTCATCAGAGCAGCAAGGATCATCTAAGCCCCCATTAACCTCCTCCAACATGACGTCACGGATACTGCTACGGCAGCAACTCATGCGTGAGCAAATGCAGGAGCAGGAGAGACGGGAGCTGCAGCAACATCAGCAGGCAGCACAGTACATTCAGCAGCGAGTACCAGTCAGCCAGACACAGGCCATCAACGTGAACGTCCCCAACAATCTGTCCACAAACACTCAGGTGCCGATGGAAATCCTCAAGGTACGGCTAAACCTTTTATCTTTCTCTTTCCTCTCAGACCTGTCCTATTGTACAAATCAGACCTTCTGAAGAAACTCGCATTCTGGCAATGAAGGCAGAGTGATATTCTGCCTCATCTAGATACACCATATGTGCATTCAGGAAAATTACATCCATATTTTAAAAAAAAAACGTTTTATGGATATTTTATCACAATGCTCAGAAGCGTGCTTGCAGTTCCTCTGGATAATAGCATTATAAAATTAAAGATTTGCTGTTTCTGAAAGCAGTAACAGCCTAAATTCGACTTGCAAACAGTGGCGTTGATTTGAAAAGTTGTTATATTTTCGTGGAGCACTTTATGACATTTTTTGCTAGCTGCACGAGTTTTAAGTTTCACAGAAACTTTCTTGACTATCTAAAACACGCGAGGCTTTCAACTCTGCCAGTGGTCACATATAATCCTATTTCCGCCAATGAGTTGATGTCTTCTAACAACCTTCTAGCAACTGCAGGAGCTGTATTAGTATCTCCCTTACAGGGGGGTATTGTACATACCTTCCTAATTACTACAGCGTCTTGATTTTGGAACAGCGTTGAACTTTCCCATTGCGAACCTGTATTTAAATGCAAAAGGTTTAACTGTTACTGAGTGACTTGGTTTCCAGCATTATTTTATTTCCTTTTGTATTGTTTAATAGTTGAGCAACAAAATTGGAACGACTCTGAAATGGTTAATTCACAGTGTCAGAATAATAGCTCTGCTATTTATCTGCTTTGCCCATCAAGTCTATTAGCGATTTTGAACTTACTGAAGCTCATAAAAAGAATTTAGTGTCAGGATAATTATATTTTGTTCTCTAATTAATATAGCTTTTGGTGGGCTTTTCCCTTCTGTCATAACGATTGTAAGCACACATACAGCCTCTCTACAATGCGTCTGCAGTGTTAAATAGCTACTGTCTTTGAGAATGACAGCAAGATGAATTTGATTTACAGTTACTTTGAATTATACAACGTGTCATCTGTTAAAATCTTGGCTTGTTCCATTATTGGAAAGTCTACATTTAATTCTGAAATTGAGATGTAATTTGCACAATTTGAGTGAAAGGATCATAGGAAAGTAGTAGATTAAGAAACACAACACAAAATGCTGGAGTAACTCAGCGGCACAGGCAGCATCTCTGGGAGAGAAGGAATGGGTGACGTTTCGGGTTGAGACCCTTCTTCAGACTGAGAGTCAGGGGAGAGGGAGACATAGAGATATGGAAGGGTAAGGTGTGAAAATGATAGATCAAAGGGGACGATGTTCAAGGAAAATGTAGAATGATTTATTGTTCGCTGAGGGGGAGGTGACATTGAGGCATACAATCAGTAATATTTAATCAGGTGGACAGTGAAACTAGTCGTGAGGAAGAAGCATCTCAATGTTCTACATTTTATTTTACTGGATTCTCTGTTCATTTCTCTTGAATCGAGTTCTTGCAAATAAATCAGGGCAATATTTGTATTTCAAGCTGCTTGAACAAATATGCTATTCTTTTTGAAACGATATTGCTGACACTTTTTGAATATGAATTGCTAATACAATGCTTTTCATGAGTAGGACAGGTTTAAAGTTTTATTTGAAAAGAGCTGTGATCAGTTTGCTTGTATTGTACGAAAGTAAATAGAATAAAAATGAGCTGTTTTAGAGTGCATGTACAAAAGGTTGCAAGGGAAAAATACTATCAGGATTTAAAAAATCGTCACTGACTAGGGAGGTGAAAAATTCCAGGAATGGCTGTTGCCCCCTCTGACTCCAATCCATTCACAAGAAAGGTCGTGTATACAGATGATTTTCTCAAATACTTAAAAAAAAAATTTCAGGAGAGTGTATGGCAGAGTTAGTGTGATAAAATTACAAAGGCGCCGTGTAATCTGACAGTACATATTACTGAAAGACCAAAACACTTTTTCAAATCAGTTGATTTCAAATGAAGAATGATGTACTATTTTTGTAGTTTGCTGAACAAGTTTATCTCACTAAAGGGCCTGTCCCATTTGGGCGTCATTTGCAAATCCCCAAATGCTGGGGCGCTGCACGCGACCCTGCCTACATCACCACGCACCATGCGCGCGTAATTCACCCCATGCTCGCATCACGTGCGCGTCACGAGGTGGGCGCCATGCGTGGTGACGCGTAAATGACGTGCAAATGACGCCCAAGTGGGACAGGCCCTTAAGGGTGTTTTGTTTTCACTTCCGAACAACTTCTGACAGTTATATTCACTTGTATTATTTAACTATCATCAAGCAATGATCTGACTGTATTATGATAATTGATTTCTAAGGTGTACAGCTTTGCTAATTAGTTGGTCAATCGAAGGTCACTTCTTTACATGGGCAAATCATTTTAACAGATTCCCTTTTCTTTCTGAGCAGTCACAGTCGTTACTGATTTTGGGAGGAGCCTTGTTAATATAGGCCAGTTGCGGTACTATGATGTTGCTGTTAATACCAGGTGGGGAACAAGAGGAGGTGTGACGTCAAATGGAGTAGTGGGATTGCTCGGAGTAGCGGGATTGTTGCTCCAGTTCTCACAGGGCAATGTAGGGTTCACCTTTAGTGTAGTTTAGTTTACAGATACAGCACGGAAACAGGCCTTTGAGCCCACCGAGTCCATACGGACCAGCGATCCACCCACATTAACACTATCCTACACAAACTGGGGACAATTTACATTTATACCAAGTCAATTAATCTACAAACCTGTACATCTTTGATGTGTAGGAGGAAACTGGAGTTCCCGGAGAAACCCCATGCAGGTCACGGGGAGAATGTACAAACTGTGCAGACAGCACCAGTAGTCGGGATTGAACCTGGGTCTCTGGCGCTATTAGGCAGTAACTCTACCGCTGCGCCACCGTGCCACCTGTTCTAAATGCCTTCTCAAACACACAATGGACCAAATTTGCCCTTCCTCTGTGCAACATTGGATTGCTTATGGCCTCTGTATTTTGTTGTTGTTTTCTGTAGCTCTATCAACTGGGAAGTTTCTTCCCAGCTGTTATCAGGCAACTGAACCATCCTACCAACAACTAGAGAGCAGTCCTGCCCCTGAACTACCATCTACCTCATTGGAGACCCTCGGACTATCTTTGGAGTTTATCTTGCACTAAACATTATTCTCGTTAATCCCTTTATTATGTATCCGTACATTGCGAATGGCTCGATTGTAATCATGTATTGACTTTTCGCTGGCTGGATAGCATGCAACAAGAGCTTTTCACTGTACGCCATAAAATAAAATAAACTAGATGCTGAAGCGCGACTGAAGGAGTGCAAGTATGTGTCAGTAATTAAATCATCTGATATGCCCCAAAGAGATGTAGTTATTTATCTCATATTTTCTATTGGAGAAGTTTCTAATCTTGACAGAGTGATCAAGGCTAATGATCGGGTGATGACTGGGGTAGTTGTAAATCAGGAGCCACTGCAACATCATGGAGTGGGGAGGTTGGGACTGAGGGACAATCATGGGCTTACCCTCAAAGGAACCTAAAGGGCCTGTCCCACTTGGCGATTTTTTTCGGCAACTGCCGGCATCATTGACTGACGTATCAGGTCACCAAAAAATTTGCGGCGTGATGCGGCGGTGACGCGGCGTGATGACGTATGGCGTGCGGTGTTTTTTCAAGTGTCGCAACATTTATTTTGTCGCCGCTGGATTTTGAAATGTTCACAATCTTTTGGCGACACTGAAATGACGCCGGCAGTCGCCGAAAAAATCGCCAAGTGGGACAGGCCCTTAAGAAGATATTCCTGGACCTGGGTGTTACAGTTTTCTGGCTCCTATACCACCTTTCCCGATGGCACGAGTGAAATGAGAACGTGGCCAGGGTCGTGTGGGTCCTTGATGATGCTGGCTGCCTTTTTGAGGCAGCATCTCCTGTAGATTCCTTCAATGGTGAGGAGTTCAGTACCCATGATGGACTGGGCAGCATTTACCACTTATGTAATGTCCCTCATTCCTGGGCATTTGGGTTGCCGAACCAGGCCACGATGCAACCAGTCAATATGCTCTCCACTGTACACCTGTAGAAGTTCAGGAGAGTATTCGTCAACATATCTTATCTCCTCAATCTTCTGAGTAAGTAGAGGCATTGATGGACTTTCTTTGTGATTTCACTAACATGCTGGGCCCAGGACAGATATTGAGATATACATGACCAGGAATGTGAAATTGTTGACTCACTCCACCATCGATGGGTGATTGCCGATGAAGACAGGTTTGTGGATCCTTGGCCTTCCTCTTCTGAAGTCAACAATCAGCTTGCATTGTTGAAGAAAGAACTGCAGATGTTGGTTAAATCGAAGGTAGACAAAAAGTGCTGGAGTAACTCAGCGGGTGAGGCAGCATCTATGGAGAGAAGGAATTGCCGACGTTTCGGGTCGAGACCCTTCAGCTTGCATTGCTGTCCTGTATTGTGATGTAAATTAGCCTTTGGGACAGTTTCAAGTCTAACTCCTCCCTTGTCTACAGGGATGACTCAGAACACAGAAGATAACTACAGATCACAGTACAAAAAAACTGAGATGAAGAGCAGTCGTGTCTGTTGACATTTTTCTTTTGAAAATTGATCGAGGGAAGTGATCCAATCTCCAAAATATGGATTTTAGTTTTGTTTAGAGATATAGCATGGAATGAGGCCCTTCAGCGCACAGAGTCTGCGCCAACCAATGATCCCAGCACACTAGCTCTATCCTACACCCTGGGGACAATTTACAGAAGCCTATTAACCTACAAACCTGTACGCCTTTGGAGTGTGGAAGGAAACTGGAGCACCCGGAGAAAACCCTTGCGGTCACAGGGAAAATGTACAAACTCCATACAGACAGCACCTGTAGTCATGAATCCAACTCGGTTCTGTCTGGCGCTGTAAGGCAGCAACTCTACTGCCATGGCATTGTGCCTCCTCAATTGTAATTAATTTATTAGCCAAGTATGTAAACATACAAGG
>CM075980.1:80122258-80234193 GCA_038087875.1 Malacoraja senta | reverse complement strand
CAACAGTGGACCCAACACAGACCCCTGAGGCACCCCACTAGTCACCGCCTCCAACCTGACAAACAGCCATCCACCATTACTCTCTGGCAACTCCCATTCAGCCACTGTTGAATCCATCTTGCTACTCCACCATTAATACCCAACAATTGAATCTTCTTAACCAACCTTCCATGAGGAACCTTTGTCAAAGGCCTTACTGAAGTCCATATAGACAACATCCACTGCTTTACCCTCATCAATTTCCCTAGTAACCTCTTCACAAAATTCAAGAAGATTAGTCAAACATGATCTTCCAGGCACAAATCCATGTTGACTGTTCTAATCAGACCCTGCTTATCCAGATGCTTATATATATTATCTCTAAGTATCCTTTCCATTAATTTGCCCACCACTGACGTCAAACTAACAGGTCTATAATTGCTAGGTTTACTCTTAGAACCCTTTTTAAACAACGGAACAACATGCGCAATACGCCAATCCTCCGGCACTATTCCCGTTTCTAATGACATTTGAAATATTTATGTCATAGCCCCTGCTATTTCTACACTAACTTCCCTCAATGTCCTAGGGAATATCCTGTCAGGACCTGGAGACTTATCCGTTTTCATATTTTTCAAAAGTGGCCGCACCTCCTTCTTCTTTGAATCTCATAGTTTCTATTGCTACTCTGCTTGTTTCCCTTACCTCACATAATTCCATATCCTTCTCCTTGGTGGAATACCAAAGAAAAGAAATTGTTCAATATCTCCCCCATCTCTTTTGGCTCTGCAGGTAGCTGTCCACTCTGACTCTCTAATGGACCAATTTTATTCCTTGTTATCTGTAAATAGATCATTACACACGTGTAACTTAATAATAGTCTTTAATCAGATACAGAGTTAAACAATACATGAGTAGTCACTGAGTCCAGTCTGCTACTGTACTGCGCAGAAAGGAGAAGCAGGCGTTATTATAAATGATACCTAAAGGCGGGTTAGTAGTGGTGAGGTAGCTATGTGATTGGTTCCATGCATAAAACCATCTACATCATTCCCCTTAGAAGATTAAACATGGTGGATAACCATGGCAACGAATTAAACAAAATCCACCATACCGAACAGGCAGCTTGCTGACACGGCGCGTGCGTGTACGGACCAATCCTTTCCCCCCCCCCCCACCAGAAAGACCCAAACCCGGAGGCGACGAAGCTGGAGGGGAAACAGAAAGCGGCAGGGGGACAAACGTGCAGGAGGGGTGGAAAAACGGTTAGCAATGGGCGACCCACGCGGAGGTGAACAAAACACGCGAGGAACTGAGACACGCAGGGGCGGCAACGGGATCAGCAGCGGTCGGCTGGAACTGCAGCGGCGGAGCGTAGGGTCCGGCTGCCTGTTGGGAGCGGCTCCTGTACTGCAAGCAGGTGCTGACGACTCCTGCGGTAGACAGTCCCTTCAAAGTCCACAAGGTATGAACGAGGCGCGTCGGCAATGCCAACCACGGTGGCCAGATGGGAATATCCGCTAGCAGTATTGTAGACGAACGGCCTGTCCAGGCAGCAGAGGCTTGAGTGGTTTGCACGATCTATCATGTGACCGTCTTTGATGTTGTGCTTAACCTGAATGTGCGTCTGGACGGAGGCAGGCTCCATCACTCTAGGCAGCAGCTTGTGTTCAGCAATCGGAATCGGTGGTCTTGTCGTTCTGGACATCAGCCGCTGAGCAGGTGAGCCCAGGGTTGCGTCCCTGGAAATGTTCCTTAGGTTCAGGAGGTCGAGGTAAAAGTCGGAATTCGCCAGGCACGCTTGCTCCATCAGCAGTTTGGCACTCGGACAGCCCCGCTCAGCAAGCCCCGTTACTCTGCGGGTACACAGGGCTGCTCGTGAAGTGGAGGAAGTTCCATTTGTTGGCAAAGTTCTTGAACTCCTGGCTTGTAAACTGCCTGCCATTGTCGGTCTGCAGACGGACAGGCGAGCCGAAAGTAGAAAAATGTTTCCTCAGCTTACGGATGACCATCTCGGACGTGAGGGGGGTCAGAAGGTCAACGTCGAACCAGTTCGACTACGAGTCAGCCAGGACGAGGTAGTGTTTACCTACGCCACTCGAAAATGTCGGCGGCCACCGAGGTCCAGGCCAGGGCAGGCGCAGGTTGTTGCAAAAGGGGCTGCCTTTGCTGGTGGGGAGCAAGGCTGTTGCAGGTAGAGCAAGACGAGACACGGTCCCGAATGTACTTAGCCATTCCAGGCCAGTAGAATTGGCACCTGTGCGTGGGCGATCGTGGCATTAACGCCCGGGTGCCCGCTGTGGGCCATGCTGTAGTACTTGTCATACAGGGAGGAGGGGATCACGACCTTGTGGCCCTTAACAATAGCGCCGTCTTGGATGACCAGTTTGTCGCGAACAAGGAAAAAAGGCTGTGTCTCTGCGGGCGCACTGGCGCGCTTGCTCGGCCAACCCCCTTTTATCACTGAAGAAAGTCGCTGCAGGGCGGGGTCGGCGGCAGTATGCTCGGCTAGGGCACTGAAGCTGCTTAGTGGGGACAAAGTCAACACCGAGCACCAGAAGGTCTTCCCATTCGTAGGGGGTGTCGATCACAGGTAGCGCGAGGTGCGCGAGAGAGGGTGTCCGCAACGTGCATTTCAGTACCCTTTTTGTAGACAATGGTGAAGTCGAAACGCTGGAGCTGCATCATCATACGTTGCAGCCTGGCAGGTGCGACATGGATCGGCTTATTCAGGATGGTCACCAATGGCTGGTGGTCAGTCTCAACCGTGAAAGAATTCCCCAAAAGAAAGTCCTTGAACTAAGAGCAGGCGAAAACGACGGCAAGCAGCTCCTTTTCGATCTGTGCGTAGCGCTGTTCGGTGTCGGTCATGGTACGGGAGGCATAAGAGACAGGGAGCAGGGAGCCATCTGCAGAGGACTGTAGGCAGGCTGCACCGAGCCCGAATCGCGAGGCATCACAGGTGACGGTGATGGGGCGCTTCAGGTCGAAAAACATCATAGTAGGAGTGCTGACCAGCTTAGACTTTAAAGTATCAAAAGCCTGCTGGTGCTGCGGGAACCAGGACCAGTCTTTTCTAGTCAGTTGTCGCATGTCTGGTCTCCGATTGGAGGCGTGGGTTCGTATCCCACTTCTGACACCATGTAAATAGATCATTACACATGTGTAACTTAATAATAGTCTTTAATCAGGATACAGAGTTAAACGATACATGACTCCAGTCTGCTACTGTACTGCTACTGTACTGCGCAGAAGGAGACGCAGGCGTTATTATAAATGATACCTAAGGCGGGGTTAGTGGTGGTGAGGTAGCTATGTGATTGGTTGCATGCATAAACCATCTACATTATCATTTTGCTATTAATATAGCTGTAGAAACCCTTTGGATTTACTTTCACCTTACTTGCCAAAGCAACCTCATATCTTCTTTTAGCTTTTCTAATTTCTTTCTTAATATTCTTTTTACATTTTTTTATACTCATCAAGCACCTCATTCATGCTGCCTATAATTATTGTAGATCTCTCTCTTTTTCCGAACCAAGTGTCCAATTTCCCTTGAAAACCATGGCTCTTTCCAATTTTTACTATTTCCTTTCAACCGAACAGGGACATAAAGATTCTGTACTCTTAAAATTTCACCTTTAAATGTCCTCCATTTCTCTTCTACATCCTTCCCATAAAACAACGTCCCAATTCACGCCTTTTAAATCCTTTCGCATCTCCTCAAAGTTATCCTTTCTCCAATCAAAAATCTCAACCCTAGGTCCAGTTCTGACCCTCTCCATAATTATATTGAAACTAATGGTATTGTGATTACTGGATCCGAAGTGCTCCCCAACGCATACCTCCGCCACCTGCCCTGTCTCATTTCCTAACAGGAGGTCCAGCACTGCCCCTTCTCTAGTAGGTACCTCTATGTATTGCTGCAAAAAACGATCCTGCACACATTTTACAAACTCCAAACCATCCAGCCCTTTTACAGAATGTGTTTCCCAGTCTATGTGTGGAAAATTGAAATCTCCCACAATCACTACCTTGTGCTTACTACTAATATCTGCTATCTCCTTACATATTTGCTCTTCCAATTCTCGCTCCCCATTTGGTGGTCTATAATACACCCCTATAAGTGTTGCTACACCTTTCCCATTTCTTAGTTCCACCCAAATAGCCTCCCTAGACGAGCCCTCTAATCTATCCAGCCAAAGCACTGCTGTAATATCTTCCTTGACAAGCAATGCAACACCCCCACCTCTTGCCCCTCCAATTCTATCACCCCTGAAGCAACGAAATCCTGGAATATTTAGTTTCCAATCACAGCCCTCCTGCAACCATGTTTCACTGATCGCCACAACATCATACTTCCAGGTGTCAATCCAGGCTCTAAGCTCATCCACCTTTCTTACAATGCTCCTAGCATTAAAATATACACATTTAAGAAACCCACCACCACTTATTCTCTGTTTATTATCTTTTTCTTCTTTCTTCCCTACATTTTGGGTCCGAGTGCTTCCCTTCTCTGCCTCCTGCCTCCCACATTTTCTACTAGCTTTCTCTATTTGAGTCCCTCCCCCCAACCGTTCTAGTTTAAAGTCTCCCCAGTAGCCTTTACAAATCTCCCCGCCAGGATATTGGTCCCCCTCGGGGTCAGGCCGCATTTGGAGTACTGTTGGAGCAGATTTGGGCCCCATATCTGAGGAGGGATGTGCTGGCACTGGAGAGGGTCCAGTGGAGGTTTATACAGTAAGAATGATCCCAGGAATGAGTAGGTTAGCATATGATGAGCGTTTGACAACACTGGGCCTCTACTTGCTGGAGGTTGGAAGGTTTGAGGGGGGACCTCATTGAAACTTACAGAATAATGAAAGGCATAGATAGAGTGGATGTGGAAAGGATGTTTCCACTGGTGGGAGAGTCTAGGACCAGAGGTCGTACCCTCAGAAGTAAAGAGCGCTCTTTTACAAAGGAGGTGAGGAGGAACTTCTGTAGTCAGAGAGTAGTTAACCTGTGGAACTCATTGCCACAGAGGGCTGTGGTGGCCAAGTCAGTGTATATTTCCAAGTTAGAGATAGACAAATTCTTGATTAGAACGGGTGTCAAGGGTTACGGGGAGAAGGCAGGAAAATGGGATTAGGAGGCGGAGATCAGCCATGATTGAATGGCGGAGTGGACTGGATGGGCCGAATGGCCTAATTTTACTCCTATAACTTGTGAACTTGTGCACAGCTGGTAGAGCAAAGGTAACCCCGGTTAGATCCTGACCGAGGGAATCATGACTGTGTAGAGTCTGCACGTTCCACCCACGCCATATGGTTTCCTCCAACCGTCGGTTTCCTCCCACATCCAAATGACGTTTGTTTTTTTGGTCCTAATGTGCAGGGAGTGTATGAGAAAATGGGAGAACACAGAAGTAGTGTTAAATGGGTGATCAATGGTCTGTGTGGGCCAAAGGGTGTGTTTCCACGCTGCATCTCTAAACTAAAAAAACCTTCATTCAGAGTTGGAGCTTGACTTGCCCAATGGTCCCTTATGTTTCACCAAGTCTGTCAATACCCCAAGCAATTTGCCATGCATTACTGGCATAAGGTCATAAGTCATAGGCCATTCAGCCCATCAAGTCCACTCCCCCATTCAATCATGGCTGATCTATCTTTCCCTGTCAACCCCATTCTCCTGCCTTCTCCCCATAATCTTTGAGGCCATTACAAATTAAGAACCTGTCAATCTCTGCTTTAAACATACCCAAACGTAACCCCACTTTTTAAGAAGGGAGGGAGAGAGAAAACGGGGAATTACAGACCAGTTAGTCTAACATCGGTAGTGGGGAAACTGCTAGAGTCGGTTATTAAAGATGGGATAGCAGCACATTTGGAAAGTGGTGAAATCATTGGACAAAGTCAGCATGGATTTATGAAAGGTAAATCATGTCTGACGAATCTTATAGAATTTTTCGAGGATGTAACTAGTAGCGTGGATAGGGGAGAACCAGTGGATGTGGTGTATCTGGACTTCCAGAAGGCTTTCGACAAGGTCCCACATAAGAGATTAGTATACAAACTTAAAGCACATGGCATTGGGGGTTCAGTATTGATGTGGATAGAGAACTGGCTGGCAAACAGGAAGCAAAGAGTAGGAGTAAACGGGTCCTTTTCACAATGGCAGGCAGTGACTAGTGGGGTACCGCAAGGCTCAGTGCTGGGACCCCAGCTATTTACAATATATATTAATGACCTGGATGAGGGAATTGAAGGCAATATCTCCAAGTTTGCGGATGACACTAAGCTGGGGGGCAGTGTTAGCTGTGAGGAGGATGCTAGGAGACTGCAAGGTGACTTGGATAGGCTGGGTGAGTGGGCAAATGTTTGGCAGATGCAGTATAATGTGGATAAATGTGAGGTTATCCATTTTGGTGGCAAAAACAGGAAAGCAGACTATTTTCTAAATGGTGGCCGACTAGGAAAAGGGGAGATGCAGCGAGACCTGGGTGTCATGGTACACCAGTCATTGAAAGTAGGCATGCAGGTGCAGCAGGCAGTGAAGAAAGCGAATGGTATGTTAGCTTTCATAGCAAAAGGATTTGAGTATAGGAGCAGGGAGGTTCTACTGCAGTTGTACAGGGTCTTGGTGAGACCACACCTGGAGTATTGCGTACAGTTTTGGTCTCTAAATCTGAGGAAGGACATTATTGCCATAGAGGGAGTGCAGAGAAGGTTCACCAGACTGATTCCTGGGATGTCAGGACTGTCTTATGAAGAAAGACTGGATAGACTTGGTTTATACTCACTAGAATTTAGGAGATTGAGAGGGGATCTTATAGAAACGTACAAAATTCTTAAGGGGTTGGACAGGCTAGATGCAGGAAGATTGCTCCCGATGTTGGGGAAGTCCAGGACAAGGGGTCACAGCTTAAGGATAAGGGGGAAATCCTTTAAAACCGAGATGAGAAGAACTTTTTTCACACAGAGAGTGGTGAATCTCTGGAACTCTCTGCCACAGAGGGTAGTCGAGGCCAGTTCATTGGCTATATTTAAGAGGGAGCTAGATGTGGCCCTTGTGGCTAAAGGGATCAGAGGGTATGGAGAGAAGGCAGGTACGGGATACTGAGTTGGATGATCAGCCATGATCATATTGAATGGCGGTGCAGGCTCGAAGGGCCGAATGGCCTACTCCTGCACCTAATTTCTATGTTTCTATGTTTCTATGTTTCAAAGCCTTGGCCTCCATGGCCATTTGTGGCAATGAATTCCACTGGTGGGACTAGTGTAGATGGGACATGTTGGTCGGTGTTGGCAAGTTGGGTCGTAGGGCCTGTGTCCAAATTGCACGACCATGACTCTGACTCTACAACACGGATTCTACACCTTGCCAGCTTTCATTTTTTTACACTTTCTCGTCAAAATACTCATTTTTGTCCTGCATAATGGAAGTAGTTGCAAATTAAAAAGCTGCACATGCTGGAAACGCAAGATAAAAACAGAAAATCCAGTACTCGGGCGGCGCAGCAGTGGGGTTGCTGCATTACAGTGCCAGAGACCCGGGTTTGATCCTGACTATGGGTGCTGTCTGTATGGAGTTTGTATGGAGTTTGTACGTTTGACCTGCGTGGGATTTTCTCCGGGTGCTCTGGTTTCCTCCCACATTCCAAAGACGTACAGGTTTGTAGGTTAATTGGCTTCGGTAAAATTGCAATCAAAGCCTGTAAAGTTCAGCTGACAAGGGTTAAGCAATTCTGACAAGTGCAGGGATCCTCCATTTTATGGTGTCTTTAATTTAGCCAATATTAACATTCCCCCGTTTTATCATTCATGATAACCCTCATCATAAATGATAACCACAGAATACAATGATGACTGCTATACTTTAACATTGTTCTAACAAGAAGATGTTGATGTAGCTTCCCAGAATCTTGTCAAGCATCCCGGGTTTTCATGGGCATAACTTCTCAAGTTCTGTCTGAGGAGTCTTCACCCGAGTTTTCGTGGGCGCGAATTCCCCCCATCCATCTTGATAGTCCATTGGTCCTTGATTAGAATTCCTAAGAAAACCTGGGAGAAAACAAGTTAACTACTGATACCTTCACTAATACTTTTACTACGATGAAAATGCACCCAGGCATTTCTTCCTTCTACCTTTACTACGGTCGGAGTCATTAAAAGAACTTGGTACGGTCCTTCCCAACGAACTTCTGATCCTTTCCTTACCCAATTCTTCACTAAGACATAAGGTTTTACTTTAATGGGAGTTACTAGTGAAGGCATATCCTCATAGGCTGCTCTCACTCTACAATATAAATCCCTTAAGGCTCTTGTCAAGGCTAAGATATAGTCAGTCTTCTGTGCAGTCATATGGTGGAAATTAACTATTTTCATTGCATTCTGGTTCCAAGGGGGGTTTTCAGAGGTCTACCATAAATATATTAGCTGGGCTCAATCTAGATTTTACTGCAGGCGTGACTCTCATCTGAAATAGGGCTATTGGGAGTAATTTAATCCATCAAGTCCAGTCTCCGCCATTAATGTAGCTAATTTGGTTTTAAGGGTCTGGTTTGCCCTTTCTACAAGCCTGTGGTTGATAAGCACAGTGTAATTGCTGCTGGATCCCCAACTGTTCACAAAATTCTTTATTGATTTGTCGAATGGGAATGCCAAATCTAGGGACAATTTCTCTCATTAACATCTTGACAACAGTAGCCAATTTATATTGTCAAGGGTTGGGTATGCTTCGATCCACGGCTGAATACTTGACTATGCCAAGAACGTATTTGTATCCGTGCATCTTTATAATTCAATATAGTCCATTTGCAATGTCTCAAAAGGACCCATAGGCAATGGTGTTTTCCCTGCTTCACATCCTATTCCTTTCCTGGATTGTATTGCTGGCAGACCAGGCAATTACTGCTTACCTTTTGGGCAAAAGATTGTAATTTTGAATGCCACCAAGTAGCTAATAGAGTGTTCCTTACTGCTCTTGCACCACAATGGGTTTGCATAGTGCAATACAACTCAATTAAACCATATGGTCAATGAGTCTGTCATGGCAAGTTTGCCCTGCTGAGTGGTCCACAGCCCAGTCATACAATCCAGTACACATCCCAAGTTGTCTCCATCTTTCCTTATCCCCTTCATTAGCCTCTTCTTGTAATCGAATGATTTCTTGGATGGTCAGCATCAGTTTTCTCCCAGGGGACTTGTTAGTTACACTTTTAGTCTGCCTCATCATTCTAGGTACCACCCACCTTATGTACCCATGATACTTTTTTAGCTACTAAATCAGCATTATGATTTGCATTGTCTACTGGGGGTCTGTCCTTTAGTATGAGCACTACATTTTTATTACAGAAATTTGTCTGGGTAGCATTAAGGCCTTCAATAAATTTTATCACCAATTGTTTGTGTGATATTTGGGTTCCTGCAGAAGTTAGAAATCCCCTATTTTTCCATAATTGTCCGAAATCATGCACCACCCCAAATGCATATCAAGAGTCAGTGTAAATGTTTACTTTTAGATCTTCCCCAATAATACAAGCCCTCATTAAAGTGAATAATTCAGCTTGTTGTGCTGATAGGGTGATTCAAATGCAGCTGCTACAATTTCCGTCTTTTGATTAATAATTGCACACCCAGACAATCTCTCACCCCGCGGTCCAATGGATGCACTACCGTCCACATATAATGTGATTCAGGGTCTTCCATGGGTACATCCCTCAAGTGCTCTCTCACTGATGTTTCCTCCTCTATAACAAATGGACAGTCGTGTCCTGCTTCTGCTCGCTCTTCTGGGGGTGAAATAAGAAAAGATGCTGGGTTAATTAATGTACAGTGTTTAAACTACAATTTCAGATTGTTTAGCAGGTAGATCTCATACTTATTTTGGCAGGCCATTGTCAAATGCTGGGTTTGAAGCTGCCCCAACAATGCCGATACCGAATGTGAACTGTACACTACAATTTCCTGCTGGGGTGTCAAATTAGCAGCCGATTGTAAACTATTGTAGATTGCAGTTAAGATTTGAGTGCAAAGACGATGTCCCCTAGCTACTGGAACTAATTTGGAGGAGTATTATGCAACTGGTCTATGTCTATCCCCATGCTTTTGCGTTAATACGGAAGTGGCACAAACAGATAGAATTGGACAATACAACTGGAAGGGGCGATCGTATAATGGCCTTCCCAATCCCGGGACTTGCATCAAAGATCTTTTCAAGTTCTCAAATGCTTCCTGTGCCTCTTTTGTTAGTTTAAATTCACCCTCCTTGCTGGTATAGGGTGTTAGCTCCTTTGTTTCGAGAGCTATATTTGGAATCCAGGGTCTGCAATAATTGAACATGCCAAGCCATTGCCTCATTTGTTTGGCTTCTTTTGGGACTGGAAATTCGCGAATAGGTTCAAGTCTCCTCTTCTCAAGACTTCTTTCGGTGGCCGAAATTATAATCCCTAGAAATTTTACTTTCTCCTGAGCTAGCAGTACTTTTGATGGGGAAACCACATATCCTAGATCAGCTAGATGACTCAGTAGTTGTGCAGTGTCTTCCCGATTACTGGATTCATCTTTACTTGCCACCAATAGGTCAACAACATACTGCACTAATGTTGAATTCATTTTAAACTTTAAAGTACTTAGCTGATCCTGCAGACACCTGGAAAATAAAGTAGGCGAGTTGACAAATCCTTGAGGCAACCTGGTCCAGGTATATTGTTGTCCCTTATAGGTGAAGGCAAACAAATATTGGCTGTCTTCATGAAGAGGAAGAGAAAATAATGCATGTTGTAAGTCGACTATTGAACAGGCTTTGGCTTCAGCTGGTATTTGGGCTAGGATATGGGTGGGATTTGGCACTAGGGCATGAAGTGGTTCTACAACAGAGATGATTTCTCATTAGTCTTGTACGAGTCTATATTGACCCTCCTTTCCCGGTTTCGGAACGGCAAGAATAGGGGTGTTTCAGATAGATTGGCTCCACCAATATTCCTGTTCTAGCAAACCCCAAATTAATTTGTCTGCTGCTGATGGCCTGTAGTTTCAATGGATATTGTTGGATTGAAGGAAGTGTTATCCCTTTCTGGAGAGGTACACGGATGGGATTGATGTTCACGCATCCTATCTGAGCTGTGTCCTCCGCCCACACTTGAGGGTCCACATACTCATATGCCACACTCCCCAGATGATGACGTAAGCGGGTATCAACCTTCCGTGGGGCCTGGTAAAATTCAACAACAAATTGATTAGACAAATTTTGCTTTTGATAATTATTCGGGTTTGCAAGGTAATTGCCTTTCTTACCATCGTTCCTAGGTCTTTAGCTCTCCTTTCTCCTTTCGAGTGGTGTGAGGTGCAGCCTCGTCAGTTCTTTTCCATAATTGTGCTGGAATTTTAGTTAATTTCTGGTTATATTTTATCTATTCGCAGCTCCTCTTTCCATCCACTAGTGCCAATACTTCTATTTCCCATTCCTGACCTTCGTATGATTTAAAGAAGGCTTCCAGCTCACTTTTCTTTCCGCTTCTATCATAAACCAGTGCAATATGAAGTGGGGGTTCTTCGTCCAGATCTAAGGACCACCATTGAGGGGTCACTATGGAGTAACAATGGTCGTGCAGGGGCCCAGGGGGTCACTACTATACATCTATCGCCACATTCTATTTTTAGTTGGAAAGCACAGAGTAAATCTCTTGCCATCAGGTTGTAATCTAATCCTGTGGTTATCACAAATCTATGTTTAATTGTCTTTCCTTCATACACTACTTCGACTGCCTTAGATGGGATACTGGCAAATCTGTCCTTGAAACCCAGACAGTTTCTGAACTTCTTTCGATTCTGGTAAATTATAAATTGATTGAAGAGATGACATGATGCCCCTGTGTCTACTAGAAAGGTGCAGATTTTACCTTCAATCTGTAGAGACAACAAAGGTTCCTCATCAGACTTTGCGTCCAGTCACTACCAGGTTTGCTAATCATAGGCGTGTAAATGGGTTACTCTGAGAAAAGGAGATTTGTCCCCTTAGCGCCTGATTTTCCTGCCAGTTCCCTCTGTGCTCTCTAGGATCCCGTTGATCCCTTCATTCTCTTTAATCTTGGAGATTTCTTCTGTGACCCCCGCTGTCATTCCTTTCTTTATTTGGGCACCCCCTACTCCAATGACCTACCCCTCCGCAATGATAACACCAGTTTATTCCTGTGGCCGGCCTGTCCATAACCTTGGTCTTTGGAGGACTGGCTCTACGGCAGATGTTTCCCTATAACATCGGTCTGGATATTCCGGGACTCTAACTTCTCCCAGTCCATAGTTAGCTGGTACTCTAGGGATCCATGATTCTGAGTCGAATGTTGGTATTTCTTTTCTAATCACATGTTCAGTTCTTGGTTTTACTGCAGGCGGGCTATCCTGCTTCCTTATTTCCTTCCAATGATATCTTACAGCCCGAGCCATTTGACTGGCACTATTTTCTGTCCAGTCCATGTTATTAGTCTTAATGGCGTATGTTACGTTGGTGGGGAGACAATTCAGTAGGATGGTACAATATTGAGGGGAATTTACTCCATTTCTGTAATTTAAGTCACCCGATTGATCCATATATAATTCAGAAAATCGCTCTAAAAACTCACCCGCTCCTTCTCCCCTTTTTGGTCTTACATTTAATATTCTGGCCAAATCGATTGGTTTCTGAAGGGTGTTGGCAAGAGCTGTTAAAACAGCTTCCTCCCTTGCCCCATTATCCGCTATTATATTTGCCAGAGCTTCATGCGTCGGAAGTCCTAAATTTGTTAGGAATCTGGCATGCTCACTTGGGGGAATTATTTGCTGGATCTCCGCCCATAAATCCTGGGAATCAGCGTGATAAACGCGCATTGTAGTTCTTAAGTGATCCACAAAAGAAGCGGGAGATCTTCTACGATCGGGTATTTGACTCAAGATAGCCATCATCTCGTTAGGCATCCATGGGGAATAGACTCTAATTGTACGGAGATTATTTGCACTTACAGCATTGGCTGGATCAAAAGAGGGATTAGGCATTTCCCTTATAGGGAACTGTCTAAGGGTTGTTTGTTTAGCTTCAGGATCTACCTCAGCCTCTTCAATTATGGTCTCACACCCAGATGTATCTTCCCCTTCACCAAGGGGTTCACGGTATTTTCTAAAGGATTTCCTTCCTTCCTTCCTTAACTGCTCGTTAAATTGTCCAGGGATATATGCTCTTCTTTTTCCATAACTAATTTAGTATTTTTCTTAGTTTGGCTTCTGGTACCGTGAACTGTAGGACTGTCTGTGATGGACAGAGTGGTCGGGGTTAAGGAAGTTTGAACCCTGGGATTTGATTGTCCATTCCTATTACGAACTCCGGGATGTGCGTTTGAGATATTGGGATTGATAGATGAATAAGGTGGTGGCCCTGAATTTCCAGTTCTAAAACTCTGCCAGTCTTCTAAATAATCATCGTCATCCCCCTCGTAACCAGTGCCAACCATCGGGTCCTCGCGCCTAAGACTTATGGATGATAATCTTTCTGTGAAAGATTTATTTTTCCTTTTATCTTTAACACTCTCTGGCTCTTCCCTTAGGCTACCCAGAGGTTCAAATGGTTCAGTATCTTCTAATACTATCCCCCGTTTTAGAATTGCTTCCTTCCAACTTGCCATTCTTTCCTCCGCTCTACTCGCTTTCTGTTCCTTGTAATAATTTCTACACAATTCAATTAATTCCTGTGCCTCTGTATTCCAATATAGTCTACTCAATGTATTTTAATCCCTTTACTGTAGCTATGCCCCCCTCGGGGCCATAATTCATTCCCTAATTCTCTATTTAGCGATCCGGAAAGGATTCTCAATCGATCAGCTTTTTGTGGAAATTCACTGCATATTTCTTGCAGTGGACTGTCTGAGTCAGCGGTCATATCTTTATTGGCGTGATTTCCCATTCTGTTGGATAAGGAAGCAACTCAAAACTATTCGCAACTCTTAACAATTTCCCTTCTTAATTTCGAAATTAACAAAGTCATTTTAGACAATTTTCAAATCAAAATGCTCCAGGAAACAACCTACCACACTCACATACGTTTTCACAGCCCGTCTCCTATCCCTGATCTTAATCTGAACGCATGCAAATGAACTCTAAACACGTGAGCAAAATTGAACACAAAAAACAAATTAGTCCACTTATCAGAAGTGTACCTAACCACACTCCTGCATAAATCAAAAACATTCACTTATTACAAATCCCGCACTCAAAAAATCTTCCTCGTGGCGCAATCTATCAGTGGGACGACACCTCCCCCGACGCAGCGATCGAAGGAGTACAACCCCTGATCGAACCACCCCGATTCAGATCTTTTCAATACGATCCAAACAAATACAAATATCTAACTTAAACACACTCTCATTTCAAGTTTTAAATCTGGAAACACTCTCACAAGCAGCAACACAAAAGACGGTCCACGGACTTAACACGATCTAAATCTTAACTTTTAATTACTCTAAGTTTATTTACATACAGAGAATATTTACAAAATCCGGATCCTATGACAATACGAAAGCTAGATTTTTACAATTTATAAAAAATTTTAAAGCACTAGCACACAATTCACAAATACTCGATCTCAACGCCGTGTCATGCTGTTATCATGCAGTGAACCTCTCCCTCTGACACTGAAGATTTTCCCCTTCCTAGTTTACTCTTTGCTGAGGGGTACTATTCCTTAAATGATTACTTTTCTTCCCGAATGTTACTATCCCTCTGCTAAGACTGGAGTTCTATAGGGGGACTTAGACAATAGACAATAGACAATAGGTGCAGGAGTAGGCCATTCGGCCCTTTGAGCCAGCACCGCCATTCAATGTGATCATGGCTGATCATCCACAATCAGTACCCCGTTCCTGCCTTCTCTCCATATCCCTTAACTCCGCTATCCCTAAGAGCTCTATCTAACTCTCTCTTGAAAGCATCCAGAGAAACAGCCTCCACCGCCCTCTGAGGCAGAGAATTGCACACACTCACAACTCTCTGTGTGAAAAAGTTTTTCCTCAACTCCATTGTAAATGGCATCACTTATTCTTAAACTATGGCCCCTGGTTCTGGACTCTCCCAACATTGGGAACATGTTTCCTGCCTCTAGCGTGTCCAAACCCTTAACAATCTTATATGTTTCAATAAGATGCTCTCTCATCCTTCTAAATTCCAGAGTATACAAGCCCAGCTGCTCCAATCTATCAAAATATGACAGTCCCGGCATCTTGGGAATTAACCTCGTGAATCTACACTGCACTCCCTCAATGCAAGAATGTCCTTCCTCAAGTTTGGAGACCAAACCTGCACACAATACTCCAGGTGTGGTATCATTAGGGCCCTGCATAACTGCAGGATGACCTCTTTGCTCCTATACTCAACTCCTCTTGGTATGAAGGCCAACATGCCATTCGCTTTCTTCACTGCCTGCTGTACCTGCATGCTTACTTTCAGTGACTGATGAACAAGGACCCCCAGATCCCGTTGTACTTCCCCTTTTCCCAATTTGACACAATTTAGATAATAATCTGCCTTCCTGTTTTTGCTACCAAAGTGGATAACCTCACATTTATCCACATTAAACTGCATCTGCCATGCATCTGCCCACTCACCCAACCTGACCAAAGTCACCCTGCATCCTCATAGCATCCTCCTCACAGTTCACACTGCCACCCAGCTTGGTGTCATCTGCAAATTTGCTAATATTACTTTTAATCCCTACATCCAAATCATTAATATATATTGTAAATAGCTGCGATCTCAGCACCGAGCCTTGCGGTACCCCACTAGTCACTGCCTGTCATTGTGAAAGGGACCCGTTATTTCCTACTCTTTGTTTCCTATCTGCCAACCAATTTTCTATCCATGTCAGCACCTTACCCCCAATACCATGTGCTCTAATTTTGCCCACTAATCTCCTATGTGGGACCTTATCAAATGCAAATCCCCCCCCCCCCAATGTGTGTTAAGTGGTAGAATTCAGCGGGGAGTTGATGGGAATGTGGGGAGATGAAAAAAATGCCGAGATATGCTGAATGGCCTGTTTGCATGTTGTATCTCTCTACTCCAAGAAGTATATGTTGGCACATTATGTGGTGGCTCTGCGGCACAATTGGTTGAGCCGCTGCTTCACCGCGCCACAGATCCGGGTTCGATTCTGACCTTGGGTGCCGTGAGTGTGTGTGTCTGTGTGTCTTTGTGTGCGAATGTGAATGTATATATGTGCACTCGTGCCTGTGTGTGTGAGTGTATGTGTGTGTGTGTGCGTGTGGAGTTTTCCCGGTGACCACGTGGGTTTCCTCCGGCTGCTCCGGTTTCCTCCCACATATCAAAGACGTTCGGGTTTGTAAATTGCCCCCTAGAGTGCAGGGAATGGGTGGAAAAATAGGCTAACATAGAACTAGTGTAACTGAACTAAACTGACCTAAATTGAATTGAACTGAACTGATCTAAACTAAACTAAACATAGAACAATACAGCATAGGTACAGATGCCTTGGCCCATAATGCCTGGGCTGATCATGATACCAAGTTTTCACGGGGTATCTGTAAAGTCTAAAGTGGACTTCTATCCCTCCTCTCTAAGTTCAACAGAATTAGGGGTACCCTTCGCTATTCGGATTACTTTACGTCAAGTAAGGAGGCTCCCGTCTCTCAGGTACTCTTCGCTATCAGGTACTAGTCATCAATCGACCAGAGGGTTACTATTCACTGTTGATCAGCCGCTATTCCGGAATGTGTGCAAGTTCCGGAAGTGGCGGCGCTGTTAATCGGCTGCGGCTCGCCTGCAGTCCGTCTGTTTTTACTTTTTCTGTTGGTTTTTTTTGTCCTGTTTTGTTAAGTTTTTAGTTTGTTGGGTTGTGTTAGGGGGGGGGAGAAACATGTCCTCTGTCTCCTCCTTCGGGGGAATGCATCTTTTTCGTGTCGTATCCCCCCTTCCCTGCCTCCGTCTGCGGTGAGGCCCTAATGGCGGAGCTGGCGGCCTCCAATCTGCGACCGACCCCGAGGCTACGGAGGCAGAGCCAGCCAGGACTTACCAGCGGGATGCTGGCCGTCTTCGGGGCTGAGGCAGCGGGTGGCCCGACTTGCTGGTGCGGCGTTCTGGCTTTCGGCGGCGGCCTGGAGCTGGTGCAGTGGGGTCCGGAGCGGAGACTGCGGGACCCGGAGCTGGGTCCGGAGCGGAGACTGCGGGACCTGGAGCTGATACAGCGGGGTCCGGAGCGGAGACTGCGGGACCCGGGGCTGATGCTGTGGCGGGCCGTCTCGGAGCGGAGACGGCGTTCCGGCTTTTGGCGGCGGCGACATCACCACGGAGGTCCGCTGGACTGGAGGGCGGCATCTTCGGCCTGGATCGATCGCCTCAGCGCAGAGGGAGAACAAGGAGGGAAGAGACGGAGAATAAGACTTTGCCTCCATCACAGTGAGGATGTGCTTGGTGAACTCACTGTGGTGGATGTTTAATTTGTGTTTATTGTATGTTTTGTTATTATTGGTTCTGTGTATGACTGCAGGCATCACAATTTCGTTCAGACCGAAAGGTCTGAATGACAATAAAGGAAACTTGATTCTTGACTTGATTCTTGATTCTATTCGGAATCGATTACGGACACGCAACAACTTCGAAGTTCTATATACAGGAATTCGAATTCCACCTTACTAGCAGAACTTCAATATGAAATCCAGTATTTGAAAATTTGGCTGCAAATATAAACTCAGACTCAAACTCGATCTCCTAATTTTTAGTGCGTATCTCTCTTACGCACTAAAAATCTATCGTTTTTCAGAGCGCACCTTTTCAATTCACGCTCCCGGCAACGATCCGATCGAAGGCGAGACCTGTCTTTTAATACCCCACCAATTCAGATACCAAGTCTAACCCTGGGCCACTCCTTGCCCGATGAAGCGCGTTTGGCTCTCGTTAAAAGCAGCTGCAGTCTGCCCAACTACGACCAGTTTTGGGCCTCTAACCCAGGAAAGGGCCTCTAACCCAACCCCACCAGGACCTCTAACCCCAGCCTGGTTTTATGGGTCTCCAACCCAAAGGCGTGCTAACCACTCCCCCGTGCTTGCTAGACTCTGTTCTAATGATCTCGATTAGACCCTTTCCCAAGCCTGCGAATGATCGATCCGCTCCGACTCACGAAGTGCCGAAAATCAATGCGAAAACCGCACCGTGGGCCCGATTTCTGCACTCGCAATCGAAACAGCTCTTGATCGCAAACTTGTGTTTGGGCGTCTTTTGAGATCCCGCACTAGCCCCCAATGATAATTACTCGTTTCTAAGCTTCCCCCCAGTCTAGTTTCAGTAAAAACACTGGATCAAGCACTTGAAACTACATTTTATTTTACCAAAAGCACGTTACAGATCAACCACTGTCTCTACCCCACCACGGGTTTAATCCTTGTGTCTGCCTGTTCAAGCCCTCAAGGCCTCGCTCCGACTGAGACACTCCAGAAGTTCACGCATTCCCAAGCGTTCTCCGAGAAGATCGATGCTGAGCCTCATGGCAACGGACTTTTATATGTCCCGGGACCTCGAGGGGCCGAACCACATGGGGGTGGTCTCTTAATAATCCAATTACAGATATCGATTAACCCCATACACAACAGGCATTCCCCTAACCCAATAATACAACAGCTCATACATTGTATAAGAAAGAAAGCTCTCAAAGGAAGCTAACAAGAACAAACATTGAAACATGTGCCCTGGGAATCAAACAATTTCTCCAAGGCTCAACAGTTCGACCAATCATCAATTAACAGGATGACCGTCTTGCAACATTATTTATAGTATTTATAATGCTTTTGCAGCGACCCAATAGAAATGATGCATTTAAGGTTAGTTTGCAAAACCACTATACATGTTATCAATTTAAGAGAAACATGGAGAATACCTGGACCCCTTACCATTCCTGCATATAAGTCTGAGCCCAGACTGGCTGGCGCCAATCAAAGCCTGTAAAGTTCAGCTGACAAGGGTTAAGCAATTCTGACAAGTGCAGGGATCCTCCATTTTATGGTGTCCTTAATTTAACCAATATTAACACAGTCGCCGAAAAAGTCGCGTAAGTGGGACAGGCCCATAACTGTGTTATTTTGCACTGATGATGCTGAGTGCTTCCAGCATTTTCTTTAGTTTTTTTATTTTGGTAGAAGTTGTGCTTGCAGGTGTTGACACCTGAGCCACATTGCATCAGTGTACTGAAGCCATGAAATCATATGAACAAGTTTACAGCATGAATTTTATGTGCATATATACTGCACTGGGTCAAACTGCTAAGATGCCCATCGTGATGCCCATACCGCTGGCCCTTTCCAATGTAACCTTACTAATATGTAGAAAGGAACTGCAGATGCTGGTACACACCGACAATAGACACAAAGTACTGGAGTCACTCAGCAGGTCACGCAGAAAAAGGACAGGGTGACGTTTCGGGTCGGGGCCCTTCTTCAGTCTGAAGAACGGTGACGACCCGAAACATCACCCACCTTTTTTCTCCAGAGATGCTGTCTAACCCGCTGAGTTACTCCAGCACTTGTTGTCTACCTTAACCCGAATAATACCTTATCGCCAAATTAAATATTTAAGCTGTGAACTATTGACAGTAATCTCAGTTTTGGCAGCAAAATAAAATTGTAATCTGAATACGACTACAATTTTTAAATTATAGAGTAATACAGCTCGGAAACAGGCCCTTCGGCCCAACTTGCCCACGCTGACCAACATGCCCCCATCTATACTAGTCCTATCTGCCTGCATTTGGCCCATATCCCTCCAAAACTATCTTATCCATGTGTCGAAATGCTTCTTCAAAAAAATGTATGAAAATATTTTAATGCTATTGATAATAATATTTAGTATACGATGGGACTGCAGAAGCTGGTTTACACCGAAGATAGACACAGAATGCTGGAGTAACTCAACGGGACAGGCAGCGTCTCTGGAGAGAAGGAATGGGTGACATTTTGGGTGGAGACCCTTCTTCAGACTGAGAGTCAAGGGCGAGAGAGACATAGAGATATGGAAGGGTAAGGTGTGAAAATGAGAGATCAAAGGGGACAAAGCTCATGGAAAATGTAGAATGGATATTTGTTAGCTGCGGGGAAAGTGACAATCAGTAAAATTTAATCAGGAGGACAGTGAACCTCGTCAGTGAACTAGGATGGGGGAGGGACGGAGAGAGAAGGAAAGCAAGGGTTACTTGAATTTGGAGAAGTCAATATCCATAACCGCTGGGTTGTAAGCTGCACAAGTAAATATGAGGTGCATAACTATTATGTGGAATTCAGAATTACTTAAAAAATTGATAATATAAACTTTTTAAAAAAATGTTCCGTGATGGCAATTGAGATCCGCGGTTTATTTCACAAACCAGTGGTGCTAATCTGTTTGGCCAATTAATTCTGATAAAGGTTATTTGTTTCCGAGGCAACACCTTAACTGATATCATGGTGTTAGAAGTTAAGTGATTGTAATACTTACTAGGTAATTGCGAGGTATTATAATCACTTATATTTCTTATCTGAAATGATAAGTAAGCTATGTTACAGTTATATATACAGGCGCAGATATCATTGACGTTCCTGCTCCGTGTGTGCTACCAAAATGATTGTTCAATCTTCCGTATCAGAAAGTCAGCGAAATTTGTGCAGCTGAAAGATCGGGTTCCAACAGTTTGGATGCTGTGATATTAATCGAAGAAATTATCTTGCAACAATTGGTGGCATGGTGGTACAGCGGTAGAGTTGCGACCTTACAGCGCCGGAGACCCGGGTTCGATCCTGACTACGGGTGCTATCTGTATGGAGTTTGTAATTTCTCCCCATGACCGCGTGGGTTTTCACTGGGTGCTCCTTCCACACTCCAAAGACGTACAGGGTTGTAGGTTTGGTAAAATCATAAAGTGTCCCTAGCGTGTAGGATAGTCTTAGTGTACGGGGATCGCTGGTCGGCGTGAAAGGGTCTGCTTTCATGCTGTATCTCTAAACTAAACTAAACTACTTGAGTACCCATTCCGTGCTATGGCCGAAGAGAACATTAAGCCCAAGTGCCTGCTTCTGCATAGTATCTCTAAAGTATATAGTCTAAATTCAAATGTATTCAGATGTAATAATTTCCACATCATATTAACTTTTTAGCATTCAGTCTATTACATAAAATATTACACTTAATGTTCCTACAGTTAAAATTGTCTTTGCAATTGTTTTCACCACAATAGTTAAAAATAAAGCAGCAACTGTCACCTTAACAAATTAATTTGTTGCAATTGGCAATTAAAACTGGCACTTGTTATACCTTCAGACAACTCGAACATTCACTTTGCATACATAGTGAAGCAGAGGTTCAGTTTGATGTAAAGTAAAGATTTGTCCAAGGTATTTATGGATATCTTTAAGGCAGAGATGGATCGATTCTTGATTAGTACGGGTGTCAGGGTTTATGGGAGAAGGCAGGAGAATGGAGTGATAGATCAGCCATGATTAAATGGCAGACTAGACTTGATGGGCTGAATGGCCTAATACTGCTCCTATGACATGAACATGTTATCAATGGAGAAAAGTCATGTAAAAACAATCTTATTTATGACAAAGCGTGTAATGTCAGTTTTCATTTATCTATTTCCATGCTACTCAAAGGTTTTATGATACTCTTGGAGTCTCTGACTTTTATCAGTCAATGAACATATACTTGCTTAAATATATCTAGAGGTTCAGTACCAGAGAGTGATTTCCCTTTCATTATTTTTCCTGGAATGATTGAAAGTTATTCAAGTGAAGATTAAGGATAATTGATAATTCAAGGCAAGTGTAGACCAGGACGTTTCCCCGTGGTCATTTTTTAAAGGATATTTTAGAGTCATACAATTTAGGAAAAGGCTTATTGAACCAACTCTTCCATGCCCACCAAGGTGCTCATCTAAGCCTGTCCCATTTGCCTACATTAGGCCCATAGTCCTCCAAACCCTTCCTATCCATGTATCTATACAAGTGTTTTTTAAATGGTGTTATGGTATCTTCCTCAACTACCACATCTGGCAGCTTGTTCCATATATCCACAGCCCTCCAGTGAAAAGGTTGCCCACTCAAGTTCAAAATAAATCTTGCCCTTTTCATCTTAAACCTATGTCCTCTAGTTCTCAATCCCTCTACTCTGGACAAAGGACTCTGTTCATTTACCTGATCTATTGCTCTCAAGATCTTGTACCCCTCAGTATAATTTCCTGGTCATTTCAGTAACATTCCCTGTCTACGACTGTCCTCCACACTATCGCCACCAATTTTGATAACATCAAACTTACAAATCCATTCTCTTGCATTCATATCAAATCAGTCATAATAAACTGTGTCCCAGCTCCAGATCCTGTGGTTTACCGCAGCTCACAGGCTTCCGATAATATTTTTTTTTAAACTCCATCACCACTGTTGAGTATAGGAGCAACAAAGTCCTTCTGGCGTTGTACAGGGCCCTAGTGAGACCACACCTGGAGTATTGTGTGTAGTTTTGGTCTCCAAATTTGAGGAAGGACATTCTTGCTATTGAGGGAGTGCAGCGTAGGTCCATGAGGTTAATTCCCAGGATGGCGGGACTGTCATATGTTGATAGAATGGAGTGGCTGGACTTGTATACTCTGGTATTTAGAAGGATGAGAGGGTATCTTATTGAAACATATAAGATTATTAAGGGATTGGACACGCTAGAGGCAGGAAACATGTTCCTGATGTTGGGGGAGTCCAGAACCAGGGGCCACAGTTTAAGAATAAGGGGTAGGCCATTTAGAATGGAGATGAGGAAACACTTTTTCACCCAGAGAGTTGTGAACGTGTGGAATTCTCTGCCTCAGAAGGCAGTGGAGGCCAATTCTCTGGATGCTTTCAAGAGAGAGTTAGATAGAGCTCCTAAAGATAGCGGAGTCAGGGATATGGCGAGAAGGCAGGAACGGGGTACCGATTGTGGATGATCAGCCATGATCATATTGAATGGCGGTGCTGGCTTGAAGGTCCGAATGGCCTACTCCTGCACCTATTGTCTCCAATACTAATTTTTGATCAAATTTTGCCCTGGCTCTCATGGGCTCCGACCATTTGGACTAATTTCCAAGTGGGACCTTATCAAAGGCCTTCTTGAAGTCCATGCTGTCTACATCAACCGCATTGCCCACGTCAATACATTTAGTTATCTCTTCAAAAAATTCAATCAAATTGGCCAAACAGAATCTTGCAATAACCCATCTATTTCCAAGTGTGAATCAATCCTGTTCCACAGAATTACTTTTTCATGAACTTCCCTACCACTGATGTTAGACTCACAGGCCTGTAATTGCTTGTCTTATCCCTGGGGGAAAAGATTAATAAACTCCATGGCCAAAGATAATAACTTGTCTTTATCTGACGCTACACCAATGCAATAGTTCCCAATTGATAGATGTAAGAAGTACTGTTCCTTGAACCACTTAATCCAGCATTGAGTGCAAAGTCCCAATTAACTTGTTTTTATGTGAATGTTAGCAGATGGGCGAACAGTGCGAGGCAAAAGGTGATAATGTGACAAATAAAGGAACAAAATGTTTCTGTAGAACAAGTGTAAATAGAACAGCAGAATCGTAATCTGACAATGCTGTCTGTGCATGGGTGGCAGGAATGTTACTGGTTGAAAGGTGACGTTTGTTCCTCAAATTGAGGAATACCAGAGGTCATAGCCTCAGAATTAAAGGACATTCCTTTAGGAAGGAGACGAGGAAGAATTTCTTTAGTTAGAGAGTGGTGAATCTATGGAATTCATTGCCACAGAAGGCTGAGGAGGCCAAGTCGATGGATATTTTTAAGGCAGAAAAAGATAGATTCTTGATTACTACGGGTGTCAGGGGTTATGGAGAGAAGGCCTTGAGAATGGGGTTAGGAGGGAGATGTAGATCGGCCATGATTGAATGGCGCCAAATAGCCTAATTCTGCTCCTATCACTTATGAACTAATGAATATTGGTGTGTTTATGTCAATAACAGTAGCATTCCTCTGCAGTAGTGAAACATAATTGTCAAGCTTACTTATATAACTCCTTATTACATTCCAAAGGCTATTGAATCAACTCCATGGCAGGGGAAAAATGAATGAATGAATTACATGGCATAGAATGTATGCACAGAGTTGGTATCTTTGAAGACTGGTCGAAATTCTCCTGAGATTTACCGCCTACAAAATATTTTTTGCTCACAGTTGTGCAATTCCTCAAAATGGTTTTAATTATTATTCCTGGCATTCACTGACTGGATACAATTCACAGGCTTTGTTACATTAAATCACTCATTGATGAAGTGTACTTGTTAGCTTTAATCTCCACCCTGCATTGAGATTGGAGATTTCAACGTAGAGTATATACTTTTAAAGATACACTTTAGTCGATAGAAATGCAAAGCATATACTTTTAAAGATGAGAGATAATCTCTTCATGGCACCAGAGACTCTGGTTCAATCCTGACCTCTGGAGCTGCCTGTGTGGAGTTTGCACGTTTTCCCTGTGACTTCGTGGGTTTCCTCCGGGTTCTCTCGTTTCCTTCCACATCCCAAAGATGTGCAGGCAGGTTTGTAGGTTAATTGACCTCTGTAAATCAACCTGTGACCTGAAGGGCCTGTTTCCATACTGTATCTTTCAATCAATTCAATCAATCATAAAATGCAGGCACAAGGAACTGCAGATGCTGAATTCTTGCATGAACTACGATGTACTGGAGTAACTAAGTGGGTCACAAGC
This sequence comes from Malacoraja senta, assembly GCA_038087875.1. NCBI lineage: Eukaryota > Metazoa > Chordata > Chondrichthyes > Rajiformes > Rajidae > Malacoraja > Malacoraja senta. Next base: position 80,209,474 of record CM075980.1, on the reverse strand, counting down.
ATCTCTGGAGGACATGGTTAGGTAACTTTTCAGGTCGATACCCTTCTTCGGAGTCAAATGCTGCTGCTTAAGCTGCCAGTGCGGCAATTTGGCAGAATTTTTTGAAAAGACACAAAAAGCTGGAGTAACTCAGCGGGACAGGCAGTATCTCTGGAGAGAAGGGATGGCCAATGTTTCGGGTCGAGACCCTTTTCTCTTCTGCCATCTTCTTTCGAAATTGGTCACTCAAGTGGTAGAATTCTCCAGGTGCCAGCTTCCACTATCGGCATTTAAACCTACGCCTTCAGTAGGGTTGCCAACTTTCTCCCTCCTAATGGACAAATTCACGCCGGCAGTTCGTTGACCGACTCGCCCGTGGCTGGGTGAATGATGAGTTGGCCTGCACACCAAGCCCAGCTGGCGGGCGCTGGACTTTGCACGCCATCCAACTCATGAACCGATGATTGGCCATGAGAAGGAGGGGGGATGGTGTCGGCGGTAAACGAAGGTCCGAAGCGGACAGCTGGCCGGATTGCTGACCGACGGGGCCAAGGGCGAGGCACTGCTGCTGCTCCGACCCGACAGTCTCCTCGACCCGAGTAGTAGCAGTCAAATACAAGACAAGGGTGGTCCCGTATGGGACAAACCAATTTAGCCCAATATACGGGATGTCCCGGCTAATATGGGACAGTTGGCAACCCTCGCCTTCAACGTCACCATGCTTGACTGAGTTCACGACAGCATGAAAGTTGAAGTACTCCTCACTTGATGCCCGCATGTACACTTTTTTTTAGTTTATTTTAGTTTAGAGATACAGTGCGGAAACAGGCCCTTGGGCCCACCGAGTCCACGCCAACCATCGATCCCTGCACACGAACACTATCCTACACACACCAGGGACAATTTAACAAAGCCAATTAGCCTACAAAGCTGCACATCTTTGGAATGTGGGAGGAAACCTACGCAGGTCAAGGGGAGAACGTATAAGCTCCGTACAGACAAGCACCCATAGTCAGGATCAAACCCGGGTCACTAGCGCTGGAAGGCAGCAACTCTACCGTTGCGCCACCATGCCGCACATCTACAGCAGAGGTCAGCAATCAGTTTAGGAAACCCCCATCAAATTTCCTTCAACCTATTCCAAAGGCAACATACCTCCGCTGAGATCAACTACCACAGCAACAATATGTGGAACCCTCCACCTGTGTGCATTACATTATCAGACAATTATGGCTGGTGGGATCTAACTAGTGTTTAAAAATTAATTAAACAATTAAAGCAATAAATTCATGTTTCAATGGAATATATACAAGATTGTAAACGGGATACAATTTCCTTTTATTTTGAGGTGGAGTTTTTTGGAAATATTAAAACAATATTTTGAAAAAAGAGTGCACACGAAAGCATAAAAAATTAAACACCATTTCTAAAAATAAATGACATACATTAAAAGTAACCATAGCCATTAACATAAATGGACTACTTCACAAAGTTAAGCTTTTAAGCTATTTTCTTAAATTAAAAAAATACTTTTAAGTTTAACCATAGTTAGGAACGTGAAATTATCTGGCAATGGACAACTTCATAAGTGATCGGAGCAGAATTTGGCAATTCGGCCCATCGTCTACGCCATTCAATCATGGCTGATCTATCTTTCCCTCTCAGCCCCATTCTCCTGCCTTCTCCCCACAACCACTGGCACCCGTACATGTTTACATGGTAAATGCAATGTCTTTAATTAAAATGACAAAACATTTAGGGATTGTATTTTATAAAATTAATGTCCTAAATCAACTAGGACGTACACGGTAAATGGTAGCGAATTGAGGAATGCAGTTGAAGAGAGGGATCTAGGAATAACTGTGCATAGTTCCCTGAAGGTGGAATCTCATGTAGATAGGGTGGTAAAGAAAGCTTTTGGTGTGCTGGCCTTTATAAATCAGAGCATTGAATATAGAAGTTGGGATGTAATGTTAAAATTGTTCAAGGCATTGGTGAGGCCAATTCTGGAGTATGGAGTACAATTTTGGTCGCCTAATTATAGGAAGGATGTCAACAAAATAGAGAGAGTACAGAGGAGATTTACTAGAATGTTGCCTGGGTTTCAGCAACTAAGTTACAGAGAAAGGTTGAACAAGTTAGGTCTTTATTCTTTGGAGCGCAGAAGGTTAAGAGGGGACTTGATAGAGGTCTTTAAAATTATGAGCGGGTTAGACAGAGTGGACGTGGATAAGCTTTTCCCATTGAGAGTAGGGAAGATTCAAACAAGGGGACATGACTTGAGAATTAAGGGACAGAAGTTTAGGGGGAACATTAGGGGGAACTTCTTTACTCAGAGAGTGGTAGCTGTGTGGAATGAGCTTCCAGTGGAAGTGGTGGAGGCAGGTTCGATGTTATCCTTTAAAAATAGATTGGATGGGTATATGGACGGGAAAGGAATGGAGGGTTATGGTCTGAGTGCAGGTAGATGGGACTAGGGGGAAGTATTTTATTTTTAATAAAAAAATAAAAAAATAAAAATAAAAAAAAATTTAAATGTTCGGCACGGACTTGAAGGGCCGAGATGGCCTGTTTCCGTGCTGTTATGGTTATATGGTTATATGGTTATAACTAGGTGTAGTCACTATTTGTGCTGTGCAGAATACGAATTCTACAGCCTGCAACCTAACAAGTTGGGTGCTCAACTCACCGACATTAATTCTTGTACTTTTGAATGAACTAGGTTGCTTCGTGTCTGCACTCTACATACAGTACGCGGCAGCTACCATTCATCGTACAATATGCTTTTGTTTGACAGCCACATTTCAGGCTTTAAACCTGTGGATAATGAACCTGTAGGCATTATTTCAAAGCATCCAATTAAAAAAAACAACCAAAAGAATGAAAGCAGCCAAGCTAATTATCAGCATTCCTTCATGCATTAGTGTGTGGTGTGCACTAAATCTCTGGGAAGCTTTGACTTGATCCCCTAAAATTATCCCGTACTTATTCTCGGAGGGTTACAGGTCATTTAGCTAATTAAAGCACCAATCACATTAAAAATGGAATCATCCAAGATAAATGTTTTCACTTTTAGGGTTTAAAAGCTCAGCCTGGTACCCTTAATCTAATTTTGACTCTTTTGTAACACTGGTAGCCATCTGTTAATCTTGTCCCAGACATACCATTAACATTGCCATCCAGAGAGCGCTGATCAGATTTTATTTCTGTCATGGCCAGCAAGAGAAATTCCAATCAAGAATTCGTAAATCCTAGAATGAATGACAGGAATTTCCATGACTTGTCACTACCAACTGTGCAATGTTTCAAAGTTCTGCTTTCCATAATATAAATGGTGATGCACTGTTGAAGTAGAAAAAGGAAAGAAATGAAATTATATTTTCAATGATCGAAGAACAATGTTCATCGATACAAATAAGCGCGGGAGGTGGTCAATAGTTTAGTTTAGTTTAGTCGAGAGATACGGCGCGGAAACGGGCCCTTCAGCCCACCGAGTCCGCACCGTACATTAACATCGCTGGATCCTCGCACATTAAAGGGCCAGTCCCACGAGCATGAGACTGCATGCGGCAAGCGCGACCTAACGTGGTCGCTTGAGCCGTACGGCCTCGCGGGGCCGGTCCCACTTCGATCGCCGGAGCCGTATGGAGTTGTGCGGAGCTGGTCCCGACATCGCGCGGGGCTCCGAAAAACTGACAGTTCAAAAATTCCGCGCGGCAATGGCCTGCCGGCCCGCAGTCGCCTCGATGCCATACACACCGTCTCGACGTCGTGCGCAGCGTCTCGTCGCCGTACACAGCATCTTGACGCCGTACGTCACGCGCGAACTTCCCGTGGACTTCGCTCGAACTTCACGTCACTCACTCGACCTCTGCGTGGCCCCCCGCTTCCGGTTTGGTCGCGCTCGCCGCATGCAGTCGCATGGTGGTGGGACAGGCCCTGTACGGGGATCACTCGACCTCCGCGCGACCCCCGCTTCTGGTTTGGTTGCGCTTGCCGCATGCAGTCGCATGCTCGTGGGACAGGCCCTTAACACTATCCTGCACAAACACACAAGGGACAATTTACATTTCTACCAAGCCAATTAACGTACAAACCTGTACGTCTTTGAAGTGGGGGGGAAACCGAAGATCTTGGAGAAAAGCCACGCGGTCACGGGGAGAACGTACAAACACCATACAGACTGCACCCCAAGTCAGGATTGAACCTGAGTCTGGTGCTGGAAGGCAGCAACTCTACCGCTCTATGGAGGGAAGATATCAGGCTCACTTCAGTATTGTAAACTGAACTGCTGCTCTGTATAAAGCTGTTCAAGCAAAAATAAAACAAAACTTTAACTCTTGGTTGAACTGTTCATTGTGCAAGAATTACCTCGAAAGTTAACAACTCACAAAGCTTCCACAAATATTCTCTATTTTGCATTGAAAAGAGTCCTTGTTTGCAAGATTCTTGTTTCTTGTCATCCATACTTGAGTAAAAGACTATAGTTTACAAAGTTTGTTTTTTTGTGGAATCTCACAATCCTTTGTTCAGTTCATATCTTTTTTAAAAAACAAAATATAGTTTATTCAGGATAAAAAATATGTACAGATCAATAACTGTGCAAAATTCCTCTGACATTCTCTGCGGCTTCACATACATTTATTAGCTTTCCACTTGATAATGTTCATACCTAAAAGAATACTCATCTTTCCAATCCAGGTAAGCGATTCCCATGCAGATTAAAGAGGTTGAGTAATGAAGTTGAGGGGCCAGATGCAAAGTGCATCCAGCTCCTTAGCTCGGCATAATCAGCACGGTTCGACCACAGTGTTGAGCCCAGGAGTTTTTTCCCATCTGTCCCAACTGAACCATCCTACCTCATTGGAGACCCTCAGACTATTTTAGTTTAGTTTAGTTTAATGATGCAGATTAAAGACCATCTTAAATTGGGCTTTACTGGACTTTATGTTGCACTAAACGTTATTCCCTTTATCCTATATCTGTACAGTCTGGATGTCTTGATTGCAATCATGTAGAGTCTTTTCGCTGACTGGATTGCATGCAATAAAAAAGCTTTTCACTGCATACGTGACAATAATAAACTAAAGGGGTGCACCTTCCTTGACATCTGCACTGCCAAGCCAGGACATGATGAGCTGCACACTGCTGTTCTCCATGAAACAGCCAGATGGAGAGGAGCCCTTCCAGGCCGTTATGTAACCCCAGCATAAGATCACACACGTGAAGGAAATAACTGCAGATTTTGGTTTATATTGAAGACAGACACAGAAATGCTGGAGTAACTCAGCAGGAGAGACAGCATCTCTGGGGAGAAAGAATGGGCGATGTTTATTTCGTGTTCGTCTTCTAGGTCTGCATAAGTACCTGAGAGTCTTCAAGGTACAACAATAGTCTTTATTACATTACTTCAATGCTGGCAGCAAGACAACTCCAAAATGGCTGCAACACAGAATCTGACTCCACACACACAGACAGGAAAACTATATACAAGACATCTCCCTTTGTCCTGTGCAGCGCCACCTACTGCACGGGAGGAGCAACGGGTCCTCCCACCCCACACAGTCCACCAAACATCACAGTTTCGGGTTGAGACTGAAGAAGGGTCTCGACCCGAAGCATCACCCATTCCTTCTCTCCAGAGATGCTGCCTGTCCCGCTGAATTACTCCAACATTTTGTGTCTATCACATAAGTGAAGTTGTTTATCTTGACTCCATTGCGAGCAGATTTATTGCCTTAATGGTGATTTACATCTTCCAATGAACATTAATACCTGCTGTGTTAATATTGTGCAGAATTAGAATTACTTCTGGACATTTTCTTTAGATTTTAGAAGGATGAGGGGGAAACCTCATTGAAACTTACCGAATAGTGCAAGGCCCGGATAGAGTGGATGTGGAGAGGATGTTTACACTAGTGGGAGATTCTAGGACCAGAGGCCGTAGCTTCAGAAAAAAATGACGTTCCTTTAGGAAGGGGATGAGGAGGAATTTCTTCAGTCACAGGGTGGTGAATCTGTGGAATTCATTGCCACAGGAGGCAATTTTGGAGATTGACAGGTTCTTGATTAGTACGGGTATCAGGGGTTATTGGGAGATGGCAGAAGAATGGGGGTTAAGTGGGAAAGATAGTTCGACCATGAATGAATGACGGAGTGATGGGCCGAATGGCCTAATCCTGCTCCAATAACTGAAGAACTTCAGAGATGATGGCTATATGAATTAGCAGTAAACATAGGGTTTTCACCTGATATCCAGCATTACAGCCCGAGCTGCTTGATCAATTGATAGACACAAAACGCTGGAGTAACTCAATGGGTCAGGCAGCATCTCTGGAGAAAAAGGGCGGGTGAGTGCAGAGCTACAAGTTCGGAGAGGGTGAGGTTAGAATAGGTAAACCAGCATCTGCAGTTCCTTTCTACACACTGCTATATCAATTGGTTTAATTTCCCTGCACGTTACCTGGCAATAGCATAGATGAAGAAAGTGCTCGGGTCACCTGCAGTACAGAGCTGGGTTTTTTCATCGTAGAGGACCATAACAAACATGTTTAACAAAGTCAGCTGAATTCTGAACTCTTAACACAGGATTAGGGAAAGTTCAATATTTACGGCATCTTTTGGGCATCGATAACGTAATAAAAAATAAACAGTAAATACTTCTTCAAGAGCAACATCAAATTAATATTTTTTGGTCCTCTACTTTCAGAAGCCGTGACAAGTTGGAATGATGTGGCTTCATTATGCATTTTCTCCATTGCTAGTATTCAAGGTCAAATAGTTATTTGTCTGAAGTTTAATGACTACTAAGCATAAGGAAAATTAATAGTAAGATTAAATGAGAACTTACCAGTTTGAAGTTTGATCTTTATTTTATGAGGAGTTACGTTGAGGGATTACGTGAAGAGCCCGCCAGGGCGCATGCGCGACATATCTTCAAAGCAGTGGTGTGAAATCACAGATACGGTAGTCGAATTAACATAGTAAGATAAGAACAAAAATACCAGCTGACCTTTATAATAGAGGGTGGGCGTGGAGTGCACGTAATTCCTCAACGTAACTCATCATAAAATAAAGATCAAACTTCAAACTGGTAAGTTCTCGTTTAATCTTACTATTTTACTTCAGAGTCACATGAGTGACTACGTGAAGATTTTAAAGCTCTGTGATTTCATGCCACGGAACGAGTCCATGCTTCACACCCTGCTGTCGTAGACTGAGGAGGAAGTATGTTAACAAATCCAGACATGAATCAATTGTTAAAAAGAAACAATAAGTAATTTATTAACACAAATTATAATAATGACCCCTGTCCTTCGGGGCGTATTATAAAACAGAACTCAAAATAGTCTCTGCAAAAGTCACAGGCTTGGCAACTGGCTTATTATAAAATTCTTGGAAGGTCTTCTCCCTGGACCATCCTGCCGTACCCAAGATGTGATCCATTGGAACCTCCATGTGCCGTGCTGCCGATGTGGCTGCAGCCCTGGTGGAATGAGATTTAAAAATATCAGTATCCACCCCTGCAGCCCCCAAAACCTGTCGAAGCCATCTAGATATAGTTTGGGTCGATACCCTGTTGTGAGGTCTTTTGTGGCTCACTAATAGTGCCAATTCTTGGCCTCTTACTTTAGCTGTTAGTTCAATGTAAAGTAACAGATGTGTCATAACGCATAAGCGAACATCTGTAGGGTATACCCGAAACTCTAGTTTAAGGCCTGATGACCCTATTCTGTTTTGTTTTACCAGTTCATGAATATAAAATCTATACCATTTGTCCCTTTGGCCATTGAGTCCAGTCGTAATTTGTGTAAAGATTGCACCCGCTGGGCCGAGACCAGAGCCATCAGCATTACCAATTTAAGGGTACGTTTCTCCAGGGACAGGGACGTTGCTGGTGACCAACCCCGAAGCAACGTCAACACAATACTCACATCCCAAATGTGAGAGTATCTGGCCCTAGGGGGATTCGAGTTAAATATACCCCTCATTAGTTTGGAAACCAAGGGGTGAGACCCCAGTGAATGGTGGTCGAATCCCCGCCACAAATAGGTGGATAGGGCACTCCTGGCGCTGTTGATGGCACTGTAGCTAAGCCTTTCATCGAAATGAAGGTTAGCGAGGAACTCCAGGACATTAGTTACAGTGGCTGAGTTATACTCAACATTAGTCCTGGAACAATATCGTTCCCATTTCCTGATGTAAGTCAGGTACTGTTTTCTGGTAGACTCTCTTTGTGCCGCCGTGATCATGTTGATGGTTCGGTCCGTCAGTCCAAGATCCAGAAGTGGCCTGTTCAAATTCTGCAAATTAACAGATTAGTCCTGTCATGGCATGGATGACTTTCGCCAGTTACAGGATGGACCATCAAGTCTGGTCTTTTAGTGATGGCCATACATGGTTCTGAAACCATGTCGAGAACCACAGGGAACCATGGCTGGGTAGGCCAGTCGGGTACTACCAAAATACCTGACGCAGAGTCTTGTTGTATTTTGCGTAAGACCCGACTGATGAGGCAGAAGGGGGGAAATGCATAGAAAAACAAATTTCCCCAGTGCAGCGAAAATGCGTCCATCGCTGCTGCCCCAGGGTCTGGTTCCCACGCAACATATGTCGGCAACTGGTGGTTAAGCCTAGATGCAAATAGATCGATATCTGGTGTTCCATATCTCGCTATGATGTCTGCAAACACTTTGGGGTCCAACGTCCATTCAGTGTTGTCATTACATTTTCGTGACCTGGTGTCTGCCACTGAATTAAGTTTACCTGGTAGGTAAATAGCAGATATCCAAATGTTTCTCTTGATACACCATTGCCAGATTGAATTGGCCAGATCATCACATGATATCGATCTGATTCCACCCATATGATTAATATAAGCCACCACAGTGGTATTATCTATTTGCAGGCGAACATGCAAATGATGCATTTTTGAACAGTACGCCTTCAAACCATAGAATGCTCCCAACATTTCCAAATAATTTATACCAAGTGTATAAAGCAAAGATGATTCATGCGCATCCCATCTGCCCCCACAACTGGAGATGGTGTTGGTGGCACCCCGACCTTGAGCGCTGGCATCAGTCTGTAATACAACTGACGGGTTGCTAATAATAATGGAGCTGAAGGAACGCCGAATGTTATGTGTCCACCATCGCAGTTCCAAAATAGCTTTTGTTGGTAATTGCATTGGTCTATCGAAATGACCAGCATGATGTTTAAGTGCTCGCACCTTTGCTCTCTGTAAATTTTGATAGTGCAAAGGTCCAAAGTGTGTCGCTGGAAAAGCAGCTACGATTTTGCCAATTACCCTTGCTACTTGTCCGATAGATGGTTGACTGATGACAGCAAGGTTGCTGCAAACTTCCATTAATTCAGTTGCCTTTCCCCACGGTAAAGTCACAGTCATGTGAACTGAATTAATGGTGAATCCCAAATAGTCCATAGTCGTGGATGGTGTTAACTTTGATTTATCTGGATGTATGATAAACGCCAGTTTCTCAAATAGACCTATGGTAGCTGTAACAGCTAATTTGGCTAATTCGTAGGTTTTATCCACGATTAGTATGTCATCTAAATACGCCATGACAATATGTTTTTGTTTCTTAAGAACCGCCAGAGCTGGTTTCAGTAATTTGGTGAATAATCTGGGGGCTGAGGTCAATCCATTAGGTAGTGCTTTGTACTGCCAAAGCTGCCCCATCCAGTTAAACTTCAGATATCGGCGGTGATCCTTGTGTATAGGCACCGAATAGTATGCATCTTTTAAATCGATGCATGCCATGAAGTAGCCTTCGGAAATCAATTGGCCGTGACAAAGGTTTCCATTTTGAAGTGAGTATACTGCACAAATGTGTTCAATTGTCTCAAATCAATAATGATGCGACATCCACCATCTTTTTCCTTTTTTGTGAAAATGTTTGACATAAATTCTCGAGACTCATGTTGAGATCTCTCAATTACACCCTTAGTATAAAGCCTCTTACCTTTTGGCATTCCTGTCAGCCTGTGGCGACCCAGGCTGCACAGGTGCCGGGACAGAGACCGCTGATCGCAAAGATTGCGATGCTGCAGTCGGCCGCTGCTGGCTCCCGATACTTCCGCGGTCCTCCTCAGCCAGTTTCTTAGCGGCCCGTTTGGACTTGGTACGGGTCCTGTCCATCGTTGGTCTTCCTGGAAACAGAAAGACACCCGAAAAATGACCTCAGAGTAAGTAACTTACCTGTAGGTCTCCGGTTTTAAGCTTACCGCTGCGGGGAACGCTCCTCCCCGCCTGTCGCTCTCAATGCGCTAGACGATATGTCGCGCATGCGCCCTGGCGGGCTCTTCACGTAGTCACTCACGTGACTCCGAAGTAAAATTCATCTACATAGCATACAGGGCCTACATTGGAGGGGACTTGCGTTTATACTAAGTTAATATTTTGTGTTTTGTTTATGATTCAGTGCTGTAGGTTGGGTTGTGCTGAATCTAAATCACAGATTTTATTGTCACAATTGAGGCTTCTAAAACGTTAGGCAAGGAAGTTTTATAACTTTGTAAAGTAGCCTTTGCAAAGCTATAAGAGATTGCAACTGCTCCCAGTCTCCACAACCAGCACAAATAATTTAGCCTAATCTACCATATCAGTAGCTGCATGTACACTTCCCTCAATGCATCCTGTAATATTCTAAATAAGAAGGAATCTATCCCAAGAATGTGCAACCTTCATCCATAACTTTCATGATCGACTCCACAGTCAAAAAGGCACAACAGAGGATGTACTTCCTGCGGCAGCTGAGGAAGCACAATCTGCCACAGGCAATGATGGTCCAATTCTCTACGGCCATTGTAGAGTCTGTCCTCACCTTCTCCATCATGGTCTGGTTTGGCTCAGCCACCAAGCATGACATCCGGAGGCTGCATCGAATCGTCCGATCAGCTGAGAAGGTTATTGGCTGCAACCTTCCCTCCATTGACGCTGCAAGGGCCAGGAAGCGAGCGGGTAAGATCATCTCTGACCCCTCTCACCCTGGCCACAAACTCTTGAATCACTTCCTTCTGGAAGGTGTCTCTGGACTTTCAAAGCTGCCACAGCCAGACATAAAAACAGCTTTTTTCCATGAGCAGTAGCTCTACTCAATAACCAATAATCTGTAGCCTCCTTTTGCTCTGGAATTTAATTTAATTCACATGTTTAATCGATAATGTTTTATTAATGGCCTGGTATATGTGTAAATTGTCCCGCGTGTGTGTAGGATAGTGTTAATGTGCGGGTATCGCTGGTTGGTGCGGACTCGGTGGCCTGAAGGGCCTGTTTCCGTGCTGTATCTCTAAACTAAACAAAACTCCGAACTACCCTCAATATATTGCTGGTGGGGTCTCATCACACCTTTCTTGGTGTATTTATGTTGTATAACCTTTTTATATTCCTTTCCTTCATCACCATCCCATGTCTAGCTCTCCACTGCGCAAAGTTGAGGAGAGACTTGATAGACGTATATAAAATTACAAGTGGCATAGATAGCCCAGACAGTCAAAACTTTCTTTCCAGGGCAGGAATGTCATACACTGGATGGCATATCTCTAAGGTAAGAGGGACAAAGTTTAAAGGTGACGTGCAGGGCAAGTTTTTTTTTTCACACAGAGTGGTGGGTGCCTGGAGCGCATTGCCAAGGGTAATTGTGGAAGCAAACAGGTTAGTGGAGTTTAAGAAGCATTTAGGTGGCACATAGATATACAGGGAATGGATAGAGGAGGAGCGGCGTCCGGGTGGTGAGTAGATAAACGGCGCGGGGCTTTGCTTTCCAGAGGCCCAGGGACCGTTGCAGGAGGAGGAGCGGCGTCCGGGTAGGGAGTAGTTAAACAGTGCGGGGCTTTACTTTCCAGAGGCCCAGGGACCGTTGCAGGAGGAGGAGGAGCGGCGTCCGGGTGGTGAGTAGATAAACAGCGCGGGGCTTTGCTTTCCAGACGCCCAGGGACCGTTGCAGGAGGAGGAACCCAAAACTGCAACGTTCCATTCAAGTTTCCTATAAGTGAGGAAGCCGTTGATTGGTGGAAGAGGACCAAGAGGAAGCAGCTGATTGGGAGTCAGATCCCTGCTGATTTCCTCCACCAGTTTGTATTGTATCCAGGGTAAGGCTTTGTATTGTATCCAGGGTAAGGCTTTGTATTGTATCCAGGGGAAGGGGGGAGAATGAGGGCCAGGGCAGTTTACTGTTCTGGATGTCAGATGTGGGAGGTCATGGAGTCTGATACCCCTCCAGACGTCCACATCTGTGTCAGGTGCGTAGAGATGAGGTTCCTAAGGGACCGTGTTAGGAACCTGGAGCAACAGCTCGATGACCTCTGTCTGATCAGGGAGAGTGAGGAGGTCATAGGGAGGTGGCCACTCCAAGACCACGGGAGGCAGACAAGTGGGTCACGGTTAGGAAGGGCAAGGGGCAGAGGCAGGGACTAGTGAGTACCCCGGTGGCTGTACACCTTGAAAATAAGTACTCCTGTTTGAGTACTGTTGCGGGGGACAGCCTTCCTGGGGGTAGCGACAGCAGCCTGGCCTCCGGCACAGAGACCGGCCCTATTACTCAGAAGTGTAGGGAAAAGAAGAGGAGGGCAATAGTAATAGGGGACTCTATGGTTAGGAGGTCGGATAAGCGATTCTGTGGACGCAGTCAGGAGACCCGGATGGTAGTGTGCCTCCCTGGTGCCTGGGTCAGGGATGTGTCTGAACGCGTCCAAGATATCCTGAAACCGGAGGGAGAGGAGCCTGAGGTTGTGGTACATATAGGTACCAATGACATAGGCAGAAAAAGAGAAGAGGTCCTGAAAGGAGAATTGAGGGAGTTGGGAGGAGAGTTAAGGAGAAGGTCCGCAAAGGTAACAATCTCAGGATTACTACCTGTGCCACGCGACAGTGAGAGTAGGAATGAAATGAGGTGGAGGATAAATGCGTGGCTGAGGAACTGGTGCAGCGGGCAGGGATTCAAATTTCTGGATCATTGGAACTTCTTTTGGGGAAGGTGTGACCTGTACAGAAAGGACGGGTTGCACTTGAACCCGAGGGGAACCGATATCCTGGCGGGGACATTTGCAAAGGCTACTGGGGTGACTTTAAACTAGAATGGTTGAGGGGAGGGACTCAAATAGAGAAAGATGGTAGAAAACGTGGGAGGCAGGAGGCAGAGAAAGGAAGCACTCGGACCCAAAATGTAGGGGAGAAAGAAGAAAAAGATAATAAACAGAGAATAAGTGGTGGTGGGTTTCTTAAATGTGTATATTTTAATGCTAGGAGCATTGTAAGAAAGGTGGATGAGCTTAGAATCTGGATTGACACCTGGAAGTATGATGTTGTGGCGATCAGTGAAACATGGTTGCAGGATGGCTGTGATTGGAAACTAAATATTCCAGGATTTCGTTGCTTCAGGGTTGATAGAATTGGAGGGGCAAGAGGTGGGGGTGTTGCATTGCTTGTCAAGGAAGATATTACAGCAGTGCTTTGGCAGGATAAATTAGAGGGCTCGTCTAGGGAGGCTATTTGGGTGGAGTTGAGAAATGGGAAAGGTGTAGCAACACTTATAGGGCTGTATTATAGACCGCCAAATGGGGAGCGAGAATTGGAAGAGCAAATATGTAAGGAGATAGCAGATATTAGTAGTAAGCACAAGGTAGTGATTGTGGGAGATTTCAATTTTCCACACATAGACTGGGAAACACATTCTGTAAAAGGGCTGGATGGTTTGGAGTTTGTAAAATGTGTGCAGGATAGTTTTTTGCAGCAAGACATAGAGGTGCCTACTAGAGAAGGAGCAGTGCTGGACCTCCCGTTAGGAAATGAGACAGGGCAGGTGGTGGAGGTAAACGTTGGGGAGCACTTCGGGTCCAGTGATCACAATACCATTAGTTTCAATATAATTAGGGAGAGGGTCAGAACTGATTCACAGATTCAGATTCAAGAAGTTTATTGCCATGTCAACAAGTTGATAGGAATGTGTATTGGTTCGCTCTCAGACAGATACAATTCAGTACAATACATCCACCACATACACCACAATAAATAATAAATAATACAGACAATATCGTACGAAGGACAATATATACAGGAAGGACAGTACCCAGCAGCGTCATGTTAAACGTAGGTGCAAGCGCAAAAGAAAATGCAAAGTGATTAGTGCAAATTCAAATATCTGATGGCTTGGAGGTAGGTGCTGTCTCTGAAGCGAGATGTTTTACTTTAATGCTTCTATATCTCCTTCCTGATGGGAGGAGATTAAAGAGGTGATGTGCCGGGTGAAAGTGGTCTGCTATGATTTTTTTGGCCTTTCTGGTGAGTCTTGTTGAGTAAAGTGATGTCACTGAGGGAAGTGTGCTGCAACCGATGATCTTAGAAGCTCGGCGCACGATTCTCTCCAGCCGAATCTTATCCTGCGAGGTTGTGTGACCATACCAGACAAGCATGGAGAATGTGAGTATGCTTTCTATGGTAGACCTATAGAAGTGGGTCATGGCTGGTCAACTGGACCTAGGGTTGACATTTTTGATTGGAGAAAGGCTAACTTTGAGGAGATGCGAAAGGATTTAAAAAGAGTGAATTGGGACATGTTGTTATATGGGAAGGATGTAGAAGAGAAATGGAGGACATTTAATGGTGACATTTTAAGAGTACAGAATCTTTATGTCCCTGTTCGGTTGAAAGGAAATAGTAAAAATTGGAAAGAGCCATGGTTTTCAAGGGAAATTGGACACTTGGTTCAGAAAAAGACAGAGATCTACAATAATTATAGGCAGCATGGAGTAAATGAGGTGCTTGAGGAGTATAAAGAATGTAAAAAGAATATTAAGAAATAAATTAGTAAAGCTAAAAGAAGATATGAGGTTGCTTTGGCAAGTAAGGTGAAAGTAAATCCAAAGGGTTTGTACAGCTATATTAATAGCAAAAGGATAACAAGGAATAAAATTGGTCCATTAGAGAGTCAGAGTGGACAGCTATCTGCAGAGCCAAAAGAGATGGGGGAGATATTGAACAATTTCTTTTCTTCGGTATTCACCAAGGAGAAGAATATGGAATTATGTGAGGTAAGGGAAACAAGCAGAGTAGCATTGGAAACTATGAGATTCAAAGAAGAGGAGATGCGGACACTTTTGAAAAATATGAAAACGGATAAGTCTCCAGGTCCTGACAGGATATTCCCGAGGACATTGAGGGAAGTTGGTGTAGAAATAGCAGGGGCTATGACAGAAATATTTCAAATGTCATTAGAAACGGGAATAGTGCCGGAGGATTGGCGTACTGCACATGTTGTTCCGTTGTTTAAAAAGGGTTCTAAGAGTAAACCTAGCAATTATAGACCTGTTAGTTTGACGTCAGTGGTGGGCAAATTAATGGAAAGGATACTTAAAGAAAATATATATAAGCATCTGGATAAGCAAGGTCTGATTAGGAACAGTCAACATGGATTTGTGCCTGGAAGGTCATGTTTGACTAATCTTCTAGAATTTTTCGAAGAGATTACTAGGGAAATTGATGAGGGTAAAGCAGTGGATGTTGTCTATATGGACTTCAGTAAGGCCTTTGACAAGGTTCCTCGTGGAAGGTTGGTTAAGAAGATTCAATTGTTGGGTATTAATGGTGGAGTAGCAAGATGGATTCAACATTGGCTGAATGGAAGATGCCGGAGAGTAATGGTGGATAGCTGTTTGTCAGGTTGGAGGCCGGTGACTAGTGGGGTGCCTCAGGGGTCTGTGTTGGGTCCACTGTTCTTTGTCATGTACATCAATGATCTGGATGATGGTGTGGAAAATTGGATTAGTAAGTATGCAGATGATACTAAGATAGGTGGTGTGGTGGATAATTAAGTAGATTTTCAAAGTCTACAGAGAGATTTAGGCCATTTGGAAGAGTGGGCTGAAAGATGGCAGGGAGTTTAATGCTGATAAATGTGAGGTACTACATCTCGGCAGGACAAATCAAAATAGGAAGTACATGGTAAATGGTAGAGAATTGAGGAATGCAGTTGAACAGAGGGATCTAGGAATAACTGTGCATAGTTCCCTGAAGGTGTAATCTCATGTAGATAGGGTGGTAAAGAAAGCTTTTGGTGTGCTGGCCTTTATAAATCAGAGCATTGAATATAGAAGTTGGGATGTAATGTTAAAATTGTACAAGGCATTGGTGAGGCCAATTCTGGAGTATGGAGTACAATTTTGGTCGCCTAATTATAGGAAGGATGTCAACAAAATAGAAAGAGTACAGAGGAGATTTACTAGAATGTTGCCTGGGTTTCAGCAACTAAGTTACAGAGAAACTAAGTCACTAAGGAAGACATAAATAATCTGCCGGAAATAGCAGGGGGCCGCGGGTCAAAGGAGATGGAGGAACTGAGTGAAATCCAGGTTAGTCGGGAAGTGGTGTTGGGTAAATTGAATGGATTAAAGGCCGATAAATCACCAGGGCCAGATAGGCTGCATCCCAGAGTACTTAAGGAAGTAGCTCCAGAAATAGTGGATGCATTAGTGATAATTTTTCAAAATTCTTTAGATTCTGGAGTAGTTCCTGAGGATTGGAGGGTAGCAAACGTAACCCCACTTTTTAAGAAGGGAGGGAGAGAGAAAACGGGGAATTACAGACCAGTTAGTCTAACATCGGTAGTGGGGAAACTGCTAGAGTCAGTTATTAAAGATGGGATAGCAGCACATTTGGAAAGTGGTGAAATCATTGGACAAAGTCAGCATGGATTTACGAAAGGTAAATCGTGTCTGACGAATCTTATAGAATTTTTCGAGGATGTAACTAGTAGAGTGGATAGGGGAGAACCAGTGGATGTGTTGTATCTGGACTTTCAGAAGGCTTTCGACAAGGTACCACATAAGAGATTAGGATACAAACTTAAATCACACGGTATTGGGGGTTCAGTATTGATGTGGATAGAGAACTGGCTGGCAAACAGGAAGCAAAGAGTAGGAGTAAACGGGTCCTTTTCACAATGGCAGGCAGTGACTAGTGGGGTACCGCAAGGCTCAGTGCTGGGACCCCAGCTATTTACAATTTATATTAATGATCTGGACGAGGGAATTGAAAGCAACATCTCCAAGTTTGCGGATGACACTAAGCTGGGGGGCAGTGTTAGCTGTGAGGAGGATGCTAGGAGACTGCAAGGTGACTTGGATAGGCTGGGTGAGTGGGCAAATGTTTGGCAGATGCAGTATAATGTGGATAAATGTGAGGTTATCCACTTTGGTGGCAAAAACGGGAAGGCAGACTATTATCTAAATGGTGGCCGATTAGGAAATGGGGAGGTGCAGCGAGACCTGGGTGTCATGGTACACCAGTCATTGAAAGTAGGCATGCAGGTGCAGCAGGCAGTGAAGAAAGCGAATGGTATGTTGGCCTTCATAGCAAGAGGATTTGAGTATAGGAGCAGGGAGGTTCTACTGCAGTTGTACAGGGTCTTGGTGAGACCACACCTGGAGTATTGCGTACAGTTTTGGTCTCCAAATCTGAGGAAGGACATTATAGCCATAGAGGGAGTGCAGAGAAGGTTCACCAGACTGATTCCTGGGATGTCAGGACTTTCATATGAAGAAAGACTGGATAGACTTGGCTTATACTCGCTAGAATTTAGGAGATTGAGAGGGGATCTTATAGAAACGTTCAAAATTCTTATGGGGTTGGACAGGCTAGATGCAGGAAGATTGTTCCCGATGTTGGGGAAGTCCAGGACAAGGGGTCACAGCTTAAGGATAAGGGGGAAATCCTTTAAGACCGAGATGAGGAAAAACTTTTTCACACAGAGAGTGGTGAATCTCTGGAACTCTCTGCCACAGAGGGTAGTTGACGCCAGTTCATTGGCTATATTTAATAGGGAGTTAGATGTGGCCCTTGTGGCTAAAGGGATCAGGGGGTATGGAGAGAAGGCAGGTACGGGATACTGAGTTGGATGATCAGCCATGATCATATTGAATGGCGGTGCAGGCTCGAAGGGTCGAATGGCCTACTCCTGCACCTATTTTCTATGTATCTATGAAAGGTTGAACAAGTTAGGTCTTTATTCTTTGGAGCGCAGAAGGTTAAGAGGGGACTTGATAGAGGTCTTTAAAATTATGAGCGGGTTAGACAGAGTTGACGTGGATAAGCTTTTTCCATTGAGAGTATGGAAGATTCAAACAAGGGGACATGACTTGAGAATTAAGGGACAGAAGTTTACGGGTAACATTAGGGGGAACTTCTTTACTCAGAGAGTGGTAGCTGTGTGGAATGAGCTTCCAGTGGAAGTGGTGGAGGCTGGTTCGATTTTATCCTTTAAAAATAGATTGGATGGGTATATGGACGGGAAAGGAATGGAGGGTTATGGTCTGAGTGCAGGTAGATGGGACTAGGGGGAAGTATTTATTTAAAAAAAAAAAAAAAAAAATTTTTTTTTTTAAATGTTCGGCACGGACTTGAAGGGCCGAGATGGCCTGTTTCCGTGCTGTAATGGTTATATGGTTATATGGTTGATATGGATATGGAATACAGTACGTGCAGTGAAATGAGATTAGTTTATCTTGGTTTCATGCTTTGCACAGACATTGTGGGTCACAGGGCCTGGTCCTATGCTGTACTGTTCCATGTTCTATGAGTAATATTTAAGGAGAGTGCCTTATTTCATTTTCAGTTACAATATAATTGACATCCTTTTTAAGAGATACAGTCTTAATCGCTATCTTATTCCTAAAATGGTTATAATATAGTAATTATTAATTTTGCTAACCTTTGTAAATGCAATTGATTTTCTCTTTTTGTACTTTTCTCTTTTGCCACGATTTAGTGTTTATTTTCCCACTTTGCATTAGATTTTGTTTTTAATGTGTTTAAGTTTTTAAAAATTATTTTTCCAGTTTCTTTTATCAGTTTAGTTTATTGTCACGTGTGCCGAGGTACAGTGAAAAGATTTTGTTGCGTACTATCCAGTCAGTAGAAAGACGATACATGATTACAATCGAGCCATTTACAGTGTATAGATACATGATAAGGGAATAGCGTTTAGTGCAAGGTAAAGCTAGCAAAGTCCGATCAAGGATAGTCCAAGGCTCACCAAAGAGGTAGATAGTAGCACTTAACCCTTTACTTAAACCTGTCTCATTATAGCAACCAGAACCCCACGGGCTGCAATCTGATTTCACATCACGTTATTTTATGAACAAATTCTGAAGTTTTGTTATGATTTTACTGGAGCAGTCAGAACAGATTTACTGTGGACTCTCTGTAGAGTATTGCAGGAAAGCCAGCTCAGTGCGTTTTCCCTTTTGAATGCAACACTGAATCTGATTATATGTGACTGTTGCTGGAAGAATATTCCTGCACCATTTCCTGTTAATTAAATCTGACTCTTAACTAAATCTAAAATGGGTGTCCCTTGTTAGTTGTGTGCGATATTGTGACAGATATCCAAGCTCCGAAAAGCTATCCCTCGTCAGATGCAAGTTATTCTATTTATCTTAATCTACATGTCAAAACATCTGCATTCTATGCACTGAAGATAGACACAAAACTAACTTCAACTAACCCATGCTTTCCCTCTCTCTCCATCCCTCCCCATCCTAGTTCTATGACTAGCCTGACTGTCCTCCTGATTAATTTTTACATTGTGCGCCTCGTTGTCCGCTTCCCCTTGATAACAATGATCTATTCTACATTTTCCTTGACCTTCGTCCCTTTTGATCTCTCGTTTTCGCACCTTACCCTTCCATATCACGTGTTTTCCTCTCCCCTGACTCGGTCTGAAGAAGGGTCTTATCCTGAAAAGTTGCCCATTCCTTCTATCCAGAGATGCTGACTGTCCCACTGAGTTTGGTCCAGCATTTTGTGTCTATCTTCAGTGTAAACCAGCATCCAAAATTCCTTCCTATACCTACTATGCATTTTGACACCTCCAGAGTTGCAACAAGAGCCTATACACAAGCCCCTGTATCATCTTCAATCCCTGCCTATTAAATTTTCCTTGATCAAATATTTTTGATATTAATTTTCTCCTCCTCCCTCCCCTGCTCCACTATTTTCTCTAATTTTTCCACGATCCTGTCCTTAGGAGGCATGATCTGAATATGTAGCTGAACCCACATAATTCTATCTCCCCACTACCATTATTTCTACTGTAGAGTTGCTAATTTTTCAGATTGTTGGATGTTATTCTGTACTGCATTAACAGGAATATAAATTCCATTTAAATAGTGGAAAGGAATTTCAAGAATGGCTAGAAAATTGGGTATCTCAATAAATGTCCAGTGCTTTGTGTCTTTCATTGGTATAACCAGCATCTGCAGTTCCTTCTTTCTAGAGCTCTGTCTTACTCCAATTGGTGTCCCTTGCACAACCTTTTAGCTTAGAACCTAAATTCATAACTTTTCCACATCCCCCAACCCTCCACAAATCCTTTTACTCTCCCACGTTAACAACGTTCCTTTAAACCAAATGTTTGATCACCCGTCCGAGTATTTCCCCAGATTAAAGTTTGGACGTGCCATAGATAGACACAAAAAGCTGGAGTAACTCAGCGGGGCAGGCAGCCACTCTGGAGAGAAGGAATGGGTGACGTTTCGCGACGAGACCCTTCCATGTTCCACATAGGGACCTCGCCTGTTGTCAGAGAAGACTAAAAAATCTTCATCAAGGCTTCTGCACTCTCCTCTTTCTACCTCGCTGAATAACCTGGGGTAGATTCCATTGGGGCCTGGAGTAGATTTATCCACATTAATGCACTTCAAGAGGCCCAACACCACCACCTCCTTGATTTCAAACTGCCCTTGCCGATTGTTAATCTCCACACTGATCTCACTGTCCTCCATGTCCTTCTCCTTGGTGAATACAGATGCTAAATACTTGTCTGGTACCTTGCCTAAATCTCCTGACTCCAAGCACACATTCTCGCCTTTATCCTTGAACAGTCCTACCTTCTCCCTGGTTAACCTCTTCTTTTTAATCCACAAAAGAAAAAGCCTCGGAATTTTCTTTAACCTTCATGGTCCCTTTTGGCCCTCCTTATCGCCCGCTTGAATACATCCATGCATTCCTCATAGGCACTGTCTGATTTCATCTTCCCAAACCTGATTTACAATTCCTATTTTACTTTGACCAAAATTACAACCTCTTTAGCTTTCGCTTCAATGAGTATGATCAAAATACACATTCCATATCTGTCCATTGTCTTTGTAATTGGATTGTGAAGGACGAACTATGCCATTTGTATAAATACAAGATAGAATGTTATTTAATCAAAGTAATTAGCAGCATGTTATCACAAACTCTTAAGACATCTGGGCAAGAAGTTTCATTGAGCTAGATTATCTATGGATTTTCATTCAGATTAATGAGCAATGCCTTGCGAACAAATCCTGGTGTGGAATTCGACGAGCATAGTACATGATTTCTAAACTTGGAACAAATTCACAGAACAAATTGGTTTCTTGGTCTATAATCAGAAAGCAATTTTCTAAGTCAAATTGATTGACCAAGTTTTTTACTACAGTCCGGGAACTCTTTTGACACTGGATTACCCACATTTGTGAAATACTTTTTACGATCAGACCAGTTTGTGTTACATTTTGCTATTTGTCCTTTCCATTCGGACTTTGTTCACTCCAAGAAGTGGATGCTCCTTTTAACTATATTGGATTAGAATCTTCCCTGACAAACAACATTGAAGAAATGCAAGCTTATTCCTTCAGGAAGTTTGGAAACTATGTTCTAGTCATGTCCCAGACAAAGGCAAGGCACTGTTTACAGCTGAGCAGCAGTTGTCCTGAGGCTTTTTAATGCAAACACACTAGTGGGTCAATTCAGGGTTTGGCTTTGGCCTCCCATAAAGAGTGTAAGTGAACTGGTTAACCTTTCGGATGAAAGTTGGAATTTTGTGGCTTATGGAAACAGATGCTTTTTAAACTCAGTTTCATTATTTTCGATTGAAAGATATAAACTCACCAAAGGAACACAAAGCGCTGGAGTAACTCAACAGGTCAGGCAGCATCTCTGGAGAACATTCCCCGACTCTCAGTCTGAAGACGGGTCTCGGCCCGGAATGTCACCTATTCCTTTTCTCCAGAGATGCTGACTGGCCCGCTGAGTTACTCCAGCTTTTTGTGTCTATCTTCGGAACATGGTTATAGGTGTTGTTTTGGATTGAGGGATTCCAGAGATACTGCCTGACCGGCTGAGTTACTCCAGCACTTTGTGTCCTTTTGTGTGTTAACCAGCATCTGCAGTTCTTTGTTACTACAATAAAAACTGGCCATCTCTGCAGAAACTCATCCACTGCAAACACTGGGTTACCTTACTCAAATCAGTGTATAGTAAACACAGAAGGAAAAAAACAAATCAGATTTTACAAAGAGTTTGGGAACCACAAATGTCAGATATTTTCCAACATCATATTTAATGCTTATTAGTGAATGATTTTTTTTTAAAGCAATACATACGCAGTTGTTCCCACTCAAGGCAACATCAATATAAAGGTCTTGGCTGTTTGAATATTTTTGCTCTGGGGCATAACACTGTCACCATTGGATTTCACTTTATTAAGTCCCATTGTTGGTGTTCTTTTGCTGCTCAATTCAAACTATAAACAGTGAGCCCCTCGTATTCATCAAAAGCACATCATATGAATAAGCAAACCACTTTAAGAGGCTATGGTTTATTTGTCATGAATACACAATGCTGTACTTTGTAACGTTTGCCCAAAATATCCATGTTATTTTCATTATTGGACTTAAAAGAAAGTGACATAAGAAGCAAAAAGGTTGGATGCTTAGCCCCTTCGATGTACTCTGTGACTGACCCCCCTATTGCCCTATTAGGTGGAGCATCCCAAAGGTTCACTGTCTCCTGGATGAAGAAAGTTCTGCTCATCTGCCCCAGAGTCTGAGGAAGGGTCTCGACCCGAAGCGTCACCCATTCCTTCTCTCCAGAGATGCTGCCTTTCCTGCCGAGTTACTCCAGATTTTTGTGTCTATCTCCAGATTGTGACACCATGGCCATGAATAATATCATCTCTGATTCTACCCTGTCAAGCCCATTAACACTTTTGTACCATCTCCCTGCATTCTTCTAAACTCATACAGAGTCATACAGCCTTCGGCCCAACTTGCCCACACCGACCAGCATGTCCCATCCACACTTGTCCCACCTGCCTGCGTTTGGTCCATATCCTTCCAAAATTGTCCCATCCCTGTACCTGTCTAATTGTTTCTTAAACATTGCGAATAGTGAGTCCCGGTCTCAACCACCTCCTCCAGCAGCAGCTTGTTCCATACACCCACCACCCGTTGTGTGAAAAGGTACAGGTGCAGAATGCCTCATCTCTCATAGAAACATAGAAAATAGGTGCAGGAGTAGGCCATTCGGCCCTTCGAGCCTGCACCGCCATTCAATATGATCATGGCTGATCATCCAACTCAGTATTCTGTACCTGCCTTCTCTCCATACCCCCTGATCCATTTAGCCACAAGGGCCACATCTAATTCCCTCTTAAATATAGCCAATGAACTGGCCTCAACTACCTTCTGTGGCAGAGAATTCCACAGATTCACAGATTTTCTCATCTCGGTCCTAAAAGACTTCCCCCTTATCCTTAAACTGTGACCCCTTGTTCTGGACTTCCCCAACATCGGGAACAATCTTCCTGCATCTAGCCTGTCCAACCCCTTAAGAATCTTGTAAGTTTCTATAAGATCCCCCCTCAATCTTCTAAATTCTAGCGAGTACAAGCCGAGTCTATCCAGTCTTTCTTCATATGAAAGTCCTGCCATCCCAGGAATCAGTCTGGTGAACCTTCTCTGTACTCCCTCTATGGCAAGAATGTCTTTCCTCAGATTCGGTGACCAAAACAGATGCTGCCTGCTGAGTTACTCCGGCTTTTTGTGTCTATCTTCGGTTTAAACCAGCATTTGCAGTTCCTTCCTACACAATCATTAAAACATATTGGCCTTTATTGCAAAAAGATTCAAAGTACAAGAAGAGTCCAGACCCGAAATGGAACTTATCCATGTTCTCCATTGATGCGGGGACATGTTGGTTGGCATAGGCTAGTTGGGCCGTTACCATTTTCTTCTTACCATTTTAAGAAGAAAGTACTCCACTCTTCGACTTTTCCAACTAAAGTAGATGACTTGTCATTTTTTCCACATTATGTCCCTTTTACATACCTCTATATTTTTACCCAGCTTTGTTGGATCAACATCTTGGATATAAGACACGTGATTCAGCCATGCAGTTGTGAACAATTGAAGTCCCAGCAGTAGAACCTGCAACTTCCCACTTATAGAGTCAAGAGTGTTTTATTATCATATGTCCCAGATAGAACAATGAAATTCTTACTTGCTGCAGCACAACAGAATATGTAAACATAGTACACTGTAAACAATATGAAAAAACGAGAAAAAAAAGTTAAATGTGTACAGTTTCTCAATCTGAAAATGACTCTAGCTCTTTCTTTTCATTTACAAATCTCCTGGGTATAAAATCCCAAACTCACCTGTTCTGTTATTTTTAATAATTTCTTGCATGGCAACTTTCTGAAGTCCATATCAATCATATCCTTTGGTTTCCTCTTGTCTGTTTTTATTGGATTCAAACTAATTTGTCAAAGTTGATTTTCCTTTCATGAATCCGTAATAGCTTTGCCAATCCCATTACAGCTTTTCAAATTGCTTTGCTACCATTTTGTTGACATATTCTTGCCTTCACTGTAATTCTGATAGTCATGGTGGCACAGCGGTAGAGAGTTGCTGCCTTACAGCGAATGCAGCACCAGAAACCCGGGTTTGATCCTGACCACGGGTGCTGTCTGTACGGAGTTTGTACGTTCTCTCCGTGATCTGCGTGAGTTTTCTCCGAGATCTTCGGTTTCCTCCCGCACTCCAAAGACGTACAGGGTTGTAGGTTAATTGGCTTGGTAAATGTAAAAATTGTCCCTAGTGGGTGTAGGATAGTGTTAATGTGCAGGGATCGCTGGGCCGAATGGCCAATTTCCACGCTGTATCTCTAAACCCTGCAAATTCATTCTGAAACACATACTGGTTAGCATGCAGGTCAAATAGCATTAATGGAGAGAAAAGTAGATTCATCAAATCAACCATCATCATTGGGGATTATAGACACAAAATGCTGGAGTAACTCAGCGGGACAGCCAGCATCTCCGGAGAGTCAGGCCCAGACTGAAGAAGGGACTCAACCTGAAATGTCACCCATTCCTTCTCTCCAGAGATGCTGCATGTCCCGTTGAGTTACTCCTGCATTTTGTGTCTAGTGTAAACCAGCATCTGCAGTTCCTTCCTGCACATCATTGGGGATTAAGCAGATTAGGCAGGTCAAACAACATTTGTTAGCGGTCCCACCCCGTGTCCTGTTTTGGTTTACCGTACCATAAGATAATGACATAGAACATTAAATAAAATACATGCTAGCCCTTGATCTGAGAAATATTTCTTCCGTAGCTAACTAAAAGCGGTCACTGTGGTCTTTGATCGATGAGAGGAATATGCAATGCCTATCACTTATTCTTGATCCCAAGTAGCAGTTTGTTGTGAGTGCCTCCAGCTCCGTGTGGTATTCACTGAATCAGACTTTTCTGAAGAAAAAGATGTGAATACTCCCTTGAATGGTCTCCAAAATTTCGAGCAGCTGGAATTTTTGTGGCATCAAATGTCAGCAATGTCCTCCAGTGAAATTCGATGATATCAATGATGTGGATGAAAAGATTCCGAACACTATTTTGGGATCTGCTCATTATATTAGGTGTCAATTGGACATGACAAATGTATAAACCACTTCACAGACTAATTGAATGAAAAGGCACAATTGAAAAGCTAAGAAATCTCATGGATCTTCAACTCTGGCCTATCGAGCCATGGTAAGTGCACCATGGTGTTTATGTTAGACCAATTATTCATTGCTAGATCGTACAGAATATTGTTCAGAAAGGGCATTGACTTCCTGAGATAATGGCAGTAACCTAAAAAAAAGATAGATCCATCATTTGTATAGGGGGGTAACTGCAGATGCTGGTTTACACCGAAGGTAGACACAAAATGCTGGAGTAACTCAGTGGGTCAGGCAGCTTCTCGGGGGAGAAGGAATGGGCGACATTTCGGGTTCGAGACCCTTCTTCAGACTTCAGATCCATCATTGCTGAGCAATGACAACATACATAGGTGGCACAGTGGCGCAGCGGTAGAGTTGCCACCGCACAACGCCCGAGACCCAGGTTCGATCCAGACTACGGACGCTGCCTGTACAGAGTTTGTATGTTCTCCCTGTGACCGTGTGGGTTTTCTCCAGGTGCTCCGGTTTCCTCACACACCCCAAAGGCGTACAGGTTTGTAGATTAATTAACTTCTGCAAAGTGACCCTACAGTGTAGGATAGAACAAGTGTGCGGGGATCGCTGATTGGCGCGGACTCAGTGGGCCGAAGGGACTGCTTCTACGCTGCATCTCTAAACTAAACTAAAGTGAAACTGAACAATGGAATGGTGATGGTGTAAACAGCCATCAGGTTGCACCTTTTGGAAGAAAATGCATACTTTATCAGTGTATTTCAGTCAAACTCACCCTGCATAAATAATTAGAAAAGAAAGCAGCAGATTAGAGAGCGTACCATATGGCCAGACTGACGATTCACCCCAACTGCTAAACATCCAGTCAGAGAAATATCCATCCAGGGTATTAACTGTGAGCTGTCTTTTAGTTCAGTAATAAACACTCTAGTGGTGAAGCTTCTCGTCCCTAACCCAGTCTGTTCATGGCTCCCTTCCTGGGGTGTGAAATCAATAAACCTGCCCAAATCTATGGAGAAGGAACTGCATTATTCAGCAGACAAGAAGTTGCCCTGAAAGTCATACACTCTTGGCCTCCACTGTGCGATCTATGCTTAGGTCATAAGGTTATAAGCGATGTAGGAACAGAATTAGGACATTCTGCCTAACAAGTCTACTCTGCCATTCAATCATGGCTGATCTCTTCCTCCTAACCCCATTCTCCTGCCTTCTCCCCATAACCCCTGATTCCTGTACTAATCAAGAATCTATCTATCTCTGCCTTAAAAATATCCATTGACTTGGCCTCCACAGCCTTCTGTGGCAATGAATTCCACAGATTCACAATTCTCTGCCTGAAGAAATTCCTCCTCATCTCCTTCCTAAAGGAACGCCCATTAATTCTGAGGCTATGACCTCTCTCTTTTTTTTAATCCTTGTGCTATTTACAGGGTGTACTCCTGTCCATGTTTAAGAGTGATTTTTTTGCCAATTCCATGTGGAAGGTGATTAAAAAAAAAAGTTGGTTGGAAGTGCATCTTAAGTTTGGCTTTTCCGTGAAGACTGAAAATCTTTGATAAATCAATCAAAAAAGAACAGCTGGAGGAGCTCAATGGGTGAAGCAACATCTGCAGACAGGCTGGGCATGTTCATGATTTCATAAGTTATATGAGCGGAATTAGGCCATTCGGCCCATCAAGTCACGGCATGGTGACTCAGTGGTAGAGTTGCTGCCTTATAGCGCCAGAGGCCCGGGTTCAATCCTGACTACGGGTGCGGACAGTACGGAGTTTGTACGTTCTCCCCGTGACCTGTGTGGGTTTTCTCAGGGATCTCCGGTTTCCTCCCACACTTCAAAGCCGTACAGGTTTTTAGGTTAATTGGCTTGGTATAACTGTAGATTCTTGCCTCTCAACTCCATACCCCTGACACCGTACCAATCAAGAATCTGTCAATCTCTGCCTTTAAAATATCTATTGATTTAGACAATACACAGTAGACAATAGGTGCAGGAGTAGGCCATTCGGCCCTTCGAGCCAGCACTGCCATTCACTGTGATCATGGCTGATCATCCACAATCACTACCCCGTTCCTGCCTTCTCCCCATATCCCTTGACTCCGCTATCTTTAAGAGCTCTATCTAACTCTCTCTTGAAAGAATCCATAGAATCAGCCTCCACTGCCTTCTCTATTAGAGAATTCCACAGATTCACAACTCTCTGGGTGAAAACGTTTTTGCTCACCTCTGTTCTAAATGGCTTACCCCTGAATCTTAAGCAGTGGCCCCATTTAGCTTCCACAGCCTGTGGCATTGGGACTGATCGAGTCACTTCCCTCTATAGATGCTGCTTGGCCTGCTTACTTCTTCCAGCGGGTCCTTTTATACGGTTGATTTTAGCTCTGCAGCCCCTGTTTCTCTGACATCTAAACTTTTAAGTGGCAGTGTGAAAGACAGGATGAAACAAACAACATGATATTGTATATTCAGCATATTTCAGCTAAATTATGGATTATATTACGTAGAACGTCTCATTCTGTATGGTGTATGCATTATTAGAGAACTCTTAGAATTGCACTTGGTTTCTAGATTGTTCAGAGGCAAGTTGTCAGTTTAAACTTGTGTGCCAAAGCAATTGGAGAAAAAGCACAATTGTATCGGTCATCAAAGATAGACAGCGGGACAGACAGGATCTCTGGGGAGAAGGAATGGGTGACGTTTCGGGTCGAGACCTTTCTTCAGACTGTAAGATTTCCCTTTCCTGTGACTTTCAGTCTGAAGCAGGGCCTCGACCCGAAATGTCACCCATTCCTTCTCTCCAGAGACGCTGCCTGTCCCGCTGAGTTACTCCAGCATTTTGTGTCTATCTTTGGTTTAAACCAGCATCTGCAGTTCCTTCCTACACATGTATCGGTAGTTACTTTATCTAGATTGTTTTATTAGAAACCTCAAGGACATCGTTTCTCAGTATTATTACTAAAAACATCAATGGAAACGTTATTCAAATTTTGTTTGCATTGGTAAATAAAGCATTAGGTGATTAGATTGATATTTTCAAGATTATGAAGGATGCTCACAAAGTTGATCTTGGAATTATTTTTCTTTTTGATAATTGGCACTGGTACCATTAAGGTTAAGTACAAGAGAGGCAAAGGTGAAGTAGGAGATTGGCATGATAGCTTTTCTTTGAATGTTTATCAAAATGACTGGTGTAAGGTGGAAACAAAGCTTTCTTGGCGAGAGACAGAGTCAAGAGTGTCAAGAAGCATAAGCTGGGATAACTTTAGAAATACAGTCCCCGGAGAAAGCCCATGCGGTCACAGGGAGAATGTACAGACAGCAGCCGTAGTCAGGATTGAACCAGGGTCGCTGGCACTATAAGGCAGCAGCTCTATGGCTGTGCCACTCACTTGCTGCTGGTTTTGCTTCAGTGGCATCTTATCCTGCAGCAGAGAAGGAAATGCATCAACGAGGGTAATGCAACGTGTTTGCTTCGTGCAGCTGCGGGTGAATAGCTGTCGGTACTGTGGTATTATGGAATAATATAATAAAGGAATGCCTTTATTCTGCTGCCAGTGGTCAGGCTGCAGTGACAGCATCCGGCCTGAAGGTGGGGCTGTGGGCGTAACCGGGGAGAGGCCTAGCAGCAGGGCCCGGGGATGCAGCACGAGGCAGCTGCTGTAGTGAGTTGCTAAATAAAGACAGACTCCGATTACGTCGTTGTACGAGCCTCATTATAAGAATAATTCGATATGGTGTCAGAAACGGGATACTTGTAAGCGAAAAAAAAAAAAGAAGAAGAGGAAAGTGTATCGTTTTGGCGGAGAAAGGTGCGATGAGCTGGCAGATATGGCGCAACCTACACCAACTGCTACGTTCACAATACAACCTCCAGAGCCATTCGATTTTACCAAGCCTCAAGAATGGGAGCGTTGGATCAGGAGATTCGACCGCTTTCGGCTTGCAAGCAACTTAAACGCAACGTCGGAAGAAAACCAGGTGAACACGTTAGTGTACTGCATGGGTGATGAAGCCGAAGATGTGCTAAAGGGGCTAACGCTAACTGCAGATGAGAGGAAGGTGTACACGGATGTTAAGGCTGGCTTTGATGCATTTTTTGTGCCTAAAAAGAATGTAATCTACGAAAGAGCCAAGTTCAATCAGCGTGTGCAACTGCCAGAAGAAACGGTGGATTCCTTCATCACTGCTCTATACGGATTAGCTGAACACTGCAACTATGGACAGTTACAGAACGAGCTGATCCGCGACAGGTTAGTGGTCGGACTGAGAAACGTCTCATTGTCAGAAAAGCTACAGCTAGACAGAGACCTAACCCTTGGAACTGCGATAACAAAGACAAGGCAGTCTGAAGAAGTTAGACGACAGCGGTCTGACTTAAGAGGAGAAAATGGCGGTGCTAGCAAGTGCTCTAATGTTGATGCTGTGCATACTAAAAGCTACAGAAAACCCAAATTTCCCTCAAAGCCTCAGCCACAAGCACAAACACCAGGCAAAAATAAACTTAATACACGGCCACAGCCAGGTTCAAAGGCCTGTTATAGATGTGGAAAAATGCCCTCGCATGGAAAATGGGAATGCCCTGCTAAAGATGCTGTGTGTCACAACTGTGGCAAAAAGGGACATTATGGCAAAGTGTGCAGAAACAGTGCAAAATCTCTGAATGCTGTCACTACAGAGGAAGAAGAGAGCTTTTTCCTGGGAGCCGTGGATGCTGGAAAAGACCCGTGGACGGTGCAGCTACAAGTGAGACAAAAAAAAGTGTGCTTTAAAATAGACACTGGTGCTGATGTCACCGCCATGCCAGCCGAGGTGTACCATGACATTACAGGGGGGCATGATGTGAAGCGCCTGGCAGTGCCGACACGCCCGTTGTTTGGGCCAGGGGGCAATGCACTCTCTGTCCTAGGTGTAGCCAGAGAAACACTGCGCAGAGGCAAAAAGACAGCCATAGAGAACATTTATGTAGTAAAAGACCTGCACACTGCACTGTTGGGAAGGCCTGCCATAGAACAGCTTCAGCTTGTGTGCAGGGTTGACAGCATCACCATGGAATCAATGAAACAACAATATCCGAAGCTGTGTAGCGGCTTGGGTCTTGTTCTGAGGCCATACTCAATTAAATTAAAGCCAGAGGCTGTGCCCTTCTCTCTCCACACACCACGCAGAGTCCCTCTGCCGCTTATGGGAAAAGTGAAGGAGGAGATAGACCGTATGGAGAAGATGGGCGTAATCACCAAGATTGAGGAGCCGACTGATTGGTGTGCCGGGATGGTGGTGGTGCCGAAAAAAGCAGGTGATGTTCGCATTTGTGTGGATTTCACAATGATGAATGAATCAGTATGCAGAGAAAAGTTTATCCTGCCTTCTGTCGAGCACACTCTGGGCATGCTAGCTGGCGCAACAGTCTTCAGCAAATTAGATGCCAACATGGGCTTTTGGCAAGTACCATTGACAAAAGAGTCTGCCAAATACACCACCTTCATCACGCCTTATGGGCGCTACTATTTTAACCGTCTACCCTTTGGCATAGCATCAGCCCCCGAGCACTTTCAAAGGATGATGGTGACAGAAGTGACCGGTGGCCTGGAGGGGGTACTGTGTCACATGGACGACATCCTGGTCTGGGGACAGACGCAGGAGGAGCATGATGTGCGGCTACATGCGGTGCTAAAGAAGGCACAAAAGGCCGGCATTACGCTCAACATGGACAAATGTGAGCTCACACGCCACACAGTCAGATTCCTGGGTCATGTGATTTCAGCAGATGGAGTGAAGCCAGATCCAGAGAAGACGAGAGCAGTACAAGAGATGGATGCACCCAAAAATGTCAGCGAACTCAGGAGTTTTCTGGGCATGGTCAATCAGCTGGGCCGCTTCTTGCCTAACCTGGCTGAAAAAGACAAAGTGCTACGAGACCTGCTGTCCAAGAAGAACCACTGGTACTGGGGGACAGAGCAGCAGGCCGCCTTTGATCAGTTAAAAACAGAGCTGTCATCCACACCAGTGCTCACATTATACAACCCAAACAGTGCTTTAAAGATCTCTGCTGATGCTTCTTCCTTTGGCCTGGGGGCAGTCCTGCTGCAGAAGAGCGATGCCATGTGGTCACCTGTGGCATATGCGTCCAGGTCAATGACGCCAACAGAGCAGCGCTATGCTCAAGTAGAGAAGGAGGCATTGGCTGCAACGTGGGCATGTGAAAGGTTCAGCTGTTTCATCCTGGGAAGACCATTCGAGCTGGAAACTGACCATAAGCCGTTGGTGAGTCTGCTGGGAAGGAAAGCTTTGGATGACCTCCCACCAAGAATCCAAAGATTTAGGATGAGACTCATGAGGTACAACTATACAGTCAATCATGTCCCTGGCAAAAGCCTGTGGACAGCCGACACCTTATCTCGTGCTCCTCTGAGAGCCGCAAGAGCACACACAGACATAAGCCTATTAGAGGACACCAACATCTATGTAGACTCTGTCATCAGCAACATTCCTGTCAGTGGAGATTATCTGAGCAGCCTACGTGAGCACCTGAAGGCAGACAGCACATGCTCTGCACTGATGGAGTACTGCACAGACGGGTGGCCCGACAAAAGCCAACTGCAGGGAGTGCTGAGACATTACTGGGCTGATAGAGCAGTGCTGACTGTGCACGATGGGCTGCTGCTGCGGGGCACGAGACTCGTCATCCCAACAGCCTTACAAGGTGATGTGCTGCAGAGACTACATGAGGGACACCTGGGGGTGACAAAGTGCAGGGGCCGGGCCAAACAGACGGTATGGTGGCCAGGACTCAGCAGCCAGCTGAATGACATGGTGCTGAAATGTAGAACCTGCATCCAAGAGAGAAGGAACGTCAAAGAGCCGCTGATGCCAACGGAGATGCCAGACAGGCCTTGGCAAACCTTGGGAGCTGACCTGTTCACGCTGAAAAACAAGACTTATCTGCTAGTAGTAGATTATTTCTCAAGGTATGTGGAAGTTGCGCTGCTGACACACACAAGGTCCACAGATGTGGTGGTGCACCTGAAATCCATGTTTTGTCGTCATGGAATTGGGGAATTTCTTAAAAGTGACAATGGGCCCCAGTTCTCAGGTAGCCACTTTAAAGCCTTTGCAGCAGAGTATGGCTTTGTGCACATCACGAGCAGCCCCAAGTTTCCTCAGAGCAATGGGGAGGCGGAACGCGCTGTACAAACCGTGAAAAACCTGCTAACAAAGGCATCAGACCCATATCTTGCATTGCTGGCCTACAGAGCAACCCCTCTACAGAACGGCTATAGCCCGGCCGAGCTGTTGATGGGGCGCCGCCTCCGCACTACAGTTCCTGCCCTTCCAACCCTGCTGAATCCAGTTTTGCCTGACTACAACGCGCTGGGGGCCAAAGAAAGGGAGAAGAGGAGGAACGACGCAAGATCCTTCGACAAGAGGCACGGAGCGAGAAACCTGGAGCCACTCGTACCTGGGGAGGATGTGTGGATCACCGATGCACGAGTCCAGGGCACAGTGCTATCTACACACAACACCCCTCGCTCTTATATCGTCCAGGTGCCTCAGGGCACACTGAGGAGGAACCGGCATCACTTGGTGCCGCTGCAGACCAACAGTGGGGTAGTCGATGCTGATGAGCCACCGGTGGGAGAAGATTCACCTACACCAGAGCCAGCTCCACCAGTGACAACATCACCCAGCAGAGAGGGCCCCACCACAGAGCCTGTGCGGACCAGGTGTGGGAGAGAGGTTAGAAAGCCGCAGAGACTTGATTGGTGATTTATTGATTTATTTGATCAGGGACAGGTCTTTCAGCAAAAGGGCAGAATAAACCCCTTAAGACCTGCAGAGACAAAGGTAGTCCACCCTTTGTTCTCAAAGAAAGGGAGATGTGGTATTATGGAATAATATAATAAAGGAATGCCTTTATTCTGCTGCCAGTGGTCAGGCTGCAGTGACAGCATCCGGCCTGAAGGTGGGGCTGTGGGCGTAACCGGAGAGAGGCCTAGCAGCAGGGCCCGGGGATGCAGCACGAGGCAGCTGCTGTAGTGAGTTGCTAAATAAAGACAGACTCCGATTACGTCGTTGTACGAGCCTCATTATAAGAATAATTCGATAGGTACGTGTTGTCTGCAGCTGTTCCGTGGGTGAGTGAGTGTTTGGCGGTCGAGCATGGGTTAGGATGGACAGTGTTGAATAGAAAGGATTGTGGAAAATCGAGCACAACCTCAGGCTTTTGGAGCAGAAGTTTATCAGATGGAATGTGAAGATTCATTCACTGACCTTGATCACTGATTTGGGGGCATTAATCTTTTGGCATCCATATCTTCACTGCTCCCACTGCCTTCCAAGTGTATGTCCGAGTGGGCACCTGTAGATGCAGGATATTTCTCCACAACAATTAACAAAATGCTTGGATTTGTGTTCTTTCACTTTTTGTGCAATTCTTCGCAGGTTCCCAGGCAAGTTTGGATTAGTTTAGAGATACAGCACGGAAACAGGCCCTTCAGCTCACCGTGTACACACTGACCAGCGATCCCCGCACACTAACACAATTTTTTACACACTAGTCAAGTCAAGTCAAGTTTTATTCATCACTTGCACATAAAGTGCAAGTGAAATGAATTTGCCAGCAGCGGTACAATAAAAAAGAACACACAATACACAATAAAAATTTAACACAAACATCCACCACAGCATTCATCACTGTGGTGGAAGGCACAAAAATTGGCCAGTCCTCCTCCATTTTAGCGACAATTTACAATTATACCACACCAAGTAACTTACAAACCTGCACGTCTTTGGAGTGTAGGAGGAAACCAGAGCTCCCGGAGAAAACCCACGCAGGTCACAGGAAGAACGTACAAACTCCATACAGACAGCACCTGTAGTCAGGATTGAACCCGGGTCTCTGACGCTGTAAGGCAGCAACTCTACCGCTATGCCACTGTGTCGCCCTATGGTGAGGGCCCTACTACTGGCTCACAACCTTCGTACCCCTTTGATCAAAGCTGCACTGATGCTCATCAATGGCACGGGAAAATTCATAGTTATTCCAAGAACAATATAGGTTGAGGTTGCATGGGATATATCAGTGTAATGTTGTCTACTGAGTAGACCTTCTAGTGAAGAGTGTTGCTAATGGTTGGAGCAGAAGGTTATTAAAATGTGAAGAGGTGGACAAAGTTGGAATGCAGTTTGCATTAGTTTTTTGTGCATGTAAGTTATTCATTTTCTGAAGGTCTCATTCTAGATCCCAGCATATCCGATACAAGAAATTGAATTCTGTTGTGGGCCCATTCACATGCCGAACATCGTGGGCCATTTTGTTCAATCTGCTCCAACTAAGTGTTAATATCTTGCATATTAATTCACTGTTCCTCTAATTAGTCCCAGTTAGCAGGATAGACAGATCGGGCAGGTGCCATCGTTGAGTTGTAAGCATTCAAATTATTCGCTGAGAAACAAATGGTGTTAGATTGTTTTATATTTGAGCAATTATTTTTCAACTCTGATTAAAAGACAAATCATCTCAGTAAACACATATCCAGACATCATTTCTAGAGTTTCTAACATTTGGTATTTTGATTTGGGAGAGGTACATGGAAACTTTTGAATTACTGTTCCTGATCTATGATCTGTAACAATAAGGGCGGCACAATGGCACAGTGCTAGAGTTGCCGCCTTACAGCGCTAACAGCACCAGAGATTGTTCCCTGGGATGGCGGGACTGTCATATGAGGAAAGATTGAAAAGACTAGGCTTGTATTCACTGGAGTTTAGAAGGATGAGGGGGATCTTATAGAAACATATATAATTATGAAAGGACTGGACAAGCTAGATGCAGGAAAAATGTTCCCAATGTTGGGCGAGTCCAGAACCAGGGGCCACAGTCTTAGAATAAAGGGGAGGCCATTTAAGACTGAGATGAGAAAAAACGTTTTCACCCAGAGAGTTGTGAATTTGAAGAATTTCCTGCCACAGAGGGCAGTGGAGGCCAAATAACTGGATGGATTTAAGAGAGAGTTAGATAGAGCTCTAGGGGCTAGTGGAATCAAGGGATATGGGGAGAAGGCAGGCACGGGTTATTGATTGGGGATGACCAGCCATGATCACAATGAATGGCGGTGCTGGCTCGAAGGGCTGAATGACCTCTGCCTGACCTATTTTCTATGTTTCTATGTTTCTATGTTTCTAAGCCCCTGGTTCGATCCTAACTATGGGTGCTTGTCTGTACGGAGTTTATACGTTCTCCCTGTGACCTGCATGGGCTTTGAGATATTCGGTTTCCTCCGACTCTCCAAAGACGTACAGGTTTGCAGGTTAATTGGCTTGTAATAAATGTCAATTGGCCAAAAGTGTATGTAGGATAGTGTAAATGTGCAAGGATTGCCGGTTGGCGCGGACTCGGTGGGCCAAAGGGCCTGCTTCCGCGCTGTATCTCTAAACGTCTTGTTCATTGTCAATGAAACCAGGAGAAGTCGGGAGACTGTGTGTAGGTTTCATTGGTAGTTCGACAGTGGAGAGAGTTAGCAGCTTCAAGGTCCTGGGCATTAACATCTCAGATGATCTGGATGAGAAAGTGGGATAACTCTGGTCTGAATGGGTGATTGATGTCAGTGTGGACTCGGTAGGGCTTAAGGACCTGTTTCCATGCTGTATCTCTAACCTAAGATGAACTGTAGAATGTATGCTGACTGGTTGCATTGTGGTAGATGTTGCATCTCCAATACAAAGGAACACAAGAGGCTGCAGGGAGCGGTGGTCTCGGCCTAAACCATCATTGGCACAGCCCTCTCCACCACTGAAAGCATTTACAAAAGGCGCTGCCCCAAGAAGACAGCACCTATCATGAAGGATCCCCACCATCCTGGCCATGTCCTCTTTATGCTGCCACCAGCAGGAAGCCTGAACTTGCACTTCACCAGCTTCAGGAACAAATACATTTCTACCACTTGGCAGACGCCCAGTCTGAAGAAGGGTCTCAACCTGAAACGTACCCATTCCTTCTCTCCAGAGATGCTGCCTGTTCCGCTGAGCTACTCCAGCTTTTTGCGTCTTTCTTCGGTTTAAACCAGCTTCTGCAGTTCCTTCCGACACATTTCTACCACTATCAGGTTCTTGTGCACAACCCTTATCCTCCCTCAGCATCAGAACACTGCGGACTGCCTCTTACATTTAATGTCTTTAGAGATACAGAGCGGAAACGAGCCCTTCGGCCCATCAAGTCTGTGCCGACCAGTGATCCCCGTACACTAGCACTGCCCCACACACTAGGGACAATTTCCACTTTTAGCAAAGCAAATTAGCCTACAAACCTGTTTGTCTTTGGAGTGCGAGAGGAAACCAGAGCACCCGGAGAAAATACACGCGGTCACAGGGATAACGTACAAACTCCATCAGACAGCACCCATAGTCAGGATCGAACCCGGGTCCCTGACGCTGTAAGGCAGCAACTCTACCGCTGCGCCACTGTGCCCTCTTGTTTTTTCAACCTATTTTTCACTGTCTTGTAGAATTTGTGTGTACTTAATGGATAATTTATGCTGTTGGAAGCATAATTTCCTTTATACCTGCACCTTAAAGGTGCAGGTATAAAGGACATTTAAAGGTGAATTTAAAGGACATTTAAAGGTGAATTTTAAGAGTACAGAATCTTTATGTACCTGTTCGGTTGAAAGGAAATAGTAAAAATTGGAAAGAGCCATGGTTTTCAAGGGAAATTGGACACTTGGTTCGGAAAAAGAGAGAGATCTACAATAATTATAGGCAGCATGGAGTAAATGAGGTGCTTGAGGAGTATAAAGAATGTAAAAAGAATATTAAGAAAGAAATTAGAAAAGCTAAAAGAAGATATGAGGTTGCTTTGGCAAGTAAGGTGAAAGTAAATCCAAAGGGTTTGTACAGCTATATTAATAGCAAAAGGATAACAAGGAATAAAATTGGTCCATTAGAGAGTCAGAGTGGACAGCTATCTGCAGAGCCAAAAGAGATGGGGGAGATACTGAACAATTTCTTTTCTTCGGTATTCACCAAGGAGAAGGATATGGAATTATGTGAGGTAAGGGAAACAAGCAGAATAGCAATGGAAACTATGAGATTCAAAGAAGAGGAGGTGCGGACACTTTTGAAAAATATGAAAACGGATAAGTCTCCAGGTCCTGACAGGATATTCCCGAGGACATTGAGGGAAGTTAGTGTAGAAATAGCAGGGGCTATGACAGAAATATTTCAAATGTCATTAGAAACGGGAATAGTGCCGGAGGATTGGCGCACTGCGCATGTTGTTCCGTTGTTTAAAAAGGGTTCTAAGAGTAAACCTAGCAATTATAGACCTGTTAGTTTGACGTCAGTGGTGGGCAAATTAATGGAAAGGATACTTAAAGATAATATATATATAAGCATCTGGATAAGCAGGGTCTGATTAGGAACAGTCAACATGGATTTGTGCCTGGAAGGTCATGTTTGACTAATCTTCTAGAATTTTTCGAAGAGGTTACTAGGGAAATTGATGAGGGTAAAGCAGTGGATGTTGTCTATATGGGCTTCAGTAAGGCCTTTGACAAGGTTCCTCATGGAAGGTTGGTTAAGAAGATTCAATTGTTGGGTATTAATGGTGGAGTAGCAAGATGGATTCAACAGTGGCTGAATGGGAGATGCCAGAGAGTAATGGTGGATGGCTGTTTGTCAGGTTGGAGGCCGGTGACTAGTGGGGTGCCTCAGGGGTCTGTGTTGGGTCCACTGTTGTTTGTCATGTACATCAATGATCTGGATGATGGTGTGGAAAATTGGATTAGTAAGTATGCAGATGATACTAAGATAGGTGGTGTGGTGGACAATGAAGTAGATTTTCAAAGTCTACAGAGAGATTTAGGCCATTTGGAAGAGTGGGCTGAAAGATGGCAGATGGAGTTTAATGCTGATAAATGTGAGGTACTACATCTCGGCAGGACAAATCAAAATAGGACGTACATGATAAATGGTAGAGAATTGAGGAATGCAGTTGAACAGAAGGATCTAGGAATAACTGTGCATAGTTCCCTGAAGGTGGAATCTCATGTAGATAGGGTGGTAAAGAAAGCTTTTGGGGTGCTGGCCTTTATAAATCAGAGCATTGAATATAGAAGTTGGGATGTAATGTTAAAATTGTACAAGGCATTGGTGAGGCCAATTCTGGAGTATGGAGTACAATTTTGGTCGCCTAATTATAGGAAGGATGTCAACAAAATAGAGAGAGTACAGAGGAGATTTACTAGAATGTTGCCTGGGTTTCAGCAACTAAGTTACAGAGAAAGGTTGAACAAGTTAGGTCTTTATTCTTTGGAGCGCAGAAGGTTAAGAGGGGACTTGATAGAGGTCTTTAAAATTATGAGCGGGTTAGACAGAGTTGACGTGGATAAGCTTTTTCCATTGAGAGTAGGGAAGATTCAAACAAGGGGACATGACTTGAGAATTAAGGGACAGAAGTTTAGGGGTAACATTAGGGGGAACTTCTTTACTCAGAGAGTGGTAGCTGTGTGGAATGAGCTTCCAGTGGAAGTGGTGGAGGCTGGTTCGATTTTATCCTTTAAAAATAGATTGGATGGGTATATGGACGGGAAAGGAATGGAGGGTTATGGTCTGAGTGCAAGTAGATGGGACTAGGGGGAAGTATTTATTTTAAAAAATAATAATAATAATTAAAAAAATAAAAATTAAAAAAAATGTTCGGCACGGACTTGAAGGGCCGAGATGGCCTGTTTCCGTGCTGTAATGGTTATATGGTTATATGGTTAACGTATTGATGCTTATGGCAATAAACTCGTCGTGAAATGTCTGTTCATATGGATAGAAACTTTGCAGAGCATTTTTTAAATTAATGAGTCAAAAGTAGTATTTCAGAAGCTACTATTTGGGAGTATGTTTAGTATTTTAACTTGCAAGGTTCAATTGACTCCATTGTTGTAGCTTTATTTTGACCCTGAGGGACTGCTGCTGCCATGTGACACATTCCCAGTGATCATCTAGTGAGAAGGAGAGTGAAGATCACCATCTAGCTGACACAGCCTTGTCTGTTGTACACAGGAACGCTTTTATAGAGGTTTCCTGCATGTGTCTGTTCACAAAGTAATGCACGTACGTCAACTGTGACCAAACATTCGAACAAACAATGTTCATCCTTCTTTGAAAAGTTGGCGAGCGTTGGACTCATTCCGAGGATTAGGGCTAACCTTAACTAACGCTATTGACCCTCGTTCGCCCGAGTTCTCTCTTGTATAACGGGAGTCTTGCGTGGATAAAGGCAAGTGAAGTTGGGTGAAGGGGTTCAAGATGTGGGCCAGATATGGTGGGTCCCAGTGTAGGTTAACGGTGTTGGGTGATAAGGACAGCAAAGACCCGAGGGGAAACTTGCCCAGCTTCAAAACGTTTTTCAAGATCTCAACCTGAAACATCACTTATTTCTTCTCTCCAGAAATGCTGCCTGACCCGCTGAGTTACTCCAGGATTTTGTGTCTATCTTTGGTGTGAACCAGCATCAGCTGTTCCTTCTCACGCACCACAACCCTTACCTTACATTTGGGGTCTTGGGATCTTGATCAATCACCTACAAGTCAGATATGACTTGCTACAATGCAGAGCATCACATAGCAGAGATATTCTATTATGCTGCTGCAAGTAAGAATTACACTACTCTGTCTGGGACGTACAAGAAGAATAAGGGGTAGGCCATTTAGGACTGAGGAGGAAAAACTTTTGTGAATCTGTGGAATTCTCTGCCACAGAAGGCAGTGGTGGCCAATTCCCTGGATGTTTTCAAGAAAGAGTTAGATTTAGCTCTTAGGGCTAACGGAATCAAGGGATATGGGGGAAAAGCTGGTACGGGGTACTGATTTTGGATGATCAGCCATGATCATATAGAATGGCGGTGCAGGCTCGAACTGGCCGAATGGCCTACTCTTGCATCTATTTTCTATGTTTCTATGTTTGACAATAAAGCATTCTTGACTTGACTCTTGGGTAAAGATCTGCCCATATCTAACACGTGCCGTAGATGGGCAATGGGCAATAAACATAGTCGCAGTGTGAACATTCAATGTGCATGAAGGCAGCACCTTATTGAAACCAGATCATTGGAGCTATGAGGCCGCTACTTTACTTTCAGCACCACTGTCCCAAAACAATGTTTCCTTATCATGCAACTCTCAAAACCTAGTTATCAAACTGCAGCCAGTGACCTGGTTTATAACCATTTTACCCATGGCCTTTTTTTTGAGTTTCTTTACACCTTGTTTCCAAATAGAAATGATCTGATATTTTTTTAAGGCATATTGCAAAGCCAAAGAAAATAAATTTTGCTGCAAAACCATATTGTAATCCAAGTGATAAAGTTTCAAGCCATCTGATTAGTGGCTCAAGCCATCCAATACCTTTGATAGAGCTAGACTGCATGGAAACAGACCTTTCGGCTCAATTCACCACAACCCGTCCATGCTGATTAAATCGGTATTCTGGGCTCGTTCCATTTGGCCCATATCCCGCTAAATTCCTCCTATCCATAAATCTTCCAAATGTCTTTTGAAACTGGTAATTGTATCAGATTTTGTAGCTTCCTCTTGCATCTCATTCTAGATACGTACTACCCTCTGAGTGAAGTCGCTGTCCCTGAGATTATTCTTGTACATTCCTTACAACATATAATGAGGCTGATTTGGCCATTGGGTCCATATCAGCACAAAGAGACAATCCCTTCCCTATAATTCAACCTTTTCTCCACGCAAGCACCAGGATGAAAACAATCAAATACTGGAGGGCATAACTTTAAGTTGAGAGGAGCAAAGTTTAAATGAGACGTGTGAGTTTACTACACAGAGGGTGATGAGTGCCTGGAATGTGGTGATTAAGGCAGATATGAGAGGCATTTAAGAGACTTTTGGATAATCGTATGAATATGCAGGGAATGGAGGGAAATGGATTACATGTAGATAGTAAGAGATAGTCTTGGCACAAACATTGTGGGCTGAAGGGCCTGTTCTTGTGCTGTAATATTCTGTGTTCTAACTCCCTCTGGATTCTACAACTCGCCTTCAAAGTAGGGACAATTTACATTAACAATTAACCTACCATCATGCATGTCCTTGGGATAACGGAGGAAAGCGCAGCCTTTAGGGTAACCCACAAGGTCTGAAGGAGAACATGCAAACTCCACACCAATAACAGCGCAGGTCTGGATTGAACCCAGGTCACTGTGAGCTACCAGTGTAATTAGCTGTGCCACGCCGCAATTTAGTCGGTGAAATATTCATCCGTGCTTATGAGGGTCAAAAAAAGTGCATCACATTTGTGGTCAGAAGCTCATTGTATTTTTGAAGTTTCAAATACCATATTGTCTGCATTGCTTAATAAAGAAGAGTCACACCAAGGGCAGCACCATCTTTCTACATGTTATGAGTTGCAGTATTTATGTATAATCTGATTTTTAAATAGTCAAAGACAAATGAATATTGCTTTCACATCTAGAATTTTATATTATTTTCTTAAAACAAAAGTTACATTGATTTGTCTACTCTTGATACCTTCCAAAATCTTAAATGTAATTAAAGTTCAGTTTAGTTTATTGTCACATGTGCCGAGGTACAGTGAAAGACTTTTGTTGCCTGCTAACCAGTCAATGGAAAGACAATGTGTTAAAGAAGGAACTGCAGATGCTGGAAAATCGAAGGTACACAAAAATGCTGGAGAAACTCAGCAGGTGCAGCAGCATCTATGGAGCGAAGGAAATAGGCAACGTTTCGGGCCGAAACCCTTCTTCCTTCTTCCTTCTTCGGCCCGAAACGTTGCCTATTTCCTTCGCTCCATAGATGCTGCTGCACCCGCTGAGTTTCTCCAGCATTTTTGTGTACAATGGAAAGACAATACTTGATTACAATCGAGCCATTTACAGTGAACAGATACATGATAAGGGAATGACGTTTAGTGCAAGGTAAAGCCAGTAAAGTCCAATCAAAGATAGCTCGAGGGT
Organism: Malacoraja senta; assembly: GCA_038087875.1. Classification (NCBI taxonomy): domain Eukaryota; kingdom Metazoa; phylum Chordata; class Chondrichthyes; order Rajiformes; family Rajidae; genus Malacoraja; species Malacoraja senta. The sequence goes on along the minus strand of CM075980.1, from coordinate 80,166,733 downwards.
CACCAATGAGGTAGATAGTAGTCCAGGAGTGGTGTCTCCCCAGATAGGAAAAAAAATGATTAGCACATAAAGTGGGTCTTGATGCTGTTGTAACACACATTCAAGATGGCCGAACGTTTCCACTGAATAATGGAATTTAGAACATTATATTTGGAAATGATCTGCCATCTCCACACTAGATTTTGCATAATTCACATTATCGTTGGGGCAAGTAACATTTTATCCACTACATGCAGCCAGAACAATTTGTGCTAGTTTTCTTGCTTGTGGCGACTGTGAAATTGCCCATAGTGCAAGTGATTGCGAGATTGATGGAAAATAATTGTTGGGAAAACAATTCACAGGGAACATTAGTGGGGGAATGGGATAGATCCGTTTGCTGACATCGACTCAACTGGCCGAATGGCCTTCTTCTGTGTTGTATGGAAGTACGTTCATTTGAACATTTTTACATATGTTATTATGGGAGGCACCAAAGATATAGGTTGGAGTTTATTTCCTGCTTTAATCGTGCAATGCGGGTGTCAGTGGTTATTGGGAGAAGGCAGGAGAATGGGGTTAGGAGAAAGAGATATATCAGCTTTGATTGAATGGCAGAGTAGACTTGATGGGCCGAATAGCCTAATTCTGATCCTATTACTTACGACCTTATGATCGTGTAGTATCGGTTAATTTAGACAGAGATCTACAAGCCACACAATATATTTGGAAGAGCTAGAAGCAAGGAACTACAGATGCTGGTTAATACACAAAAGGACACAGAGTGCGGGGTAACAAAGGCGGGTCAAGGCAGCACCTCCGGAGAACATCGACAGGTGACGTTTTGGGTTGAGTTCTCTTCTTTAGACAGTTTGTCTGACTCAGTCTTAAGAAGGGTCACGACCTGAAACGTTGCCAATCCATGTTCTCCTGAGATTCCTCCGGACCCACTGAACTACTCCAGCACTTTGTGTCCTATTTTGAAGAGTTTGAGACCACATGAATTGTGGAGCATTTCATTAACCATTTCTCTGGTGAGAACAATATTTGGCGAGTTCATTTTGTAATTCAGTCAACGAAGAAACTTTCCCACTGACTAACGACATATCCCAGGCAACCCACAATAATATTGTTCTTGGAATAAATATGAATATTCCATTGCTATTACTTTTGTCCCATTGATGAGCACCAGTGCAGCTTTGATCAAAGGAGTATGAACGTTTGGTGCCATCAAACATTAGGCCCAGTATTAGAGTCTCCACTGTACGGTGGTGCAGCGTTAGAGTTGCTGCCTTAAAGCGCCCTGGTTCAATCCTGACTCTGGGTGCTGTCTGTACGGAGTTTGTACGTTCTCCCCATGACCTGCGTGGGTTACCTCCGGGTGCTTCGGTTTCCTCCCACACTCCAAAGACGTACAGATTTGTAGGCTATGCTATAATTGTAAATTGTCCCTTGTGTGTGTAGGATACTGTTAGTGTGCGGGGATCGTTAGTCGGCACAGACTCGGTGGTCAGGAGGGCTTGTTTCCGCGTTGCATCTGTAAACTAAACTGGTATTTGCAGGCGAAATGTGTAGGAAGGCACTGCAGATGCTGGTTTAAACCGAAGATAGCAATTAGAGAAAAAGCACAATTGTATCGGTCATCAAAGATAGACAGCGGGACAGACAGGATCTCTGGGGAGAAGGAATGGGTGACGTTTCGGGTCGAGACCTTTCTTCAGACTGTAAGATTTCCCTTTCCTGTGACTTTCAGTCTGAAACAGGGCCTCGACCCGAAACATCACCCATTCCTTCTCTCCAGAGATGCTGCCTGTCCCACTGAGTTACTCCATCATTTTGTGTCTATCTTTAGTATGCAGGCAATAGAAGGATATGAAAATGGAGATGTGTTTCAATAAAATGTACTTTACCAGAGGCTACAGAGAAACTCAGCCAATTGTTGCTGGACCAGTATTCGTGATCTTCAGCCCACACTGATAGCTTTGTTGCAATGACGGCAATGGCCTTGTTTTTGTGGGTTATTTCAGACAGCCTTGGGTCATTTGGTAATACCTTGCGAGTTAAGCCAGCAATCACTAGGTGATGACACATTTTTACAGAAAGGTTAGGAAATTGATCAGTTTTACCATCTGAATGGCAAATGTTCAGAATACAATCAAAGGCTCTGAAATGACTAAAGATAGCGAACTCAACTTCCTCATTAGAAAATAATTCGGCTCCCTTGGACCTGTGTAGCAATGTGCAATGATCCAGCAGATCAAGTTGAGTTAATGCTAAGAGTTGTTGCAATGTAATTGCCTTTCAGAATTCACAGGCAAATCATATTACTGTTGACAATGCCTCTTCTTCTTTTAATAATAACACCATAACTGTAGTAGATTAACTTTTTTTTTCCCAAACCGACTATGAGCCCAAACCATTTGCAAAAATAAACAAAAACTACTGTCTCTCCATAGATGTTGCCTCACCCACTGAGTTCCTCCAGCGTTTCTGTCTACCGGAGGAACTCAGCAGGCCAGGCAGCATCTGTGAAGGGCATGAACAGGCGACATTTCGGATTGGGACCCTTCTTTGGGCAGTGAGCCCAAACTATTTTCCTGGGGTGCAAGATGGAATATGAAATTTCTTGACAAATAATTTTTAATTTCCAAAGTGAAGGCAAGTTAAGAATAGTGAGAGTGGCATGTTTAAATAGCAGCATTGGGTGGAGATGGAGTGGTGTGTGGTGTTGTGATTATAAATGAGAGAGGTGAGAGTAGGAATATGACTCGTAGGGATGCAGATGCAAGCAGATGACAATTGAACTGAACCAAGATAGTTCTACTGACAATCCTGAAGATGGTTGTATTATTGCAGCCAATAAATGCTCCTAACATTGACTTCTGGAGATATATCTTTCCTTGAGAACCATCCGGCTGTCAAAGGACTCCCTCTAGATAGACACAAAATGCTGGAGTAACTCAGCGGGACAGGCAGCATCTCTGGAGAGAAGGAATGGGTGACATTTCGGCTCAAGACCCTTCAGCCTCTTTCCCCCTTTACCTGCAGATTGCCTCTGACGGAGATTATAGAATTAGGGGATGTCAAGGCTCGGAAAGAATTTGAAAACAGTGAGACTTTTTATATAAATTTATTTCGAAGATAAATATCAAATGGAACTCTATAGAACACCATATTGATTCTATACATCCTTTGTATAATTTTCTACTGCAGAATATTCTGCAGATATATTGAATATACTTCCATACCAAAATGTTTCAGGTCAAGTTTCAAGTCTTTCCTCCTGCCTGTAGCCTTTGTGCCCCTTAAGAACTCCTCAAACTGTGGAGCATCCTGGACAATACAGCTCACCCCCTCCATGACGCACTGGTCAACCTGAGGAGCACCTTCAGCAACGGACTGGTTCCATCGAGATGCAGGACAGAACGACACAGGAGATCCTTCTTCCCTGTGGCTATCAAACTGCACAACTCCTCCCCTTTCTGTTGTGGGGTAGACTGAGACTGACCTCCCCTCCCCTCCCCCATCTTTCACATCCCTAATCCTTTCCACGTCACTTTAATTTTCCTGTTTCATGTATTTTGTGTTTTCATGACTGTTGAGAGATCAATTTCCCTCCTGGGATAAATAAAGTTCTATCGCATTGTAATCCGTTGATGTAAAAGTTCGTAATGCCCAATATTCACCTTCCTGCCTAAAGTACCCATGGAATTAAGAATAATGACAGGTGGTGTTGATCGTGGAAGCATCAACATCAGTGAAACAAAGCACAAATATCTCACGGTTTCTTGGTGTGTGCTTGCTTGCCTGTGTTTTGAACCCCAATAAACTTGAACTGTACATACCAGTTTCTGTTTAGTTTATTGTCACGTGTGCTGAGGTACAGTGAAAAGCTTTTTAGTTTAGTTTAGAGATACAGCGCGGAAACAGGCCCTTCGGCCCACCGAGTCCGTGCAGACCAGCGAACCCCGCACATTGATGCTACCCTACACACACCAGGGACAATTTTACACTTATACCAAGCCAATTAACCTACAAACCTGTCCGTCTTTCTGTACAAAAATTCAAACATTTTGGAATGAAATTTTTGAAATCTTTACAAAGTTATTTAAAATAAGACTGATACCCAAAGCAGAATGGATTATCTTCGGAATAACGGAAGATGGTCCAGAACTAAATGTGTTTCAAAAGAAACTAATAGACTATGGGTTAATAACTGGAAAAAAGCTAATTCTAAAATTTTGGAAGAAGGCTCCAATACCAACTATAAACATGTGGATTTCAAATATGTTCGAAACATTACACCTAGAAGAGATAAGACTCCTCCTAGCAGGTAAACCAGATCACTTCCACCTGACGTGGTATGCATTTATAGAATTATTACAAGTATAGGGTGCAAAAGTACTAAAAATAAAAAAAAACTGAGGTCAGGTAAGGGGGGATGATAGTTGAAGAGTTGGTATGTCCCATTTGCGTAATGCTCATAAAAATATTTGTTTCTCTCTTTTTCCTCTTTCTCTTTTTCTTTCTTTTCTAGGGTCTATTTCTTAACTCTTTTTCTTTTGTTTTTAATTTTGTTCTTATAGGGTCTTCGTCCTTTTTTGTTGTCACATTTTCTACACTCTCACTTTTTCCTTCATTTTCTTCTTTCTTTCAATCTTTTCCTTTTCTAGTGTAAAAAATAAATGGAGTACATTAATTGTAAGAAGACATAAGTGACGAGTACTAGTGTATGTGGTTGTAATGTAATGTACTTCTAATAAATAATTATTTTTTTTTAAAATTAAAAAAAAAAAAAAAACCTGTCCGTCTTTGGAGTGTGGGAGGAAACCGAAGATCTCGAAGAAAACCAACGTGGTCACGGGGAGAACGTACAAACTGTACAGACAAGCAGCTGTAGTCGGGATCGAACCCGGGTCTTCTGCGCTGCATTCGCTGTGAGGCAGCAACTCTACCGCTGCGCCACCGTGCCGCTTTTTGTTGCGTGCTAACCAGTCAGCAGAAAGACTATACATGATTACAATCGAGCAATTTACAGTGTTAAGAGAATAACATTTAGTGCAAGATAAAACCAACAAAGTCCACAGGTCATCAAAGAGATTGATAGTAGTTCAGCACTGATCTCTGGTTCTGGTAGGGTGATTTAGTTGCCCAATAACAGCTGGGAAGAAACTGTCCCCGAATTTGGTGGTGTGCGTTTTCACACTTCTCTACCTTTTGTCTGTTGTGAGAGGGGAATAAACGGAGTGGCCAGGCTGTGACTTATCCTTGATTATGCTGCTGGCCTTGCCGAGGCAGCGTGAGGCATAAATGGAGTCAATGGAAGGGTGGTTGGTTTGTGGTGGTCTGGGCTGCGTCCACAATTCGCTGCAATTTCTTGTGGTCTTGGATGGAGCTGTTCCCAAACCAAGCGGCGGTGCATCTGTCGAAGTTGTAGGGGGACATGCCGAACTTCCTAAGACTTCTAAGGAGGTAGAGGCGGTGGTGTGCTTTTGTCACATATGCAACTGCACAGTGAAATTCTTTTTGCATATATTACACCTGCTGGCGCCGCCATTAATGGCGTCAATATTCAAAGTCCAAAGTCCGGTCGGCCTGCGCACTCGTGGTGCAGTTCCCCCGCAAAGTTTTGCAAGTAAGAATTTCATTGTTCCAGTTTGGGACCTATGATAATAATAAAACACTCTTGACTCTAGTTGTCAAACATTCTAGTTGTAAAGGTGATACACAAGTATTATCGAGCAGTATGGCAAAAAGCCACACATGGAGGAAGTAGGATAGATGATGCAAAGTTCACACAAAGTAGTCGCTTTTATAAAAAAGAAAGAGAGGTGGAGAGGAGAGAGGAAACTCAGGGAGTGAGTGGTGAAGTTAAAAGCTTGGCCACATACGGTGAAACAATTAAAAGTGAGGATTTCAAAAAGATCAAATGGATTGCAAAAGTTCAGGGGATAAAAGAGATGGGGAATGTCAAGTCTCTGAAGGAATTTAAAAGCGAGATTGAGAATTTTAATAACTTCAATTCTAAGATGAATATCAAATGGGACTCTATGGAGCATCATATTCACTTTATGGGTTCTTTGTATAACTTTCCACTCGAGAATATTCTGCAGATGTATTGAATATCTTGCATACCAAAATGTTTTATAGGGAGTTGGTAGCCTATAACCTACAATGCAGATGATCGGCCATCAATTGGCACATTAATTACACATTGAGTCCACATGTTTTGTTGTTTTGACCTTCAGCCATATTGTTTGCAAAAGCTCATTGTTGGCATCTATAATTGCATATTTTAAAATTAATCTGAGTTACCTGTGAAATGATTATACATTGTGACTTCTTTGTTTTTAAATTTGAATGTTATAGTTTGAATGGTGGAATTGGAAAACATCTACCTGCATGAACGCATGGTAACTCGATGAATACTAGTACCATGACTACTAGTACGATGACTACTAGACACCTAGTACCATTGTCATAAAGTCCAAAAATCCACTTTGCTGTGGGAAGGGTATCAAAAACAGAGAGCTCATCTAATTCCGTATTTTATGGTGAGATGTAAAGAGATATACGAGCCTTGAAACAGCAACGTCCAGGTTCAGGAACAGCTTCTTCTCTACAGGGTGTAAAACACTATCAACCTCCAAATACGGTCTGAGCTACATATGACAATAAAACACTCTTGACTTTTGACTCTTGAGTTGGAAAAAATATATTCACCTAATGTGACTTTTTCCCTTCCTTTGCTTCTATCCTTCTTTGATATAAACTGAATCCGATGTATTTGCAACCTCCTTTGGGGACTGACTAAGTCACCCATCCGTGACTCTACATTTGACCCGCCATTATCTGCTGCCGACTGACACTGATCACAGAGCCCTTGAGGTTATGGGGCTTTCTTTTAAGATAAAACCCTGCTCGCCGTCTACAACTAAATGTCCCTTTAATCTAGCACTACATTTTGCCGTCTTTCCAAACCTCTTGGCCTGAAAAAAAAAAGACTTTCAGCAAGAGGACACAAAGTCCTGGAGCAACTCAGCGGGTCAGGCAACATCTCTGGAGAACGTGGATAGATGATGTTTCAGGTCGAGACCCTTATTCAGAGTTCCACTTCTCATGTCTGGAAGCTGTGACAGCTGTTAATACTATTTTAATGTGTTGGAAAGACATAATTTTGAATGATACCCTAATTATTACAGCGTGGTTACATTCACACTGTCATTTTGTGTCCATGGGGTTCCAAGTGATGACTTCTTTAGTGAGGTTACGTATTCACAATGGAATGGTTTGGGAACTGCTCTGCCCAGCACAAGAAGGCTCTGCAGAGAGTAGTGCGTTCGGCCGAACGCACTATGGGAACTACACTTGCCCCCCTGCAGGAACTATACATCAGAAGGTGCAACTCCAAAGCCAACAAGATCATGGGAGACCCCTTCCACCCCTGCAACGGACTGTTCCAGCTGCTACCGTCAGGCAAGCGCATCCGTTGGCATGCTGTGAAAACGGAGAGGATGAGAAGGAGTTTCTTCCCAGAGGCCATGAGGACTGTAAACTCCTATCTCTCCGGGGACTAACTTTACTGTAGCTTTTTACTGTTGTGTCTTTTTAAAATTGCTGGGTTTTTTTCTTTTTTTCCTCCCACAAATATGCAATATGTGAATATGTGTTTCTGTTCCATTCTGTTTTGTAGTTTTTTTTGCACACTCCGCGAGCATTGCCACTTTTCATTTCACTGCACATCTCGTATGTGTATGTGACGAATAAACTTGACTTTGACTTTGAGTCCGATTTTAGGTAAGAAAAGTACAAACCTCAAAATTATTCTCTCGTGTCCCATTGTTGAATGAGCTAACCCCAGACGGAAATGAAAGTTGGGCACAAGTAAGCAACACAGTGTTAAGACAAACACTGGAATTCCAATATCGCACCATTCCGTTTATAGCAGAAGTGCTAAATTTTTTAATTCTGACCATTAGCATTTGCAAAGCTCTCAGTTCTGAGCTCTGTCATTAGCACACAAAGTGGTGGAGTAGCTCAGCGGGCCAGGCAGCATCTCTGGACACCATTGATTGGCGACATTTTGGGTCAGGACCCTTCTTCAGACTGAAGAACGGTCCCGGCCCAAAACGTCATCTATCCATGTTCTCCAGAGATGCTCCCCTATCTGCTGGGTTATTCCAGGACTTTGTGGCTTTTTTTGTAAACTTGCAACAGCAGTTCCTTATATCTCTGCCATTTGGAGCCTATTTATGGCAGCACAGGGTCAGAAATGTAAAGGCATGATTAAACGTTAGCAAATCTTGTTCCGTCTGTCACTTTCTGTCTTATATCATGCCTTATACTTTGGTTTAGTTTAGTTTAGAAATACAACGCAGAAACAGGCTCTTTGGCCCACCTGTGCCGACCAGCGATCCCTGCACTTTAACACTATTCTACACACACTCGGGACAATTTACAATTCCACCAAGCCAATTAACGTACAAACCTGTACATCTTTGGGTTGTGGGAGGAAACCGGAGCACCCGGAGGAAACCCACTCAGGTCACGGGGAGAACATACAAACTCCATTCAGACGGCACCCAAAGTCTGGATTGAACCTGGGTCTCTGACGCTGTAAGACAGCGACTCTACTGCTGCGCCAACGTGCCGCCCAATGTCATGTTGCGAAATTAAGCTGTTGAAGAATTTCTGGATACGGAGCCCACAACCTGCCTCTGCTGCTCAGCCGTTTAATCCCGTTAAAGAAGGTACAGTTTGCTTCTTTTCCTATAGAAGTGGCCTGAAAAGTGCAAGGAGAAACTTCTACGTCACGTCAGCAAGAATATCGCTCCAGCTATCAAAGGTACATGGGTCTATGAGCCTCAACTAGAAGAAAATTTTCAGTCTTGATGAACCCAAAATAATATTAAGTATATCATGAGCTGTTTAACTAGCCGTTAATGTATGAAGCTTTTATTAATGCTGCAAATGTGGGCAGATCTCACTTTACTGCTCAGTAATGCAGATAACATTTCTGACATTCTTTGTCCTCAAGTATGCTTTGATGGATATTGGAAATTATGCAATTTCGGAGGACATTGCAGACTTGAACCGTTTGTACATTTTGTTGGGAATCCCTGGGCCAGTACAACTCTGAGACTCTAACAGCTACAAAAAAATTGGACTTGAGTGGTATAAGATGGCGCCTAAAACAAAGTGACTCTTGTGTACTGACTCAATGTGGTCCACTACATTGCAGGTACGATTTCAACATTTGCAGATACTATTGCAATGTTTGCAGGTACTAGCACAGAGTTTAAGAAACACTTAGGTACATTGGGTAGGACAGGTTTAGAGGGATATGGGCCAAATGCAGGCAGGTGAGACTTGTGAAGATGGTGCATTTTGGTCAGTTTGGACAAGTTGGGCAGAAGGGCCTGTTTCCATGCTGTGCAACTCTATGACTATCGAAAACTCTTATACTTAGTATGATTATGCCAACTGGAAAACAGGATTGTCACTGGATTGTATGCAAAATAGGAATTTCACTGTACTTTGGGACATGAGACAATAAAGTATCATTGAAGCATTGCCATTGTGCAAATATTGTTCCAGGTAAGTAGGCAACTGGTCCTCACCAGTGATTAGTTATCGCAAAGGAGACTCATTAGATCAAATGTCCGAAGATAGACACATAATGCTGGAGCAACTCAGCGGGTCTGACAGCATCCCCGGAAAAAAGGAATAGGTGACATTTTGGGCCGATACCCTTCTGAGTCTGAAGAAGGGTTTTGACCCGAAACGTCACCTATTCCTTTTCTCCGGGAATGTTGCCTCACCAGCTGAGTTTCTCCAGCATTTTGTGTCTATCTTTGATGTAAACCAGCATCTGCAGATTAAATGTCCAGTGCCTTAAAAAATCCAGAGAAACAGCCCTTCCCTTCAGCATTTGTGGAGGAAGAAAAAAAGGAAGTATGTTGTTTCTCCCTTTTACAAGTGATCTCATGCAGGCATCAATATTATGGAAGGATTAAAGATGACAGAATAGGCATATTATAAACAGGTTTCAGCTATCTGTAAATATCAAAAGATTACAACATTGGGCCAATAATCATGTGCAAACTCATTTCATGTATGTCCAAGGAAAATCAATAGATGTCATTTTAAATATAATTGTTGGATAAATTGCCCAAAGCAAAGACACAAGGACCATGGAATGACAAGTAAGAAAGTAGTACTCAGAAATAGATGCAGTTAATGATGACTTTTTATAAAGATTATGAAGAAGATAATTTCAATCAACAAGTGTTATGCGTTTGGCCGGCTTAACTTGGAGATTCATTTCAATGTTAGCATTGTCCTCTAAATCAGAAGATTCTAGGTTTAAGTCATACTCCAATGACTCCAGCTGAAGTGTAGGTTGTGGGCCACTCAGGGTGTGGTGCTTTTGGAAGTGCTCTTTGGTTGAGACATTGAACTATTTATTCCTTTGACATTATTTAAAGAAACTCAGTGTTTCACTCAGAGGGGGGCGGGAATATGGAACGAGCTATGGGAGGAAGTAAGAAGGAACTGCAGAGGTTGGTTTAAACCGAAGATAGACACAAATTGCTGGAGTAACTCCGCGGGACAGACAGCATCTCTGCATAGAAGAAATGGGTGACGTTTCGGGTTAGAACCCTTCTTCAGACTGAATCAGGGGAGAGGGAGAGACAGAGATAAGGAAATGTGAGGTGTGAAAACAAGACAAGGGATGACGATCAAGGAAAATGTAGAATAGATCATTGTTAGCTAGGAAAAGGTATTTTATCTCTGTTTGCTTTGCTGTTATCTTCTCCGAGCTAACAATGATCTATACATTTTCCTTGATCTGCATCCTCTTTGTCTTGTTTTCACACCTTACATTTCCCTATCTCTCTAACTCCCTCTCCCCTGATTCAGTCTGAAGAAGGGTCTCGACCCAAAACATCACCCATTCCTTCTATCCAGAGATGCTGCCTGTCCCACTGAGTTACTCCAACATTTTGTGTTTATCAGAGGAAGTAGTTGAGGCAGCATTGAAAAGACATTAGGACAGGTACATGGATACAAAATATGTTCATGTTTATGGGCCAAATGTGGACAGATGGGACTAGCTTAGAAGGAGCATCTGGTTGGCATGGACGTGTTGGGCCGAAGGGCCTATTTCCATGCTGTATGACTCTATGGCTTTGACTTGGCACAGTGGTGCAGTGGTAGAGTAGCTATCTCACAGTGCTAGGCACCCGGGTTTGATCCCGACCTTGAGTGCTGTCTATAGGGAATTTGTGTGTTCTCCCTGTGACAGCATGGGTTTTCTCCAGGAGCTCCGGTTTCCTCCCACATTCCAAAGACGTGCAGGTAATTGGCTTCTGTAACGTGCCCACAGTGTGTAGGACACAAAACTAGGATACCATAGAACTCGTGTACGAATGATTATTGGTCGGCGCAGACTCGGTGGTCCAAAAAGCCTGTTTCCATTCTGTATCTCTAAACTAAATAAACGAAACTATCCCCCCCCCCCCCCCCCCCCACCGTCTAATGGCCAATATTATCTGGCAACGAGTTTCTTGCAGTTTGTGAGAGCTTGCTCCCTGAAATTTGGCTTCTGTGTGTTCTGCAATTCACTAATGAGTACATTTCAAAAATACTTGGAAGAGTTTGTAAATGTCAGTAACTTAAAACCTCCAGAATGTGGTAATTACTTGCTATGTTCACAATTAAGGATTTTGTGTTTTGTGTAATAATGGTAAGATGTTACTAGCTATACTTGGCAATCAAGCTGTTGTGGTTCTTACAATTAACTAGAATATCTGTGACTCGGAGTAGTTGTTAGAAATGAATACGTTACATATAAGCTCCCAAGAAATAAAATGTTATTCCAGGGTTGGATAAGAAGCTCCTGATGGAGCCAGCCATTCCCCAGGAGAGAGAGACACAGTGGAAAGCGAACACTGCATGTTGCATAAGGGACAAATGAATGGGAAGATGAGATTCTATTGGGAAATAGTTACAGATGGGTTACAGTGGGTATAAATTGTAGTTGAACGTTTGGGATGATGGCCAAAAAGAGCGGCGTGTGCTTCGACCCACTTAGTCCGCGCTGACCAGCCATCCCCGCACATTAACACTATCCTACACACTAGGGACAATTTACAATTATACCAAGCCAATTCACCTACAAACCTGGTGGACAAAAATTGCTGGAGAAACTCAGTGGGTGAGGCAGCATCTATGGAGAGAAGGAATAGGCGACGTTTCAGGTCGAGACCCTTCTTCAGAAGGGTCTCGACCTACAAACCTGTACATTTTTGGTGTGGGAGGACACCGAAGATCTCGGAGAAATCCCACGTGGTCACAGGTAAAACATACAAACTTCGTACAGACAGCACCCATAGTTAAGACGCGGGTCTCTGGTGCTGTATGGCAGCATCTATTCCGCTGCGCCACCGTGCTGCCCACTGTAGGGTTGCTGCCCACAATAAGCCAACCTTCCCAATAGGGTTTAAAGGCTCAGTTAAGTGGCATCGTGATTTTTGAAGCGAAACTGAGTTATGCAAATATTAAAGTGGACTCTCATGTGATAAGGGTAGTTTTGGGCCATTCGGCCTATCAAGTCTACTCTGCCATTCAATCATGGCAAATGATTGAAACAAAGCACTCTCGAAAAATGATCTTAAAAATCCTTGTTTGTTTTTACAGTGCAGTTATACAAATGTAGGTCGATTGATCTTAAAAGCACAATTCTCCAGGGTGATATTTTTCAAATTAAAAAAATTCTGAGATTACCTAGAGGAGCAGCTGTATGGAAGAACAGAGATGGAATTCAAGCATTTATGCCTCTGGCCTGAATGATGAATCTGGTCTTTTTTTCCCCGCTGAAATCAACGCTGAAGTCAATGTTTTCTTGATACATACAATAAATGAGTTCCAGGTAAACTCGTGATGTGCAGTTAACATTTTTTATATGCTCGTTATACTGCATAATTTGCAAAGTTCATCATTGGCGTTGAATGCAGAATTGAGCATCAGTCCCTGGACAAATATAAATACATTATTTTCAGTATCCTTCAACGGGAATGTGGTACAACTTTGACTCAACAGTCCGAATTGGAGAATTTTTAGCAATGGATAGCAATCTTCATAAACAGGTAATATTGCTTGAAGAGACATAAATGATTACGCCTGATCAGTTTGTTGATTGGTTGTGTGGTCGGACTGCATTGCATGAGTTCAGTACTTCAATGATAGTTAACAGACAAGGCTGTAAGGACAAGTAAGACATTGGAAAAGAAACAAATATGGATTAATTCTGTCCTTAAAATGAATATAGTTGCCTTAAGGTATCATGTGCTAATCTTCGTGATGGATTAATTATAATACTTCTGGGAAAGAATGAAAAGTATCCTCAAATATAATGGTGGTGCAGCGGTAGAGTTGATGCCATACAGTGCCAGGGACCCGGGTTTGATCCTGACTACAGGTGCTTGTCTGTACGTAGTTTGTACGTTCTCCCCGTGACCTGCGTGGGTTTTCTCCAGGTGCTTTGGTTTCCTCGCCCGCTCCAAAAACGTACAAGGTTTGGAGGTTCATTGGCTTGGTATAATAGTAAATTGTCCCTAGTGCGCATAGGATAGTCTGTGTGCGGGGATCGTTGGTCAGCGCATATAAATAATCACACCATCAACTGAATGGACGTGTCAAAGGGAAATCCCTGTAGTTTGCCGATTATGTGAAAGGACAGCGGATGCACTTGCATTAGTGTAGCCACTTTCTTGACGAGGGATGTTCAAAGCACTTTACAGATAATTAAAGTGAAGTCATTGCTAGTTGTTAAGGGCCTGTCCCACTTGGCTGTCATTTGCGCGTAATTTACGCGACAACATTTCCGCGTCACGACGCGTGATGCGCGCATACAATACAATACAATACCGTTTATTATCATTTGGACCTCAAATGAAGTTCAAACGAAATTTGGTTTCGCATGGTGTGCATTACGGACGCATGGTGCGTGATGACATAGGCAGTGACGGGCTGCCGCGCGCGGCATCGCAGGATTTTGTGATGTACAAAATCTTCGCGCGCCATCTGTGTGTCGCGCAAATGACGGCCAAGTGGGACAGGCCCGTTAAGCTGCATGAAGTAGCGTGCCAGAAAGTGCAGCATGATAACAATCAGATAATTTGATTTGGCATTGTTATTTGAGAAATAAAGATTGGCAAGGACACCGGGGAAATGTCCCTTGCATTTTATCAAATCAAGGCTTCTTTACATTCACCTCGTCTGGCAGCAGTAATCTCCATTTGATGTGTTTTATGAAAGGCTGCATCACTCTGAGATGAAACGATGTAGGAATTAGGACCTTAAATTAAATTTAAAATTACAGCTGGCTTGAGCTACAAAGGTGGAATGGGCCATTTTCGACAAGTTACCTTTGGATACAGTCGATTATAGCTCTGTGGAATGTCATGGCAAGGTTTAGCTGCTCAAAAAAAATGTGCTACCGTTGTAAGATTCCTCAACAATTATATGAAAGCCAAGGTCAATTTCAAACCCTTAAACAATCCATCGAAGTTCTGGAAGGGAGAACCATCAGGTGTTGTGTGCAAGTTGTTGCAGATCCTTTGCCAGTCTTGTCATGATATTTAGAAGGGGGTTAAAATGTATACTTTAGGGCGGCAGGGTGCCGCAGTGGTAGAGTTGCTGCCTTACAGTGCCAGACACCCAGGTTTCATCCTGACTACAGGTGCTGTCTGTACAGAGTTTGTACGTACTCTCCATGACCTGCGTGCGTTTTCTCCAGGAGTTCCAGTTTCATCCCACACTCCAAAGACGTACAGGTTTGTAGTCCATTTGTCATTGTAAAATTGTTCCTATTGTGTGTAGAATAGTGCTAATGTATGGGGATCGCTTGTTGGCGCGGACTCAGTTGGCTGAAGGGCCTATTTCCATGCTGCATCTCTAACCAAACTAAATTAAACTAAACAGGTAATTAATGTGATCCTGGCAGTATAATGACTTGAACATGACTTTGATTCATCTGGGGTGGAGAGTGCCTACAGTGGACCAGATTATAGAAACAAGGAACTGCAGATGCCGTTTACAAAAAAAAAGGATACCAAGTGCTGGAGTGACACTGGGTCAAGCAGCATCTCTGGAGAATAGGGATAGGTGATGTTTTGCGTTGTTACTCGACTTCAGCCCAGAATGTCACCTCTCTCTATTCTCCAGAGATCTGCGGAGTTACTCCAGCACTTTGTTTCCTCTTTTGGACCAGATTATGCTCTGCTTGGCCTATTCATCACACCTTTTACTGTTCATTTACTTTGTGAATCCTGCCCTGGCTCAAATTATGAAAATCCGAAACATTGCACTTGGCTGAGCTAAATTCTGTTTGCCATTCCTTGGCTCACTTTCCCAGCTCCTCTAAATCTTGTTATAGTCTCAGAAAATCTCTTGCACGTCCACTATATCTCTAATAGTGGTGTCATCTACAGATTTACCAGTCACGTTGTCATCCACCTGTTTCTGCATTTCCGGTCTGAAAGCGATCTGTTTATCCTAACTGCCTCATATGAGGTAACTAACCTACAATCCATATTACCACACATGCTTCATACTATGAGCTCTTATCTTGTGTAACAATCCTTATAGAGTGTCTGTTAGAAATCCAAGTACACCATATCTACAATTTTCTTTCTTTTGATTGCTTGTTATATTCTCGAAGAACTAAGGGAAATTTGCCTTTCATAAAACAATGTGGTCTTGATTTGGTTTCATTAATCTTTTCTAAATGACTCGCAATTTCTTTCACGATCATAGACCCCAGCATGTTTTTTCAGTCCAGAAGTCAATTTGACTGTCCTTCATAACTTCGATATGAGGCACAAACATTGAATAGTGAGCAGTACAGCACTGGAACAGGCTCTTCGCCCCACTGCGTCTGTGTTGAACATGATGCCAAGATCAACTCTTATCAGCCTGCACATAATCCATATCGCACCATTCCTTCAATATCCAAATGCTAATTGAAAGTCTCTTGAATGCCATTATTGTACCTGCCTCCACCGCCACCCGTGGCGGCACATTCCAGGCACTCACCTCCCTCTGGGTAAAACAAAACTTGCCCTGCTCATCTTCTAAAAAAATTGCCCCTTTCACATTAAAGCTATATGTACACTCTGGAATTTAGACGGATGAGAGGAGATCTTATTGAAACATATATGATTCTTAAGGGTTTGGACATGCTAAAGGCAGGAAACATGCTCCCGATGTTGGCGGAGTCCAGAACCAGGTGCCACAGTTTAAGAATAAGGAGTAAGCCATTTAGAACGGAGATGAGGAAAAACTTTTTCACACAGAGGGTTGTGAATATGTGGAATTCTCTGCCTCAGAAGGCAGTGGAGGCCAATTCTCTGGATGCTTTCAAGAGAGAGTTGGAAAGAGCTCTTAAAGATAGCGGAGTCAAGGGATATGGGGAGAAGGCAGGAACGGGGTACTGATTGTGGATGATCAGCCATGATCACAGTGAATGGCGGTGCTGGCTCGAAGGGCCGAATGGCCTACTCCTGCACCTATTGTCTATTGTCATTCCCTCTAGTTTATGATATTTCTACCCTAAGGCTCTGACTGTCTACCCTATCTACATCTCTTAGAATTTTATATTTTTATATATTTTCATCAGGTCTCCCCTCGACCTCTGGCACTCCAGAGAAAATAATCCAAGTCTGTCCGACCTCCTACCTCTCCCTGTAGGTAATACCCCTAATCCAGGAATCATTCTCGTAAACCTCCTCTGCGACCTCTCCACATCCTTCCTGTAATGGAGGGACCAGAACTGCACACAATACTCCAATTTTAGCATTTAAACAACAGAGAGACTGGTATGAACATTTAAAATTTTATTTTTATTTTATTTCAAAATATACTTTATTCGAGAAATAAATATATCCAATACATGAAACTTACAAGACTCCATCCAACATTCTCAGCTATACATACATTCAATACTATTTACACAAATTACACCCCCACCCTTGCCACTCATGTGGCCCACTGGCGTGGAATCCCTTCCCTTATTCCACACCCTGCCCCCCAATGTCCAGCAGCGGAAGGACTCTAGACTGTGGTCCTCCCCCACAGAGCCTTGGCATTGGCTGCACCATGCTTCCGTGCGTCCCTCAGCACGTACTCCTGCAGTCTACAGCGGGCCAGTCTGCAACATTCCCCGACGGACAACTCGCTCCGCTGGGAGGTCAACAAAGCTCGGGCAGACCAAAGAGCGTCTTTCACCGAGTTGATGACCTTCCAGCAGCACTCGATGTCAAAACAACAGGCCAACCCAAACATAACGTAAGAAACATTTGATGAGGTAACCAATTGGCTCACGATGAATTTAGAAGCCAAGCACCACGTGGTGACCAGGGTTATTTTTGTGAACAAGGCTATGGTTGCAAATTAGATAGAAGGGCACAAGTTTCTTCATTATTGTGAAGTGTTATCTGTGCAGTGTTTGCACGTTCCCCATGTGACCACATGGGTTTCCTCCGGGTGCTCTGGTTTCCTCCCACATCTTAAAGATGTAAATGAATTGGCCCCAGTGGGTAGGGAGTGGCTGAGAAAGTGGAATAACATAGAACTGGTGTGAATGCATGGTTGATGGTTGGTTGTGGGCCGAAGGTCCTGTTTCCATGCTGTATCTCTAAACACCAAAACTACACTAAAAGTTCCCAGACAACTATTTTGCTAATGATTTTAGAGTTTCTGACTCTTTGGACTTTTAAATAAAGAATTCTCACCCCCTGTCTAGATACAGCGAGAATTTACTTGATGTCACCTTCGAAAACATAAGGCTGAAGATTTCCCCCCCACTGACCTCAACTCTAATATTCCTAGCAAAATGGAACTTAAGCAGTGCATTATATTCACCCATCCTGCAAAGTTGCATCATAACGTTAGAGTCATACAGCATTGAAACAGGTCCTTCAGCCCAACCTGCCCACACCGACCAACATGTCCCATCTACGCTTGTCCCACCTACCTGAATCCCTCTAAACCCGTCCTATCCATGTACCTGTTTCCTGTCTAAATGTGATAGTACCTGCATTGTAACTTCTGTCATTGAATTCTTTTACACACAAAACACTGCAAGGAAACAGTTAATCACGACTAATCTGTGTTAGTAACACAGCTCCCTCTGCTGTACACCTTCTCTTCCACCTCCCTCACATCCACTGCTGTTCACCCACCACCTTCACACCCACATTCTTCTTTCCTCATTACCCCCCTCCTGTTTGGTTTCCACCACTACCCATCGGTGGGTCAAAGGGTTCCTTTTCCGTGCTGTATCTCTAAACTAAACCAAACTACTGGAGTACCCGTTGGCAGTATCGATTCCGTGCTAAGGCTGGGGAGAACATTAATCGCTTTCTGTGGCTGAGAATAGTGCCTTTGTAGCCACATAGCGTCATGCTCTGGATTCCAACACTCTCTCAATGCCTTTGATGATGTGTGTCTCATCAAAACTCGATCATTTTACGTTGCTGAGATTTTAATTTGCGTCTTAGCCTGAGAAATTCAGCAACACCGTCTGCTTGGAATGGATCCATTGTTGGCAAGGAATTAAAATATCATGTTCAGATAATCAGAGAATACAACCTTGACGATTTTAATTTATGTTTAGTGTAGAGATACAGCGCGGTAAAAAAGCCCTTCCACCCACCGAGTCTACGCTCACCAGCGATACATAGAAACATAGAAACATAGAAAATAGGTGCAGGAGAAGGCCATTCGGCCCTTCGAGCCTGCACCGCCATTCAATATGATCATGGCTGATCATCCAACTCAGTATCCTGTACCTGCCTTCTCTCCTGCCTGATCCCTTTAGCCACAAGGGCCACAACTAACTCCCTCTTAAATATAGCCAATTAACTGGCCTCAACTACCTTCTGTAGCAGAGAATTCCACAGATTCACCACTCTCTGTGTGAAAAATGTTTTTCTCATCTCGGTCCTAAAAGACTTCCACCTTATCCTTAAACTGTGACCCCGTGTTCTGGACTTCCCCAACATCGGGAACAATCTTCCTGCATCTAGCCTGTCCAACCCCTTAAGAATTTTGTAAGTTTCTATAAGATCCCCCCTCAATCTTCTAAATTCTAGCGAGTACATTAAAGGGCCTGTCCTACTTACACGATTTTTTAGGCGACTTGCCGGCACCCGTCATAGTCGCAGCAGGTCTCCGAAAATGTTCAACGTGTTGAAAATCCAGCAGCGACCAGAAAAGGGTGCGACTCTTTGGGCGACTAGTCACGACCACACAGGCGTCACCACGACCATACAGGCGACATGTTGCGGGGTCGCCGAAAAAAATCGTGTAAGTGGGACAGGCCCTTAACACTATCCTACACAAAGCCAATTAACCTTCAAACCTGTAAGTCTTTGGAGGAAACCAGAGTACCCGAAGAAAACCCACGCAGTCACGGGGAGAACGTCCAAACAGCGCCCGCGGTCAGGATCGAACCCGGGACTCTGTGCCGAGTTAGGCAGCAACTCTACCACTGCTCCACCGTGCTGCCCACCAAAATGTTTCACGAAGTGTCCATAGACCAGGTGGTCATTTATTATTAGTTGATATTGCAGATTGGAATCTTTGCTGAAAGATACAGCGGTGAATTGTTTAGTGTCTTAACAAGAATCAATAGCCTTTCTTCATCTCCTCAACTGTAGCAGAACACTGTGAAGACTGCATTTACCAACTCCCAAAGCCAAACAAAGAAAAGAGGTCTTTTAAAAATGCAACTGTCCTTTGAATGAACTCATGATGTTAATTAGCCTTTTTAGTTGGCAGCCAACAACCTTTTGTTCCTTTTGTATGATTTGCGTGCTCTGTACTTTCGTGCTTTGGTGTCTACTTTTGAATGTTCTGGTAAGGTCTGCCCATTGCTGAAAGGGATTGCAGGCAGATGCAGATATTGCACAGTCCATCACACAGACCGGACTTCCCACCATTGCCTCCATCGACACTTCACGCTGCCTCACAAAACCAGCTGGCATAATCAAGGGCTCGTCCCACCCCCGCCCATTCCCTCTTCTCCCTGCTCCCGTCCGGCAGAAGATACAGAAGCTTGGAAGTGTGCACCACCGGACACGAGAACAGTTCCTCCCCCAATGTTATCAGGCTGATGGATGATCCTTCTGTAAGCTAGGGTACTGTCCAACTTACCTCTATCCCACTGCATCCTTGGACTTTGCGCATGGACTGAGGCACTACAATGCTGAGAACTATATTCTGCAATCTATATCATCCCCCTTGGTCCATCTGTTGTACTTGAATTTGACATGTTTGTATTTGTGTGTGTGCTGTATCTGATCTGTTTGGATGGCATGCAAAACACAGCTTTTCACTGTACCTCGGTACACATGACAATAATAAACCTGAATCTTAAACCTACGCCATACTCATCTGTGAGCTGAAAGGACCTGGTGCTCAGAACAGACTGACATGCTGAGGAATGGTCCACTTGTGGGATGAAAACACTTTCTCTTTTCCCTAAGTGATCTCTGAATCTTTCCAGAGTTACCTGTCGAAGATCCGGTTTCCTCCCACGCTTTAAAGATGGAGTAACTCAGCGGGGCAGGCAGCATCTCTGGAGTAAAAGGATGGATGACATTTCGTGGTCGGAACCCTTCTTCAGGGTCCTGACCTGAAATGTCATCCATCCTTTTTCTCCAACGATGCTGAAATCTGACCCACTAAATTACTCCAGCACTTTGTGTCTTATCTTTGGTCTCAACCATCATCTGCAGTTTCTTTCTACACAGAGTTTTGTCTCATTTGTTCTTTCTGTATTTCGTTATTTGTGCCTTTTTTAATCGCGGATTAGATCGCCGCAGTGGGACAGCCCCTTAAAGGTCAGATATTGACCTATTTCTCCATTTTAATCAAATATCAGTTATCAACAGCTAACCATTGTCCAAAACACCCATCTAATGTAAAGATTCTCACAGAAAACTCAATGAAACATTTTGAAAATAAACAACAGAAAATTAAATTGGTGTAGGTGGGAACTGCAGATGCTGGTTTACACCAAAGATAGACACAAAATGCTGGTGTGACTCAGCGGGACAGGCAGCATCTCTGGAGAGAGGGAATGGGTGACGTTTCGGGTCGAGACCTTTCTTCAGATTGAGGGACGGGAGGGATGGAAGTGTAAATTTATGGCACGGATATCATTTTCAGGATAGTATGAATATTCTGCTTGCTGTTTAAACAAAAGCATCAACAGCTACAGTTTAATTTATAAAAGAGCAGAGAGTACGAATGAAACGAGGGAATCCAGTTTGATGTTTGGATTTCTGATCACTAACAATCTGTTCTTTATTTAAATGAAACGAGCAATGGTAGGCTGATTTTATATAAATGTTATAATACTAAGAACTCACAAGTTATTGTCCTTTGCGGGACTCTGATTTTGATTAAGAACCAAGCAGTTTCATGATTCCTTCTGTGAGAGGATTTTGCCTTGTCCTGCCTGTTGATCTATAACTATGGTCCAATTCTACACGGCCATCGTAGAGTCTGTTCTCACCTTCTCCATCATGGTCTGGTTTGGCTCAGCCACCAAGCACGACACCTGGAGGCTGCAGCGAATCGTCTGATCAGCAGAGAAGATTATTGGCTGCAACCTTCCCTCCATTGACGAACTGTACACTGCAAGGGCCAGGAAGCGAGTGGGCTAGATCATCTCTGACCCCTCTCACCCTGCCCACAAACTCTTTGAATCACTTCCCTCTGGAAGGTGACTCCGGGCTGTCAAAGCTGCCACAGCCAGACATAAAAACAGTTTTTATCCACGAGTAGTTGCTCTACTCAACAGCCAAAAATCTGTAGCCTCCCTTTGATCTGGTATTTTGTTGGTTCACATGCTTGATCAATGGTGTTTTATCATTAATGTTTTATTATTATTAATGTTTAGTGTTTGTTGAGTCATTCATAACTGTCACTGTATGTCATGTTGTTACTTGTGGGTGACTCAATGTGGGGGGGGGGCGGGAAGAAGAAAGGAAGAGGCGGAGACAGTAGGCTGTGGGAGAGCCGGGAAGGGGAGGGGAAGGAGGGAGAAAGCAAGGACTACCTGAAATTGGAGAAGTCAATGTTCATACCGCTGGGGTGTAAACTACCCAAGCGAAATATGAGGTGCTGCTCCTCCAATTTGCGGTAGGACTCACTCTGGCCATGGAGGAGGTCCAGGACAGAAATGTCAGATTCGGAATGGGAGGGGGAGTTGAAGTGCTGAGCCACCGGGAGATCAGGTTGGTTATTGCGAACTGTGCGGATGTGTTGGGCGAAGCGATCGCCAAGCCCAATCTTGGTCTCACCGATGTAGAGCAGTTGACACCTAAAGCAGCGGATGCAATAGATGAGGTTGGAGGAGGTGCAGGTGAACCTCTGCCTCACCTGGAAAGACTGCTTGGGTCCTTGGATGGAGTCAAAGGGAGAGGTAAAGCGACAAGTGTAGCATTTCCTGCGGTTGCAAGGGAAAGTACCAGGGGAGGGGGTGGTTTGGGTGGGAAGGGAAGAATTGACTAGGGAGTTACGGAAGGGGAGGAGATGGGAAGATGTGGCCAGTGGTGGGATCCCGTTGGAGGTGGCGAAAATGTCGGAGGATTATCTGTTGTATGTGACGGCTGGTAGGGTGGAAGGTGAGGACAAGGGGGCTCGCCCTTGTTATGAGTGGGGGGGATGGGGAGTGGGAGCGGAGCTATGGGATATAGAAGAGACCCTGGTGAGAGGGAGACCTAGTTGAAGAAGGGAACCCCTGTTCCCTCAAGAATGAGGACATCTCCGATGCCCTGGTTTGGAACACCTCATCCTGGGTGCAGATGCGGCGTAGACGAAGGAATTGGGAGTAAGGGATAGAGTCCTTACAGGACGCAGGGTGGGAAAAAGTGTAGTCCAGATAGCCATGGGAGTCAGTGGGTTTGTAGTAGATAGTTTAGTTTAGTTTATTGTCACATGTACCGAGGTACAGTGAAAAGCTTTTGTTGGCATCCTTTCTTGGTCGAAAACAACACTAAGTGCTGGACTAACTCAGCAGGCCATGCAGCATCTCTGAAGGACACGGATAGGTGACGTTTCGAGTTGGGACCCTTCTTCAGTCGCCAGTCCGTTGTGTCTCTTTTCTCAGTATGTGTGTTTGTGTGGTGCAATGGGTTGCAGACAAAGGGTGAGTGAGAAACTAAAACACCGCACAACATGCGAGAGGGTGAACAACAACGGAGAAGTAGTGTGTTGGAATGATCTTGTTGATAAAGTGAAGTTCTTAAGTTCTAGGAGCAAAATTAGGCCATTTGGGCCATCCAGCGGCAACCAGAGAAAGGTATGACTCTTTGGGCGACTGCTCACGACCATGCAGGTACCCAAAGAGTCGTACATTTTTCTGGTCACCGCTGGATTTTCAACATGTTCGACCTGCTGCGATTATGACGGGTTGCCGGCAAGTCGCCAAAAAAATCGCGTAAGTGGGACAGGCCCTTAAGAAGTGTTAGAAATGGTACACAGCCTCTGTTTCTGGAGAGGTTGAATGGTTGAATTAGATAGAGCTCTTGGAGCTAGCGGAAACAAGGGGTATGGAGAGAAGGCAGGCACGGGTTACTGATTGTGGATGATCGGTGCTGGCTCGAAGGGTCGAATGGCCTCCTCCTGCACCTATTTTCTATGATAGTAGCCAACACATGTTGCTCAAAGCCAGTTCTGTCAGCCTGAATCAGATTTCATAACCAAGTTCAGATGAATTTATTTTTGACGAGAAAATAATGTTATGCATTCATTACATTTTATTTCGAAAAGCCAAAGTGCACTTTTGTTCATGGTACGCATTATTCAGTCTAAATACAGAAAATAACTTTAAATATTTAGTAATTATTGTTGACTGAAGCTTTGGAAAGCTTAAAATATTACTTAGCCCTTAATTTAGGACAAATTATGGATCATGCTTAATCACTATCACTTTGAAGATTATTTTTATGAATCAGGATAGCTAGCAAAACCTAATCTTTGAAACAGGATTATTTGTGGGAGTTGTTAATTGTTTACCTGCAAACTATTATAAAAGTGGCACACTGACATTGTTTTTCCTTCAATAATAGAATTGTGATATCTTTATCCTGTAATTCACAGGAGCCATCTTCCAAATTATTTGTAATAACGTTTCAGTAGAAAAATGTAATCCCTAAATTAAATCGGCAAAGATTGTTTCAAGAGGGCTAGAATACAAAACAGGGATGTAATGTTGAGGCTCTATAAGGCGCTGGTCAGGCTGCATTTGGAGTATTGTGAGCAATTTTTGGGGCACCATATCTGAGGAAGGATGCGCTGGCTCTGGAGAGGGTCCAGAGGAGGTTTACAAAAGTGGGTTAACATATGATGAATGTTTGATGGCACTGGGCCTGTACTCACTGGAGTTTAGAAGAATGACAGGGGACCTCATTGAAACATGCCAAATAGTGAAAGGCTTGGATAGAGTGGATGTGGAGAGGATGTTTCCACCAGTGGGAGAGTCTAAGACTGGAGGTCATAGCCTCAGAATTAAAGGACGTTCCTTTAGGAAGGAGATGAGGAGGAATTTCTTTAGTCAGACGGTGGTGAATCTGTGGAATTCTTTCCCACAGAAGGCTGTGGAGGCAAAGTCAATGGATATTTTTAAGGCAGAGATAGATTCTTGATTAGTACGGGTGTCAGGGTTTATGGGGGAAGGCAGGAGATTGGGGTTAGGAGGGAGAGATACATCAGCCACGATTGAATGGCGGATTAGACTTGACGGGCTGAATGGCCAAATTCTGCTCCTATCACTTATGACCTTAAGTTTTTTGCACAGAGGGTGGAGAGTGCCTGGAACACACTGACTGGGGTGGTGGTGGAGACAGATACGTTAGTAGCATTTAAGTGGCTTTTGGATATGCAGGGGCTGAAGAGATATGGATTGTGTGCAGGCAGATAAGAGTTGGCCTTGACATCATGTATGGCACAGACATTGTGGGCGGAAGGGCCCGTTCCTGTGTTGTGATAACAATGGTTATCTCCTTACCTGTTTTAGTCACTGGGGCTGCAGCTTTTTGTGTGGGCTTTTAACGGACCAACGTGACTGTTTTCAATTCATAGGCCTTATGGCCATTTTTGGTAACTAAAAAAAATATTGTCTAGGTTTAAATAGAAATTTAAATTTGAATAAACAGTTAATTCAAATATTTTTTCCTCGTAGTTTATGATATTGTGTAACAACTCTGCTTAATCTTAATGTTTTTCCTAGCTCTCAAAAAGTGGGAAATCTTCACAATTCTTTGCCCTGCACACAGATACAGCAGTCAGGAAAATGTTGCCCCCTAGTGGTTTTATCATTCATTCATCATCGTTGAAAACATTAGCGACGCAGTGGTGCTGGTTTCCAACGGGAACGGTGACGGACGCACCACACTTCTCTGTCCTCCAGTTCCTGCGGACTTCTGCCACTGGAAATATAGGATTTTGGTGTGTGTGCTTTATCATCATTCCTTACAATGCGATGTACGACAGTGATCGCAACTTCTACTGAAGTGTGGATGGCCATTGGCTCGCTAGAAGCTCATCTGCCCTTTGACAGGTCTTGTTTTTAGTCCTGCTGGGGGTCCACAGCCTCCTCCTCACTTGGCAAACCGGGTGGGGGAGACGGTTTAGTCGCCGACTATCCGACCATGGAGCAGGTAGCACGGGATTACATGGTACCCCTGGCTGGGGAACTCCCCCCTGATTTGACCTGGTTTTAGGTGCCAATCAAGGTTCCACTGGAAGAATTTTAAGGTTCCCCAGAATTGTGAGGCAAATGCCAGATTAATAGCTGTTTGATGTTGACATGGTTTGTTAAAGTTGTCCATTATACATACACTGTACTCGGGTTTCAGGAGCAGCTTCCTGCTTTGAAATTCACCCATTTTTATCATTGAAGATTGTATTAAGGGCCAAATAGATGTTATAAGCTCCTTGGGGATAGGAGTAAAATTAGGCCATTCGGCCCATCAAGTCTATTGTGGCTGATCTATCCCTCCTAATCCCATGTTGAGTGCAAGTGAACAAAAGACTGGAGATAGACTCAAAAAGCTGGAGTAACTGAGCGGGACAGGCAGCATCTCTGGAGAGAAGGAATGGGTGATGTTTCGGATCCAGACCCTTCTTCAGACTGGTTAGGGATTAGGGAAACGAGAGATATAGACGATGATGTAGAGAGATAAAGATGTGCAAAAATGTTACGATGATAGAGGAAACAGGCCATTGTTAGCTGTTGGTTGAGTGAAAAGAAGAAGGTATTGTGACTTGGGTGGCGGAGGGATAGAGATGGTCTTTAGTACTCGTTCTCAGCATGCAAGCAAATTCTCAAAACTTATTTACCAAATTGTGCCCAGTGACCTTGTTCATGTCCACTTCCATGATTTGTTACTGTATCAATTTATCCACAGTCCTTTTTAGTATTTAGAGATACAGCATGGAAAGATCATAAGATCATAAGTTATAGGAGCAGAATTAGGTCATTCGGCCCATCAAGTCTACTTAATGCATTAATAAATGTAATTTATTAATGTACATCTCAGTTATGAATGATTGTTCTTTTGTTGCTTCAGGGAAGATTGTTAAGATGTATTAATGAGGAAAAACAAGGGATTTTTGAGATATTAAGAAAACAATTGGCATGGAACTAACCCTTGAATCCCCTCCCTCTCTCTCTGTCCATCCTCTACCCTAGGCAACTTACTTGTTTCATTGTCATCCTGGTGAGTTTCATTGTCTGTCGAACTCATTATCACCTAGCCCACAGCCAACAATGGACCATTGTGGACCCTACCTTTACTTGATCATCGTTACTTTTTGCATATCTCTCACTCATTTGTTCTATACCTCTCTGTATCATCATCTACATCTCTCATTTCCCTTTCCCCCGACTCTCAGTCTGAAGAAGCGTCTTGACCTGAAATGTCACCTATTCCTTTTCTCCACAGATGTTGCCTGGCCCGCTGAGTTACTCTAGCATTGTGTGTCTGTCTTAAGAAAACAATTGTTGCCTTCTCTACAATTTAATTCATTGTACTGACTTTCTGTTAAACCTACATCTTGGCCTCTTCCATCCACCAGTGACAGACAGCCTCTAATGGAAGGAAAAAATGGAGAAAGGGGGCCAAGCAAAATAAGATATGGGAGTTATAGTGATATTTGCATATCTATTTGTACATTTCCCATAACATTTGGATCCTTTCACAACTTAGTCCATCACAGAGCTTTCTTTCTGTAAGTGTCTTCTTTGTGAGCCTTGTTTGCTTTTCTAGTTATGGTGTTAGAACTGGAACGAAAAAATGAATTTGCCTTGGAGCAATTATTCGTCAAGAAATCATGGCGGCCCTATGAAAGGACCCATTTTATGCACGAAAGCGGTGACGTCAAAGCTGTGTAAAACAGCTAATGGCAAATATTTTTTAATTTAAGCGGCTAACTACCATAGCATCTTGAAAGCTGCTTCTGTGTGCCGTTGATGCCATTATATGCATAACTAATTAAAAAAGCTTTTTTCCTCAAGACCAACAGTTCTGATGCCATTTTATCTAGGCCACCGTTAGCTCACTTTGGATCATAGTCGGCAGATACCGTGTCCCGTTTCCCAAGTGAAGTACTAAGGGGAGCACTTTCAAAACTTCCTGTTTAATTTACTTCAAAGCTCAGTGAATGTTGTATTGCACCTGATATGTTGGAACTTAACCATTATCAGGTAAGTTTAACACCTTAATGCGCTGTATAGAACTAGCATTTGTCAATGTCTTCAGTTCCTCGTTGAAGCAATGTATTTTCAATTACACATCATTTGTTGTCCTTGAGTTGTTTCTCCTGAATATTCCTTTTGTACTGTCTGCGAGAAATATTTTCCCATTCCTAAAATAATGAGTATGACATCCATAAGTTATAAGTCTGTTTTTGGAGATTCCTTGGAAAAAAACTGCTTTCTGATGCTAAAATTTGCCATTGGATGCAAACGGAAGGAGAATTGATTGAATTAAAGTACAAATTATTTTTTTAATTTAATATGCTGTAATTGGCTTCAGGATTATTTATGGCTTTGTAGTTTCAAGACTTTTCACTGTTGCTTTGGGTCAGCGAGAGCAAATGCAGACTTTAAACGGTGCGTGTCGTTCATTCACGGTAAATTTAATGAGAGTGCGATGCTCAAAAAATCTTACACGTGAGCACTGTGAACCGTCTTAATATACTTTATAAATCGCAATGTGTTCTCATATTTTTGATGCTGCTTTCAGTGTTTTTCATTTTGCCTCATTTGTTTGAAGGAGATTTTCATCTCTTCCAAGACTAAGAATTTTCTGTGATGCCAGGTTTTCCGTGATACTGGGTGCAACACCACACTTCATTTATAGCAACAGATAAGGCGGAGATTGGCACGGCTTAGTATCAAGGGATTATGGGGAGAAGGCAGGAGAATGGGGTTGAGGGGGAAAGATAGATCAGCCATGATTGAATGGTGGAGTAGACTAGATGGGCCGAGTGGCCTAATTCTGCTCCTAGAACTTATGAACATAAGAATGTGCAAGAACATTAAATTAACGCTGTTTTCTTTTTATTCTGTTCCGCATATAGGTGCAAACCCACCTTGAAAATCCGACCAAATACCACATTCAGCAAGCGCAGAGGCAGCAGGTTAAACAGTATCTGTCAACAACTTTGGGCAACAAACTGACAAACCAGGCCTTAAGCATGCCCTGTTCCAACCAACAAGGTGATCATATCATGCCCCCAGGAAATGGAAGCAGTGCTCCCAACAGCCCAATGGCCATGCTCAACATCAGCTCAAACTGTGAGAAAGAGGTAATCTCCACTTTTCTCTTTGTGTGGAATCTATTGGCCTGCAAGTAACTAATAACAAAATGCAAGATCATTTTAAAATACTGCTTTAAAAACACACATACACACGCACACGCGCACACATGCACACGCACACGCACACGCACACGCATGCACGCACACAGACACAGACACAGACACAGACAAACACACACACAAACACAGACACACGCGTGCACACACACACGCGCGCGCACACACACACACACACACACACATGCACACACACACGTGCACGCACACACACGAGCGCACACACACACACACACATACACGCACACACACACATGCGCGCACACACACACACACACATACACACACACACACGCACACACACACACACACACACGCACACACACACACACACAAAGTGCTGGAGTAGCTCTGCGGGTCAGGCACCACCTCTGGAAAACATAGATAGGTGACGTTTTGGGTCAGGACTTTTGCCTTCTGAAGAAGGGTCCCGACCCAAAACGTCTGGCTGTATGATTTATATTTGAAAGTGACATTATCGAAAAATCTATTTTTGAGAACTGGAGGAATTTAATATGACTGCCCTTCATATCATTCTTGTGATTTAGTGTTTCTGATCATTCCATCCTAACACTTAAGCATGTGGGTAACTCTACTGATATGCCTACCTGTACACAAAAAATGCTGGAGAAACTCAGCGGGTGAGGCAGCATCTAGGAGTAGGAGTAGGCGACGTTTTGGGTCGAGACCCTTCTTCTACCTGTACATTTTGTTTTCCTATCTAAGGTGCAGACCCATGAAGAGTTACCTGATAGAACATTCATTTTGGAATGCCTAACTCTACTACACAATTTAAAATTTAAAGCACAGAGAATTGTTGTACAGTTTTTCTAATTGCTCGGAATAAAATAAAACCTCAGTCAGAGCCCCCAAAAAATCTGATTGCGGACTGTATTGTTAATTTGTCTTGCTTTGATCACTTCCCACCAACCCTGCCGAATTGTCCATAGTACTTTATTGAATAAGGAAACGGTGACTTTGACAGTAGTGAATTGATGATATTAAAAATCCCATTGTAAACTTTTAAACTGTAACATTGCTTAGTAACAGAAAAAAATTAAATTATTGTGATTTTATGGAACAAGCACCCATATGTTAAGTAGTATTAGTGAAAATTGAGTGGAAATTGAGAGTGGAAAGAGGCAGATTGTAAAAATACAAATTCCCTTCTGCAAAGTAATTATATGGAATGTAAAATGTTGTTTTCGATGGATTTGCAGACAATAATTGTTTTATCCGTGTTCTGGATGCTTACATCTTCCAGCTTTAAATAACTGGCTCCGACGTACTTACTCTTCACTGCAATTATTAGATGCCAAATATAAAATATTTTGCTCTTAAACCAGATTTGTGTAACACACTGTCTGAAAAACACAGAAAATGTTTTAAAAAAAAACACCAGTGCCAGTTATTTACTTTCAATATTGTTGAGGCCACGACTGACTTGGTTAAAATTCAAAAGTGCCCTTCCTAGACTAGATGCCAAGCCAAGCACACAGTTTAAAACAAGAAGAAAAGGTTTCGTATTCAAGCTGATGGCAATTAGAACAAGAATAAATAGATTAAAAATTGATTGAAGAACCTTTCTTTATTTTGTTATTCATTATGGTTCAAAATGAACAAAATGACTCCAATGTCTGAAGTTCACTAAACAATATTTTAATGTTTACTAAAATAAATAAAATTATATAGACCTAATTTGCACTGCACCTTTTACAATCACAGTCGGTGAAATACTTTTAGAGTTATCTTTATAAAGTAGCAACCTCACACAGAGTGATACGATTATGGGCAGCATGGTGGCATAGTGGCAGAGTTGCTGCCTGACAGTGCCGGAGACCCGGGTTCGATCCTGACTACAGGTGCTTGTCTGTACGGAGTTTGTACGTTCTCCCCGTGACCGCGTGGGTTTTCTCCTAGATTTTCGGTTTCCTCCCACGCTCCAAAGATGTACAGGTTTGTAGGTTAATTGGCTTGGTATAAATGTAAAATTGCCCCTAGCATGTGTAGGATATTGCTATTGTGCGGGGATCGCTGGTCGGTGTGGACTCGGTGGGTCCAAGGGTCTGTTTCCACGTGGTATCTCTAAACTAAAACTGCATGTTTCATTTCAACGAAATGTACTAAAAAATTGATTTGATTCTTCTGGAGTAAAATGAGCGACCAACCATTTTTGGAACAGCTCATGTCACTGAAGAAATGTAACAAATTCAAACCAACCCAATCTAGAATTCTGCCTTACCTTCCAGCTCCACACACCTCCATCTAGGCATTTCTGGTTTAGTGATCTTACATAACGGTAGAATGCTGTCAATTGGGTGGAGAAGACACCCCTGCTCTTCTTGAAACAATTGAGGGAATAAGAAAGAATCTAATTTTAACATCCCACAAGAAAACAGTGCTTGCATATCTCCCTCAGTACTGAAGAACTACCTTCTACCAGTCTGAAGAAAGGTCCCGACCCAAAACATCGCCTATCCATGCTCTCCAGACATGCTGCCTGACCAGCTGAGTTACTTCAGCATTTTGTGTCTTTTTTTCCCCCCTCGGTACGCCTTCAGCGTAGGTTTTTAAACTAGAGTCTCTGGAGGGGAGGGTTTAATGAGCGTTCAAACTCAGAAGTGAGTGTACTGATTATACTTTGGATGCGGTAGTAGGGTTCAATGTCATAGAACAGTACAGCATAGGAACAGGCCCTTTGGCCCACCATGTCTGTGTTGATCATGATGCTCAGACAAACCGTATCCTTATCCCTCCATTCCCTGCATACCCATGTGCTTACCCAAGTCTCAAATGCTCTATATCCCCCACCACCTCCGGTAGCTCGTTCCAGGCACTCACCACTCTGTGTGAAAAATAACTTTCCAGCACATGTCTTTGAAACTTTGCTCCTCTCACCTTAAACTATTTTCAAAAAATAAAATAATTTTATTGAAAAATAAGAAGGTAGTCAAAAATGCTGGAGAAACTCAGCATCTATGGAGTGAAGGAATAGGTGACGTTTCTTGACCCGAAACGTCACCTATTCCTTCACTCATTAGATGCTGCCTCACCCGCTGAGTTTCTCCAGCATTTTTGTCTCCCTTCGATTTTTCCAGCATCCGCAGTTCTTTCTTAAACTTATTGAAAAGATACGTTTATTTTCCTTAGTATCTAGGATCCATGTCTGAGTAACTCTATGCAAAGTGAAGGTGTATTTCTAAAAAAAACTACAGGATCATTGGGGAAAACAAGTAATATTCTTGATAAAACACTAAGATCGTACTATTGCACCTAAAGAAAAAATGCCTAATTTTAAGAACATTTTTAAAGGTCTACAAATTTAACAAGAACTCCTAATTCTTGTTGAATGTGTGCCTGATTTTTGTGGCGAAGAGTAGGAAGGAACTGCAGATGCTGGTTTAAACCGAAGATAGACACAACGTGCTGGAGTAACTCAGCGGGACAGGCAGCATCTCTGGAGAGAAGGAAGGGTGACGTTTCAGGTCGGGGAGAAGGGTCTCGACCCGAAACTTCACCCATTCCTTCTCTCCAGAGATGCTGCCTGTCCCGCTGTTACTCCAGCGATTTATGTCTATTTTTTTTGTGGGATGGATTTGGGTTGTGGGAAAGACGGGAGCACCACTAGCACCATGTTTTGCTTTGAGCCAGTGTGAATTGCCGTGAAGATTTTAATTATGTTTGACATTTAAGTTCCAAATCCAGAGATTTTTGGAGGTACTGTGGCTTATCTTGGTGTGAGTTACAATTGTGAAAAAAAACCTGTGTAACCTAGCAGAATTTTCAGAACAAAATCACTATATTCATTGCTCGCTCATTGTGCTAAATGCAGACAAATGTTGCATGTCAACGTTTATCCCTTTAAATACCAAATGCCAATTATATAAAGGCTGCTTAAAATTAGGCAATACAGTGAGATGTTAGAAAAACAATATCCTTAACTACACAACTGTTTCTGAAAATAATTGAACCACGATCTCGTCAGTGTGTCTTCTCAAGGTTTATCTCTTCTTTATTCTAGGAATATTCCAGGAATATCTTTTCTAAAATACAAATTTGTTTTAGAATCTAACTTCACGTACATGCTGCACACTCATATCTTCTGGAGAGGAACTAATACTAATACTATTCCTTTTCTTTTACAGGTCTGGTTGCCGGAAATGAAAATGGTAATAATTATATTTTACACTAGTGCTTCACTTGAAAACCTGCTGAATTTGTTGCATCGTCTCGATAGTTGAAATTAGTAAATTTATGTTCGCAATTTTAAGCACTGAGATTTATGTGAAAACTGTGAAGATTTCCACAGGGCAAAAAAATTCCACTGGGTGTAGAATGTATTGGTGCAGCCCAGGGAAAGCAAAGTTGCTGCTTGTCCTTGAACCACCATTATGTTTCTGTTTGTATTGATTGGTCTGACTTTGATATTCTGTTCACCAGAATAAGGCCTGAAATTCAATATTTTAAATAAATTATCTTGGATGTATAGAAATATTAGATGTTATTAGCACTAAATGTCTTATTAATTTAAAGTTTTAATTTAATTTTAAACTTTAATTTAATTTAATTTAAACTTTTAATTTAAAGTTTTAATTTTAAAACATAAAACATTATGTAGATTGTCCACATTTCCTCCATAGCACTAGTGTGGAGTACTAGTGTATGTAGCACTGGTATCTGGCACTAGTATGTAGCACTAGTGGGACTTAACATTGCCCACCTGGGGCTTCAACATCGGGAGAAAAATGGTGCAGGGGAGAGAAAAGACTTTGCCTTCCATCACAGTGAGGAGGAGATTCACTGTGATGGATGTTTTTCTGTAAATTGAATTGTTTGTGTGTCGTGTAGGAATTGTTTTGTTTGTATGGCTGTGGAAACGGAGTTTCGTTTGAGCCTCTTTGAGGTTCAAATGACAAGAAATAAAATCTAATCTAATCTAATCTAGTATGCAGCACTAGTATGTAGCACTAGTAAGGAGAGAATACTAGTGTATGTAGTACTAGTATGTAGCATTAGTATGTAGCACTAGCAGGTAGCACTAGTATGTAGCACTAGTATGCAGCACTAGTATGGAGAGTACTAGTGTATGTAGTACTAGTATGTAGCACTAGTATGGAGCGTACTAGTGTATGTAGTACTAGTATGTAGAGTACTAGTGTATGTAGTGCTAGTATGGAGAGTACTAGTGTATGTAGTACTAGTATGGAGAGTACTAGTGTATGTAGTACTAGTATGGAGAGTACTAGTGTATGTAGTACTAGTATGGAGAGTACTAGTGTATGTAGTACTAGTATGGAGAGTACTAGTGTATGTAGTACTAGTATGGAGAGTACTAGTGTATGTAGTACTAGTATGGAGAGTACTAGTGTATGTAGTACTAGTATGGAGAGTACTAGTGTATGTAGTACTAGTATGGAGAGTACTAGTGTATGTAGTACTAGTATGGAGAGTAGTGCACACATTGATTTAATGGACCTTCTTCTATCTAAGTATGATCGGCTCCCAATATGTTTACTGTCGATGACTTGATGGTGTTCCCCATGGTCCCCACACAGTAAGGGCAGAGGTTTACTGCTCTTGCGTGGACTTTTACGTTGCTAGTGCAATCGAACAGAAAGAAAATGCAGTTTCAGCTCAAATTGAATCATTTTTCAGTCTAAACCCTGCCCTTTGTTTTATGGTTTGGAGAACGGGGGGAGTCCAGCTGCCAAACCTATAGAGAGTGTGGGCCTGGAATTTCAGAGCATACACACCATCCTTTCTTCAAAAATCAACATAAACTTTATTCAAGGTAAAAAATATGTACAATACAGGAACTGCGCAAAATATTCTTCCGACATTCTCGGAGGCTATACATGCATTCAATTCATCGTTACATAGTGTTTTCCCAATTTTTACCCCACACCCTTGCACCTCATGTGGTCCCCCTGGGGTGATATCCCTCCCTTGTTTGAGGGGCGGCTCCACCACACCCTGCCCACCTTATGTCCAGCAGCGGAAGGACCCCAGACTGTGGTCCACCCCCACAGAGCCTTGGCGTTGGCTGCACCGAGCTTCAGTGCGTCCCTCAGCACGTACTCCTGCAGTCTGGGGCGGGCCAGTCTGCAACATTCCCCGACGGACATCTCGCTCCGCTGGTAGGTCGACAAGGTTGGGGTAGATCAAAGAAAGTCTTTCACCGAGTTGATGACCTTCCAGCAGCCCTCGACGTCCATCTCCGAATGTGTCACCAGGTTACAAGTTGGACAATAGACAATAGGTGCAGGAGTAGGCTATTCGGCACTTCGAGCCAGCACCGCCATTCACTGTGATCATGGCTGATCATCCACAATCAGTACCCCGTTCCTGCCTTCTCGCCATATCCCCTGACTCCGCTATCTTTAAGTTGGGTGGTGTACGTTTCTGATGCTTCCAATTGCCCACAGGTGTGAACTGTCAGAGCTGCCCTGAGTCTATCATGGATATTTGGGGAATGGAGCGATATGGATCATAAATGTTCTATCCCATTTGCCATGATTGCATTGCCATAGAATGAAAAGTGTTCTGGATTTGAAGATGGGATTTGTCTCCACAACAATTGTGTGGCCATTTCTACCATTGCTGTTCCGGGCAAATGCATCAGCCAGGGAGAGGTACCTCGATGAGGCCGAGTTCACTTTGTACCTACAGGAGATCCAATCGTACAGGTGTGTCCTTCTGGACTCAGATAGCTTGGTATTTGATTAAGTTACCAATCCAATCTTGGCAACGGACATTCTGTACCCATGTCGTTTTCAATGCTTCCTCCAAGTATTCAACATGGAGGGGCACTGGCGCATGAGCCATGGTCGGACTTTAGGTGATAATCAAGGTGAGGGACCTTTGCCGTGTTTGAATTGATGCCTCAAGTCTTTATGGAGAGTGGAGTCAATGTTGAGGACTCCCAGGTCCAGTCCCTCATCTGTTCACTTCTGTACCCCTCCCCGCACTGGTGGGTAAGTCCTGTCACTGGCATTGGATGTAGTCCATCTAGACAGAACACCTTTAATTTTTAGCAAAAAACAAAATGCTAGCTGAACTCAGAAGTTCAGGCAGCATCTGTGGAAGGACATGGGCAGGAGACATTTTGGGTTGGGACCCTTTATCAGACATGAAGAAATAAAATGTGTTTTCTTAATAGCTTGATGACTGTGGGTGTTAATGTCAAATCCGTCTTGTACAAGGATACAAAATCTTTCTAAATACAAGACCTTTTCCATCTCTCACCATTTGAAAGGGATACAAAAATGCTGGAGAAACTCAGCGGGAGAGGCAGCATCTATGAAAATAGGCGACATTTCGGGTCGAGACCCTTCTTCAGACTGAAGAAGGGTCTCGACCCGAAACGTTGCCCATTTCCTTCGCTCCATAGATGCTGCCTCACCCGCTGAGTTTCTCCAGCATTTTTGTCCACCTTTGATTTTCCAGCATCTGCAGTTCCTTCTTAAACATTTGAAAGGTATACCTCCCTTTTTTATTCTATCAAAGTGGATTCCATCTGCCATGTCCTTGCCCCTTCTCTTCACCTGTCTATATCCCCCGAAGCCTTTACATCTTTCTCATTGCCCATCTGTCCACTAGGGCATGTTTCATCAACATACATGGAAACATTTCCCTTAGTACGCTTGTGCGAAACAAATAAACTGGTAGATCGCGAACAGAAGCAGCCCCAACCTAATTTCTATGACTTTGCAATAGTAATGGCCACCTAGCCTAAAAATGACCAGATTATCTCATTGCTAATTAAATAAATCAGATGACAACCCAAATACTAAAAACCTGCAAAATGTAAATCTGGAGATTTAACGTAAAATGGTAAATGGTGGACATCCTCAATAATGTTAAGGGGCAGCATATCGCCTCAGCTGGTGGGACCAGTGGCTAACAGTGCCAGAGACCTGGGTTCATTCGTGACCTCTGCTGTTCCTGTGGAGTTTTCATGTTTTCTCTGCGACCAAATGGGCTTCCTCTGGGTGCTTCAGTTTCCTCTCACATCTCAAAAATGGGTGGATTAACAGGTTAATTGGCTACTTTTAATGGACATGGGTGTGTAGGTGAGAGGTAGATTATGTGAAGAGTTGATAAAAATGTGGGGAGCTATAAATGGGATTAATGATGTTTGATGGTGGTCTGAAGAGTCTGTTTCTGTGTTGTATTGCTCCCTGTATCTTTTTCACTTGGAGAGTAGTCTTTAGCTTGAATGAGCTGCCAGAGGAAGCTGCAGAAGTGGATACAATTCCAAATTTATAAAGACATTTAGACAGATGTATAGGGGGATAGAAGGGGTTTAGAAACCTTTGGCCAAATGTCAGCAAATGGTACTCACCCAGAATGCCAAATTGGTTGGCATGGACAAGTTGTACCAAAGGGCCTGTTTCCCTGCTGTACAACTCTATGACTCTAGCTGTGAGGCAAGCTCAGGTAACATATATGGAGAGAGAAATAGGTTCAGCATTTCAGGTCAATGGTGTTTCATCTGAAGTTGGAGAATTAAAAATACAAGCATGTTTAAAGTTGCAGAGAAGGGGAAAGGATGCATGTGGCGTTGGTGCCTCCCGAGAGGAGGTGATGAAGGCATGTTAATCATAGCTGAGATAGACACAAAATGTTGCAGTAACTCAGCGAGTCAGGCAGCATTCCTGGAGAAAGATGACGGTGATCTTTCAGGTCGGGACCCTGCTGCCTCTGGAGAAAAAGGGTGGGTGATGTTTTGCATCAGGACCCTTCTCCGGATCCCAACCTGAATCGTCGCCCATCCTTTTTCTCCAGAGGGAAAAAGGCTGCTGAGGTTGGGAGGGGAAGGAGGTAAGAGCAGAGTACAGCAGATGGAGCAGATGTTGAGAGGGAAAGTTAGATGAGCCATGATGGAATGGTGGGGTAGACTCGATGGGCTGAATGGCCTAATTCTGCTCTTATGACATGAACTTACCAGGAAGAGCCCTGATCAGTGCTGAAGTTATGAGTTACAGTATTGGGGTGGAAATGTTGGATAGGTGGTTTTATAGAGGATGATTGATTATAGGGAGAGAGCTCAGATGAATGAAACGCTGCTGAATTGCATTGGGAGATCACTGAGGAATGATTATGTCACTTTGGACAAAGGAAAAACTTGCATTACACAAACCTTGATTGGATTGTGCAGAATAAGGATTTTAAATAAGGTAAGAGGGAGATAAACACAATTAGATGCACAAAGGAGAAAATACCAGCAGGCGTACTGGTAGAGCTTACTGCCTTACAGCGCCAGGCAATAATCTTGATTACAGGTGTTTGTCTGTACATTCTCCCCGTGACCTGCGTGGGTTTTCTGAAACCTTTGGTGTCCTCCCACACTCCAAAGACGTACAGGTTTGTAGGTGAATTGCCTTTGTGTAAATGTAAAATTGTCCCTAGTGTATGTAGGGTAGTGTTAATGTGCAGGGATCGCTGGTCGGTGCGGACTCAGTGGGTCGAAGGGTCTGCTTCCGTGCTGTATTATTGAAATAAACTAAACTAAACTAAACTAAACAGTGTGGTAGGTCAGACAAAGGCTTGCTTTGGTGAGAAGACTGTAACAGTGTGAGCAAGCCAGTAGCAGAAGGTATAGCCAGATAGATACATTGCACCAGGAGGAAGGTTTCACTGTCATCATCCAGGTTTTTGTCAAAGCTGCACTACCATTGGACTTGTACACAAGAACTATAAACTTGGGCCTTGCCATTCATATGTTTCCAAGGTGGGTGTAGAGGGGGAATTGGTGCTTTGCTGAAGACTGAGAGGAGTGAATTGAAAGAGAAGGAGACAGATAGGATTGACATTGAGGTGAGGTTGCAGGAGCCAGTGTTGAGTGTCAACGGAAGCACAAAGGGAAGCTTTGGGAGTACAACTGCTCAAGTGCCTGATGCTGAGAAGCACTGAAGGGGGCAGATAGGACGTCGGGGTGGTAGTTGAGAAATAGTTGAGAAGGTCTCAAAATAGTTGAGAAGATCAAAAGGAACCTGGGGTCTGATGCCAGAAGCCGTGTAGGATAATAGTCAGTGAATTAATAGATTGAGAAGCAAAGTTAGCAAAGATTGACGACACATTGGCAGCACGGTGGCACAGCAGTAGAGTTGTTGCATTACAATGCCAGAGACCCAATTTCGATCCTGACTACAGGTGTTGCCTGTACCAAGATTGTACGTTCTCCCTGTGACCGCTTGGGTTTTCTCCGGATGCTCTGGTTTCCTCCCACATTCCAAGGGCGTACAGGTTTGTTGGTTTTATTGGCTTCTGTAAATTGTTCCTAAGGTGTAGGATTCCATTGTGCTTCCGTTGACACTCAACACTGGCCCACTCCTGCACCTATTGTCTATTGTCTATTAAATAGCGGAGTCAGGGGATACGGGGAGAAGGCAGGAACGGGGTACTGATTGGCGATGATCAGCCATGATCACATTGAATGGCCGAAGGGCCGAATGGCCTATTCCTTCACCTATTGTCTATTGTCTAGACTGGTTGGGCCAACGGGCCTGTTTTCACACGGTATATCTAAACTAAGCTAAACTAAATATACTGGTTTTGAGAAAGTATTATGGTGGTAACGATTGGGGAATTGAGACATTATTATAGCAAAGGTACATCCACCTCGTAGCGATTGAGATTCTTTTCAACTCTGCACAGATTTCTTTGCTTGGAGAAAACTTTGAGTTTGTTAGGGATGTTAAACAATAATGATTACGGCTGATAACTAATGATAAATTTAGATTGACTGCTCATGAAAAGAACACTGATTAAAACAGATGGCTGTGATGGTGATAATTTTAACAAGTTCCAAGACAAGAAGATATTGTGTGATCTCACATTTTGCTCCCAAGCTATAAATGATAGAGCTTGAAAAATAATATTTCCATGAATAGACTAAAGGTGTTTTTAAAATTAACAAAAAATCTCGGGCCATAATTTGGATAGTAACTGCCCATTGTTTATGGTTGAAGTTCATGCCCCAGAATGACTTCTGGGACACATACATTGTGGAATACATCATGCCCTGACTGCCTATTATCAATAGACAGATTTGGCAGATTATGACTTTAATCAACAGAGGACATTAATTTGATGTCAACTTCAAGCAGCAGTAAGTACCATCCAGCAGCACTATTTAAAGGTATCACCAACTCCTCTCACCTTCCGAGCTGGTTGAATTTGTGCAGTTTCTGTTTTTCTGGACAGAGAGAGCTTCCCGATGTTGGAGGCATTTTTGTTGATGATGCTTCTAAACAAACTACCTACTCCCTTAATGCGGTGACAATGAACTGCAGCTGCTGGTTTCTTGTTTAGCACGGGCATCAGGGGTTATGGGGCGAAGGCAGGAGAATGGGGTTGAGAAAGAATGATGAATCAGCCGAACAGAATGATTGAATGGAGGAATAGGCTCGATGGGCCGAATTGCCCATTTCTGCTCCTGGAACTTATGAATTTATATATATCATTCTGTGATGATCTGCTATGCTAGTTGCACATGGCCTACCATGGCAAACCAGTAATGCATACAAGGTAAATAATTTGCTGATGACATGATCCTGGTATGCAAGAACACCATACTGCCATGTGAAAAGTGATGGAGTAAAATTGGAGTGTACCAAACTAGCAATCTTCGTCAACCTATAAGTACATGGTGGCGCAGCGGTGGAGTTGCTGCCTTACAGCGCTTGCAGCACCGGAGACCCGGCTTCGATCCTGACTACGGGTGCTGTCTGTACGGAGTTTGTACGTTCTCCCCATGACCACGTGGGTTTTCTCCAAAATCTTTGGTTTCCTTCCACACTCCATAGACGACCAGGTATGTAGGTAAATTGGCTTGGTATAAATGCAAATTGTCCCCCATGTGTGTTGGATAGTGTTGATGTGCGGGGATCGCTGGTCGGCGCGGACTCGGTGGGCCGAAGAGCCTGTTTCTCCACTGTATCACTAAAACTGAGAAAAACTTAAAACTACAATTGGGGTGAAGAAAAATAACCATTAGGCAATGATACCATCTGCAACTTGTAAATCACTAGGGTGTACAAGTTGAAGGGGAGTAGTATGAGGGGGAAAAAAGGA
This sequence comes from Malacoraja senta, assembly GCA_038087875.1. Lineage (NCBI taxonomy): Eukaryota > Metazoa > Chordata > Chondrichthyes > Rajiformes > Rajidae > Malacoraja > Malacoraja senta. The sequence continues at coordinate 80,125,714 of CM075980.1, read as the reverse complement.
TTAGATAGGAGGACTCCATCTTCACTCTTTTCAGCTTATTGTTGACTATGGACTGAGCAATGTGGCTTTGCATTGATGGCCCACTCCTTAATCTTCATGGAGATATTAGGACGTGAATGTGTTCAATCCTTCTGCTTAATTGCAGCCTGCTCTTCTCTCGAGATGTTAAATTAGTTTTAGTTTAGAGATACAGCCTGGAAACAGGCCCTTCAGCCCACCTCAACCATCGATCACCCATTCACACTAGTTCTATGTTATCCCACTTTCGCATCCTACACACTAGGGGCAATTTACGGAAGCCATTTAACTTACAAAACTGCATGTTTTTAGAATGTGGGAGGAAACCAGAACTCCCTGGATAAAATGCACACGGTCATAGGGAGGATGTACAAACTCCGTACAGACAGCACCTGTGGTCAGGATGGAACTCGAGTCTCTGGCGCTGTGAGGCAGCAACTCTACCGCTGCGCCACTGTGCCACCATTTTGATGAATGTTGAAAACTGTGTTTTTAGTGTCCTGGGTTGCTTTAGTTGAACAATTGGCAGCATGCACAAGCCACCAGGTACAGTTCTGAAGTTTGCACTGGTGTCTTGCATGTGATGAAGCACATAGAGCCTGAAGAAGGGTCTCGACCCTATACGTCACCTATTCCTTTTCTCCAGAGATGCTGTCTGACACGCTGAGTTACTCCAGCTTTTTGTGTTTATCTTTCGTCAGGTATTAAGTCTGATTGACGGAGAGTTTTGGTAGGTGAGTGAATGAGGGTGTGCTGCATTGTGCAATACCTGTTGTAGTCAACAGGGAATGGTGATAGTGAATGTTTTTACCTACTCATGAGATTAATGACTTTCTTGTTGAACTGTGTCCATATCCTCTGTATAAACCTTCAGATGTATCTGGCCCCATTGCTGCATTTATGTTTTGAGGTCTTTCTTGCTCCTGGTGGATACAGGACACACCCATTTCATCAAGCCTGCCGTCTCTCACACCACAGCACTCCGAGCAGCTTTGTAGGTCAGTTTGGGTTGACAAATGCGTGCCAGCCACAATCCATCTCCTGTTTCAGAAGCACAAAGTTACGAAATGAGGAGGAATTTCTTTAGTCGGAGGGCGGGAAATCTGTGGAGTTAATTGTCACAGAAGGCTTTGGAGGCCAAGTCGATGGATTTTTTAAGGTGGAGATTGATAAACTCTTGATTAGTGCAGGGGTTATGGGGAGGAGGCAGGAGGATGTGGTTGCGTGGGAAAGATTGGTCAGACGTGAATGATTAGCAGAGTAGACTTGATGGGCCGAATGGCCTAATTCTGCTCTTACAACTTATGAACTTTAACTGACACCAGCAGCTCAAGGCATTGACTCCTGTTAAAGCGCCCAGCCTACAAACAGTGACGGTAGACAAAAGTGCTGGAGAAACTCAGCGGGTGGAGCAGCATCTATGGAGCAAAGGAAATAGGCAACGTTTCGGGCCTAAACCCTTCTTCAGACAGAAATCTATGAACAGTGACATTCACAATGCTGGCTGCCACACTTGGATCATAATTAGCAGGGGGAAAAAAAAGAGAAGTTTCTCAATTGCTTTCATTGGGTAAAAAAAGACAAGTTAGTCAGATTTACCCCTTTGATCTCAAGGCATACAAGGCCTTATGCTTCAGGTTGTTTCTTATGGTTTTTTTCCTGCTGGTTGTCACAGATGGACGATGTCATTGATGACATTATTAGCCTGGAGTCGAGTTATAATGATGAAATCCTTGGACTGCTGGACCCAGGAATCCCAATGGCTAATACGGTAATTTTATATCTTAAATTTAATTCTGATATTTTGTTTTGTTTTGTTCTTATCTCTTTATGTCTACTGAGTCCATTCAAGAGTCGCCATGTTTTGGCACCACTTTCAAACTCCCAGCTACAGCTGGCCAGATGAAGAAAAACAAAATAATGCTTGAACAAGTTAGCTGAAAAGAATACATTAAGAGTACAGATATAGGAAGTCATTTTAATATTGTGCGTGAAAAGACATAATCAATAAATGATGATTTGAATCTTAAGAATTGACAATTTCCTGTATCTGAACATTGTGCAGGCCCTTCAGCCTACCGAGTCCGCACCGACCAGCGATCCCTGCACATTAACACTACCTTACACACCCTCGGGACAATTTAACTTTCATACCAAGCCAGTGACCCTGTCAACCTCGACGTCTTTGGAGTGTGGGAGCAAACCGAAGATCTCGGAGAAAACCCACGTTGGTCACAGGGAGACTGTACAAGCTCCGTACAGATAAGCACCCGTAGTCAGAATCGAACCCGGGTCTCTGGCGCTGTATGGCAGCAACTCGACCGCTACGCCACCGTGCCACCCGTAGTAATAGTTGATGGCGTTACATTTTGATTCCCATTACGACTGAAGTAACACAATACCAGGAAAGACCATCACTATTTCAGACCGAGATTTCTAGCCACGTTGTAAAGTTTATTCACTTGATCACGTTCAAACCCCGTAAAGATTAATAATTCAAAATAAATTAATTGTTTATTCATCTCAATTGGTGAGATAATGCTGTGTGCTCAATTGCTTCCAATGCCCACCGACTATCAGTGACTGGATCTCATAGCATTGTATCTGAGATTTTGTGCAGCATTTCTAATGGGACACAATAAAGCACTCTATAGAGATAATTTTGCTTTTGAGTTGTGTTATTGAGGTTATTAATAAAAGTAATACATAATTTGTTACTTTGAAAGCTTCAGAAACATAGAAACATAGAAAATAGGTGCAGGAGGAGGCCATTCGGCCCTTCGAGCCAGCACCGCCATTCATTGTGATGATGGCTGATCGTCCCCTATCAATAACCCGTGCCTGCCTTCTCCCCATATCCCTTGACTCCACTAGCCCCTAGAGCACCATCTCTTAAATCCATCCAGTGATTTGGCCTCCACTGCCCTCTGTGGCAGGGAATTCCACAAATTCACAACTCTCTGGGTGAAAAACGTTTTTTCTCACCTCAGTCTTAAATGACCTCCCCTTTATTCTAAGACTGTGGCCCCTGGTTCTGGACTCGCCCAACTCTCCGAAGATTAAGTTAAAGCTTAGTTCAGTCTACCCAATATTACGTTAGTTCAGCTTAGAAAGAAATCTGGTTCCGAAAGCAGTATTGTGCATGAAGAACTTCCTGTCTACCAAAAGGAGCTGCTTTATAATGGGAGCTGGTTTCACAGGGAGGATGGAAGCAGCGGCACAATATATGGCAGATGTAGATGTTCCTGAGGCAAACATGGAGCTTCTCTGTGTTAAGGATGAAAGCACCTGTGTCTGTAATCACCCCTCAGATGGGCGGCAATATGGTGCAGCTGGTGGAGCTGCAGTTTCACAGTCCCGGGTTTGATCAAGACTTCGGCTGCTGTCTATGCGGAGTTTGCACGTTCTCCCTGTGAGTTTCCTCAGGGTGCTCCGGTA
>CM075980.1:80045476-80122058 GCA_038087875.1 Malacoraja senta | reverse complement strand
CGAGCTAACGGCCATCCACGCTTCAGTAGAAGTTGCGATCATGGTCGTACATAGCATTGTAAGGAATGATGATAAAGCACACACACCAAAATCCTATACTTCCAGCGGCGGAAGTCCGCAGGAACTGGAGGACAGAGATGTGCGGTGCGTCCGTCACCGTTCCCATTAGAAACCGGCACGACTGCGTCGCTAATGTTTTCAACGATGATGAATAAATGAATGAATTAGTTTGAACAACATGATGTAGATTCAATTACTTAACTTTTTACTTTCACAACTCTTCTAGTTGGAGAAATCTTTAAGGTTCTGTCCCACGGGTTTGCGGTCATTGACGTGAAGCGCGGCGTCGCCGGAAGAGGGGACCGCACGTCAACCGCGAGAGCGTCGCACGGATGCTGCGCGGGGGCCGAGTGATCTCCGTACGGCCGGTTCCATGAGCTTGCGGCGTCGGGTGATAACGACATCACGCAACGCGACGCGCTACGCGATGACGTCATCGCGCAACGCGACGCGCTACGCGATGACGTCTTTCGGATCGCGGGGCTGTGGCGGCGATAGTGGTGATCGCGGCGCTGTGGCGGCGGCCGTGCGGCACACGTGCCTCACTGGCGGCGGCTGTGGTGGTGAAAGTTTGACTCACGGCGCTCATGCCGCACTGGCGGCGGCTGTGGCGGTGCCCGTGTTGCACTCGTGCCTCACTGGCGGCAGGAAAATATTTTTCGACATTGTTGTTTTTTTGTGAGCACCGGCAGTGTGCGTTTGACCGAACCCGCGGTCTCTGGCAGTCCACGAGCGGTAGATACTTCCTGTTTCACCGCCAATGACCGCAAACTCGTGAGACAGGCCTTTTAGTTTCACAATTTCCAAAACCCACCCAGAATCCATCAGATTTTATTCTCTCAGGATGAACCTGGCCAGGGTATGATCTTGGGGGTTCTTCTCCAAGTTCCTGACGCAGTATTGTCTTCACTGTTTGGTCTCTGGAGTCACTGCTGTTGCTTATCTCATGAGGCTCCCTCATACATTTTTTCACATACCTTGCTTAGATGTTGCTTAGATCTTTATTGCCAATTCTATGGCTATGTCTCGTCCTTAGCCATACAACTGTTTTTCTTTAACTCCCTCAAATTTCATTCCACAATCACCTCATCCATCAGCTCCTTAACTATCAAAGTGTCATTTATACATGGTTTTGAACTTTTTATCAGTGTTGTCCTTTTCACATGATGCGACTTCCCAAAACATCTCCATTTTGCTGAAAAGAGGCACAAAGTGCAGGAGTAACCCAGTAGGTCAGGCAGCATCTCTGGGGGGGGGGGGGGGGGGGGGGGGGAAGAATGGGTGATGTTTCAGGTTGGAACCCTTCTTCAGACTGAAAGTAGAGGGGGTGGGGGAGGTGGGAAAACGCAGAACAACTGCTCCAATTCCCTTCATACTCCCGTGGATCATTTTATCTTTCTATCCTCAGTTGAGATCCTCTCAAAACTGCTTTGCTATGATATTTGCCACTTGCTGTAATATATGACTGTGTCCAATGTTGAAGTCCCTTGAGCTATTTATACATATGCAGGACCTTTAACATGGTAAATTGTTCTGATATCTGAACTTTGGTGTTTGATTTGTTACTGATTAAAATCTAAAGTGCAACATTGTAGAATAGGTTCATACCAGTTGTCTCATCGAACTGTATCTTCAAATCCTCAACATGCCAAAACAGATTTGCAAAGGTGCTTAATGTGATTATTGGTGATTAACGTGCATTTTGTCTCAAAAAATGGGTTCTTGAACGTTGAATTACATAAAAGACTTCCACACATTTGATGCACCCTCCGTCATTATTATTCCCTCTCATATAGCTATACAGTGTGGAAACAGACCCTTCGGTCCAACTTGTCCACGCCGACCAACATGTCCCATCTACACGAGTTCCACTTGCCTGCGTTTGGCCCATATCCATCTAAATCTACTCTATCCATGTCCTGTCTAAACATCGCAATGGTACCTGCCTCAACTACCTCCTCTGGCAGCTCGTTCCACACACCCACCACCCGTTGTGTGAAAAAGGTATCCCTTGGGTTCCTATTAAATCTTTCCCCTGTCCTGTAAAAAAAAAATTAAAACTTCAAAAATTAAAAGCATCCAAATTAACTGATAATTACAAAAGTATCTCATGGTTCTTCCCATGATTGAAATCATTGGAGAAGCTCAACCCCTGAAACAAGTCCAAGCTGGTGCCTGATGTTCCCTCACATTTGGGGAACTTCACTGGACACCATGAAGTCCATAGCCTGAAGAATGGTAGTAAACCACTGAATGCAAGTTTGGGACTTACTTGTTTGTGTGTCTAGCCTCAATGGTGGCTCACACACATGCGAGAAAACATTGACATTTACGCAAGGAAACCCAGCATTTCCCCCATGAAATTTGTCGTATGTTGTCAGCAAATGCATTTCTGCAGCTTGAAGATAATTAATACTGCTTTATCTTCCCAGCTCTGAATTTCTCTATTAAATAATTTTCTCTATTAAAGAATTGTCACTATAAATAATAGTCGTGCGTAGTACTATCTGCAAATTGAATTAAGTTTGAATTGAATTAAATTTGAATTACAAATTGAACTTTTGCTAATCAAAACCAGTGATACTGATTCTGGTAAAGTGTTTGCTCTGTATAGAACTGTATATTTTTGACAAGTTAATACCGACTATATTTACTAGTGAAGTCGACTGATTATAAGGGTTAAAATCTATCCCCCTCCCACACCTCCCCCCCCCCCAAGTACCGATATGCACAAAACGTGCCTAATATCTTCTAGCAGGTATATTCTGTACCTGTTCAGAAGGTTAAGTTGCTAGATGTGGGATAGCAGTGATGTAGGCGTGGATTAGTAAGCAGAACCATTTTAACTACTCACTTGACAAGTTTCTGTAGAGTGGGCCAGTTTAGATTCGAATTGTGGTTAGTTAAGTCATTTGCTGAAGATAGCTGAGCAAGACTGGGAACAGATGTTCCCAAAATCACAAGAACACGATGAATATTAAAATCTTGCCAATTAGCAACTTTTTTTATCCCCCCCCCTCCCGTTTCATTTTAGCTCAGATAAAAGACGTGGAAAAAACTAAATCTATTATTAATCTGGATGGTCTCAGTCAGTGGGATTACTTGCACACATTAATTGCATAATTGTAGTCCACAGATTGCAAACTACTTGTCAATAATTCCAAGATGTATTTTGCATGGAGTTTTCCTGCCAAGTCCTGTAGTTCATTTTCTGGCATGCATGAAGCAACTGCACACTTAAATGCACATTTGTGAAGGCATCTATCTCAGCTGGATAGACCCTTCTTCATACCAATGAATTTCATCTGTTCTATATCTCTCGACATCACCGTCTATATCTCTCGTTTCCCTATCCCCCAACTCTCAGTCAGAAGAAGGGTCTCGACGCGAAACGTCACCCATTCCTGTTCTCCAGGGATGCTGCCTGTCCTGTTGAGTTACTCCGGCATTTTGTGTCCATCTTCATATTTGCAACAGCTACAGTCTTTTTGTGTGTTTGCTTCATGCAGGCATTAATTATTTTGATAATTATAGCAGGGGGAAATTGTCCAGCTGAATGGAATTGTCTCTATTTTGACTAAGATGCTTTGTTAACACATCGTGTTCGATAAATAAAAGCTCAAAATTAATGGTGAGCAAATGGCAAAGGTAATGGGAGAAATTAGTTAAGAAGTATCTTGGAAGTATAGACCGCAGATTTTTTAAATCAATTAATTTAGCGAAATACAAGGCCCATTATTCATGCGTTTGCCCGATGCCCCAGATTACGTGAAATGGATCGCATCATAGTCCATTGCTGATAGTCTCTTTAAAACTAGCTTTACTGTTGCTTAATATGCCAGCAGTCGTTAATGACATATCAAGCCAGGGTATCATTTTTGCCTTCTCTTGCTATCATTTGACCTAATTGAAACCCGCCAAAGTGCATCCTCCCCCCCCCCCCCCCCCCCACCTCTCATTTTGTATGAAATTTAACTGTATTCTACTGGATTTTGAACAAGCCCACTTGTAAAAGGGTCAGATGAGGAGACATTTGTCTAGGTCTGCTCTCTTTAGCACGCTTGGAGGTCAAAGGATTTAGATACCTTTTAAAATTGAGATTAGGGGCACATCTGAATAATCCCTAGTTTAGTTTAGTTTAGAGATACAGCGTGGAAACAGGCTCTTCGGCCCACCGAGTCCACACCGACCAGTGATCACCGTACACTAGCACTCTCCTACACACTAGGAACAATTTATAAGCTTTGCCGAAGCCAATTCATCTACAAACCTGCTCGTCTTTGGAGTGTGGGAGGAATCTGACGCACCCGGGGAAAACCCACGCAGTTGCGGGGAGAACATAGAAACTCCGTACAGACAGCATCCATAGTCAGAATCGTGTCTGGGTCTCTGGAGCAGTAAGGCAGCGGCTGAACATCACCACTGTGCAGCCCCTCTAGTGAGCTGCCTTGTAGAGATCTTGATGATCGCTGATCTTTTAAATGAACATTAGTAACATTAGAACATTAGTAACTGGAACATGTGCATGCTTCAACATGTTCACAATCAATTCTCTACCACTAATAAAGGTCAGCAATGTGAGGATTTGAAATTCACAATTATGTGACACATTATTGATTTGTGTGATGGATTTGTAATTCATTTATTGATGCCAATGGTGTTGTTCACAAGAACACCATGTCTTACTAAAATTGCAGATACAGGTAGAAACATTCATGACCTATCTCGGACATAATGGGTTGGGAATCATAAAAGTACAGGTTAAATATTTTTACACTGATGTCCAAGGAATATCAAATTCTAAAAAAATATATAAATATTTCAATTTCACACACAGGGGTGTATCTATATCCTATGATGATACCACTGGACATATAGTTTAGTTTAGTTTAGAGATACAACTCGGGAACAAGCCCTTCGGCTCACCGAGTCCTCACCGACCCCACACATTAACACTATCCTACACATGAGGGACAATTTACAGTTGTACCAAGCCAATTAACCTACAAACCTGTGGGAGGAAACCGAAGACCTCGGAGAAAACCCACGCAGGTCATGGGGAGAACGTACAAACTCCGTACAGACAAGCACCCGTAGTCGGGATCAAACCTGGGTCTCCGGCGCTGCGAGGGCTGTAAGGCAGCAACTCTACCGCCGTGCCACCGTGCTGCCCTGAAAAATAATCTGGTTTGAAGGAGAAATCTGTTGTGCAAGTCACTACGTCAAAGTAATCAAAGACATGCAGGTTGTGAGGGTTCTATATTAACCAAGAGCCTTTCAGAGCTTTTAAAAGTTTTGCATTCACTATTTATCTTCATGATTAATATCACTTTATAAATGAAGCAATGGTTCAGGGAACTCTAACGGTCTCAGAAACAGTAATGTTTACGTTACCCGTAATCTTTTCCACAAGATGATTAAAAAAAAAAAATGGTACAATTCAGTATCACACTAAGGTAGAGCTTAAATTAGAAGCCTTCACTGTTATGAGCATTAGCACAGCAGTGCAATTTATATGTAGAAAAGTGATTACCTACAAAATCATGGTCCTCACCTACAAAGCCCTCAACAACCTGGCCCCCCCCTTATCTCATTGACCTCCTCTCCCCCTACCAACCCTCACGGTCCCTCAGATCCACATCAGCTGGTCTCCTCTCCACTCCGAAATCAAACCTCTGCACTTTTGGAGGCAGAGCCTTCTCCAGGGCAGCTCCCAGGCTCTGGAATTCCCTCCCACAACCGGTCCGAAATTCTGAGTCCCTCACCATCTTCCAGTCCCGCCTCAAGACCCATCTCTTCACCTCTGCATACCCTTAGTCCAATGTTCCCCTCCCCTCTGTCTTACTGCTCTATTTTGTTTTGTTCATTCCTGACTCTCAATTGTAAAGCGACTTTGAGTCCTGAAAAGCGCTATATAAATAAAATCTATTATTATTATTATTATTATTATTACAAAGAATGAATAAATCATATTAGGGATTTGGTAGCAGTACTGTCCATGTATATCGTCAAAGTGACCCGCTTCACTGCTTCATTCGGTATAGTTTGCTAAAATAACCCTATATTCAAATGGCATTATGTTATGTAGTATTTAAATTTTTTCCCATATATAATTCACAGAATCAATGGTTGCAGGCATGGATCTCCATTTTAAAAGTCCCTCTATGAAAATGCATAACGCTCTAATACCAGGCAAGTTCTAACGCACAGAATGTATTTAAATCATCACTTCAGCAACAATTATTGTTTGTGTATGACCAGGACGTATTGGCGGTAACGTTTTAACACAAGTGGGATGGCTTGTTAAGCTTTTTATCTGTTTAAAAATAAAATGTGCATATTTGTTGTGTAGTGCAGAATTACTTGCCAGTGCGAATCAAACTTTGTTGGAATTTAAAACAAAACAAAAAGGGAAGTGTTCGTGTTACAAAGACCAGTTGTTCTGTCCTTAACTTGCAGTTTTTGTTGACAGAAGTCGAAGCCAGAGCACTCGCGAAAGAGCGGCAGAAGAAAGACAATCATAATTTGAGTACGTTTACAATCCAATTACATTTTAGTGTTAATTATAAAAGTAATCATGTGTTTATTACACCTAATGGGGGAATAAACAGACCCTTTTAAAAAAAAACCTGAAGGTCTTTCATTACCTGGTGGCTGGAGAGACTTAACAAGGACACATTCTCCTTGTTGTCTTCTTGAGCCAACCTGAAAGATATCACACCCTAAGATAGACACAAAAAGCTGGAGTAACTCAGCGGGTCAGACAGCATCTCTGGAGAAAAGGAATAGGTGATGTTTTGGGTCGAGACCCTTCTTCAGACCCGAAACATCACCTATTCCTTTTCTCCAGAGATGCTGTTTGACCCACTGAGTTACTCCAGCTTTTTGTGTCTGTGTTTGGTTTAAACCAGCATCTGCAATCCCTTTCTAGATATCACAACCTGGGCCATGTGTGAGAGTCAGAACAGTAGCTACTGTTGTGGCACGTTCCCAAGGTCATACATGACGCCAGTTAAATTGATTACATCTGAACACGTATCTCCAGACTAAGCTATGTTTTGTTTTTATTCTTCAAGTTGAAAGGAGGAGGAGGTTCAATATCAATGATCGTATAAAGGAACTGGGCACGTTAATTCCAAAGTCTAATGATCCGTAAGTACAACTTCAACAACATTCTTCATGTTTTATTCTCAATAATTCATTGATCATGTTGGCTGATAATTGGTGCGTGTTTTGAATATCTCAAAAACATATACTTTTTCAATTATGCGCTACAATGCTGAGAACTATATTCTGCACTCAGTATCTTCCCCCTTTGCTCTATGTATTGTACTTGAGTTGGACTTGAAGGTATCAATGTATGGAATATAGCGTCAAATAGCGTGGAAACAGGCCCTTCGGCCCAACTTGCCCACACTGTCCAACTTGTCCCATCCACACTAGTCCCACCCGCCTGCATTTGGCCCGTATCCCTCCAAACCTGTGCTGTATCTGAAACGGATATCAGGTCTGTTTGGGTAGCACGTACAACAAAGCTTTTCACTGTACCTCAGTACCTGTGACAATAACAAACCTAAACCTAAGCTATTTTTCGGATAAGAATTAAAGTTATAGCTTAATTGAGTGTTTTATTTGAAGGTGTAATTTTTTAATCTAATCTGCAACAGCACTTAAATTCTCACAAAAGCATTGGGGATTATTGTCCAACAGTCCTGTACAAGGAGATAGACACAAAGTGTTGGAGTAACTCAGCTGATCAGGTGGCATCTCTGGAGAAAAAGGATGGGTGACGTTTCGGGTCGAGATCCTTCTTCAAACTCTGAATCACCCATCCTTGGTCTCCAGAGATGTTGCCTGACCTGCGGATTTACTCCAGCACTTTGCGTCTATCTTCGGTTTAAACCAGCGTCTGCAGTTCCTTTCCACACAGTCCTGTACAGAGATCTCCTGCCTCTCTCTGCTTCCTGTTTTACTAAAATGTAATTTTACCTTTTAGTAAATGTATGTGAAGTATGCAAATCCAGTCAGGAATTAAATAATGCCTCTCAATTCAAACTGACATTCAGCTAATTGTCCTTTGGAAAAGCCTTTTATTTTATTTGATGCCAGATAAAGCATGATATTAATATTGAGTCGCTATGCCATTGAACACTTCCTCCTGTGGAACATCTATTTGTTGTGAACCTTATAATGTATTACAACCAGACAGAGCCTGGTTTGTTCTCATGGCATACTTGCTAAAAACTGATTTTGGTCTGTGTCAGAAATACTTGCTGGATTATCGCTGGGGAAACCATGCATAAGAAAGAACTTTGTTGCTGCAGACACTTAGGAGTCATTACTTATTTGTGCTGCTAGGCTGGCCGCAAATGGCTGGACACACAGCGTGACCAAACACCAAAGTAACCGTACAAGGAGGGACCATTTCATGTATCGCTGGATGCTCTAGCTGAATAGTTGTGCAGTTGACACTTTGGAAACGTCTGTGTTGATGAAATAGTGCAATAGTGAAATATTCACAATAGTCAATATGTTTCTTAAACCAGTCGGGAAGTAAATGCCATGCAATCGCATTCTCTGAATTAACTTACAGTCATATTCAATGCCATCAAAGAGAGTGCTACAATCATTTTGGTATAAAATAGGAAAGGTTGGAAGGTTTTGGAGGGATCTGGCCCAAAGGCGGGCAAATAGGACTAGTTTTTAGATGGGGCATCTTGTTTGGCAGCGACGAATTAGGCTTAAAGGCCCGTTGCCGTGCTAACAACTCTGACTCCATAAAATGTAATTTACTGCAGGTACTGAGTGTGGAGTTACTCAGAAAATTCATTGTTTTCCTTTTAAATCATAATTGCAGCTAAGTTTGAAAATGAGCGTGTTTACGCTATGTTTTTCCTTTCCGACAGCTGTGTTGTTTACAGTTAGTAAAATCTGGCACAATTTAATAATGCTAAATTTTGTTCTGCTCCAGAGTCGCCTCCAGCGAATTCTGTCTCAACATCTTTTGATCATTTTAACAGAGATATGCGTTGGAACAAAGGAACTATTCTAAAGGCATCTGTGGATTATATCCGAAGGCTTCAGAAAGAACAGCACAGAGCAAAAGACTTTGAGTCACGACAGAAGAAACTGGAACATGCCAACCGACACTTACTACTGAGAATACAGGTTGGCCAAGATAACGTTTGAAAGTTTGAAACGTTTACAAGAACAATTCCAAGAATTAGTAGGTTAACCTATGATGAGCGTTTGTCCGCACTGGACCTGTGCTCGCTGGAGTTTAGAAGAATGAGGGGGGACCTCATTGAGACATACAGAATAGTGAAAGGCTTGGATAGAGTGGATGTGGAGAGGATGTTTCCACTAGTGGGACAGTCTAGGACTAGAGGTCTTAGCCTCAGAATTGAAGGACGTTCTTTTCGGAAGGCGATGAGGAGAAATTTATTTAGTCAGAGCGTGGTGAATCTGTGGAATTCTTTGCCACAGAAGGCTGTGGAGGCCAAGTCAGTGGATATTTTTAATAGATAGATTCTTGATTAGTACGGGTGTCAGAGGTTATGGGGAGAAGGCAGGAGAATGGGAGAGTTTGATCAGCCATGATTGAATGGCAGAGTAGACTTGATGGGCCGAATGTCCTAATTCTACTCCTATCACTTATGACCTCATGAAATGTTTAAATCTTCCTACATTTATTTTCAGCTGGTGACTTACCCGAGTTACTGAGTAAATAGAAGCCCACCATTTCTCCAGGGTCTTGTGCAAAAATCAATACATTTGAGGTTTTTGATAGTTGCAATTTCCTCACCCATTAATATATCTCCCTCAAGCCATTTGTTAAATGTCATCGTTCTGTCATATCTGGTATGCAGTTTAATCAAAGTGCGCTGCTGCATTTCTCGTATGCTTTCACGGTTATATAAGTGAAACAGCCAAAATATACATAATATGAAGTCCACTAGGCAACGTGAAGATGAGAACGGGGCAAATAAGGTCCCGTTGAGAATTGCATTTGAGCTTCTCGCGTTTACAATCAAAAGTAGGGGAACTGAGTAACTCATCAAAATTTGGGATTGCTCACAATATTTTTCATAGGTTAGCGATCATGTTCCTGCACTCGAAATCTAGAGAAGACAATAAGGGACCGACGGGCACTGAACTTGAAGGTTTGTTGATTACTATACAAGATGTTTGGTATTGCACTGTAAGGATTCTCTCAGTGATTTACTGCTCCAGTTTACAAATAACTGCAGATGCTGGTTTACAAAAGACACAAAGTCCATAACTCAGTGGGTCAGGCAGCTATTCTGGAGGACATGGATTAGTGACTTTTCTGGTCAACACCTTCCTTCAGACTGATCGTGAATCGGGTGGGGAGGGGGGAGAAAACTGGGATAGAGGAGAGGGAGGACAAAGCGTGGCAGGTAAACTGGCTGAAGATTAGACAATCTGTCTGAAGAAGGATCCCGACCCGAAATGTCATCTATCCAAGTTCTCCAGAGATGCTGCCTGATCCTGCTGAGTTTTGCACTTTGTGTCTTTTTTTTTGTAAACTAGCATCTGCAGTTCCTTGTTTCTAGTAAACTGGAGCAGTGAATTGCTGAGAGAATCCTGACAGTGAAATACCAAACATTTTGTTTAGTAATCAACATACCTGTACGCCGAATGTCCATCCAGCATTTTAACGACCTTGTTAAATTAAAGATAATGGATAAATCTGGATGAGCTTACTTTTCAAAGTGATTTTTTTTTCTGTTTAATTTTTTTTTAGGGACTTGAAATGCAAGCCCGTGCACATGGACTCCCACTTGTCAACCCTTCTAGCCTCTGCTCATCCGACCTTACCGGAAGGAACATTAAACTGGAGCCAGCGATCGCTGAGTGCCACAGAGATAATCTCCAGCTCCATGTGGACCTTTCCTGCGGCACTACGCTGGACCCTACAAACGGGACACTCAACTTCAACGACAATATTGGCCCCTACAATGCTCCCACGAAACTGGGCAGCAAACTGGAAGATATCCTGATGGACGATACTCTCTCCCCTGGGGATGGTACAGACCCTCTCCTATCATCCGTATCACCCGGCGCTTCCAAGACAAGTAGTCGGAGAAGCAGTATGAGTATGGAGGATAGCGATAATGGGTGTTAGCAAGAAGTCCTTTTTTTAAAAGCTCCTCCTGTATTTAACTTTTCCTAAAAAGGTCTCTCTTTTTTTTTTACTTGGCTAAAAACAAACACCTGTGTTGTAATGGTCAATCTATTTATCGGTCGATTGAAAGCGTTTTAGTCAGCAGAGTAAATCAAAGTACATGAAAACATTGATCAGAAACGTATCTGTCTGCACAGAGACAGACCCACTGAGATACAGACAGACTGTGAAGGTGTCCAGAAAGTCTCCAATTGGGGACAGGATTAGTCGATATTGTTCTAATGAAAATAAAGTTGTGTAGGAAAAAGAAAAATTATTGTACCTTAAAATTCAGATTTTTCTCCATTTACTTAATATATTTTAATCAATTTTTACAATCAATTTTTGATTTTTGCATGACCTACCTATACTTGATTTTGTTTTCACACTAGCCCTTTTAAGGTTTCTATTTTTTTAATTTCTGAATATTTAGTTGCATGAAAATGCACATTCTGGTATTCAGTATTTCAATACACTATATTTCTTCGGTCTGTTTTTTTTAGTGGCGGATTTGGTGCATCAGCCATGAACACTTAAGGAAGTCAAGGCAAGATTTTTAGTGAAATGTTTGGATATTTTGTATATCTAAACTCAATCTTATTTAGACATGTTTTTAAATTAACTTTGAAAATAAGAGCTCTACTCGTTTGAAATAAAGACGATTCTAGTTCAATATATCTAAAGTGATGCTTAAACTAGCCAACATGATGTGCTATTTATTTTATTTTTTAAACAGCAAGAGTGGGACTATTAGAAGAAAATGTTCAGTGCGGTTGGAAATCTACCTTGTTGTCTTCTAATGATACCTCTTCTGATAGTAGATTTACATGTTGAGTCTTTTGGCACTGCAGCCCGCTAAAAATGCAAACAGCTTTTTGCTTATCAAATGATTACTTGAGAATGTGTATGCTCTCGACGAGGTTATTCAGATAATCTTGATGATTGTTTGTTGGTGTCTGTCTATAACGATGACCAGTTCAGGGCATTCGGTCACTCAGTTGATCACGGGGAGGGAATTGGTAGAATTGGAACGGGGCGACCTCTCAGGCAAGGTGTCGTATGGGGCCATGGGGAGGTAAATTTAAGCTAAGGCATGCAATTTATTCTGCGAGTGAATAATTATTTCTAATTCACTGATGATTAACTTGATGTGGATCGGTCTTACCCTTGAGTGGAATGAATTGTATGTCCTACCATAAATTGCTTCATATTTCACCTACAATTCTGCCCTTACTTATACTACAATGCAATGTACAGAACTGTGTGGGAAGGAACTGCAGATGCTGGTTTAAACCGAAGATAGACACAAAATGCTGGAGTAACTCAGCGGGACAGGCAGCATCTCTGGAGAGAAGGAACGGGTGACGTTTCGGGTCGAGACCCTCTTTCAGACTAGAGTCAGGGGCCCCTACTTTTGTCTGAAGAAGGGTCTCAACCCGAAACATTCACCCATTCCTTCTCCCCAGAGATGCTGCCTGTCCCGCTGTGTTTATCCAGCATTTTGTGTCTATCGTCATGTACAGAACCGTTTGGTTAAGACTGATTATTTACAATGGTGTATTGTGACATCCTCCCCACACCCCAACTGTAGGAACTAATTATGACGATAGAGTAATGTCTAACTATGTCAGGGCAAATCAATCAACTGGTCTTCACAAAGATCGGATTAACCATGTTTTATTACGACAGTGTTGTAAGAGTAGGAATATGATGCTAAATCCTCGACTTTGTTATAGATTCTATGCAATTTCACTAGATGTATTTGCATTGTACTGTGCCTAGGTAATTGTTCTACACGCATACTAGCTCAAGGTGTGATGAAGAGAAGAATTTTTAAACAAGTAATTTATGAAACACTGAATGTGGCAGCAGACTATAGTGAATTCAGAATGAAGTGCCTTAAAATAGATCACCAAGTCTTTTGGACATGCACTGACTGAAGGGTGTAATCGGTGAGGGTTTGGCCTGTGTTTAAGTAATGCGGGCATTGCTGGCTGCCTATGTTCAGGATGTGAGCTTCCAAGCTTCTCCGCTGTTGAGACCACTGACCTTCTACCACCTTTCTGTGTAACTAACCTCAAGAGATGGCTTTTAAGTTTAGTGTGAAGGGAATTGACTACTCAGCCTAGTTCTGCCAAATTCCTGGGACAGGGAAAAAAAAAGTATGCAATACAATAATGTTATGTTAAAAGCAATAATTGTTAAACGTTTTCAAAATAGAGAGGGGAGGGGAGGGGAAATAGGTTAAATAATGAACGATAAGCACAACAGCCCTACACTCATGGGGATGACATTTGAAATAAAGAATGCACTTGATAGATTGGAGACTGTTATATTAGTTGTTAATAAAATATCAAACCTATATTTCTTGGAAAAGTAGCTTAAAATACTGCCTCTTAACGAGCTAGTTGGTATTGTAATGTGATATTCACATGCTGCCCATTGCAGCATTCTTTGTATGGCCCACTGGATTGTATATTACAGAGCTGATCTCACTATAAATAGAAGATACACAATTATTGGCGGCTATTTGTCTGTCTTTTATACCACAAGGGTACCTGACTACTTAACGAGTGAACTTTGTTGCACGTACGTTGTAGCAGCTAGCATTATATAGGGTTAGGAATTATACAGCACCTGATAGTTGTGCATCTTCTTTATATTTAGTTTCATTTTAATAGACTAATTTATGCTGCAATTATTGTGCCATAAGGATCCTGTGAATTTTAAAATAATATACTATGAATTCCACACAATTGTTACACTGGTTATCATGTCTTGTAACAAACCATATAAAATAGAATGTTTAATACCCGTGTTTACACGGAGCCAAGTACTAAATCACATCGGCATAACATGTCCAATACCATTACTTTCCAGTTGTAGATATTTGTATTCACGTAACCCCTGGGATTGAGCATCTCAAGTGAAAATTCTACATACATTGAATTTAAGCAAAACTTTCTCCAAAAATCTCATTGTCTGCCTGTACTTGGCACTTGGGAAACGTACGCCCTTGTTATTCTGCAGCGTGAATGGTTGAGGGCCTGAGAGACAGCAAACTTGAGAGAATGATTGTGTGGGAGGGAACTGCAGATGCTGGTTTAAACCGAAGACAGATGCAAAAAGCTGGAGTAACTCGGCAGGTCAGGCAGCATCTCTGGAGAAAAGGAATAGGTGACGCTTCGGGTCGAGACCATTCTTTCAGACTGACAAATTCCTTTTCTCCAGAGATGCTGCCTGACCCGCTGAGTTGCTCCAGCTTTTCGTGTCTAACTTGGGAGGTTAATTGATACTGTTTTTGTCACGTGTACTTGGTACCGCGAGATTCTTTGTTCGCGCACAGTACAAGTTTGCAAGAGTCGCCACGAAAGGGCACCAACAAAGACATGTTTCATACATAAAAGTACATAAAAGTAACTGTGAGGAGTTCTAATCTGTCAGAAGTCAGAGCTAAAGTGTAAGCCATGACTTTGGTGAACTCCCCGGATTTCTTCTTCGGGATCATTTTCCCGCACCTCATGCCCCCTAGCTCGTACACGGTACGATAGGATAGAACCTGATTTATCCCAGGAAGGAAATTGATCTGCCAACAGACATAAAAACACAAAGTACATGAAACATGAAATTAAAGTGACAAGTGGAAAAGATTGGGGGATGTGCAAAGATTGGGGTGGGGTGGGTGGGGTGGGGGGGGGGGGGGTGGTGATTGCTGCAATAAATTCAGAAAGTTATCATTGTTCTTTGTGTTAAATTGTACAAACCAAGGGTCAAAAGCACAGTAAGTAAAAAGTGAGTTGCTGTTTCAAGGCAAGGTAAGAAATGCCCAGCACCTCTGTTGATTGCAGGTTCAGAGAGGATACTCTGAAATTCTTCTGTTACAGAAATCATAAGCGACACATTGTTTGACATTTATCAACCTGAAACTTTAACTCCTGATTGTTACATTTGTAAATATATTTGTAAGTACATTAAATGACACTTGATGAAATAGCACCTGTGGTTAATTTTTAAGTTTTGAAATTTTTACTTTTGGCCAAACAATTTTACATTCTTATTGTATAGATTGGTTCATAACATAGCTACCAACACACTTCAATAAAGGACATCAAAAAAGACCAACAACCTCTTCTTGTGTTCATTTGCGTTATTCTGCGTTCAAATCTTGCATTGCTGTGCTGGGGATACCAAAGGATTTCTTTCCAGCTTAAACCAAATTATATTTTTCAGTTTAATTTACAATACTTTTTTAAAATTTACAACATCATCTACAGGCGAGTGTCGCTGTGCCAATGTAAATAACATCACAGCAGCGCATGGGCTCTTGGCTTTCCAATGAAGATGATCCCTGCATCTGCGCCAAGCAGCGATCAACCCGTACGCGAGCACTATCCTACACACTAGGGACAGTTTACAATTTTACTGTAGCCAATTAACCTACAAACCTGCACGTCTTTGGAGTGTGGGAAGAAACTGGAGCACCCTGAGAAAACCCACGCGGTCACAAGGAGGAGGTACAAACTCTGTACAGACAGCACCCCAGTCGTAATCGAACCCGGGTCTCTGGCGCTGTAAGGCAGCAACTCTACCGCTGCGTCACCGTGCAACGCCCCGCAGTCGTGATAGACAATGGAAAACCAGGTTTATATTCACACATTGTTTTTTTAAATGGCCTGAAGTCTAAAGCGTCATTAATTGACTAGACTTGTGTCACATCGTGTTTTTACGGTGAAAATGCAACAAGGATTTGATGGCCAGATTGTTTGCTGCATATTTCTAACAGCCCATAATAATCCAATTAATTTAAATATTGTTCTTTTGGAAGTATTTCCTACTAAATAATACTCCACATGCCTTTCCCAAAATTATGTGTTCCTTTTGTGGGCAAATGCTTATTTTTGCGTTAAATTGATATAATTGTGTACTCCATGCACGCACAAACGAGTTATTCTTCTGTAGCAGAGGAGAAGATTCCACTCATGAAGCACTTGCAAGAGTGAAACAGAATTCAATTCTATTGTTGGCAAGGTGATTTACCAACCCACTGGGGAAACCAAAGAGCTACTCCATCAAGAGCTAATCACTAGCTCTCATTGTTGAGATCACTGCTTCTCGCACTTGTGAATTTCATTTAAAAACACGGCATTGCCTGGTCTGACATTTGTTGACACATTTATGCAATATATAAGTGATTGGAGCAGAATTAGGCCATTTGTCCCATCAAGTCTACTCCGCCATTCAATCATGGCTGATCTATCTCTCCCTCCTAATCCCATTCTCCTGCCTTCTCCCCATAACCTCTGATACCCGTATTAATCAAGAATCTTATCTATCTCTGCCTTAAAAAAATCCATCGACTTGGCCTCCACAGCCTTCTGTGGCAAGGAATTCCACAGATTCACCAGCCTCTGACCAATGAAATTCCTCCCCATTTCCTTCTCAAAGGAACATCCTTCAATTCCTTTAGTTCACTATGGCTACACAAATAAGAAGAAAAAGCAGATATGAATACTTTTTTCTGAGGACTAGTATCGGCGGAGAGTGTTGACTCCTTGTGCTCTGTCGTTGAGTGAAGAGAAGGCAGTCCTTGATCTCTTGGTCTAGTGATGTGATGCTAATGTGGCACTTTCAAAGGTGACTTTCAGTTCCAGCGCCTGCAGTTATCACTCTGCTTTTCAGTGGAACGCAACCATTTTGGACACTCGACCTATCAGGTTTGTAACAGAACTGGACATTACAAATGAATGGTCATCAAATGGAG
The DNA here is from genome assembly GCA_038087875.1 of Malacoraja senta. NCBI lineage: Eukaryota > Metazoa > Chordata > Chondrichthyes > Rajiformes > Rajidae > Malacoraja > Malacoraja senta. Next base: position 80,105,049 of record CM075980.1, on the reverse strand, counting down.
ACATAGAGTCATACAGCATGGAAACAGGGCCTTGCCCATGCTGACAAAGTTGCCACCTCGATCCTAGTCCCACCTGCCCGTGTTTGGCCCGTATCCTTCTAAACCTTTCCTGTCCGGGTACCTGTCCAAATGTATTTTAAAAGTCACGATAGTACCTGCCTCAACAACCTCCTCAGGTTCCATGTATCCACCAAAATTGTCCCTCCGGTTCCTATTAAATCTTTCCCCTCTCACCTTAAACCTATGTTCTCTTGATTGTTGAGATTGAGTTCGCTTTTCCTTCTCCTCAGATAGTCTGATCTGATGAACATGATGGTAAACAAAAAAACTCAGCGGGTGAGGCAGCATCTATGGAGCGAAGGAATAGGTGACGTTCCGGGTCGAGACCCTTCTTCAGACTGGGTATTTTCACTCCAGACTTCCAGTAACTGCAGGGTTCTGTGTTTGACCTTTTACCCCCTAACCTCCTTCCTCATTTCCAGCTCCTTCTATTGACATCTTATCTGCAGTTAACAGTACTTCATCACCCACTGCGGTTTCTCTTGATCTACATGATCAGTCTGCACAGTGTATTTCATAACATAAGGTCATAAGGAATAGGAATAGAATTAGGCCATTCGGCCCATCAAGTCTACTCCCCCATTCAATCATGGCTGATCTATCTCTCCCTCCTAACCCCATTCTCCTGCCTTCTCCCCATAACCTCTGACATCTGTGCGAATCAAGAATCAATCTCGGCCTTAAAAATATCCACTGACTTGGCCTCTACACCCTTCTGTGGCACCACCCTCTGACAAAAGAAAATTTTCCTCATCTCCTTCCTAAAAGATCGCCCTTTAATTCTGAGGCTATGACCTCTAGTCCTAGACTCTCCCACTAGTGGAACCATCCTCTCCACATCCACTCTATCCAAGCCTTTCACTATTCTGTATGTTTCAATGAGATGATAACATGTATCGAGGTAAGATTCGAGACACACAGATTCTGTCCCAGACAAGCCTCCCCATTATCAGATTAGGTGGGCAAGATATGTCCGAATAATATAGACACAACACTGTTCACTCAGAGGGTAGTGGGTACACACGGAGGGGGCGGGTATATGAAACATGCTTCCAAAAGAGGCAGTTACTATAACAACATTTAAAAGACATTTAGACAGGTATATGGATATGTACTTGAACATCAGGCAGAGTATTGAGTATAGAAGTTGGGTGGTCATGTTACAGTTGCATAAGACATTGGTGAGGCCACATTTCGAGTATTGTGTTCAGTTTTGGTCACCGTGTTATTGGAAAGCTGGAAAGAGTGCAGACAAGATTCACGAGGATGTTGCCAGGGCTTGAGGACCTAAGCTAAAGGGAGATGTTGAGGACTTTATTCCCTGGAGCGCAGGAAGATGAGGGGTGATCGTATAGAGGTGAACAAGATCATGAGAGGAATAGATCAGATGAATGCACAGAGTTTTTTTGCCCAGAGTAGGGGAATCGAGACCAGAGGCCATGGATTATGGGCCAAGTACGGGCAGGTGGGACAAGTGTATATGGGGCATGTTGGTGAGTGTAGGCAAGTTGGGCAGAAGGGCCCATTATAAGATAGATAGATAGATAGATAGATAAACATTTATTGTCACATACACCAATTGGTGTAGTGAAATTTGACTTGCCATGTGTTATTCTAAAACTGATAGAATGGATAGGAAATGTTTAGAGGGATATGGGCCAAACACAGGCAGTGGGACTAGTGTAGTTGGGCCAAAGGGGCCGTTTCCATGTTATATGACTATAACATGCTGGAATGACGTGTTGGAGAAACTCAGCAGATCAGGCAGCATCATCTCGAGGACATTGATAGGTGAGGGTACGGGTTGGGACCCTTCTTCAGTCTGATTGTCAGTCAATGAAGAAAATATCTGGAGATTTGCTGGCAAATTACTGTTGGATTGAGATCGTTGTTTTTTTTAATTTTACATTAAGGGAGCTTAACAGAGATAGGGACAGTGTGTTAGTGTAACTTTGTGGAGTGCAGTGATGAGTTACTTTAGGAGGTTGAAGAAAATTCTCTCTTTAGCATTTGAGTTTTTCACAGTTTTGGGCTTAGAATTTATATCTTATCTTCGTAACTTCACAATTCTCGTAGTTTCAGCCGGTTTTACTTTTATTAAATGTTTTTTTAGCATAGGAACAGAACTGAAGCTGGAGAGATGAGGCAGAGAGTGTGAAACTATCCATATCCAACGTCACCAGACAGAGGGAACGTTTGTAGCAGAGGACAAAAGAGGCATTCTGCTTAGGGCCGGCACAAGCACAACATATCTCTGTGGAAATTCAGCATCATTTCCCTGAATGAGGATGGCTCGGTAGCAGAGCAGGGAGGGGTGGGGGAGTGCGGTGATGGGGTGCAGCGTTGCCTGGGGTGGAATAACTCAGAAGATATTTGAGTTGATTGAACTGTCCCATTGCCTTTGTAGTTTAGTTTCCTTTGAAGATTCAGCGGGGAAACAGGATCTTGGGCGCACCGAGTCGGCAACGACCAGTGATCCTCGCACACCAACACTACCCCACACACACCAGGGACAATTTTACATTCATAGCAAGCCAATTCACCTACAAACCTGTACGTCTGTGGAGGTTGGGAGGAAACCGAAGATCTCGGAGAAAATCCACGGTTTTGGGGGGAACGTACAAACTCCATACAGGCAGCACCCGTTGTCGGGATCGAATGTGGGTCTCTGGCGCTGTAAGCTCTGTAAGCCAGCAACTCTACCGCTGCACCAACGTGCCTCTCTACACCGTATACTCTACCAATTAATTTTTGCTTCCGAGTTATAGTCGTACAGCATAGAAACAGACCGTTTGGCCCAACTAGCCCACGTTAGCTAACATGATCCATCAACACGTCCCACCTGCCCAGACATAGGGTTATGTCCTCTTGATCTCGATTTCCCTCCTCTGGGCAAAGGACTCTGTGCATTTACCCGATCTATTCCTTTAATGATCTTGTACATCTCTATAAGATCACCCCTTATCCTCTTGCGCTCCGAAGAATAAAGTCCTAGCCTATTCAACCTCTCCCTGTAGCTCAGCCCCTCGAGTCCTGGCAACATCTTCTCTCACCCTTTATGTTCCTATATTATGTGACACCTCACAGAATGGACTTGGAGAAATTGAGGATGAATGGACAGACAGGAAAGTCAAAGGTGGATTTAACAAAGTGCCACAGGAGTTACTGTAGGAATCAATGTCTTATTGAACTAACTAAGCATGACAAAGTGACTAATGATTAGTTCGGGTGTCAGGGATTATGGAGCAAAGGCAGGAGAATGGGATTGCGAGAGAAATATAGATCAGCCATGATTGATTGGCGGAGTAGACTTCATGAGCTGAATGGTCTAATTCTGCTCCCAGAATTTATGAGCTTATGAATATTTTGGCTGGTCAACTAAATCTGCACTTTACAATTTCTTTCCTTCGGTCACTTGTGACTTGCTAAAAGATCTCAGTCCGATCACTCTTCATTCCCACTTATCTTCCACTGCATAAACCAAGTCAAGAGTGTTATATGTTCATATGTCTGAAACAGAACGATGAAATTCTTACCTGCAGCAGCACAACTGATATGTAAGCATATTACTCTGTAAAACCAACAATAAACAGCGTAATAAAGTTTAGTATATAGAAAATAAACAGGCAAATAGACAATAATAGTGCAAAGTCAAAAATAATGTCCCCAAGTCTATATAGTTCAGAGCATATTTGGAGGTTGTAGTGTTGAATAGCTTGATGGCTGTAGGGAAGAAGCTACTCCTGAACCTGGACGTGACAGTTTTCGGGCTCCTGTGCCTTCACTCCGATGGCAGGAGTGAAATGAAAGCGTAGCCAGGGTGGTGTGGACCTAAACCTGTGGATTTTTTCTTCTCACCGCTGACACCTCGAACCCCAGGAAATATTTTGTTTAGTTTAAAAATAAAGCATGGAAAGGGGCCGTTCGGCCCGCCGTGTCCATGCTGACCATCGATCACCTGCCCTATTGTCAGCCCACTTTCTCATCCACTCCCTGCACATTAGGGAGAAGTTTTACAATGGTCAATTAGCCAGTCCACAGGCAGTGCTCTAAAGCTAATTAATGTTCTGAAGCTGATTGTATTCCCCAGTTTGCAAAACCCAATCAGCTGTTAAACTTTAATCAGAGTCCCACTGGTTCAATAGAACTGGATTTAAATATGATAGCAAAAAGATTGTTCGTTTTCTTCAGATAATAATAATGGCAGATGCTTACCCATTGAGCAGTGCACACATGCTGTTTTAACCTCAACGTCTTGTATCATCCTTCCTGTTGTGACTCAGTTGATAATGGACGGTGAGGATAATATATTTTTTTCTTTATTAATCCTAAAACAGGCAGAAAAGGAAAAATGCATCCAGGAACAAATGGCCGCCGGATATGCTATTTTCGAAGTGACCTCACTGAGATTTGCACTTTTTTTTTTCCTACTGTCAACGCTTGATATAAATAACAAAGGAAATGTTGAATTAAAGCAAAATTTAATTAAACTACACAGCACTCTTCGATATCGTGAAGGCTTTCCTTTCTTAGTTATCAGCGCCCTCCAGAGGACAATATAAAATGTTCTTGTGTCGGGAGGATCTGCAGATGCTGCTTTAAACCAAAGACAGAAACAAAAACCTGGAATATGGGTGGCAGGGTGGTGTAGCAGTAGAGTTGCTGCCTTACAGTGATTTCAGCGCCAGAGACCCGGGTTCGATCCCGACTACGGGTGTTGACTGTACAGAGTTTATATGTTCCCCCTGTGACCGCGTGGGTTTTCTCCGAGATCTTCGGTTTTCCTCCCACACTCCAAAGACGTACAGGTTTGTAGGTTAATTGGCTTAGCGTACGTGTAAATTGTCCCTAGTTTGTGTATCCTTAAATTAAACTAAACTCAGCAGGTCGGGCAGCATCTCTAGAGAAAGGGAATAGGTGACATTTCGTGTCGACACTCTTCTTCAGACTGAGTGTCAGGGGAAAGGGGAACGAGAGATATAGAGGTCAACCAAATCCTAATGTTGGCCTCATATTAAAATAACATCACCTTGTCTTGCAAATTATATTGAGATGCTCATTTCAATTACATGAAAAGATTAAATATTTTGACTGCTTGAAGAGCTATTAGCATATTTTATTAGATTATGAATAAAACTGAAATAACGCAATACTCTGACAAGTTTAACCACTTCATCTAGTGCAAGTTCTGTGCAAAGTCTTAGAACCCACACTACAAGATAACCTAATGAACACTGACAAATGCATGAGTTTCTGTACAAGCAAAATATTTAATGGCGATGACATCAACCGCCTCAACTTCTCCACTCCCATGTCTCACTCCAATCTCTCCCCCCCTGAACGCATTGCCATCGACTCACTCCGCAACAACCTAGATTGGGTTATCAAACCCGCCGACAAGGGAGGTGCCGTGGTAGTCTGGCGCGTCGATCGCTACAAAGCTGAGGCCATGCGCCAACTCTTGGACACCTCCTCCTACTTACCCCTGGACCATGACCCTACTGACGAGCACCAGGCCACCATCTCCAGCACCATCACCGACTTCATCCACTCCCACGCCCGGCCCGACCGAGCCTCCAACCTCATCGTTCCCCAGCCCCGCACAGCCCGCTTTTACCTTCTCCCCAAAATCCACAAACCTGACTGTCCCGGTAGACCCATTGTCTCTGCCTGTTCTTGCCCCACCGAACTCATCTCCACCTACCTCGACTCCATCCTATCCCCCTTGGTTAAATCCCTCCCTACCTATGTTCAAGACACCTCAGACACTCTCCGTCGTCTCCGCACATTCCACTTTCTAGGCCCTCACCCCCTCATCTTCACCATGGACGTCCAGTCATTGTACACATCCATCCCCCACCAGGATGGTCTCGAAGCCCTCCGTTTTTTCCTCAACCGAAGAAGCAACCTATACCCGGCCACTGTCACCCTCCTCTGCCTTGCGGAGCTGGTCCTTACCCTCAATAACTTCTCATTTGACTCCTCCCATTTCCTCCAAATACAAGGCGTAGCTATGGGCACATGCATGGGCCCCAGCTACGCCTGCCTCTTTGTCGGGTACGTAGAACAATCCTTGTTCAATGCATACCAGGGCCCCATCCCCGACCTCTACCTCCGCTACATCGATGACTGTTTTGGTGCCACATCCTGCACCCACACACAACTGACTGACTTCATCCGCTTCACCACCAACTTCCATCCGGCACTCAAATACACCTGGACCATTTCTGACACTTCCCTACCATTCCTTGACCTCACTATCTCCATCGCAGGTGATAGACTTCTTACCGACATCCACTACAAACCTACCGACTCCCATGGCTATCTGGACTACACTGCTTCCCACCCTGCTTCTGGTAAGGACTCCATCCCCCACTCCCAATTCCTCCATCTACGCCGCATCTGCTCCCAGGATGAGGCGTTCCACACCAGGGCATCCGAAATGTCCTCATTCTTCAGGGAACGGGGGTTCCCCTCCTCCACCATAGATGAGGCTCGCACCAGGGTCTCTGCCATACCCCACAACACTGCTCTCTCTCCCCATCCCCCCTTTCACAACAAGGGCAGAGTCCTCCTAGTCCTCACCTTTCACCCCACCAGCCGTCACATACAACAAGTGATCCTCCGTCAATTTCGCCACCTCCAACGTGACCCCACCACTCACCACATCTTCCCATCTCCCCCCATGTTTGACTTCCGCAAAGACCGCTCCCTCCGTAACTCCCTTGTCAATTCTTCCCTTCCCTCCCGTACCACCCCCTCCCCGGGTACTTTCCCTTGCAACCGCAAGAGATGCAACACTTGTCCCTTCACCTCCCCCCTCGACTCCATTCAAGGACCTAAGCAGTCGTTCCAGGTGCGACAGAGGTTCACCTGCATCTCCTCCAACCTCATCTATTGCATCCGCTGCTCTAAATGCCAGCTGATCTACATCGGTGAGACCAAGCGGAGGCTTGGCGATCGTTTCGCCGAACACCTCCGGTCGGTCCGCAATAACCAACCTGACCTCCCGGTGGCTCAGCACTTCAACTCCCCCTCCCATTCCGTATCTGACCTCTCTGTCCTGGGTCTCCTCCATGGCCACAGCGAGCAACACTGGAAATTGGAGGAAATGCACATCATATTCCGCTTGGGCAGTCTACATCCTGGGGGCTTGAACATTGAATTCTCCCAATTCTGCTAGCCCTTGCTGTCCCCTCCCCTTCATCAGCCCTCTGGTTGTCTCCTCCCCTCCCCCAGCCCTCGGGCTCCTCCTCCGCGTTTTTTCCTTTTTTACTTTCTTCTCCCCACCCCCTATCAGTCTGAAGAAGGGTTTCGGCCCGAAACGTTGCCTATTTCCTTCGCTCCATAGATGCTGCTGCACCCGCTGGGTTTCTCCAGCATTTTTGTGTACCTTCGATTTTCCAGCATCTGCAGTTCCTTCTTTAACATTTCATCAAGTTTTGTTTGACAAGTTTGACCAGTTCATCTCATGGCAGTTTAGATTTTACACTGTAGAGATACAGCATGGAAACCAATTAAACTACAACCCTGTATCTCTTTGGAATGTGGAAGGAAACCAGAGTACCCGGAGAAAACCCACGTGGTCACAGGGAGAATGTACAACTTCCGTACACACGGCACCTGTAGTCAGGATTGATCCCGGGTCTCTGGCAGCAACTCCACCGCAGCGCCACCATGCCGCCAATGACAAATCCACGAGTTTCTTAAAAATAATATCTATGCAAGGCAAATTGTTAATGAAAGTCTTTCTTAAGAAAATGACTGTTTCCACAGATAAAGTCAATAAAGTTGGTGAATATGGAAAAATTCTTCAATGGCCCAGACTTGCCCTGACAGGTGAAGCAATTGTGTTTCCTGCTGAATTGATGGACAATGTCATAGACCTTGTGGTCAAGTGACCAAACACTAAAGGTTTCACACAGACAGGACACCAAGAAGTAATTTTTACTAATTTTACAGAGCACTAAATAATAATTGGAACATGCATCTAAAATTAAACTGGAAGCTGAGAAAACTTTAAAAATATTAGTTTAGTTTAGTTTAGAGATACAGCATGGAAACAGGCCCTTTGGCCCACTGAGTCCATGCCGACCAGTGTACCCCACACACTAAGATGCACTGAATCTCTTGCCCATAGTAGGGAAATCGAGGACCAGAGGACATGGGTTCAAGATGAAGGGGAAAAGATTTAATAGGATTCTGAGGGGTAACATTTTTACACAAAGGGTGGTGGGTGTATGGAACAAGCTGCCAGAGGAGGTAGTTGAGGCTGGGACTATCCCAATGTTTAAGAAACAGTTAGACAGGTACATGGATAGGACAAGTTTGGAGGGCAAGCGCAGGCAAGTGGGACATGTAGCTGGAACATGTTGGCCGGTGTGGGCGAGTTGGGCTGAAGGGCCTGATTCCACACTGTATCACTCTATGACTAACATTATCCTCCTATTAAGAATTGTTTTGATAGCCCTTCTTTATTTTGATATGTTCATGTAAAACACGGAAACAGGCCCTTCGCCTCACCGAGCCCACACGGATCTGTGATCCCCGTGCACTGGCACTATCCTACACACTAGGTAGACAAAAATGCTGGAGAAACTCAGCGGGTGAGGCAGCATCTATGGAGCGAAGGAAATAGGCGACGTTTCTAATTCCTTCGAAACGCCACTAATTCCTTCGCTCCATAGATGCTGCCTCACCCGTTGAGTTTCTCCAGCATTTTTGTCTACCTTTGATTTTTCCAGCATCTGCAGTTCTTTCTTAAGCATCCTACACACTAGGGTCAATTTACAATTTTACCAAAACGAATGAAACTACAAACCTGTATCTCTTTGGAATGTGGGAAGAAACCAGAACGTCCGGAGAAACGCCACAGCAGAACAACTGGACTTTCAGCCTAGCTAGTCACTGTCAACCATCAGACACCTGTTTACACTAATCCTTCATTAATCCCATTATTGTGTTCTCCCCTCATCCTCATCAACTAATGCCACCCCCACAAAAACATACTGCAGTTTCGACCACTCACCTGCACACCAGGGTCAACTTACAGTGGCCTGTTAACTCAATGTGGAAAATTAACCGATCCATCTGTTCATTCTTCAGAAAGTGAGAGGAAACCGGAGCTCCCTGGCGGAAACCCAAGTCGTCAAAGGGAGAATGTGCAAACTCCACACAGACAGTACCCGACATCACGATTGAACCCTGGCTGCGACTCGACCAGCTGTGCTGCGCCATTATTTTACCCAGCTGTGCTGGCTTTAAAACACCATTAAAAAAATAACTGGGACACCATGTACCTATGCACCAGGGGGTTCAGAATATGTAGCAGAGGTGCTGGCTTATTAAAGGAAGAACCTGGTCTGATTGATGTGTAGGAAGGAACTGCAGATGCTGGTTTAAATCAAAGACAGACACAAAATGCTGGAGTAACTCAGTGGGACAGGCAGCATCTCTGGAGAGAAGGGATGGGTGACGTTTCAGGTCGAGACCCTTCTTCAGGTTGATGTCAGGGGAGTGGGAGGTACGCACTGTAGATAAGGAAGTGCATAGATAAGGAGGTGTAAGGCGTGAAAACAGGACAGAGGGAATGGAGCTCAAGGAAAATGTAGAATAGATTAGATTAGCTAGCTACGAGAGGATAACAACAAAGCCAACAGGGATCAAATGTAGTCGGAGACAGTAAGACTGGTCGGAGAACTCGGAAGGGGGAGGGGATGGAGTGCGGGTTACTTGAAGGTAGAGATAAAGCAAGGGTTACTTGAAGGTAGAGAAGTCAGTGTTCATACCGCTGGGTTGTAAGCTGCTTGATTGACAAGCTTGACTTGGGAACATTGCAAACAGCTAATGGCAGACTGGAAAGGATTTCAGGAAAACCAACATAAATTGGGAAATGGGCAAGCTGCGTTTTAATGCAGGGAGAAGGTAAGCTAGTTCAGGCGGAAAATAAGATTGTACAATTTACACTCAATGGCAAGATTCAGAGATCTGGACGAGCCAAAGGGTTCACATTCATAATTCTTTCAAAGTGCAGAGAAATGAAGCAATATAAATTGCCTGGTAGCATTTTGTATTTCATTATTTGGAGCATGAAGCAAAAGAGCAAAGATATAATGATCAATTTGTAGTAAACATTGGATGGGCCATAATTAGAATCCAGTAGGTAGTTTTGAGAGCTCGTAATGCAAGGAATGTTAAAGCTGTTGAAATCCAATAGTTGTAATCAGTTATATTTTTCATAAGGAGAAACTTAAGGTACTGGGTTATTTTGCACCGGCTAAAATCAGACTTACAATAGGGTTTTGAAATAAAGAAGAATTTTTATGGTGAGTATCATATTCTCAGACTGAAGAGTCCACGATAATTAGCCCATCAATTGATTTTGTCACAAAGGGAGAAAGGAGAGAAGTTAAGAAAAATCTTTTACTTCACAGTAGCGCAGCGGTAGAGTTGCAGCCTTGCAGCGCCAGAGACCCGGGTTCGAGCCTGACTACGGGTGCTGTCTGTACGGAGTTTGTACGTTCTCCCCATGTCCTGCGTGGGTTTTCTCTGAGATCTTCAGTTTCTCCCACGCTCCAAAGACGTACAGGTTTGTAGGTAAATTGGCCTGGTGTAAAAACATGTAAATTGTCCCTTGTGTGTGTAGGATAGTTGTTGTTGTGTGGGGATCGCTGGTCCGTGCAGACTCGATGGGCCGAAGGGCCTGTTTCTGGGCTGTATTTCTAAACTAATCTAAACTAAACAAAAAACTTCAAGTTCCTGGAGCATTGCTGTGGGAGAAAGATTTTGAGTTAAAGAAGGATAAATACTTGAAAGAGAGGGAGGGATAATGGCCTCTGGAAGAGGAAAGATCATGGTATTACTTTGGGATTATTGTACTATTAGTCAATGGTTGAGCTCATGAAAAGTTGTGCTCTACGAGGCTATAGATCAAGAGTTGGGAATAGTTTAGTTGAGTTTAGTTTATTGTCACTTGTACTGAGGTACCGTGAAAAGTTTTTGTTGCGTGCTGACCAGTGTGGAAAGACTATACATGATTAAAATCGAGCCATCCACAGTATACAGATACAGGATAAAGGGAATAACGTTTAGTGCAAGATAACATCCAGTGAAGTCCAGTTAAGGATAATCCGAGGGTCTCCAATGAGGTAGATAGCAGCTCAGGTCCGTTCTCTATTTGTCGAGAAGACGGTTGATAGGATAACTTAAATATTTGAGACATTAGCCATGAATATTCTACTTTAGGAAAGATACAAAATGCAGGAGTAACTCAGTGGGTCAGGCACCATTCATGGAGAACATGGATAGGTGACGTTTTGGGTCAAGACCCTGCTTCAGACCAATCAGTCTGTCTGACTGAGGAGACTAAAGAAGGTTCATCTGTCTCCTCAGATTCTGGTGAACTTCTACCGCTGCACCATCGAGAGCATCCTTACCAACTGCATCACAGTATGGTATGGCAACTGCTCTGTCTCCGACCGGAAAGCACTGCAGAGGGTGGTGAAAATTGCCCAACGCATCACCGGTTCCTCACTCCCCACCATTGAGTCTGTCCAAAGCAAGCGTTGTCTGCGAAGGGCGCTCAGCATCGCCAAGGACTGCTCTCACCCTAACCACAGACTGTTTACCCTCCTACCATCCGGGAGGCACTACAGGTCTCTCCATTGCCGGACCAGCAGGTCCAGGAACAGCTTCTTCCCTGCGGCGGTTACACTACTCAACACTGTACCTCGGTGACTGCCAATCACCCCCCCCCCTGGACACTCCTCCCACCAGGATTTATTAGATTAATTTATTTACTGCTCATATTTATGTCGCTCTTCTAGGGAGATGCTAACTGCATTTCATTGTCTCTGTACTGTACACTGCACAATGACAATAAAGTTGAATCTGAATCTGAATCTGAATCTGACCATCAGTCTGAAGAAGGGTCCTGACCTGAAACGCCACCTAAGCATGTTCTGCAGGGATGCTGTCATACCGTTGAATTACTCCGGCATTTTGTGTCTTTCCTTGGTAAACCAGCATCTGCAGTTCCTTGTTTCTAATATTCTATTTTACTTTGGCGGACATTGTAGTTGTTACAGGGCCCTAGTGAGACCACACCTGGAGTACTGTGTGCAGTTTTTGTCGCCAAACTTGAGGAAGGACATTCTTGTTATTGAGGGAGTGCAGCGTAGATTCACGAGGTTAATTCCCGGGATGGCGGGACTGCCATATGTTGATAGAATGGAGCGGCTGGGCTTGTATACTCTGGAATTTAGAAGGATGAGAGGGAATCTTATTGAAACATATAAGATTATTAAGGGTTTGGACACGCCGGAGGCAGGAAACATGTTCCCAATGTTGGGGGAGTCCAGAACCAGGGGCCATACTTTAAGAATAAGTGGGAGGCCATTTAGAACGGAGATGAGGAAAAACTTTTTCACACCGAGAGTTGTGAGTGTGTGGAATTCTCTGCCTCAGAGGGCGGTGGAGGCTGGTTCTCTGGATGCTTTCAAGAGAGAGTTAGATAGAGCTCTTAGGGATAGCGGAGTTAAGGGATATGGAGAGAAGGCAGGAACGGGGTACTGATTGTGGATGATCAACCATGATCACAGTGAATGGTGGTGCTGGCTCGAAGGGCCAAATGGCCTACTCCTGCACCTATTGTCTATTGACATGATGGACCAAAAGACCTCTTTTCTACCCCTAAAGCTTCATGAGTCTCTGCCCCTGGGCTCACTGTGCTTTGTCCCAATAACCATTTCAGAGCAACAGTATAATCACAGCGAGGTAGATGAAAATCAACACTAATGCAAGAAAAGTGAATAAAGGTAAAATAAAACCCAATACATCATGTGCACAAGGTGTGGGAAGTTGCACTAAAGGGATGTGGCGTTCTCTGCTTGTGTGTATCTGCGTGAAATGGCCCAAGCAACGAGGATCGGTTAAAGCATAACTTGGTCCAGACATAGGACATCACGGCATCTTCAGCCCACAAAATACTGAACATAAACTAACAAAATCAATGAATAGTTTATTGTCATGGGGTTTTCCAAGATAAATTAATCCCATCTGCCTGCACATAATCCATATCCTTCTATTCTCTGCATGTCCGTTTGCCTCTATAAATGCCTCCTAAATGTTGCTATCATATCCGCCTCCACCACCACCCCTGGCAGCGCTTTCCAGGCACCCACCACCCTATGCAAAAAATAATGACTCCCCAATTCCCTATAAATGTTGCCGCTCTCATCTTAAAGGCTATTTCCTTCAGTTGTTGACATTTCCACTCTGGGAGAAAGGTTCTGACTGTTTGCCTTACCCATGCCTCTCAAAACTTTATATACTTCTATCAAATTTTGATAGAAAGGCGGAGTATATATTAAAAGGTGAGAATTTGAAAGATTCAGAGGGCAATGAGTACCCAAATCACTTGTACCCAAATCACTGCAAATTAACTTGAAGTTCCAGTGTGTACTTGGGATGGCAAAGTCTACTTTAGCCTTCATTGCAAGATGGTGTAAGGACCAAACTAGAGAAATCTTGCATCTGGCAAACATGCATCCAAAATATATCTGTGATCATGGGAGTACAGTGACGATTCACAACATTGATTCCTGAGATCAGAGTTCTGGTCGTTTGAGCAGACTGGATTATACAACTAGAATTTGAAGGAGAGAGCTGATAGCGTTGAGACATACAAAACATTTACAGGATGAAGGAATTATGATTCTATTAGATGGACTGTGGCACCAATGGCCACTGTTTCCGTACAAGATGGCCATCCTTCCAATAACAAGAGAACAGTCCTGGGCTACACTCCTAAGCTACTATCTACCTCATTGGAGACCTTCGGATTATCTTTGAACGGACTTTACTGGACTTCATCTTGTACTAAATGTTATTCCTTTATCCTGTATCTGTACACTGTGGATGACTCGATTGTAATCATGTATTGTCTTTCCGCAGATTGGTTATCAGTCCGCAACAATAGCAAGAATGTCCCTAATTTGAGGAAGGACATTCTTCATATAGAGGGAGTGCGGGGTTAATTCCCGGGATGGCGGGACTGTCATCTGATGAAAGAATGGAGTGACTGGGCTTGTATTCACTGGAATTTAGAAGGATGAGAGGGAATATTATAGAAACATATAAAACTATTAAGGGATTGGACACGCTAGATGCAGGAAACATGTTCCCAATGTTGAGGGAGTCCAGAACCAGGGGGGTCACAGTTTAAGAATAAGGAGTAGGCCATTTAGAACTGAGATGCGGAAAAACTTTTTCACACAAAGAGTTGTGAATTTGTGGAATTCTCTGCCTCAGAAGGCAGTGGAGCCTGATTCACTGGATGCATTCAAAAGAGAGTTAGATAGAGCTCTTAGGGCTAGCGGAATCAAGGGATATGGGGAGAAGGCAGGAATGGGGTACTGATTGTGGATGGTCAGCCATGATCACATTGAATGGTGGTGCTGGCTCGAAGGGCCGAATGGCCTACTCCTGCACCTATTGTCTATGTATATATGTATCTATGTAAAAGCTTTTTACACGTGACAATAAACTAACCTCAATAGACTAAGTAACAGATTCATAGATTGAAGATAACAGGTTTGTACAGTAAGTATAAAAATGACTTTCTTCACCCAGAGGGTGGTGAATCCTTTATATTTTCTACCAATGAATGTGAGAGAGCCTCAGAGACAGTATATTTGAGAAAGATTGGTACACTATTAGATATTAAGGAAATCAATGGTCATGGATTAGTACAGGAATGTACAGGCATGATATTATTGAACAAAAAAAGACACAAAGTACAGGAGTACCTCAGACAGCATCTCTGGAGCACATGGATAGGTGATGTTTTGAGTCGCGACCCTTCTTCACGACCTGAAATGTCAACTACCGACGTTCTCCACAGATGCTGCCTGCCCCGCTGAGTTACTCCAGCACGTTATATATTTTTTATTTCATTCTAATTGTACGGTGTCGATTTGAATACCATTTCAGGAAGTGAAAATCATCATATGAACCTATTGTTTAAATGGTGGTCATTTCATGAATCCAGTGACCCTGAGTCTAATATTCTTTTAGCCGTTCGCAATGTTAAATGTCTGTTTATACCAATTGAGCTGAACAGAATACTCAGTTATCTCACTGTAGAATTTTAACAGCAATAGGATAATGCTTTAAATATTGCATGAACTCAGCAGGAATATTAAAGGATAATGGGATTGTGGGACACTGTGAGCGAGCTCACATCAAACAAATTAGTTCTGGTACATAAAACAAAGCATTAACAATGATGTGAAACCAAAAAGAATTAAGAGGCCGTGAATAATTTTCATCTTTTTCACGAGAGTACAGAGCATACCCCTTTTCCTTCTCCCTGCTCCAAAGCACTGTTGTAAAGCTGATGAAAATTGATCATCCATTTTTACACAATTATCGAGGGTAGATGAAGCATTAACACATCTTTTCTCGTTTTTTCTCTCTCAAATCTTATCATGGACGGTTATGAATGGAGCTGTTAAGTCTAAACCCATCGGTGGTTTTGCTAGGTTTTCCTTACCTTGCATTTTAGTCTTCGCTTGCCAGAGAGTCAGAAGATCAAAGGTTTCGGGATACATGCCTCAACTGGGTCGCATGCACTCTGCAAAATGAATATCTGTTGAACCGAGAGTGAACCAAATCCGTGACCATTTCCGGGCTGTATCATTCCAGTCATGAAATTGGTCTGGGTGCATTTGTGGCACTAGTCACCCTTAACACACAATGCAGGTTCTGTGATGCTACTGCGTGTAATGATGTAGTGTGGAAGCTTGGAGGGAAATCTGGGAATGTTGTACAGGAGATGATTAGGTCTTTGTTACTTGTCAGTTATAAATTGTGTAGCTTTACCTTACCATCTGCAGGGTCAAAAACTACCAGAGCAATATTAAGAGAATTTGTATCAGCTTTCTTTGATTGCTTATCTTTTTTCAATTACAAGTAAGATGGATATTTGTGCATTGGTGTCCAAGCTCTGTGTATAGTGAATCTATAATAAATGTAGTTTAGTTTAGTGTTGCACCGTGAAAACAGGCCCTTCAATCCACCAAGTCTGCGCCGATCACCCTTTAGACTTTAAACTTTAGACTTTAGAGATACCGCGCGGAAACGGGCCCTTCAGCCCATCGGGTCCGCGCCTGCCAGTGATCAACCCATACACCAGCACTATCCTACACACTAGCGACAATTTACAGAAGCCAAACAATCTGCAAACCTGCACATCTTTAGAATGTGGGAGGAAACCAGAGCTCCCGGAGAAACCCCATGAGCAAATTCTGTACAGTCAGCCCCCGTGGTCAGGATTGAACCTGGGTGTCTGGCTCTGTGAGGCAGCAACTCTACCGTAGCGCCACTGTGTCGCCCTCTATCTATGGGGCAGGTTGTATCTCAAAAAAGGCATACCACCTCATGAACTATCCCTTGCCGATATTCGAATTGGACAATTATACCTTATGCATCCTGGAAGGATGTGGTCTCCTGAAGAGTGTCCTTCATCATCCTCCCGCCCTCTCATTGTCCATCAGCTTGTCGCGGCTCTGAACGCCTCTGCTCATTCCTCCTGCCTTGCTCCACTGCAGGTGAATGCAGGACGGTACCGTTTTGCATATCCTTCAATCACTGTTCTTTATCTCTCTACATCATCGTCTATAACCAGTCTGACTTCTCCTTCTCCTTCCTCAAATCCAAAAGGAACAGGAATGGACCTGATTTTAAAGACAGTGGGGAGAAAGGAGCAAGCTGAGAAAATAAAAAAAAATGAATCACTTGAGATATCCAGGGCGGAAAACGTGGTTGGGATTTGCCTCTAGGCCCCTAAACTGCAGTAGAGATAAGAAAGACGAGATGTAAATCAGAGTGGTAGAGGGTAGTGTACCAAGAGTAAAGCATGATCATGGATCATTTTAACCTGGGCAAACAATATCAGTAGCATTCGTGTGGATGTTGAATTTACAGGCTGTATGTGAAGTGTTTTTCTGGACCAGCGTGTTGAGGAATCAGGGAGGGGATATAAAATATGGAACTACAAGTCAGTTAACCTGATGTGTGTATTTGTGATTTGGAGGTGGGACGGTGGCGCAGCCATAGAGTTGCCGCCTAACAGCACCAGAGACCCGGTGTCGATCCTGACTACAGGTGCTGTCTGTACGGAGTTTGTACGTTCTCCCTGAAACCACGTGGGTTTTCTCCGGGTGTTCCGGTTCTTCCCACGTTCCAAAGACGTGCATGTTTGTAGGTTAATTGGCTTCTGTAAATTGTCCCCAGCATGTAGGATGAAACTAGTGCACGGGTGATCGTTGGTCAGCGCGGGCTCGGTGGCCGAAGGGCCTGTTGCCGCGCTGCATCTGTACTGCTGAAGTAAAATATATCAAATTGTGAGAGACATCAAGAGGGTAAACAGTCAGAACCTTTTTTCCCTCATGGCGGGAATGTCAAATACTAGAGGGGATAGCTTTACGATGAGAGGGGCAAAGTTTACTGGTGGTGTACAGGGAGATTTTGGTTAACATAGAGAGGATGGTCAGGGTTTGAGGTGGTGGTGGAGACAAATATGAGGGTGAATTTTAAGAGGCAGTTTAAAAATAATATATAATTATTTTTATTAGAAGCAATTGTACAAGAATAAAACATTCGGCATGTAAAATTATACAATTATTGGACAGCTTCAATTTTAACCTTTTAACCTGAAAATGAGGGAAAAGAACAAGAGAGGGAAAAAGTGAAAAGTGAAAAGATAGGACCCGTAGACTACCAAAGTAGTGTGGCCAAAGAGTGAATAAAGATATGAGAGAGAAAAAAGAAAATAGAAAAAAAGAAAAAAGTGGAGATGTACCTGACCCTCGTCCCCCCCCCCCCCCACCCCACCTCACCCAACCCAGAATCTGATTTAAATCCAAATTTGTGTTGTGCCACACTATCCTTGTAAGAATTCGGTAAAGAGTGTCCATGTCTTGAAAAATTGATCTGTTTTTTTCTGCCAAGACAAGCCTAATATTTTCCAAATGTAGTCTCGGACATGTTTGTAGGGGGCAGTGTCTTCAGGATTTCCCCACATGTGCATGAACACACTGGTTCTGAACTTGTTCATAGTTCTGTATGACCTCTGCGGCAGTCTCACTCACCGTTCACTTCCAGTCGAACTCTTGCCTGAGTTTCACCTCCTGAACTTGTTCCAAAAGTCACCTCATAGATAGATAGATAGATAGATAAACATTTATTGTCACATACACCAATCGGTGCAGTGAAATTTGACTTGCCAATGCAGCACACAATAAAGATTACATCCAAGAATTTAACAACATAAAAACATCCCCCCACAATGGTTCCCACTGTGAGGGAAGGCAGCAAAGTCCAGTCCGGTGTCCTCTCCCCGTAGATCACGGATTTCCAGACTGAAATTCCCGCGGTGAAGAGTTACCCGTACCGTGTAATTGGCGTAATAGTATTCAATGTTCCCATTCGAGTCGCGGCGCTACCACAGAACCCGCTAAATGGACCGCCGCACGGAATTCAGCTCCCCGTAGAGTAACATACAGCTACCTATTATTGAGCACAAGAGGGCGCTGTTACTTTTTCCAATTAGCGTAGTTAATTAGTGTGCAACTTTTTGCACTGGCGAGTTATGAATGCCTTCTCAATGATTTTTGATCTAAATCTGTGCCAAATTTCAAGTAGATACCAGAGATGGGTCACAAAAGTTAAAATCTAGACACATTTTGGATGTTCGGCCCGCAGTCTAAAAGGACACCCCATTGCTAGATTCCTCTCGGGATCCAACACCTGAATGTGTAGTGATGGTAATTTTGCAAGCTCTGCACAGGGAAATCCATTCGCGCTGCATCGATCTGCTTTGGCCATGCATTAATCGGAAACAAATGGATGAGACGGATTACGTGTCAGAAGATTTCGATTGTTCATTTTTGTTTAATTTTACAAAGATTAGTGTAAGTTTAAAAAAAAATGCAATTGCAGCTTGTTGTTTTTATAGTTTGGAAATATTTTATGACTGCTTCCAAATATCAGAAACACTCAGGATTTCGTGTCATTACTGAAAGCGTTGAAGTGAGTGTCTTGGCTCAGCTGTCTGTTTTGTTCTTTCAGCATTTTCTTGGTTTAGGTTTATGATTGTCACGTGTACCGAGGTACAGTTACAAACCTTGTGTTGCAGCTATCCAAACAGATCAGATAATACTATACATTAACACAATCAAGTCAACCTCGAGATTAATAGGTGGAGCATACAGGCTGCAGAATATAGTTCTCAGCATTGAAGCACATCCGTTCCATAGACAAAGTCCATTGTCCGCAATGGGGTAGAGGTGAATCGGACAGTACCCTCGCTTACGGAAAGACCATTCAAAAGCCCGATGACGGAGGGGAAGAAGATGTTCCTCAGTCCGGTGGACCAGGCGCCGCTCCAAGATGCTGAGCACGTGGACCGGAAGCGGCCGACAGCGGTGCAGGACACCAACATCAACGTTTGGCCAGGCCGACCTTGCAACGCCGCCAGGACAACGGGCCTTCATGGTCAGGTCAAGAACCCTGCCCTTACCAACTGGGACTTGAAGATGGATGGAAGTGGAAGGACAACAGACCTTCATGGTCAGATGAAGAACCCTGCACTCACAACAACTGGGACGTGAAAATGGTGCAACACTGGCGACTCTGTATACTGTCTCAGTGTATTACTGCTATAAACTTGTACTATATCTGGGATGCTTAACTAAGATATATCTAAGTGCTTACATAGAGCGATACTTGTACTGAACTGCATACAAAATTGAATTTCACTCTATCTCGGTACATGAGACAAATAAAGTACCATTGAACTATTGACGGAACTGATAACGACTGTGACGGAAGGACTGATTCTCTGACCAGTAGGTTCAGCTATTCACACAAAGTGAATGCAAACTGTGTTCACAGGTCTGTGTGTGAGTAGCTTCTCGAGTGCTAATTCTGAGACATTCTTATCAGCACTCTCCCAATCGGTTAAACTGCGTCAAATTCCTAAAGCAAATTCCTAAAGAGCGGCATGGTGGCGCAGCGGTAGAGTTGCTGCCTTACAGCCCCAGAGACCTGGGTTCGATCCTGACTACGGGTGCTGTCTGTACGGAGTTTGTACGTTCTCCCATTGACCTGTGTGGGTTTTCTCCGGGATCTCTGGTTTCCTCCCACACTCCAAAGACGTACAGGTTGGTAGGTTAACTGGCCTGGTAAAATTGTAAATTGTCCCTAGTGTAGAATAGTGTTAGTGTGCGGAATCCCTGGTCGGCACGGACTCAGTGGGCCGAAGGGCCTGTTTTTTTTGCGCTGTATCTCTAAACTAAACAATTTTATGAAGCTCTTGTACACAATTTTGTGAAAGGTTAAATGATGGCCTGAAACAAGCCTTTAAATATTGTTCTAATGCATTGAGAGCAGAGCAACATTTTAAAGTAAAATCTGCATGCATAGAATACATCATCTTCAAAATGGAAACAACATATTCTGGATACATAGGTGAATATTATAAATTCGGCAGATTATCAATTGGTTTATAAAATTCAGATTATCCAATTAGGTAATTAATTATCCAGATTAGTCAATTATCCAATTAATTCTCTGCCTTGATGGCAGTGAACTGTACCATGAAGCAGTTTCTAATTGAACTTTCACTGCACCACTCCATTGAAATTTTGATGCAGATATCTTTTATTGTTAACGAGCTGTGAGGATTTAATTTAAACTAAAACTCTGTTTTGGTGCATCATCAAATCGAAGTACAGTGTAATTATTTTATAAGTGATTTCAGTGAACCGCATTCAACTGAAAGCTTAATGAAAGTAGCTTTTACTGTTAATTAAATATGACACTTTGATTTAAACTCACGGCCGTGATTACATCACTACAGTTTGTTGGAATACTTAGACAATATTACTTAATCTCACTAAATTCTATTAATTGATTTTATGTGTGGGATATCATTGGCATGGTCAGTATTTATTGACCATCCTTAAACACCCTTCAAAACGGTGTGAAGAGACATCTTGAATTATTGCAGCCTTCTGAAAATGTCCTACTGTACTCCTCTTGGTTTCATCCGATTGGATAGAGTGGATGTGGAGAGGATGTTTCCACTGGTGGGAGAGTCTAGGACTAGTGGTCGCAGTCTCAGAATTAAAGGGCTTTCTTTTAGGAGAAATTTCTTTAGTCAGAGGGTGGTGAATCTGTGGAAGTCTTTGCCACAGAATGCTGTGGAGGCAAAGTCAGTGGAAGTTTTTAAGGCAGAGATAGATAGATGTTTGTGTTAAAGAAGGAACTGCAGATGCCGGAAAATCGAAGGTACACAAAAACGCTGGAGAAACTCAGCGGGTGCAGCAGCATCTATGGAGCGAAGGAAATAGGCAACGTTTCGGGCCGAAACCCTTCTTCAGAATGTTTGATAGATGTTTGATTAGTACGGGTGTCAGAGGTTATGGGGAGATGGCAGGAGAATGGGATTAGGAGGTAGATCAGCCATGATTGAATGGCGGGATAGACTTGATGGGCGGCCGAATGGCCTAATTCTACTCTTATCACATGACCTTATGACCTCTTGGATGGAACCAAATTGGTGAAGACTAATTCTGTGTTGGCAGTGACCCAATTTATTCTGACTAAACCACTGAATATTTTTCAGTCTCAACTCTGGAACGTATAGTCACCAAGGAAGGGAAGGGTATGGAGAATCTTCCTCCTGTTAGCTGTTTAATTGTCCATCATTCATAACTTAGTTTAGTTTAGAGATACAAAGTGGAAACAGGCCCTTCGGCCCACTGAGTCCACACCAACCAACAATCCCCTGCACACTTACATCATCCTACACACACTAGGGACAAGTTACAATTATACCAAGCCAATTAACCTACAACCCTGTACGTCTTTAGAGTGTGAGAAGAGACCGGAGATCCCGGAGAAAACCCACGCAGGTCACGGGGAGAACGTACAAACTCCGAACAGACAGCACCCGTAGTCAGTATTGAACCCGGGTTTCTGGTGCTGTAAGGCAGCAACTCGACCACTGTGCCACTGTGCCGCTAGAAAGACAAACTGAAGAGTATTGATACGATCTGTTCATAGCAGGCTCTGTCTATTGCATTCTACTCATCATAAGGTGGTTGTTATTTCACCAGGTCATAGTCAGACAGCACAGAAACACACCCTTCAGCCCAACTAGTCCTTGCTGACCAAGGTGCCCCATCTAAGCTAGTCCCACCTGCCCATATCTCTCTAAACTTTTCCTAATCTGTGTACCTGTCCAAGTGTCTTTTAAATGGTATTATCAAGTTTGAGTTCGTTTTTGAGTTTGAGTTTTGTTTATTGTCACGTGCACCAAGGGTTGCCAACTTTCTCACTCCCAAATAAGGGACAAAAGGTCAAAATACGGGAAACAAATTCCTGACGGCAATTCGTTGACCGATTCGGCCGCGGCCGTGACTGGGTGAATGATGAGTTGGCCGGGGGGTGCGGGACTGCACACAAAGCTCAGCCGGCGGGCCAGCAGAGGGGTTTTAGCCCGGGCCACGTCGCTCGCAAAGTCCGGGACCCCATCCAACTCATGAACGATGATCGGCCACGAGAAGGAGGGTTGGTGGTGTCGGCGGCAAGCGAAGGTCCGAAAGCTGGCCGGGCTGCTGACCGACGGGGCCACGGGCGAGGCGCTGCTGCTGCTGCACTATGCCGGGACGGGTAAGGAGGCGGCCGGACGCGGCGCTCTGACCCGACAGTCCCTCGACCCGAGTAGTAGCCCAAAAAATGGATGTCCTGGCTAATACGGGACAGTTGGCAACCCCACATGTACCGAGGTACAGGGCAAAGCTTTTGTTGCGTGCTAACCAGTCAGTGGAAAGACACTACTAGTTGCGCTGTTGTGGCACCTGTCTCAACTACCTCCTCCGGCAGCTCGTTCCAATCGCTCCATACACCCACCATCCATTGTGTGAAAAAGTCACCCTCCCAGGTTCCTATTAAATCTTCCCCCTACCCCCTCCCCCCACCTCCCCTCATCTTAAACCTACAGTATGTCCATTGGTTCTTGATTCCTACTCTGGACAAGAGACTCTGTGCATCCACCCAATCAATGATCCTCATGATTTTGTACAACTCTATAAGATCACCCCCCCCCCCCAACCTCCTGCGCTCCAAGGAATAGAGTCCTAGTCTGCTCAGCCTCTCCCTGTAGCTCAGAACCCGCTGGTTCTGGCAACATCCTCGTAAATCAACCCAGATATTGCCAGAGAGTTTCCTATCCCAGATCCATCCCACACTTTGGGCCATTAATCTATCGGAATGTTACACCGGGGAAGAATCATCTTTTTAATAAAAACGTCCATCCCATGTTCAAACTGAAGGCTGCCTGCTCTCTCAGATGTACATAGAAGAGCGCGGGAGACCACTTACTGTAAAAAAAACAACCCAGCACAATCTTCCCAGCGTCCAGACCAATATGTACAGTCCAATCAACAATATTATGTGCTTGTTATCAAATTACCGGCTGTGTGTCCTCCGCCTCCAGAACATTGGCTACCATGTTGCCAGCATTACAACAGGGACTGCAATTTATTGGCAGTAAAGTACTTTGGGGTGTCCTGAGTTTGCAATGGAGACGTATAAATGCAAATGTTTCTCCATTCTCTACTTCAAAGAATCCTAGTGGGAACCATGTTTAAAATTTATACAACCTGATATTTAATACAGCACAAAGAAAGATATTTATAGGTTTTGGAGCCTAGTCAGTAGAGTTCCAGAACACCATTGTTGGAGGCAATTAACCTAGGCCCAATCATCTACACCTATTTAAGTACCTTTCATGACAAGATCAGAAGTAAAGATGTTCTCCTTTCTGTGTCTTTGCAAAATGTACTGCAGCAAGTCACCAAGAGTTTAGCAGCTGAGTCAATACACCTCCCATCCAACAGATGAAAGGTAACACTTTCATTTGCCCTTTCTCTGCTCGGCTACACACCATCCAGATTTTAGTTTAGAGATACAGCATTGAAACAAGCCCCATGGCCCACTGACCATCGATCGCCCGTTCAAAATTGTTCTACGTAATCCCCACCTTCACATCCACTCCCTACACTCCAGGGGCAATTTAACCCACAAAATCGCACATTTTTGAGATGTGGGAGGAAACCGAAGCACCCGGAGGAAACCCACGTGGTCACAGGGAGAACGTGCCTACGGATGTCGAACCGGATGGCATCACCCTACTGCCTCAAACGCAAGAAGAAGAAGATAGGATAGATTTATCAATCCTTGCATTTATTTATTCTATAATTGACATGCAGATGTAACACTGCATTTAATCAGTCAGGGTTATACAAAATAATTGTCCTGACGCTGTTTGTTCGGTTTAGTTTAGTTTAGAGATACAGCGTGGAAACAGGCCGTTTGGCCCACCGAGTCAACATTGGCCATCGATCATGATTCGCACTAGTTCTACGTTGTCCCACTTTCCCATCCACTCCCTGCACACTAGGGACATTTACAATTGACATAAACCCTCATGTTTTGTGATGTGGGAGGAAACCGGAGGACCCGGAGGAAATCTATACAGTCACAGGGAGAAGTGCAAACTCCACACAGACAGTACCCAAGGTCAGGATCGAACCTGGGTCTCCAGATCGGTGAGACAGTAGCTTTACCAGCTACGCCACTGTGCCGCTTCACATTCACCCCCTCTCCAAAGGTGTGCTATTCATATTTGGAATTGTCCTTTCAATTTTCTCTCCATTCCTTTTATAAAACAAAGATTGAAACTGTACTAACTGTACAGGCGGCACGGTAGCGCAACGGTAGAGTTGCTGCCTTACAGCACATGCAGCGCCGGAGACCCGGGTTCGATCCTGACTACGGGTGCTGTCTGTACGGACTTT
Organism: Malacoraja senta; assembly: GCA_038087875.1. Lineage (NCBI taxonomy): Eukaryota > Metazoa > Chordata > Chondrichthyes > Rajiformes > Rajidae > Malacoraja > Malacoraja senta. The sequence continues at coordinate 80,080,060 of CM075980.1, read as the reverse complement.
GTACGTTCTCCCCGTGACCGCGTGGGTTTTCTCTGAGATCTTCGGTTTCCTCCCACACTCCAAAGACGTACAGGTTTGTAGGTAAATTGGCTGGGTATAAGTGTAAAAATTGTCCCCAGTGTGTGTAGGATAGCGTTAATGTGTGGGGATCACTGATTGGCGCGGACCCAGTGGGCCGATGGGCTTGTTTCTGCGCTGTATCTCTAAACTAAACTAAACTAAACAAAACGAAACTATTGTGAAATCCATGCTTATTTTACCCACTTTGTGGTTGCTTCTTAGATTTTTTGTCAGTAGAACAGTTTGTTGAATTACCTTGTCAGAACACAATTATGCCCATCTGTGGCCTGGTCTAGTTGGTTGCTTTTTTGTATATAGACATTGTGCACCCTGATATTTTTGTGCATTCTGCACTGCCATATGACTCATTAAACCTGCATGTTAATGAAAGAGTAGGCATTTGTCTGCATTTATTCTGTTTTAATATATTCATATATTTTAGATATATCTATTGCAAACAGGCCCAATTCAAGGAAACAGACAGGTTAGTGCTGGAACGAGAAAGAGCAATTATCTTTTGAACCTCGAGTAAAATTAGAAACCTCTGGTCAGGTAGGTATGACTTAGGCATGGTATTGTCTTCATATGGTTGTCAGACGGATGAACTAGTATATCTGATTTTTATAAACAGCAGTGAATCAAACTGTCAGCGAGAGAATCATTGATGTTTTTACCGGTTATTTCTTGATGTAATCACCACCAGGCTGAAAGATATTATACGTCTGAACCTATTGAGTTTTCATACTTTAACCTGCAATTTACTTTTCAAACTTCTCTTCTTACTCCACGGGGACTCGATGAAACTTTCAGATGGTTTGATTTTGAGTCATCTGTATTCTGAGACAAACCAGAATGGAATCAATCCATTCCTAACGTCTTAAGAACCTGAAGTCCTTTAATGTCTGGAAATATAAACGATTACAAAGCACAGATTGTCCAATTCTGGTCATTCATTAAATATAGAACACAAATGGACTATTTGGGCTATTGAGCCATGACTTCTATTGGGCGCTGTACAATTTGGAATATCATAAAAATCTCCGCCAGGTAGTTAATTACTGTGGGAAGTGATTAACCACAAGTAAAATCCATGGGATTGGCAGCAATCCATCTGTGAAATTTGCTGGCTGTCAGTCAGAGATTGATGTGACGATTTTAGAATATGAATGAACCCTGGCAATGTACGCTGTTCTAAAGATGCAAAGAATATACCTTATTCCATGCAACAATCAACTATCAATACATATCTCTCTGTAACAAACTGGTTCATGTTGTCAGATGTTCTTAGAGAATTACCTAATAACTGCAAAGAAGTCGGCTAATGTAGATATTTCCTAACACGTGAACATAATTCGAACAAACTAAGGGCGCAGCGGTAGAGTTGCTGCCTTCATCATCATCTTCATCATCATCATCATCATCGGCGGCCACTCGAAACGAGTATGACTGTCCTCCTATATGGAGGAAACCTGTGCGTGAGTTTGTTTAACGTGGGGAGGCTGGTGCACAGGCAGCCACCCCACGGTCCTTGACAGATCTGGGTCAGGATCCAATGGCATGGAGCCCAAGACGACCGGAAACCCTTTTCTGATGCAGCCTTCATCTGCCTTCCCAGCTGTTGTGACGCTCCACTAAAGTCAGCCATCATCTTCCGCCTGTTCCACCGTTGAGGTCTTGATTGGATTGCTCTTTGTCAGGGACCTCCCCCTCGACCTTAACCGCCATGGGTTGCCCTACCAGGAGCATAGCTCCAGACAGCATCGCTCTCAGGATCTCAGGACCACAACAAGGTGACAATCCACGGAGAGTAGATTGTGCCTTACAGCGCCAGAGACCTAGGTTCGATCCTGACTATGGGTGTGTCTGGACGGAGTTTGTATGTTAATTGCTTGGGTTTCCTCCACACTCCAAAGACATACAGGTTTGTAGGTTAATTGGCTTTGGTGATTGACATATTGTAAATTGTACCTAGTGTGTAGGATTGTGCTCGTGTACGGGGTGATCGTTGGTCGGCGCGAACTTGGTGGGCTGAAGGGCCTGTTTCTGCACTAACACCATTCCCACTGCCTCATCTCAGGACTGCAAAACCGTGTTCAATGACAATCAATTGTCCGGTCAAAGGGAAACTGAACACACTGGCCACAATCTCCCATCTCCCTTTCTATCCCAGGCGCCAGGTATCTTTCACCTTCTCAACACAACACTTACTGAATTCAACATCGACGTATTCTCTGATGATGCATTCAGTGAAAGCACCAAAGCAGCCTGCGGCATCTTCCCTGAACTCCACAACAGAATCCCAACACTCTTGCCATCTCCTTGGAAGTAGAAACTCCAAATTTCAGACCATGGAAACAGACTGGAGTGTTGTATTAATTGGAGTCTCCTGAGCAAGATAACAGTGTTTCATGGTTTTCAGCATCTGATTGCTGCCATAGACCAGATGGTTCAGACGTAATATGGTGGCAAAGTGGTGTAGCGGTAGAGTTGCTGCCTTACAGCGCCAGATACCCGGGTTCCATCCTAACTACGGGTGCTTTCTGTACAGAGTTTGTACGTTCTCCCAGTAACATGCGTGGTCGCAGGGTGCTCCGGTTTCCTCCCACATTCTAAAGACGTACAGGTTTGTAGGCAAATTGGCTTGGTCAAAATTGTAAGTTGTCCTTGGTGTGGGTAGGCTAGTGTTAGTGACTGAATGGGTGATTGCTGGTCAGCGCAAACTCGGTGGGCCGGAGGTCCTGTTTCCGCGCTGTTTCTCTAAACTAAACTAAACTAAATTGTGACAAACTAATCCAGGGCCTAATGAATGAGACGGAACTAAGATTTGCCTGACACTGTCTTCAGTCAGAACCGTAGAAGGTGGCAGGTTTCCAACCTGGTGTCTGACATGAGTGAAGAGATAGAGAGGGAAGCATGTTTAGGTCACTCTCTGGAGAAAGCCAGTGGTAGCTCCTAATTTGGAGCCAGTAGATGAGAAACCAGGGCTGCTTCAGCTTCCTAATGGTTTACACACCGTGACCCACCACCCAACCTAAATGGTGTGAATGAATAAACTTAGCACCAGGGTGTTGGAAAAGAAGAGAGTGACCTGCTCGTACATCGCAATCAGTGTGCAATAAAAGAATTGGCATCTAACTTTCAAGCTGCGCGTTTATGTTCATGAAGTTGATGAAAGTGTGGAACAGCATGGTGGCTCAGCAGTAGAGTTGCTGCTTTACAGCGCCAGAGAACCGGGTTCAATCCTGGCTACGGCTGCTTGTCTGTGTGGAGTTTGTACGTTCTTCCTGTCGCTGCTTGGGTTTTCTCCGGGTGCTCCGGTTTCCCTCCCACATTTCAAAGTCGGACAAAGATGCTGGAGAAACTCAGCTGGTGAGGAGCGAAGGAAATAGGCAACCTTTCTTCAGACCTCCTTTTAGTTTAATGACCTCCTCTCTCACTGCCCCCCCTCTGTGATTCCCCCTTCCCTCTAAGATTTCCCAGCATCTGCAGTTCCTTAAACATTTCAAAGTCATGCAGGTTTGTAGGTTAATAGGCTTCTCTAAATTGTCCCTAGTGTGTAGATGAACTCGTGGTTGGCATGGACTTGGTGAGAAGAAGGCCCCGTTTTTCACACTTTATCTCTAAACTAAACTAAACTAAAGTGGATATAGTTTCATGTTGACATCCCTTCAAATCATTAATTAATGATGGTCAATGCATACAAACAAACAAACAAACAAGATGAGAGTTTTAGTAATATATAGATAGATATGGTCCAAAATACATCCCTGAAGTTGCTTTAGTTTGGCAACATTCTGATAGAATAGTTTTCTACTTGGCCTCAGGTGGAGATCAGATGATTTCTCCTTTTGATCAGAAACATTAAATACTTTTTCTTTCTCCTGTGTAATTGTCGTCCTTTGTTACTTAACTTTTGGTTAAGTAATGCCCTGGTTTTAAAATTTGCATTGTTTTCAAATCTCTCCATGTCCTTTAAGTTCCCTTGTTATCCTCCGCACCTCTCATCCACAGGTTTGTCCTCACTCCTCCAACTCCTTGCTTATCCACAAATTTAATCATTCCGCCATTAATAGTGACACCATTGACTGCCAACGCTCCAAGGAGTGGAAATTCCTTCCTAAACTTTTCATCCCCTCTGAGGTGTCTTTATCCAAGCATTCGGTTATCTCCTTATGAGATTCAAAGCCAAAGCATATCGATAGCTAATTATTCTAAACTAGCTAACAACACAGCTGGGTTAAAGGTACATATTTTCCTGTTTTCGTTGTCTTCATTGCAGACAATTTTTTTCCTACTTTCTGTTCTGTTAAATATTACATTACATTTAATATAATCTTCAAGGCATACCTCATTTCTTAATGCAGGCCGCATGTACATTCTTTCATTCTCCACAGGATGGCGCTCTTCACATAGTAAGTTTTATTCCATTTGAGAATATTCTTCACTCTTTGTAACGGAACTGTTTCGGACGGACTGTTTGTCTGTGATCTTCAAACTGGCAGTAAAATTGCCCGGATTTCTTCTAATTCTATAATGAATGGTAAAAGTTTACCACAATGGTCCTCCTGTAAAACTTCAGTAACAGAAGTATGAAAACCAAAGCACAGTGACCCATTCCTAAAAATCACATCTTCATGGATTGGACTTGTGTGTCTGCCTGGTTTACTTTCAGCTAACTAGACCTTTTTTTTTTAAAGCTGGGTTGTTAATATATTATCATTTCATGCAACCATACATTTACTGTGGGCTTGATTTTACCCACATTAAATCATCTGCAGATTTGTGTGTGCGTTTAAATATGAATTGCTGATCACCTTGCAAGAAATTATAAAATTGTACTGGAAGTGCAAATTAATATCTAAAGCAGCTCGGATGCACGGAATAAAACTACAGATTCTAAAATGGCGTCTTTGTCATTACTTTTTGACAACTGTAATGATGATTTTTTACTGCCTAGTTACGGCACAAGTCAAAAAGGATAATTTACAAGCATTCTTAGGAACATGAAAGTTATGTGCGGTCATATAATTGAAATCTTCAATAACCATTAAAATGTTAGCAGAAATTAATAGTGATTTTGCTTAGCATGGATGAGATAAACACAAGTATTTGCCGGCTCTCTTGGGAGATTGGCTCACATTTGATAACTGAGCCTTCAATCATCATGACAGTTTAACAATACAGAGCTTATTTTGACTTTTCAATCATATTCTTTTCTCATGAACTCCTAGTTATCTTTTATATATGTAGAGAGATTTTACTTGGTGTGCAATGTTTGCCTATTGCAAACGCGTAAAGTCTCCAAAATAAAAGTAAAAGTGGAACTCTGGCACATACTATCAACAATCCTATTTAGACAAAAAAAAGTACCACAGTTTGATATGCACTTGAGAACATCTACATTTCCTTCTAGCTACCAATGAACCATTCTACATTTCCTTTAGCATCGTCCTCTTTGATCTGTGTTTTCACACCTTACCCTTCCATATCTCTATGTCTCCCTCTCCCCTGACTCTCAGTCTGAAGAAGGGTCTCGACCCAAAATGTCATCCATTCCTGCTCTCAAGAGATGTTGCCTGAGTTGCTCCAGCATTTTGTGTCTATGGATCTTCATTCTAAATCTAGCTTCAGGGAAAACTCATTCTATCCTCTATGCCAATACCAGCTACTGTTCAGGTTGTTAAAAACAAGAGATAAGAGTTCCAGGTTTTACAGAAATTATCCGGGATGAAGCTTTGAAGATTTTTGATCTTGGGTCATTGTTTGCAGAGCTGTGAAATACAACGCACAAAAGTTAATGTAATGGGTCAAATTGTGGAAGCCAAAGATGCAAATTTAAACAAGATTTCCTTGATCATCGTCATTCCTTTGTGGGCGGCACGGTGGCGCAGCGATAAAGTTGCTGCCTTACAGCGCTTGCGGCGCCGAGACCCCGGGTTCGATCCTGACCACGGCTGCTGCCTGTGCGGAGTTTGTACGTTCTCCCAGTGACCCGCGTGGGTTTTCTCCGAGATCTTCGATTTCCTACCACACTCCAAAGACGTACAGGTTTGTAGGTTAATTGGCTTGGTATAATTGTAAATTGTCCCTAGTGTGTGTGTATGTAGGGTAGTGTTAATGTGCAGGGGATCGCTGGTCGGTGCGGACTCGGTGGGCTGAAGGGTCTGTTTCCGCGCTGTATCTGTAGACTAAAACTAAACTAAAAATTTTTAATAGGGATTTGATTAAAAATGGAGAATACTATAAAGGAAGCAATCTAGAATAATACTTTGCTTGGTGTAATTAATAAGAAAAGGCCGACTGTTTTTGATTGGGACATGCATTCGTCTGGCCTTCTTGGGTAAATACCATTTTATGGTCAAATCAGTGAGGGTTATGAGGTCACATTACACAGGCCAGATTTGTATTCTCTTGACTGGAAGGACTGCCAGCAAAATCCACCTTGACAAAGTCAAGGACTCTGTGTTGTGTGTTGAACAGTGCGAATAAATTATGCATGAAATTGTGCTGCTGTCTCTTGTGAGCAGAATTGCTCCTTTGATATGAAAGGTTAATTCTGAAAGGAGTCAGAAATTGCTGGAAATTGCCGGGATAAGTAGGTAGTATTCTCTGCTATGAGCCGTTATTACCAGAAATTGCATTTCCTTTCAAAACTCTCCTGGGATTCAATTCAAGCGATGCATATAAACTGTATTCAATAGAATGCTGTTTGTGAGAGGGAAGAGTTTCTGCCCACAAGCTTGGGGAATGTACTGGGAGTGTTGAACAAACTGTTCAAGTGACCATAGATGGACACAAAATGCTGGAGTAACTCAGCGGGCCAGGCAGCATCTCTGGAGAGAAGGAATGGGTGACGTTTCGGGTCGAGACCCTTCTTCAGACTGAGAGTCAGGGGAGAGGGAGATACATAGATAAGGAAGTGTAAGGTGTGAAAATAGGACAAAGGGAATGGAGATCAAGGAAAATGTAAAATAGATCATTGTTTTCTGGGAGTGAGCTGCTTCTTTTTAATCTCTGTTCAAAGCTGTTCAAGTGACCATCCTGTGCATCTGTTCCTCATGCCATACGAGTGAGTGCCAGACTCAGTTGGAAACAATCACATAACTGTTTTTTTTTCCCCTTTGGGAACCCATGCATCACTAAATTATCTCAATCTGTCCAATTATTTTTTTAAACTTGCAACTTCTTTGATTGTACATTTCAGATTTTGTGCCTTAAAAATCTGCTGTCTACGCAGAAAGGCGAGCTTTAACTTCGGCAAATAGCTGGGGTAACTCAGCGGGTCAGGCAGCATCTCTGGAGAAAAGGAATAGGTGACGTTTCGGGTCGAGACCCTTTTTCAGACTCAGAGGCAGGGGAAAGGGAAGCGACAGATAGTGACGAAGACAGAGAGAGACATAGAACAAACGATTGAAAGATATGCAAAAAGCAACGATGATCAAGGAAAGGTAGAGCCCACAATGGTCCATTGTTGGCTGCGGGCTAGGTGATAATGAGTTATACAGACAGTGAAACTCAACAGGACGACAGTGAAACTAGTACGGGTCTATCTGTGGTTTAAAGCAACATCTGCAGTTCCTTCCTACACACTTTAACTTCGCCAGTCAGGCAATGAAGGGATTAATTTTGCAGTTTGCATTTTACTTTAACCTCAGAAAAGGAAAATAATTGAGGAGGCCAGTGTGTAAGCGTTAACCAACTTCAATCAACTCTTGCCTTCAATCAACTCTTATCCGTGTTAATGTTGACGTTAAGTTTTCTCGTGTGAGATTATTCATTGTCCCAGCTGATCCATAGAAAAACAAAGCATGGTCATTTTTAATTACATTCTTCTATATCAAAAACGACTTCATATTGGTGTAGTATTGTCCTCACCATGTTGTGCAGAAGCTGGTCACATTATTCTTTCCAGCAAAATGTCATACCTCTGAAAGATTTGCCAGCGTTTTCAGAAGTAGCCCTTACATTTAAACAAAATCTTGAACGTATTGGCATTTTGGTTGTAGAAAAATAGCTGTAGCTGCCTGCCCAGACCTTTTTAAAAGCCGTACATGTTTTGGGCAGAATTAAAAGTTTGTAATGTGTCCCAAGGCTTCTCTACATCCAAGTGTTGTCCTGGCAGGACTGGCCTACAGGTATAAACCTCCCAGATGCCCATGTAAATATTGGAAAGCCAAAAGCAATGACTGCTTTTCCCCCAACTGGAGCCAACGAAGATAGTCGCCCTCAATGTATTAGAAGAGCAACATTACGTATAATATCAGACAGAAGAGCCAATGATAAGGTTAGTCTATCAAGTCTTCCCCATTCAGCATTATCTCAGCTTATTAATGTACCCCACAAAACCCTTTCATTAACATCCATGTAACTTAGTGTGTGGGCCCCGCACACTAAATCTATTGTACACACACTAGGGAAGAGGGACTAAGGAAGAAAATGGTTTACTTGTTCTTACCAGGCACTTTTATCACCAAATGAGGTAACGTCTCATATGTTCATAAGCTGAAGGAGCAGAATTAGGCCATTCGGCCCATCGTCTACTCTGCCGTTCAATCATGGCTGATCTATCTTTCCCTCTTAACCCCATTCTCCTGCCTTCTCCCCATAACCCCCGACACCCGTACTGATCAAGAATTTGTTAATCGCCTCCTTAAAAATATCCATTGACTTGGCCTCCACAGCCTTCTGTGGCAATGAATTCCACAGATTCACCAAACTAAAATAATATTTAGCATGCACATCTAGAGTATTGTTAAAGTGAAATGTTTGTAGCTTTTGACTGTGGCAGCTGGGAAATACGCACAGATTTGATATCTATTAAGTACATCTATTAAGGTCTTCCCTACATCTTTCTGTACTAATGGAAGTAACAAACGCATTGCAATAGAGAACAGTGTCATGGTGAGGGCCAGAACATAACCAACAGGAGATGTGGGGATACAAAATATACTGCCATCACAAAATATTTGGTCCTGAGGAATATTTAGTTTAGTTTTGGTTTAGTTCGGAGATACATCGCGGAAACAGGCCCTTCGGCCCACCGAATCCGCGCCGACCAACGATCCCCGCACTAAAATATCCTACACAGACTAAGGACAATTTACAATTTTACCGAGCCAATTAACCTACAATCCTGTACATCTTTGGAGTGTGGGAGGAAACCGAAGATCTCGGAGAAAACCCACGCAGGCCACGGGGAGAAGGTACAAACTCTGTACAGACAGCACCTGTAGTCAGGATCGAACCCGGGTCTCCGGTGCTTAAAGGCAGAAACTCTACCGCTGAGCCACCCTGCCACCTTATTGTTCTTTTCTGAACTAAACTATTCCTCATCGAGCAAGCCTCGCTCTCAAAAAGAGTTCACCCAAATCGTAAAAAGAATCCAAAATTGCCAATAAATGTAACAATTTCTCCTCTCACCCCAAGGTAAGAGGGGTTTTTGGCAGGAATGCAGAGACAGTTTTGCCAAGTTCAGAGGCGTCTTTTCAAAGCAGCAATAAAAAAATACACACGTCATGTTTTCGGTTTTCTTTAACAGAGGAACTCCCGTGTATGTGGAACATTGTTTCACTGAACAATCATAATCATAATCATACTTTATTAGCCAAGTATGTTTTGCAACATACGAGGAATTTCATTTGCCATACAGTCATACCAATAAAAGGCAACGGATCATACAAAATACATTTTAACATAAACATCCACCACAGTGACTCCTCCACATTCCTCACTGTGATGGAAGGTGAAAAAAGTTCAATCTCTTCCCTTCTTTGTTCCTCGAGCCCTCCGTAGTGCAATAGTACATGCAGAACAAGAACAGGCCCTTCAGCCCACAATGTGTGTGCCAAACATAATGCCAAGACCAACTATTATCTGCCTGCACAAAATCCATACCCCTGTATTCCATGCACATCCAAATGCCAATCTAAACTTCTCTTAATAGCAACTATTTTATCTGCGTTTAGCACAGGCACTCACTGTGTAAAAAATGTTTGCCTCGCACACTTCCTTTAAACTTTGCTCCTCTCACCTTAAAGCTTAGAGTGGCACGGTGGCACAGCGGTAGAGTTGCTGCCTTACAGCTCCAGAGACCCGGGTTCGATCCCCACTACGGATGCTGTCTGTACAGAGTTTGGACGTTCTCCCCGTGACCTGCGTGGGTTTTCTCTGGGATCTCTGGTTTCCTCCCACACTCCAAAGATGTTCAGGTTTGTAGGCTAATTGGCTTGGTATAATTGGAACATGTCCCTCGTGTGTGTAGGATAGTGTTAATGTGCGGGATTGCTGGTCGGCGCGGACTCGGTTGGCCGAAGGCCTGTTCCCACTCTGTATGTCTAAACTAAATGAAACAATGCCCTCTAGTATTTGATATTTCCATCCTGAGAAAAAGTATCTGACTGCCCACCCTCTCTATGCCTCTTATAATTTTATATTCTTCTCCCCGCAATCTCCAGCATTCCAAAGAAAATTATAGAAACCTCTCCCTGTAGCTAATGCCCCCTTTACCCAGCATCATTCTGGTAAACCTCCTCTGCACCCTTTCCAAAGCCTCCGCATCGATCCAGTAATAGGGTGACCTGAACTGTACACAATACGCCACATGTGGCCTAACCAAATTCATATTAGGGAGAACGAAAAACCTTGTACTAAGGGCAACAAGTAAATGGAAGGATTTAGTAATAATTACTTATTAAAGGGTAGAAAATATTATAGTCATAGAGTCATAGAGGGATACAGCGTGGAAACAGGCCCTTCGGCTCAACTTGCCCACACCGGCCAACATGTCCCATCTACATTGGTCCCACCTGCCTGCGTTTGGTCCATACCCCTCCAAACCTGTCTTATCCATATACCTGTCTAAAATAAAACATTTTTAACATTGCTTACAAAAATCATTGGTTGGACAAGTGCACACAACTCTGAAAAACAAGATTCAAAGCAAATGAACAACGATTTTTCTCACTTTCATGAGATATGAATGGCATTTTTCTTCCTTGAATGAATTTGGAACTTTTGAGATTCGTGAGCTCGGAGATAAAAAATATCCTATTGCAAAAGATTCATCCAAGTTTCCGTTCACTCCAATGATTCACCATTGAATGGAAAGCATCAAAGTTACATCATTGCAGTCGAAAAATTCCCCTGTCCATCCACAACAATTAGTTTCTGTAATATTATATTTAATTTCAGGAAACCATTATGCGAGCCTACTTTTTTTAAGCAACAAAGGGTATGTCAGCTTGATATTCAATTTAATCAAGTATGATGGACTAACCCAACGAAAAACAGAAACTTGTCCAGTCCATCAATGATCTTCCTCATAACAGCTGGTCAGCATGTCAGTACATCAGCATGAAAGCTCCAGCTTGAGAATGTTTTTCTCTTTAAGACAGTGTTACACACTAGACAGATTACAGTGAATATAAAGTAACAAAGCCACTTTGCTTTTAATAATGAAGATTATCAAAACTGTGATAAACGCCAATACCACAAATTAATGACCAGATCGTAAGGCATGCGGTTTACCTTAGTTTTGGTTAGCTTAGAGACACAACGTGTAAACAGGCCCTTCGGCCCAACGAGTCCGCACCGACCAGCGCGCCCCCCAAACTAAATCTATCCTACACACACTAGGGACAATTCACAATTTCACCAAAGCCAATTAACCTTCAAACCTGCACGTCTTTGGAGTGTGGGAGAAAACCGGAGCGCCCGGAGAAAACCCACGCAGCTCACGGGGAGAAACGTACAAACTCCTTACAGACTGCACCCATAGTCTGCATCGAAACCCATGCCGCCCAACTAATGTAAAGTCAAGTGAATCTGTTGAAAAGTGAAGTTAATCTGTGACAGAATTAGGCGTCACCTTCGCTGACCGCTAATTGTCGACCTGATTCCACGCTCACCCACTGGGTCAAAGATATTTACACGGATCAGGCTGATGTCTTTATAAATGCACCCAACAATACTCCCACATCTCTGGAGCACGAGGTGAGAATTCTGTGCTCCAGATTCAGGAATAGGACTTGGAAAACAGACATTCTAATATTCAAACACAGTATCACAGAACAGGGACAAAATAGTCTTGGAAATAGCAGAAAGGACAGGAAATATTAAATCATGCGCCGTTCTGAAATATTACCACTGTTCTTCTCCCCACAGATTATGCACAATCTGCTTCATTATTTTTCTGTTTATAATTCAGTTTTCCAGCGTTTACGGGATTTTATAAGGAAACATGGAAGTAATTATCTCCACAACTCATTCTGCGCAACTTTACTGCAACAGCAGCTTGCTTGAGACGGATTCCCACTCATTTATTCTTTACTTTACTTGAGAGATACAGTGTGGAAACAGGCCCTTTGGCCCATCGAGTCCACGCTGCCCATCGATCACCCGTACACTAGTTCTATGTTATCCTCGGGACCACCATACATCAATCCCTATCATGGGAGCTCAACACTAGTCTCATAATCAGTAAGTGCCATCAGCGACTCTACTTCCTGCGGCAGCTCAAAAAATTCAGGGTCAGTCGACCAGCCATGACCCACTTCTATAGGTCTACCATAGAAAGCATACTCACATTCTCCATGCTTGTCTGGTATGGTCACACAACCTCGCAGGATAAGATTCGGCTGGAGAGAATCGTGCGCCGAGCTTCTAAGATCATCGGTTGCAGCACACTTCCCTCAGTGACATCACTTTACTCAACAAGACTCACCAGAAAGGCCAAAAAAATCATAGCAGACCACTTTCACCCGGCACATCACCTCTTTAATCTCCTCCCATCAGGAAGGAGATATAGAAGCATTAAAAGTAAAACATCTCGCTTCAGAGACAGCACCTACCTCCAAGCCATCAGATATTTGAATTTGCACTAATCACTTTGCATTTTCTTTTGCACTTGCACCTACGTTTAACATGACGCTGCTGGGTACTGTCCTTCCTGTATATATTGTCCTTCGTACGATATTGTCTGTATTATTTATTATTTATTGTGGTGTATGTGGTGGATGTATTGTACTGAATTGTATCTGTCTGAGAGCGAACCAATACACATTCCTATCAACTTGTTGACATGGCAATAAACTTCTTGAATTGAATTGAATTGAATCCTGCACACCAGCGACAATTTGCAGAAGCCAATTGAATTTGGAAAGAAACTGGAGCACCCGGAGAAAACCCAGTCAGCGAGAACGTACGAGCTCCATAATCTAGATAGCACCCGTAGTCAGCATCGAAGCTGCGTCTCTGGCGCCGTGAGGCAGCAGCTCTAACGCTGCGCCACTTTGCCGCATCCGACGGTAAATAATTCCGGAAATTGCACTAAAAATGCTGTTGAGGGAAGTATACGGTCTTGAAACTTTGAAATTCAAGATAGCATTTGCAGCACTGACTTTATCTTCACAAGAAAACTTTCTGTATTAATGTTGTTCACTTTAAAAGATCCCCTTCATGAATAAATTGTAAATATAACAGGGAGCACAGCTAATGTTTACAATCCGCTGTAAGTTTTTAAAATTTCATCACAAATAATTTAGAGGCTACATTTTTGCCGATCTGCGATGTTTGCAAATTATTATTAAATCAGGTTTTCTTTAAAGTAACCTTGTTCTCGCTGACTGACTGTGTAGACTTGAGATGCTGAAGTTGAATATTTATGACCTGCACCAATAATGCTTTAAATAATCGCTGTACAGAATCAAATGTGTTGAAGTAGCAATTTTTCAGTGTTTGTTTGCTACAAATATGAATACCACTGACCTTTGAATTAAATCAAAAATTCGACATCTCTTTCTACATCTTTATGTTGTTATTTATCAATAATCTTCTAAAGTATTGGTGTGGTTTGCATCATTTTTTCCTGTAATTATTCGTCAAACGCTTACATGAACAATGCACGTTGAAAGAATGGAGCACTACTGTGATCTTGCCAGAACATTACTGCTCAGAAAGCTTCTGTAACTTGTGGAAAGTGTACCCAAAGTGTCCGGATTAACATTCTGCACACAGGACATCATATGCCACGAATGCAGATCATTGGTACCTTACTTTATGTATGTAATAATTGGGTTATGCATCTATGGCAGCACGGTGGCACAGCACGAGAGTTGCCGCCTCACAGCGCTTGCATCGCCAGTGACCCGGGTTCGATCCCCACTATGGGTGCTGCCAGTACTGAGTTTGTACGTTCTCCTCGTGACCGTCTGGGTCTTCTCCGAGATCTTCGGTTTCTTCCCATACTCCAAACACCTACTGGTTTGTCGGTTAATTGGTTTGGAATACGTGTAAATTGTCCCTCGTGTATGTAGCAAAGTGTTAGTGTGCGGGGATCGCTGGTCGGTGCGAACTCGGTGGGCCGAAGGGCCTGTTTCCGCGCAACTAAAGATTGAGGACGAATAATGATCTATCTCGTCTCTCACACACCAAATCCACAAGGGAGAGTTCTCAACCCCTTACACCACTCTCTATATTCTCACGGATGTTCAGCCAAATTCTGCTCTAACTCCTTTTACAATCCACCTGACGTGGTCTGTATTTATAGAATTATTACAAATATAGGGTGCAAAGGTACCTTAAAAAAAACAACTGAGGTCAGGTAAGGGGGGATGAAAGTTGGAGAGTTGGTATGTCCCATTTGCGTGATGCTCATAAAAACTATTTGTTTTTCTCTTTTCCCCCTTTCTCTTTCTCCTTCTTTTCTGGGGTCTATTTCTTAACTCTTTTTCTTTTGTTTTTAATTTTGTTCTTATAGGGTCTTCGTTCTTTCTTGTTGTCACATTTTCTACACTTTCACTTTTTCCTTCACTTTCTTCTTTCTCTCAATCTCATCCTTTCCCTTTTCTAGTGTAAAAAACAAACGGAGTACATTAATTGTAAGAAGATATAAGTGACGAGTACTAATGTATGTGGTTGTAATGTAATGTACTTCTAATAAATAAAAAATTAAAAAAAAATAAAAAAATTCCTTTTACAAGGCTGCAGATGACAATTCTAGTGAGCCAGATCTCGTAAAACGACAAATTGGAGTACAGGAAGGAAATAGAGTACCTAGTAACATGATTCTCCGTGGATTGTCACCTTGTCGTGGTGGAGAAGCTTGTGTGGACCTGAGATCATGAGAGCGATGCCGTCTGGAGCTATTCTCCTGGTAGGGCCATCCATGGCGGTAAGGTCGAGGGGGAGGTCTCTGACAAAGAGCAATCCAACCAAGACCTCAACGGTGGAACAGGCGGAGGACGATGGCTGACCTTAGTGGGAGCGTCACAATGGCTGGGAAGGCGGATGAAGGCTGCAGCAGAAATGGTTCTCCGGTCGTCTTGGACTCCATGCCACTGGATCCTGACCCAGATCTGTCAAGGACCGTGTGGTGGCTGTCTGTGCACCAGTCTCCCCACGTTAAATAAAGTCACGCACAGGTGTCCTCCAACCCTGGAGACATCCATGGTCAACCATGACCGACCGGGGCCTAAGATGTCAAGACAATAACCTCTCCCTCAATGAAAGCAAAACATGGTGCTCGTTATTGACTTCAGTAAACAAGATGAAGTACAGGCCCCCTATCAACATCAATGGTGCTGAAATGGAGATGGTCACGAACTTCAACTTAATAGATACAAGTATCACCAACAGTTTGTCCTAGACCAACAACATTGAAGCTATAGCCAGGAAAGCACACCACACCTCTCATTCCTCAGAAGACAAAGGAAGTTCAGCATGTCTCCAACCAACCTTACCAACGTCTACAGATACACCAAAGGAAGCACCCATTAAAATTAATCACAGCTCGGTTTGGTTAAACAAACATTTAGACAGGTACATTGATAGGACAAGTTTAGAGGGATATGGGCCAAACACAAGCAGTTGGGACTAGTGTAGATGGGACATGTTGGCCGGTGTGGGCAAGTTGGGTATCTTTCCTTTCTGGCAATCAGGCAGTGTGCGTAGGAAAGAACTGCAGATGCTTGTTTACACCAAACATAGACACAAAATGCTGGTGTACCTCAGCAGGTCAGGCAGCATCACTGGAGAAAAGGAATAGGTGACGTCTCGGGTTGAGACCCTTCTTCAGTGAAAGAGGGTCTCGACCCGAAACATCACCTATTCCTTTTCTCTAGAGATGCTGCTTGACCTGCTGAGTTACTCCAGCATTTTGGGTCTGTCCTAATTCAGGCAACCTTACTCCAATTCTTTGCCGTTGAAAAATGTGACAGCAGTGATAGACATGTTTGAAGGGTTGAAAGGATAAACTTAAAAGAGTTAAGTGGGCTTTTAAGACGTTCGACTTTTCTTATCTTCTTAAGTGATATCCGCCTTCTTCAAAGAGATTCTTGGTAATCTGCGTGTGGAGTTGTTGAAAAATCTAGCTTGTAGGTCACAGATGCAATAATAAACTTTTTATTCCATTGTAAGACCATCGTTTTGCTTAATGTCCCTCTCCTTTGAAGACCCCACAGTGTGCACTCAAATTGGAAGCCAGTGAAACCTTTGACTCCGAGCCAATGACCTTTTATTGAAGATTGCAACGTTATGTGCCGCGGAGATCTCCCTGCTCGTCCGCGTTGATTAAGAAGCACTATTTATTTATAATAGGCTCATAACTTTGTTAAAGGAGCACACAAAATAATACGAGGTGAGCATATGCATCGGAGCGCAAGTCTTCCTGAATTCAACCCCAGAGAGGGGAGGAAGCAGCTTTCTAGTGGAAGCTGTACCTTAAACACAGCATTTACTTGTTAATGGTTAATTAACAGAACAGCTGTCCTGCTGAGAATTATAATCCCATGCAATAATCTGGATAAATGCAGTGTGTCATTAATAGTTGCTGTTGGTGATATTGGCTGACAAATGCTTAAAGAGCTCAAGCAACATTCCTTTGTCTGCATTTTAGTGGAGACATTATCCAATTAAAAATAAATGGTATAACGACCCATGTTAAAATAGTGGAGAAACAAATGTCATGCAAATTCATTTAGCATCCGTGTATTGATATTGTCAACAGTAATATCCAGGCTAGTGTCTTCTTTCAGATACCAATGAAGAGGCTCCTTCTCTGCTCAGATGAGACGGTTATTATTCTGTAGATTCAGCTTCTTTACGACTCTCAGAGGGCAATGAATCTTTAAAGATCTATTTGAAGAGTTGTCAACTTTTAATTAAAAGCCACATTATTGTAATTAGTTGTCTAGATCTCAAAAGTAATTAAAAATAATAGCTGAATTCAATTGTGCCAGATTGTATTTACTTTTTCTTTATTTTCGTCCCTTCTGGTTTGCAACTGTGTGTTCACTCTACTCATTTTGTGGTTATTTTTACATTCTATAAAATATACATTCCTCAGTTTTACAATGGAGAAAAGCTATCATCTCCCTTTCCAGATAATTCTAGCATGGACAGAATAAAATGTATAACATATAAGCGGGTCGTATTTTGATTAACCATTACCTAATGAAATAACGATGTTTTCAAGAGAGAGTTAGATATAGCTCTGAGGGCTAATGGAATCAAGGGATATGGGGAGAAAGCAGGAATGGGGTACTGATTTTGGATGATCAGCCATGATCATATTGACTGGCGGTGCTGGCTCGAAGGGCCGAATGGTCTACTCCTGCAGCTATATTCTATGTTTCTATGTAATTGTCGCTCCATATTAATACAGATACCTGACACCACACAGTCATACTGCCATTCTGTCCTGGGCCTCCTCCATTGTCAGAGTGAGGCCCAGCGCAAATTGGAGGAACAGCACCTCATATTTCGCTTGGGGAGCCCACACCCCAGCGGTATGAACATTGACTGCTCTAACTTCAAGTAGCCCTTGCTTTCCCTCTCTCTCCACCCCCTCCCCCTTCCCAGTTCTCCTACCAGTCTGACTGTCTCCGACTACATTTTATCTCTGTACCGCCCATTCCCCTGACATCAGTCTCAAGAAGGGTCTCAACCCGAGACGTCACCCATTCCTTCTCTCCAGAGATGCTGCCTGTCCCGCTGAGTTACTCCAGCATTTTGTGCCTATCTACAATAGAGTCATAGCTGCACAGCACTGACACCAGTCATTCTGCCCAACACATCCGAGCTGACCTGTTCACCCATCATTTACTTCTATCTGTATTCATTTGGATTGCGTCCAAAAAACAAACGGCTAGAAGAAGTCAACGAGTCTGACGTCATTTGTGGAGTGAATTGGACAGACAATGTTTCGGGTTGGGACCGACTGATGGAGTAGAGGGAAGATATCAGGCAAAGAGATGTAAAGGGAAGGGTTGGGGCAAAACCGACAAGTTATAGAATCATAGTGTCATAGGGTGATACAGTGTGGAAACAGGCCCTTCGGCCAGTGTGGAGCAGGCCACAACAACCCAGCTACACTAGGCTCACCTGCCTGCGCTTGGTCCATATCCCTGCAAACTTATTCTGTCCATGTACCTCTCTAACTTTTTCTTAAACGTTGGGATAATCCCAGCCTCAACCACCTCCTCTGGCAGCTTGTTCAATACACCCTAATACCTAGTAATAACTGATCATTTATTGTATTACTGATTATTATGTATTTATTTGTTGTGTTGTCACGTTAATGTACCTGAAAACCAGCAGGAAGTAAGAATGCTATTGTTCTGAGGTAGACAAAAGTGCTGGAGAAACTCAGCGGGTGCGGCAGCATCTATGGAGCGAAGGAAATAGGCAACGTTTCAGGCCGAAAAGTTCTGAAGAAGGGTTTCGGCCCGAAACATTGCCTATTTCCTTCGCTCCATAGATGCTGCCGCACCTGCTGAGTTTCTCCAGCACTTTTGTCTACCTTCGATTTTCCAGCATCTGCAGTTCCTTCTTGAACAATGCTATTGTTCTATTCCTGGACAACATGCTAGAAAATGCCGGAACCACTCAGTTGGTCTAGACCGAGATGTTAGGAAGTTAGGACTGGGGGAGCAGGGGAACTGCAGATGCTGGTTTACACCAAAGATAGGCACCAGTCCCACCTGCCTGCATTTGGTCCATATCCCTCCAAACTTGTCCTATCCATGTACCTGTCTAACTTTTTCTTAAACGTTGGGATAGTCGCAGCCTCGACTACCTCCTCTGGTAGCTTGTTCCATACACCCACCACCCTTTGTGTGAAAAAGTTACCCCCCTCAGGTTGCTATTAAATCTTTTCCCCTTCACCTTGAACCTATGTGAATTTAGAGGGGCATCAAGATAAAAAGGGATTGGCTGCAGGTGGGGGGGGGGGGGGGGGGGGGAGGTGGAGATGTAACAAAGGGTGGTGGTGATGTGCAAATGCCAGAATCTGATAAAACAGGAAGGTGGGGAGTGAAATGTAGAACCAGAGAGAGGGATGGTGGATGAAAGGGAACCAGTGGTTTGGGAGGAGTGTTGCAAATATATACGAGGGTGGCACTTACTGGTTATAAGCAGACAATGTAAAATACTACCTTTGATCACAATAGTTCATCTTGCATCATCCAAAAGGAAATCAATAAAAACTTGCATTGGTGTCACTTTTTCATAATCCAAGGACGTTGCATTATCAAAAGAAAGCACTTTTGAGTTGTTGTAATATGGGAAACAAGGCAGCCAGGTATCACAGCATGGTCTCACAACAGCAAGTTGACAATGATCAGATATTGATTGAGGGACTGGTTTGGGAGGCACAGTGGCACGGCTGGTAGAGACGCTGCCTCACAGCGCCGGAGATCCCGGTTCAATCCCGACCTTGGGTGCTGCCAGTGTGGAGTTTGCACATTTTCTCTGTGGCCGTGTGGGTTTCTTCCAGGTGCTCCGGTTTCCTCCCACATCCCAAAGACGTGCGGGTTTGTAGGTTAATTAGCTGCTGAAATTATCCCATGGATAATTGGATGCATGAAGAGGATGACAAAGTGGGTTTGGTTTAGTTTAGGTTAGTTTAGAGAAACAGGCCCTTCAGCCCACCGAGTCCTCGCCGACCAGCGATCCCCGCACATTAACAGTATCCTACACTAGGGACAATTTTTACATATATACTAAGCCAATTAACCTACAAACCTGCACGTCTTTGGAGTGTGGGAGGAAAGCGAAGTTCTCGGTGAAACCCCACGCGGGTCACGGGGAGAACGTCCAAACTCTGTACAGACAGCACCAGTAGCCAGGATCGAACCTGGGTCTCTGATGCTATAAGCGCTGTAAGGCAGTAACTCTACCGCTGTGCCACCATGTCGCCCCGAAGTGTTTCCACGTTATCTCTCTAAACTAAAGCTAAGACAGGACACTGGAACAAACTGCTCAGCTCTTTTTGTGAATTGTATCATGGGATGTTTTTACAACCACCCGAGAAGGCAGTCTGGGGTGAGCTAGACAAAAACGTCACCAATTCCTTTTCTCCAGCTTTTTGTGTCTATCTTAAGCTATGAAACTAGTCAATTATTCAGTTCACTGCAGTTAATTTGAGCCTAGTTTCTAATTGTATCCTATGTCTCTTCTGTAGCATTGCAAAGGCATACGGAACATCTATCCAATCTGTAGCACATTCCCAAATAGATTCCATATATTTGCAAAACATGACTTGCCTCTTTGCACATCTTAGTAATAGTAATAGTAATAGTAATAGTAATAGTAATAGTAATAGTAATAGTAATAGTAATAGTAATAGTAACTTTATTGTCAATTCAAATAATGCAACAAGTAGTTACACAGAGGATTGAAATTGCGTTTCCCCATACTCCAATGTGCAAGTAATATTTATAACACAGACAGACAATATACCAATAAAAATAGACAATGGACATATACATTATATAAAATATTCATTAATAAAAGGTGCAATATAGAAAAGTGCAAATAGCATACTGCAGACATTGGGTTAAAGTTAATTTGACAGTCAGTTGGTCTTTGTTTGTGTAATGTTCATGGAATTTTCTTGAGTGTGTTGAGTAGTCTGATTGCCTGAGGGAAGAAGCTGTTTTTGAATCTCGTGGTTTTGCTCCGCATGCTGCGGTAGCGCTTGCCGGATGGTAGGAGGGTGAACAGTTTGTGTGCTGGGTGGGTGGTGTCTTTGATGATATTGGTTGCTCTCTTGCGACAGCGAGATGGGTATAAGTCCTGGATTGCGGGTTGGGGTGATCTAGTGATCTTCTCCGCTGTCCTCACCACTCTCTGTAGGGCCTTCTGGTCAGCAGCAGAGCAACTGCCATACCAGACTGAGAGACTGCTGGTAAGAATGCTCTCAGCGGGACAGGCAGCCATCTTCATTGGCTTTGAACGCCAGACTTTATTCTTATTAAACACACTTGAAAGGTTCTTATTCTAATAGACAGGAATGTTATGCCTCCAATGGATATCAAATACGGTCCCTATAAATTTGCAGGATCACGCTCCTGACCTTATAAAAAATTAAAACGAGAATATTAGTTATTTTCCAATCCTCTGATGCCATGCTATATTTAGTGAGCTGCAGAAAACGAAGGCCTTTGTTTCCTCTATAACATCCTCCACATGAAGATTCAAACATCCTTTGCAGTCATAATTTCTGGATTCATACATTTTCTGTTCATCAACAAACACCATTTAGAAATTTCATATTTTTTCATCTTGTACTTTGCCATCCACGACTAATCTCTGAAATTCGTTTAGTTTAGAGATACAAGCAAACCATTCGACCCACCGAGTCCAGGCCGACCAGCGATCCCAGCACACTAACACTATCCTACACACACTCGGGACAATTTACAATTTTACCAAGCCAATTAGCCTACAAGCCCTGTACGTCTTTGGTGTGAAGGAAACCAGAGCTTCTGGAGAAAACCCACGGTGTCACAGGGAGAACGTGTAAACTCCGTACAGACAGCATTAGTCAGGATCGAATCCGAGTGTCTGGCACTGCAAGGCAGCAACTCGACCGCTGTGCCATCATGATGCCCTTCTGATCTTAAAACAATAAAAATTAAAAATGCTGAAAATAAAACAAGAATAGTTTTACAAATGTCTGAACTGCGAAACACAAGTGATCAAACACTGGTATAACTTGCAAACTGGATGGTTTAACCTTGGTTAGGGTTAACATGATTCTGTTGGCCTACCTAGTATTTGACCAAAGAGAAGATAGACACAAAAGATAGACACAAAACTCAGCGGGACAGGCAGTATCTCTGGAGAGTAGGAATGGGCGACGTTTCGGGTTGAGGCCCTTCTTCAGACTGAAAGTCTCGGGAAAGGGAAACGAGTGGTGATCGGCGGTGATGTAGAGAGATATAGAACAAATGAATGAAAGATATATTCAAAAAAAGACCAAACAGAGTATCTTAGTTTGGACTTTGCTTCTTTCATGGTCTCCTGGGTAATCCGGGCTCCATTCCTCTGCTCTGATAGAATGGGAATTACGCGGGTTCGGATACGGTGAGCCCAGGAATACCTGCAGTTTCATGCCAGTTTGAATACACACCAGACCTAGAGTTACAATTCCAACTTTGAACTTTCTACCAAGATTAGTATTGGTGGGAAGTGGAAGGAGAAACAAAAGCTGCTGTTATAAAGAACAATCATAAAACACAGTTGGGTCTATAAAACAGCACACTTTCTGTTGTTTATTGCATCATTATTTACATTATTTTTTTTCTGATGGAAATCCTATAAAAAGTTTAATGTTCATGGTGAATAATTAAACATTTATGTACCCCATGTGGATGCTAATGTTTTTCAGAATAATTCAGATTTATTTTATTTATAGCCAAAGGAATTTATACGTGGTTGGGAAATAGCTTGACATGATTTTCATTGAAGCCGAAAATATATTGTAATATTGACTATTACAAATTCATCACTGCCAGCAATATCTCAGGTTTCACTGGCATTATCTGCATGAATAACGTTCTCTTCAAAAATAAAGGAAACCCATCTCAAACAAAACACTGATGAAGATAACCAAGTGTTGACAAACTACGATAAACTGGCTCTGCATGATCCAAGTACATAACAGGTAGCACGGTGGCGCAGTGGTAGAGCTACCGCATCACAGCGCCAGAGACACGGGTTCGATCCTGACCACGGCCGCTGTCTGCGTGGAGTTTGTACATTCTCCCATGTGACCGCGTGGGTTTTCTCCAGGTGCTCCCATTCCCTCCCACTTTCCAAAGACGTGCAGGTTTGTAGGTTAATTGGCTTCTGTAAACTGTCAATA
The DNA here is from genome assembly GCA_038087875.1 of Malacoraja senta. Lineage (NCBI taxonomy): Eukaryota > Metazoa > Chordata > Chondrichthyes > Rajiformes > Rajidae > Malacoraja > Malacoraja senta. Next base: position 80,056,854 of record CM075980.1, on the reverse strand, counting down.
GTTTACAGAAGCCATCTCCCGGGACGACAGATGGCGCAATGGGCTAAGTGTTCGGCTGGCAACCGGAAGGTAGCCGGTTCGAATCCCGCTTGGAGTGCATACTGTCATTGTGTCCTTGGGCAAGACACTTCACCCACCTTTGCCTGCGTGTGAATGTGTGTGAATGTGTGTGAGTGATTGGTGGTGGTCGGAGGGGCCGTAGGCGCAGATTAGCAGCCACGCTTCCGTCAGTCTGCCCCAGGGCAGCTGTGGCTACAGAAGTAGCTCACCACCACCGAGTGTGACTGAGGAGTGAATGAATAATGCGATGTAAAGCGCCTTGAGTATTAGAAAGGCGCTATATAAATCCCATCCATTATTATTATTATTATTAATTGTGTGTGGGATAGAACTAGTGTATGGATCAATGGTCGGAATGGACTCTGGGCCGAAGGACCTGTTTCCATGCTGTATCTCTAATCTAAACTAAACTAAAGGTAAGATAGAATAAAGAGCGAATGCTTGATCACGTGCGTTTGTCTGTTCAGGCATTAGTATAACAGTTTTTGTTTTATTTTAAGCAGACTCAAAGTCAAAAAAACATATAATCACGTTTTGAATAAATGCTATTTCTAAACAATTGTTGTGTTGAATTCAACAAATAGGCTAAATTTCGCCATTACAACAGGCAAGTCACGGTCATGTTTCCGCCAATCTTTCCACCACCACGCACAAGAAGCGACAAGGCAGACACCATTGTATGCAGATGCCGAGAAGTGTGTTCAGCTCTGGCTCTGGAACAAGTTCTAATCTTGTGTGTGGACTCGATAAGAAGAATAACCATTACAACAGTGTATTTGGAAGTTTAAGTTGCAAAGTGCTTTCCTAATAAAAACAACGAAGAAGCAGATAGATAATTCAAAGTAGGGCAATGATGTGTTCAGCATGATCCAGTAGGTGAAGTAGGTGTTCTGATGCTGTGCCATCATTTCTAAAATACATCGAAACAGAGCCTAAATTATATAATGCAATAAGTGTACCAATGCTTGATATTCTTGCTTGAAAATTCCTCCCCTATTATTTATACAGGAGTGCTAATCCACTAATTTTAATTGGGTTTGTGCCACTACTAATATAGCACCAGGGGAAATGAATTACATTCAAATACATTAAGCTTTGTGGCCTCGGGGTGGTGTAATCCCCGGGTGAGGAGATGAGAAGCTATCTGGGCCGTTCTCTAAGGGCGGCTGTGGCTGGCTCTCATGACTGGGCCTCATTTCATCCCTCAGGCCTGCTGCCTGTCCGAAATGGATGCAGAGAGATGTTGGTGTTGCAGCAGCCCCTGCTTTATGCCTCCACACCCAGTGGTGGCATGGTGGCACAATGGTAGAGTTGCTGCCTTACAGTGCCAGAGACCTGGGTTCGATCCTGACCACGGGTGCTGACTGTATGGAGTTTGCACCTTCCCCCCGTGACTGTGTGGGTGTTTTCTCCGGTAGCTCCGGTTCCCTCCCACACTCCAAATATATACCCTTTTGTATGTTAATTGGCTTCTGTCAGTTCTAAAATTGTTCGTAGTGTGTGGGATAGTGTTAGTGTACAGGGTGGTCTGAAGAAGGGTCTCGAGCTGAAACATCACCCATTCCTTCTATCCAGAGATGCTGCCTGTCCCACTGAGTTACTCCAGCATTTTGTGCCTATGTACAGGGTGATCGCTGGTCGTCTGTGGATTCAACGGGCAGAAGGGTCTGTTTTCAAGCTGAAGTCTAAAGTCTGAAAGAGCCGCCCCCAAATGTAAAACCATTCCCTTCCTTCCCTCCTCCAAAAGTGCTCAAACGTGATATAGGTACAAGGGTAACTGGTCTTCAGCAGCCGAGAACAATGATGCCATTATTAAGAAAGCACATCAGCGCCTCTACTTCCTGAGAAGATTACGGAGAGTCGGTTTGTCAAGGAGGACTCTCTCTAACTTCTACAGGTGCACAGCAGAGAGCATGCTGACCTGTTGCATCGTGGCTTGGTTCGGCAACTTGAGTGCCCTGGAGAGGAAAAGACTACAAAAAGTAGTAAACACTGCCCAGTCCATCATCGGCTCTGACCTCCCTTCCATCGAGGGGATCTACCACAGTCGCTGCCTCAAAAAGGCTGGCAGCATCATCAAGGACCCACACCATCCTGGCCACACACTCATTTCCCTACTACCTTCAGGAAGAAGGTACAGGAGCCTGAAGACTGCAACAACCAGGTTCAGGAACAGCTACTTCCCCACAGCCATCAGGCTATTAAACCTGGCTCGGACATAACACTGAACTTTACTAGCCAATACTGTTATTTGCACTTTATCAGTATATTGACCATTGTGTATATATTTATAGAATGCCTTGTAGTAAATGCCTACTATGTTCTATTGTGCTCAAGCAAAGCAAGAATTTCATTGTCCTGCCAGGGACACATGACAATAAACTCACTTGACTTGATCTCGTGGCAGTCTCACAACGAAACCAGGCATCAAGACGCACAGTGCTGGAGTAACTCAGCGAGTCAGGCAGCATCTCTGGAGAACGCGGATAGGTGATGTTTTGGGTAGGGTCCCTTCTTCATTCCCAACCTGAAATGTCGCCTCTAAGCAGAGAGGTCACCTCTAATAGAGGGAGTGAAAAAGGGTCCGCACTCAAAATGTCACTTATCCATTACCCACTACCCAATCGCCTCCCCCAACAGTGGTTCCTACATTAGCCCTATGAGGTATCCCAGAATCCGCGCAACTAGAGTTGCAGATAATAGGCACAAAGCGTTGGAGCAACAAGTGAGTCGGGCAGATAATAGACAATAGACAATAGGTGCAGTAGTAGGCCATTCGGCCCTTCGAGCCACACCGCCATTCAATGTGATCATGGCGGATCATCCACAATAGTACCCCGTTCCTGCCTTCTCCCCATATCCCCTGACTCCGCTATCTTTAAGAGCCCTATCAAGCTCTCTCTTGAAAGTATTCAGAGAACCGGCCTCCACCGCCCTCGGAGGCAGAGAATTCCACAGACTCACAACTCTCTGTGTGAAAAAGCATCTGTGGAGAAAAAGGATGGGCAATGTTTCGGGTCGGGACCTTCTTCAATCCTCTTGCTGAGGAGAATTCCAAGAGAATTTCTCACAATGTTTAAGAAACAGTTAGACAGGTACATGGATAGCACAGGCTCAGAGGGATATGGGCCAAATGCAGGCAGGTGGAACTAGTGTAAACATAGAAACATAGAAACATAGAAAATAGGTGCAGGAGTAGGCCATTCGGCCCTTAGATCCTGCACCGCCATTCAATATGATCATGGCTGATCATCCAACTCAGTATCCTGTACCTGCTTTCTCTCCATACCCCCTGATCCCTTTAGCCACAAGGCCACATCTAACTCCCTCTTAAATATAGCCAATGAACTGGCCTCAACTACCTTCTGTGGCAGAGAATTTTAGAGATTCACCACTCTGTGTGAAAAATGATTTCCTCATCTCGGTCCTAAAAGATTTCCCCCTTATCCTTAAACTGTGACCCCTTGTTCTGGACTTCCCCAACATCGGGAACAATCTTCCTGCATCTAGCCTGTCCAACCCCTTAAGAATTTTGTACGTTTCTATAAGATCTCCCCTCAATCTTCTAAATTCTAGCGAGTACAAACCGAGTCTATCCAGTCTTTCTTCATATGAAAGTCCTGACATCCCAGGAATCAGTCTGGTGAACCTTCTCTGTACTCCATCTATGGCAAGAATGTCTTTCCTCAGATTAGGAGACCAAAACTGTACGCAATACTCCAGGTGTGGTCTCACCAAGACCCTGCACAACTGCAGTAGAACCTCCCTGCTCCTATACTCAAATCCTTTTGCTATGAATGCTAACATACCATTCGCCTTCTTCACTGCCTGCTGCACCTGCATGCCTACTTTTAATGACTGGTGTACCATGACACCCAGGTCTCGTTGCATCTCCCCTTTTCCTAATCGGCCACCATTCAGATAATAGTCTACTTTCCTGTTTTTGCCATCAAAGTGGATAACCTCATATTTATCCACATTATACTGCATCTGCCATGCATTTGCCCACTCACCCAGCCTATCCAAGTCACCTTGCAGCTTCCGAGCATCCTCCTCACAGCTAACACTGCCCCCCAGCTTCGTGTCATCCGCAAACTTGGAGATGTTACATTCAATTCCCTCGTCCAAATCATTAATATATATCGTAAATAGCTGGGGTCCCAGCACTGAGCCTTGCGGTACCCCACTAGTCACTGCCTGCCATTGTGAAAAGGACCCGTTTACTCCTACACTTTGCTTCCTGTCTGCTAGCCAGTTCCCTATCCACATCAATACTGAACCCCCAATACCGTGTGCTTTAAGTTTGTGTACTAATCTCTTATGTGGGACCTTGTCGAAAGCCTTCTGAAAGTCCAGATATAACACATCCACTGGTTCTCCCTTATCCACTCTACTAGTTACATCCTCGAAAAATTCTATAAGATTCGTCAGACATGATTTACCTTTCATAAATCCATGCTGACTTTGTCCAATGATTTCACCACTTTCCAAATGTGCTGCTATCCCATCTTTAATAACTGACTCTAGCAGTTTCCCCACTACCGATGTTAGACTAACTGGTCTGTAATTCCCCGTTTTCTCTCTCCCTCCCTTTTTAAAAAGTGGGGTTACATTAGCTACCCTCCAATCCTCAGGAACTACTCCAGAATCTAAAAAGTTTTGAAAAATTATCACTAATGCATCCACTATTTCTGGGGCTACTTCCTTAAGTACTCTGGGATGCAGCCTATCTGGCCCTGGGGATTTATCGGCCTTTAATCCATTCAATTTACCTAACACCACTTCCCGGCTAACCTGAATTTCACTCAGTTCCTCCATCTCATTTGACCCCCGGTCCCCTGCTATTTCCGGCAGATTATTTATGTCTTCCTTAGTGAAGACAGAACCAAAGTAGTTATTCAATTGGTCTGCCATGTCCTTGTTCCCCATGATCAATTCACCTGTTTCTGACTGCAAGGGACCTACATTTGTTTTAACTAATCTTTTTTTCTTCACATATCTATAAAAGCTTTTGCAGTCAGTTTTTATGTTCCCTGCCAGTTTTCTTTCATAATCTATTTTCCCTTTCCTAATTAAGCCCTTTGTCCTCCTCTGCTGGACTCTGAATTTCTCCCAGTCCTCTGGTAGGCTGCTTTTTCTGGCTAATTTGTACGCTTCATCTTTTGTTTTGATTGTACGCTTCATCTTTTGTTTTGATGAATAGTAGTTGGGACATGTTGGCCAGTGTAGGCAAGTTGGGCCGAAGGGCCTGTTTTCTCGCTGTATGACTCTATGACTCCATAAGTGCCTAACAGGAACACAAAGTGCTGGAGTAACTCAGCAGATCAAGACACGAAACGTCACCTATCCATGTTCTCGACAGATGCTGCCTGACCTGTTGAGTTACTCCAGCACTTTGTATTCTTTTGTTTATTAACCAGTTCCTTCGTTCTACAATCTTCACAAGATCACTACAGTCAACTAATAAATCTGCTTTGCTTAATGTGCTTTAGTTATGATGCGGCGTTTGTATTTGAAAACTTAAAACAAAAGTAAACATCATTCCATCGAACTCTTCATTGTTTCAATAAATTTGTCCCGGCTCTTGTTGATTCAGTTAACAACGATTCAGACTTTTGTCTCTTCTGTCAAAAGAAGATGTAGCAAATGATAGCAAATTGGGTCGTTCTGTATATTCATCTGAGACTTTGCACTTTGCTCAATGTAACATGAAATATAATGGAATTCAGAGAGGATTTGTACACAGTTTAAAAAACTGCAGTTACAGTCACCATTGCAAATTGTCCCAAGGAAAACACTAGACTGTCAGAAAAGGAACGACGGTCTAAATGGAAGTAGGCACAAAATGTTGGAGTAACACAGCGGGGCAGGCAGCATCTCTGGAGAAAAGGAATAGGTGACATTTCGGGTCGAGACCCTTCTTCAGACTGAGATTCAAGGGAGAGGGAAATGAGAGATACAGACGGTGATATAGAGCGATACAGAACTAATGAATGGAAGATATACACAGAGAGGGAGCAGTGAGAGGGGGTGTTGCACTACTCTCTAAGGAGAGAGGAGGAGAACTTCTTCAAAGTCGGCATACCTTGAAGAGATCTTGCAGTGGAGCAGACAAAGTGTGTAGGAAGGAACTGCCGATGCTGGTTTACGCTGAAGATACAATGAGAATTCTGCAACAACCCCCTCTCACTGCACCCCCTCTGTGGCTATCTTTCATTCATTGGTTCCATATCTCTCTATATCACCATCCGTATCTCTTGGTTCCCTTTCCCCTGATTGTTGATTCAGTTAACAACGATTCAGACTTTTGTCTCTTCTGAGGAAGGGTCTTGACCTGAAACGTCACCGATTCCTTTTCTCCAGAGATGCTGCCTGACCCAATGAGTTACTCCAGCTTTATGTGTCTACCTGCCTTTTAAAGCAGCATCTGCAGTTCCTTCCTACACACATACAGTCAAAAAGGATTTGGCTACATCATCAAACTCAAAGTAAACACAACTCATTCATTTGATTTAGTCGCTAACTTTTTTTTGTGGAGTACGGTGGTGCAGTGGTAGAGTTGCTGCCTTACAGAGCCAGAGACCTGGGTTCGATCCTGACCACAGGTGCTTGTCTGTACGTAAGTTTGTACGTTCTTCCCGTGACAGCATGGGTTTTCTCCGGGGTCTCCGGTTTCCTCCCAACGCTCCAAAGACGTACAAGTTTGTAGGTTAATTGGCTTGGTATAATTGTAAATTGTCCCTCGTGTGTGTAGGATAGTGTTAATGTGCGGGGATCACTGGTCGGCGCGTACTCGGTGGGCCGAAGGGCCTGTTTCCGCTCTGTATCTCTAAACTAAACTGAAAAAAAGATTTGTTGTATCTGCAGGGCTAATTGAAATGAGTTATTTCACGTATACCTCTCTTACAAGATGATTGTCTCCCAAAGCAATTATTACACTCTGATCATTATCACCATACCACCTGAGAGTATAGTACCCTGGTGTTGCAGCACTGTTAATCATTTCATCTTATTAACTTGCAAATTCTGAACTACTCAGATCTCCATATCTCAGTGATATTTGTAGTATGTAGGTAATTTTTTTTTTGCTTTGACTTCAAGGAAAACATCGAGCCATGCATAATACATCATTGAATAGTGAAAGGCCTGCATAGAGTGGATGTGGAGAGGATGTTTCCACTAGAAGGAGAGTCTAAGACCAGAGGTCATAGCCTCAGAATTAAAGGACGTTCCTTTAGGAAGGAGATGGAGGAGGAATTTCTGTAGTCAGAGGGTGGTGAATCTGGGGGATTCATTGCCACAGAAGGTTGTGGAGGACAAGTCAATGGTTATTATTCAAGGCAGAGATAGATAGACTCTTGATTAGTACAGGTGTCAGGGGTTATGGGGTGAAGGTAGGAAAATGGGGTTGTACACCTCTCATGATCTTGTTCACCTATATGATCACCCCTCATCTTCCTTCGCTGAAGGAAATAAAGTCCTCAACCTCTCCCTTTAGCTTAGGTCCTCAAGCTACACCAACATTCTTGTGAATCTTGTCTGCACTCTTTCCAGCTTGACAAGATCTTTCCTATAACACGGTGACCAAAACTGAACACAATACTCGAAATATGGCCTCACCTATGTCTTATGCAACTGGAACATGACCACCCAACTTCTATACTCAATACTCTGTCTGATGTTCAAGTACATATCCATGTACCTGTCTAGATGTCTTTTAAGTGTTGTTATAGTAACTACCTCCTTTGGTAGCATGTTTCATATACCCGCCCCTTCCGTTTGTACCCACTACTCTCTGTGTGAGCAGTGTTGTGTCTATATTATTCGTACATATCTTGCCCAGCTGATCTTACTCTTACAACCGTGAGTAAATAATGGGGGGGCTTGTCCGGGGCAGAATCTGTGTATCTGGAATCTTATCTCAATACATGTTATCATCTCATTGAAACATGCAGAAAAGTGAAAGGCTTGGATAGACAATAGACAATAGACAATAGGTGCAGGAGTAGGCCATTCGGCCCTTCGACCCAGCACTGCCATTCAATGTGATCATGGCTGATCATCCCTAATCAGTACCCAGTTCCTGCCTTCTCCCCATATCTCCTGACTCCGCTATCTTTAAGAGCCCTATCTAGCTCTCTCCTGAAAGTATCCAGAGAACCGGCATCCACTGCTCTCTGAGGCAGAGAATTCCACAGAATCATAACTCTCTGTGTGAAGAAGTGTTTTCTCGCCTCCGTTCTAAATGGCTTACCCTTTATTCTTAAACTGTGGCCCCTGGTTCTGGACTCCCCCAACATCGGGAACATGTTTCCTGCCTCTAGTGTGTCCAAACCCTTAATAATCTTATATGTTTCAATAAGATCCCTTCTCATCCTTCTAAACTCCAGAGTATACAAGCCCAGCCGCTCCATTCTCTCGACAAATGACAGTGCCGCCATCCCGGGAGTTAACCTTGTAAACCTACGCTGCACTCCCTCAATAGCAAGAATGTTCTTCCTCAAATTAGGGGACCAAAATTGCACACAATACTCCAGGTGTGGTCTCATTGGGGCCTTATACAACTGCAGAAAGACCTCTTTGCTCCTACACTCAACTCCTCTTGTTATGAAGGCCAACATGCCATTCGCTTTCTTCACTGCCTTTTGTACCTGCATGCTTACTTTCATTGACTGATGAACAAGGACCACCAGATCAGTGGAAGTGGAGAGGAAGTTTCCACTAGTGAGAGAGTCTGGGACTAGAGGTCATAGCCTCAGTATTAAAGGACGTTCCTTTAGGAAGGAGATGAGGATACAATTCTTTATTCAGAAGGTGGTGAATCTGTGGAATTCTTTGCCACAGAAGGCTGTGGAGGCCAAGTCAGTGGATATTTTTAAGGCAGAGATAGATAGATTCTTGATTCGTTCAGGTGTCAGAGGTTATGGGGAGAAGGCAGGAGAATAGGGTTAGGAGGTAGAGATAGATCAGCCATGATTGAATGCTGATGTAGACTCTCCCACTAGTGGAAACATCCTCTCCACCCTCTGACTAAAGACATTTCTCCTCATCCCCTTCCTAAAACAACGTCCTATAATTCTGAGGCTATGACCTCGAGTCCTGGACTCTCCCACTAGTGGAAACACCCTCTCCACATTCACACTATCCAGGCCTTTCACTATTCGGTAAGTTGCAATGAGAAAATCCCCTCATCCTATTAAACTCCAGTGAGTACAGGCCCAGTGCTTTCCAACGCTCATCATATGTTAACCCAATGCTAAGAAATGCCCCGAGCTTTACTGCCTGTCAAAGCTGTCATTGCTGTTGACCATTTCTGCATTATTTTGATAATCACCAACATTCAAAGCTACTTCAAATTAAAACACGAAGACAAACTATTAAAAATATTAAAGTAATTAAAAAAATAAAAATAAGGGCACTAGGAAGCAATTAAATTAATTTAAATCAACTGAACGGAATATTAAAAAACCCAAAATAATGATCATGTATTTTTGCAGCCATTTTCATCCAAATAGAAATCAATGGGCTCACGGGTTTGCATGGCAGATTTTCTAGCTTACACAATGGTAAATGTGAGGATGTTGAGCATTTGTGCATCATAGAGCTACAGGACTCCATAAAGAGTCCGCCACCATTGCTCATTTGCCCCAGGATTGGCAATGGACTGCACTGAAGTTTGAGATTTCCAACTAAACGCGCAAGTCCAGAATTTCTAAAAACATAGAATTGCAGACGCTGGTTTATACCAAAGATAGACACAACGTGCAGGAGTCTCACAGCGGGTCAGGCAGCATCACTGGAGAAAAAGGATGTGTGACCTTTTGGCTCGGGACCCTACAGCATTCTTAAGAAGGATTCCGACCTGAAAAGTTATCCATACATTTCCTCCAGAGATGCTGCCTGACCTGCTGAGTTACTCCATCTATTTAGTCCAGAATTTTGGTCCGCTATAATATGTAGTAGCTAGCTTCAGGATAGAATCGCCTACTAATAACTTCACTATGGCACGGCGGTAGAGTTGCTGCCTTACAGTCCCAGACACCCCGGTTCGATCCTGGTTACAGGTGCTGTCTGTACGGAGTTTTACGTTCTCCCCGTGACCTGCATGGGTTTTCTCCGGGTGTTCCGGTTTCCTCCCACATCCCAAAGACGCACAGGATTGTAGCTTAATTGGCTTTGGTAAAAGTGGTAAAATGTCCCTCATGTGTGGGATAGTGCTAGTGTGCAGGGGCGATCGCTGGTCGGTGCGGAATTGGAGGGCTGAAGGGGCTATTTGGCGCTGTATCTATAAAGTCTGAAGCTGATGCATCACCCAGGTCTGTGCATGGTTCCTGTCTGCAGGCATAACTCATTGGTTCCATGTCGGGTCTCTGCCGCTGTTATTCCGGCTGCTCACAAGGACACTGGCGGCCATTTGCTGACGAGAGGGCTTTTCTCCAGGCACGGTTCACGGATCATGTCAGGAACCCATTTCCAGGTAGAGATTGCTCCACTTAGTGCAGATCATTGTTGTGCACAGCAACGCCTCTGCTGTATCAGACACTTGGGAAAAGCACCGCCACACCCTTCAGCTGTGTTATCACCAAAACCCGAGAGGGAGAACAAAGGAGGACCCGGCCTGGAGGGACTGCCGAGAACTAAGGAGGAACCACAAATGGAAGGTGTTCAAAATGGTTTGTGTAAAATCATAAGGTCATAAGGAATAGAATTAGGCCATTCGGCCCATCAAGTCTACTCCACCATTCAATCATGGCTGATCTATGTCGGCTATATCTTTGTCGGTGCCCTTTATGTGGTGACTCCTTGCATACCTTGTGAATGTAAAACAAAGAATATCGCTGACATGTCTCATTCATTCATTCATCCATTCATTCATTGATGATTACTGCGTGCATGGTGGGCTGAGGGGAGGGTTTCACTGCTGCATATATGCACACAACATCTCGCCCATCCATACCAGTAATTGCTGCCTTACAGCACCAGAGTCCTGGGTTCGATCCTGACTGCGGGTGTGTGGAGTCTGTGTGGAGTTTGTACGTTCTGCCTGTGACCATGTGGGTTTTCTCCGGGTGCTGCGGTTTCTTCCCACACGTCAAGGACCTACAGGTTTGTAGGTTAATTGGCTTTGGTAAAATTGTTAAATTGTCCTTAACATGTAGGATAGTGCTAGCTTAGCGTATGGGGTGATCCCTGGTCAGCGCTGACTCGGTGGGCCGAAGGGCCTGTTTCCATGTTGTATTTCTAAAAGTCTAAAGTCTAAAGTGTGGGAAAGTGAGGATCAAACAAGAGGCAGGTTTGTAGGGTTATACCAGTGAAAG